>CM036617.1:71262972-72462972 GCA_020746105.1 Trogon surrucura
GTATGTTGTGAAGTATACTTTAATGCAAAGCTGAAATCTACATGTAGATTTCTTATTAGTATTCATATAATTGTTCAAGATACATCTTTGCGGCCTGTCATGTCAAGTACTATTTTTATGTAGAAGTGAAAGTACATCTTCAAGGAACTTTCAAATCCCAGTGTCTCCTCTTTAGGTCTCATATTGACATCCACTTTTTCATAAGGAGCCAAAACTTGGTACGTGAGCTTACAAAGTAACTGATAGCAGAGTGATGATGCCTGTGAAAGGTATGAGACTTAGGCCACAGTTTGAAAATTCCCAGTTTGTATTTTCTAACTTTAAATAAATAGAAAAACACCTATGTGATGGAAGGCATTGATCTACAATAAACTCAATTTCCTTCTTGCAATTTTGGTCCAAGTATAAGGATATGTGCCCATTGGCTGAACTGTATCAATCCTGTACTCCCAAATGAGTATCTCATACAGCTATCACAACTCCACACTGAAATTTTCTGCGTCGTCTTCACAGGTGAGATACTGATGTTAAAATCAAATATCCAAATGCCATCTAAGCTAGGGAACACAGGAGCAATTCTGAGTTCTCAGGTTCTCTGAGAAATATCTCTGTCCCTTTCACAGTGGGACACAGGAACAGTACCTGCCACTCTTCCTCCCCTCCCCATTTGTCTATGACCTGAAGCCTGAGGCATACTCAAGCTACGTGAAGCTCACATGTGCATCAGTGTATTTCATAGAGACCCCCAACAGCATCACTGGAGGATGAGGCACTGAAGAAACACCACCATGACTCCCACCCACAGATCCACGTGGACTCAAACTATGAAGAACAGCAGGAGAACAAACTTTGCAGAAGAAAAAGTTCCATTTCTATGTAACATTGCAAAATTTTGTATCTGATACCCATCCAAATAAACCAAACCACCAATCATGTTCATGAGAATAGAATTATATCAGGTGTCCATTTAATGATTAAGATCAGAACTTTCTGAATTGTCAGATGCACTTTTTTATTCACCTTTGATTTAGCATGTTAGAAAAGTGAATTGGCCAAACCAGGTCAGCTTTCCTGACTTTCCTGTTGTAGGGTTGTTTTGCATCATATCACTCTGAATTCATACAGAGCAAGGTCTTAAGTCTATGTTTCTCTCATGACAGTCTGGAGAGTGTGATCTTTTTCCCTCAGAAAAAAAAAACCAGTGGAAAGCTATATCCCTTTCCAAAGACAACTTCGCTAAGATGGAGGCCTCTTATTATACGTGCCATGTTTGACAGCCTGGGTATTTTTAAAGAAGTGAAACTTATCCGAAGCGTTCACCCCTCGATGTGATACTAGGTTTCTCAGGCATTAAGAACATCTCTTAGTGAACATCAGGCACCATGGGTTTGTTTCAAGTCCTATGGGAACAAGTATTGCTCTTTCTATGTTTGAAAAGGTAGCTTCCCTCTCCCTGTGTCTGGCTTAGCAAGAAACATTGAAAAAGCTGGAAACTAAGTTGTTTTAATCTGTTCAGGAGTGAAGCAGTCCCAGGCAAAACAGAGATTGAATTTCAGGAAATATCTCAAAAAGCATAAGCTAGAAAATGCAGAGTATACTTTAATAGAGGTGAAATTTTTGGGGAATCTAATCACTAAAATACAGGAAATTTCTACTGCCTACAATGAAACTGAGGAGCAACAGCTTTTGTCTGAAATTGTTGTTGGAGAGATTCCTGACTATGATAAACTGGCCTTCTTTAACCATTACCTCTTCTAACCCGGAATATGCTTCATACCTTCCAGAATTTTTGTTGGTTTTTTTTCTACAAGCTACGAAACAAAAAACTGCTATATAAAAAAAAGTCTTTGAATTTAGAGTAGATGGAAGATGAAGAGAACAAAAATCTAGTTTTTAAGATTAAGTTATTATTTTCAACAAGACATTACTTTATATTCTTAGTTGCATGGGCTTTCAAGAACTGTTATGAGCTGGATCTCTTCAGACAGAGCTGGAGGACTCTGTGCTGTGTGGCTGAAGCATTACTTTTTGAATACTTTGTGATAAAAAGCGCCATAGTTTAGGAAGTTTGATTCATGTCTTAACTGACAAATGAACCCTTCATCTGGATATATCCAATCAGATGTCCTAGATGATTACCTTCAAAATTTCTTTCTGGACTTCCTTTATGATTTTTGCTCTATTATCTTCCAAAGTTGTTCTTTTGGATATCTGGAAGCACATCCTCACAGAGAGGATGGTCAGGCATTGAAATGCACTGCCCAGGGAAGTGGTAGAGTCACTGTCCCTGGAGGTGTTTAAGGAGAGGCTGAATGTGTCACTTAGTGCCATGGTCTAGCTGTTGTGGTGGTGTTGGGACATAGGCAGGACTTGATCTCGGAGGTCTTTTCCAGTCTCAACAATTCCGTGATTTTGTTCAGTATCTAAGATCTGACTAGACTACATGTGTGTTTGAATATACACCAGTATACACAAAATCACTGCCGAAGGACATTTCTCAACTCCTGGTAATTCATTTCCTAAATGTCTACTTCCTGCAGATACACAATCATTATTTTACGCTTGACTGACATTTGAGTGATATAGTGAAAAAAAGTCACCTTTTGGTGTTGTGTTTAGCTCATCTTTAAAAACAGTATGGATGTCCTACATCTAAATTATAATAAAGTAATGTGCATTAAATTACTTCTGTTCTCATCAGACTGAGCAGATAGCAGTTGAGAAGAAAGTCAGAAAGGATAAGGTATTGCTTACATCTGTCTGAGCACATTACATATTTGTAAATGTCTCTCCATATCTCTCACATGGAAAAAAATATGGCATCAAAATATTTTAATTACAGCAAAATAATAGTGAACTAAACAAGGTTCTGGTATGAATAGGCTAAAGAACAGCAAACTATCTGGTAATTCCCAGGTCTAAAATGAGCATTGCTATAAAGACACTATTAAAAGTTTAGAACTGGTATAAAAGTTGACAAGTTTCTGTAGTTCATTCTTACACACAAGATGTCTTCAAGCCTCCATAAGTAAGGTAGTCCTGTTTAATTTCAATTCTAACACATTTCCACTTAATTTCATCATCTGGTGATTCAGACAGTGGATTAAGATTCAGGAGACAATGAGACAATTCTAGTCTCTGTGACAAACTTTCCCTACCATCTTAAAAGGCATTTGCAGAGAGATCCACAAATACTTTTAGGTGCTTTCTCTACATTAAATGCTACAAAGAGATCTACAAAATGACCCTCCTCTCTTCCCACAGTTGCTTAGGGGTCACAATACTCTTCACTTCATTTTTGTATTCTCCTGGATGAGTCTCTCTCCAAAATGAATTATCCTAATCACTGGGATATGTATTAGTTTGCAGCTGTTATAAGGGAAGAGGAAGATGGGGATTACTTGCTATTGTTTGTCTGAAGTTGTGCAAGACGGAGAGAGAAAGTATAGCAGGACTAAGTACAGTGGTGGATCCTGGCAAAGAAGCACTTGTTTTCTCTGTCCTTGCTTTTAAGTTCCAAAAGTGTTTGTCAGACCACCTGTTAGAGGTGAATAGAGCAATCATACCCTGGAATGGATGTTAGTTCAAGGCACATCGTTTTCCTCTTGATAGCTCTGAGTGACTCCCTGAGCAGAGTCTTAATTTTGGTTGTTCCTTCCCTTAGGCTCCTCTGCATTGCACAGAGAGCCAAAATGCAATCTAAGGCTTTGGATGCCAGCACAGGGAATAGGCAATTGAAATGATCATGGCTGAAACACTCAAGTTTGCACTGCCTATTCTCAAATGCAAACTTTAGCATAGGGGGACTGATCATCCCAGGATCCCCCTATGCTCCGCAGAGAGAGAGGAAGAGAGAGAAGCTCAAGGGGTTGATTCAAAGCCTGACTTCAAGCACTGTGAATCATGCTCTGGAAATGTCTGACCACAATTACGTTTTGTGAATAGTCCTTAGGTACCTTTCTAAATTTAACCCTTAATCTCTTTCAGAGATCTAATTGTATTTCTCTCCCTCAGAGAAATATTGCAAAGATACCCTTATCCATGCCCAGAAGTCAAGTTTTCAGTGTGAATATCTGTGTATCAATATATAAATATAATATGTGGGTTTATCCAAACACCATTTTTTATTATTGCAAATGTGATAATGCACAGACCTGGTAAGAAGCCCTATCTGGATCATTGAAAAAACAACCCCTCCCAAAAACATGGAACCTCAATATGTGAAATGTTTAACTCCTCAGTGGACAAAAGAGATAGACAGTGACTCCATGGAGCTCATATTTCTCTATCTTTAATAAATGTTTTGTCTTTGAAGAACTGTTATGAGCTTTTTACCATACCATACACTTTTTCAACTAAATAATTAAAAATTCTATGGTTAAAAGGCAGAGGATGAGTTCATCACCCATCTGAAAAGTTTTTTAATAGCTGTCTGCTAATATGAGGAAGGCACTAAGAGATCAGGTTAAAACATGTCACTTTATTTATGATGTACATGAGTTTTATCCTGTGTACACAGAAGCAATGGCAAATACCTGGTTGACTCTAGTCTTTCAGGATTGTGAACTCTGCACACATTTTCTTCGAGTCCCATTAGTACTAATAGGAGTTGCAGGCTCATGTATTGAGAGGGTAGCTTGTGCCCTAGGGAGTTTTTAAACACCAGAATAAATTGGAGAACTGTTTTCTCCTTCTTTAAAAAGAACAACTACAATCCTTGTTGAAAGCATAGAACAGGATACAGATATTACTAACAGAGCTGAACCACTAGCCAAGAAATCAAAAAGTACTGCATCTCTAGTGATGTGCCCTGATTATTATTCCATTTTGAAAAACAGCCACAGAAGCAGGTAATCCAAGAATTAGAATTTTCTTTTTATTCTTTGAAGTGAGTTGCCACTGTTTCACAGCAGTTTCTGTATGTCAAACAGGCTTTTATTATCTTACACTCAAGAAGAAGAGGAACGGTTTTACAGCAAGATACTGCACATATATCTGATATTCCAGACAATTCTTAACTGTTTCGACAAACACAAAAATGCTCAATTATATTGCAAAGGAATCTTACCTTTTTTTCCCTTATTTTATAATTCTTAAAATGATCAGATGTAAGCAATGCCTTATCCTTTCTGTCTTTCTTCTCAACTGCTGTCTGCACTCACTGTAATCACATAAATAAAAAAAAAAAAGAAAAAAAATTGCTAAGTCTTGAAATGTAAGCACTCTTGCTTCAGTCAGAGGAGAGTGCAGTCTATAACCTGTAATCTTTCATGTGATTCTGGGTATATGTTTTTTGTCATTGTTTTGAGTTTTACTTAACCACAAAACAGAAGTGGGGAAAAAAAAAGTAGAATGAACGTTGCTGAGGAATAGATGATCTGATAATTGCCTTTCTTCAGGTAAGCCTGAAGGTTAGGTGATAAAAATCCTTTTTATGGTCCCATTATTTCTTTTTTTTTTCTTTTTGTACCATTCTACTATGGGACAATCTTCAATATTTCACATATTTTTCTTATTCATATGAATGGATGAACTTAAATGGCGACCTAGGCAAGTCACTTAAAGAACTCTTATTGTACACTTCAGTTGCAACAGTCAAAACCTGTCAGTGGCTTTCACAAAGCTAGGCAAGGGTAGAGCTTCTTTACTGTTTTGCTTACTTTCATTTGTTCAAAACTTTATTTCAGTTTTATTCTGACCTTGTGATATTCTTTGAGAAGTCTTTTGATGATTAGTTTTGGTTTTTTTTTCCCCCAGAACTGAGATGCTGAACACACTCAAATCCCTCAATGTACATGTTGGGAAGGATTAAATAATACAACTAATTGTGCCACGAGGGTACGTAACTATATGACTATCATAGCCTTCGGTCAGTTAACAGTTAAAGTAAATAATCTGAACCCTTTTGTGTCCTTCTGTGGAACAGTTTCAGAAGTCATTTAATTCCCAAAACTGGAGAAAACTGTATCCCTATAGAACTTCTTCAGACACTGAAAGTATTCACATAATATAAGCAAATAGAAACAAAAATTACTATTACACTTCCACTTATTACTGTTAGCAATATTAATCATGACTTTACAGCCTCTACATTCCATGTTCCATAAAATGAAATGTCGGTGGTATTATAAAAGGTCTAAGCCTATTTAAAAACATTAATACCATCAATAAATATCACTATTTGCTCATAAGGCTAGACACTGTTAGTGCTAAGTTCAACTTGTCACTCGATTATGATAAGCTTCTTCAGTTTCAGTTTGCAATTGAGGAAAAAGAAGAACCTGCTTCTCAGTTTGTTTTCTCAGTTTAATCTTCAGTTTAATACTCATTTCAGTATTAACTCTGATTAGCTTTATTGATGTTTAGAACATTTGGGCTCAAGTGATCCATTTGTCTGAAAGAAAAGCATTTCTTTTAAAGACAGAAGCAATAACAGGCAAATGCAAGTGTTTTCAAGACATTGAAAAAACACATATCAGATCCCGTGGATGTTATTCAGAAATATATCTAAAAATGGTTCACAGAATGATAATTAGTTTGACATAATCAAGCAGGTTGTCTTCTGAAAGCCAACAGCACGGGATTTGTTAATTCTGATTTCCCCCCCAAAAAAGTGTTTCAAATCTTTTACTGCCTTAAGGCAATGTACAGTGTGTGCTTCTTCTAAGCCTTTTGTTACTTAAAATCACAATACCTTGTGGCTGCTGACCACAAGGGAGAATTCAAATAAGGGTATGAACTTGAATGAGCGGTTGTAAACAACTCATTTACACTCTCATAAACAAGCAATCCAAAAATCAATATATTGATTTACAGATAACTAATGGACTTTTCTGAATGCTCAGGTGATCAAAGCACTTTCCTTTTTCTCTAGCAAATGCAGATAATCAGAAGTGCTTTACCAGAACATGTTTCTAGAATATTACAGTAAGCAGTGAGTAACCACAATCAGCTGGAAATTGTACCCTTTGGTATTCCTATATCCCATGTACCACATGCTGTTTTCCTTTGTGTGGCAGAGACTACTATGTGTTTCATGTAGCTCTTGTAAAAAAAAATAATTATTAGATTAATAAAAAGAATTTCCACAAATATTTTGGTGAATTTGGTTCCCTGTGACATGTCAGCCTACTACATCTGATGTGGTTGGGCTTTTGGATGGTTGCCAGGGAATAATAGAAACATCTGTGAATTCTGCAAGTTTCACATACATGGATGTTTATTGCCGCTGTCAAAAACAGTCTGTGAACTAACCATGGCCCACTTGACTAAAATGATTAACTGGAAGTTTTGTATTTAACTCATGAGAAAGTCCCCTGACCATTATAATCTGGCACAGTCCAATCAGGTCATGTAATTACTTCCACCTTAAGTGATCTTTTCATGGTCAGAAAAAAAATAATTAAAAAAACCTTAGTAAAATATTTCAGGCAAACTCCAACCAGTTGGGCACAGGCACATCCAAAACCCCCCAAGCAACACAGTAAGTCCACATTAACAAGTAAGACATGAGGGTGTACCTCTGTAGTTGTGTTTGATATGAAAGGCTTGCCTGACTATTAGATATTTATTAAGTCCTGTGCTTGGATTTTAGGTGAGTTGTCACTCTTAGAAGGGAGCACATAGGGGACAGCAGTGGATTTTGTTCACCTTGACTTTAGCGAGGCTTTCAGCACTATCACCCATAATATCCTTATGGACAAGCTAATGAAATACAAACTAGAAAAAGAGACAGTGAGGTTTATTGGAAACTGACTGAACTGTGGACTTCAAAAGGTTGTGATCAGCCTCATGAAGTCCACTCACATGCCAGCCAGTAACAGGGTACTCAAGAGGTTGATAGTGAGACCAATATTATTTTTCTTAGTGACCTGGATTAGGACCGAGTGCATCCTCAGGAAATTTGCAGATGATACAAAACTGGGAGGAGCGTTTCATCGCTTGCTTGTGTTGCCATTCAGCAGGCTGGAGAAACAGTACTTCATGAAATACAGTTGACTCTGTCCCAGTGTATGTTTGGGAGCCAACTGCCTGGAAAGCAATTTTGCAAAAAACCCCACAGATCTGGAGGGTCCTTTTGGCTATCATGTTGAATGTGAGCACACAGTGTTCCCTTGCAACCAGAAAAGACCACTGCCTTCTGGGTTGCATTAGAAAAAGCATCAGCACCAAGTCAAGAGAAGTGACACTTTTCCTCTGATGAGCCCTGGTGAGACACATCTGGGTCCAGCTCTGTGCTCATCAGTACCACAAATACACAAACACACTGAAGAGAGTCCAGAGAAGGACCACAAACATAAAGGGAGTGAAGAGTCTTTCATACTAGGAGAGGCTGTGAAAGAAGTGACTGTTCAGCTTGGAATAGAGAAGACTCAGGGAGACCTTACCAATGTATATATGATATGTTGATGTGTAGATTAACCTGGGGAGGGACCCAAGGAAAAGTGTGTATAAATTGAGGTAGGATGAAGAAGAGGACAAGAAAAGAAGAAGAAATGAAGAAGATGATGGAAGCATCCTTTAACCCTCGTTGGCTGGACTACCTGGACTGGTGATCTCTCTCTCTCCCCTTCTGTCTGCCTCTCTACCCCCCATCCCCCCACCCGCCACATAAGACATATCATACTGTTTGCTTAGTTTATACATAACCTTTCTTTCTCACAATCATTATTATGCTGCTTGTTATAATTTGTTATATGTCTTGTTTTTTTCCTTGTTATCATCAAGAAACACAAGGCATGACATACGGCTTGCTGTAGTTCGTTGTAAACTTAGTCTTTTCCTGGTTATCATTAAGTCGTATTATATCGATTGCCCTAGCGTGTAATATACTTAACCAACTATGGTGAGTCCGTTCTGTACACAGTGGGAAATTAATATGTTTGTGTACGAATCTTGAGACCCAGCTTACCTAACCTTGACCACATCCAGTTCTCCCTGCTCTTCTCACTCCTGTTGATCTTGAAAATAAGGACTCATCTAAAAACAGAGGAGTGCACCCTCAGGCAAGTCAGACTGAAGTTTTACATGTGAAGTTAGCTTCTCAGAGGATCCTCTCGAAATCCTGTCAGCCAGAGCAGTTGTAACAATAATCCACCTTCATATCTGAGGACTTTGTGAAGAGACAGAATAGAGTACTCTGCCTACAAATTAATTTCTCAAATACTAGGACTGATCATAGAATCATAGAATGGTCTGGGTTGGAAGGGACCTTAGAGATCATTTTAATCCAACCTCCTTGTTGTGGGCAGGGACGTCACCTCTCGACTAGGTCAGGCAACACTTGAGAACCCGACGGGAATCGAACCCGCGAACTTTGGTGTTTCAAGCACCACGCTCAACCCACTGAGCTAAACCGGTAAAGAGGTACAAAGAGAAGATACTAGTAAAACAAGGTTAAATTGGTTGGTTATATGATGTGATGTCTGTTTTTCTCTCGTTGAGGGAATCCTAGTGTCTTAGGGGTGCTTTACTCACGTGGTTGGTGCCAGCTGAACTTCAAGAGTCTGTGGCCACATTTCCAGGAAACCTTTTTCTGCCATAGAGATGTTGCTGCTTTGTTTCCTCACCTGACACCTTTTGTAAAACGAGTTCCAGTTCCAGCCTCATTAATCCAAAGCATTCTTAAGAACGCATAAATGAGGATTTCAGTAAATGGGAGGGTGTGCTATATCTGCAAGGAAATATTACAAACATAAAGAGATCAGTCAAGTCTGTTTTTGTAGCAGTATTTAAAGAAATATTTCTCATGGTTACCAACATTCATTGGGCACTTACTTAAACAAACTAGGAAGTACATATATGTTTCTGTTAAAAATATTTATATAGAGAGAAAGACATTGTTCTACTAATATAGAAATATTTTTTTCACAAATAAGTCTCTGAGGAAAATATGGAAGTTAAAAATGCTTAGTTAACTTCTGGTTGTTAATTCTCAATCTACCTTACCTTCTTTCTTTCTTTCTTGTTTGAGTTAAGGGAGAAATGATAAAATCATAATAAAAAAAAAAATTCCCCAGTGTGTTTTTTAGAATAACTAAAGTGATAAATAGGAAAAGAACCTTATGAATTTCTTTTTGTATTAATTTTACAATTCAAACTTTTAGACCAAATCAGATCACAGAAACTTCATATAAATGGCTGAATTTTTAGCTACTTAACAGCAATAATATTTGAACCTTCTGGTCTAATCTTTTTCTTATCACCAGTTTTCCTACCTATTGTTGTAATTGCCTCATGGTCTCTTCATCTTTCAGCATATAATTTTCAAAACCAGTCAATCTTAAACTGTATAGATTTGTTTTTCTTCTCCTTAAACCTCATAGATTGCTGGAAAGTGTTTGTTGTTGTGATTTTTCACATTTTTAATTCACATTGTTTTGCCTTGCAGTTTGTGCTAGCTTTTGCTAAGTGACTAGGTAAGTTCCATTCCTGTGAACTCAAACAAGTTACTTGGATTTAAACTTCAGAAAGTAACATCTGCTTAAGCAAGACTGTCCTAAAAAACAGATTTATGAACAATGGATTATTTTCTGTTCCTTTCAACATAATTCTAAGACTACTGTGGCCCCCCTTCCGCCGCCCTCCAAACCAACCCACCAGCATCAACAACCAAACATTGAACAATTTAGCAAGTTGTTTGATTGAAAGATTTACTGGCTGCATACAATTTTTTTTTATTTATTGTAGTCTTTGCAAAGTTGCTTAAATACATACATTTGAGAGTTACTAATTTCTGTGGTGCACTAAGTCCCTTCTCTGTCTCATCTTCTGGCTATTATAAGAATTCCTTGTCCAAACCCGGGGACTGAGTTCATGACTACATATACTAGTATATAACTTTCCATTAGACTCATGATCACTGACTCAAAATAATTTCTAGTATTCAAGAATAAGGTCCAGGTAATGCCTTGATGCTGATGATCGTTGTTACATTACACCTTTAAGGCGCAGTTATTCTTGATACTACCTATAAACCAGACAATGCTCCAGCCTACGGAAAACAGACTCTATTCAGTAAGACAATGCATCTCCATAAGCAGAAAATCTACTACCTGCAGTTACTGTATTGTACATACACCTGGAATACTGTGTACAGTATTTTGGGCTCTCCAATTCAAGAGACAGGGACCTACTGGAGAGAGTCCAACGGAGAGCTACGAGGATGATAAAGGGACTTAAACATCTCTCCTATGAAGAGAGACTGAGAGAACTGGGGCTGTTTAGCCTTGAAAGGAGATGGCTGAGAGGGGACCTTATTAACGTATAGAAATATCTGAGGGTGGGTGTCAAGAGGAAGGAGACAATCTCTTCTCAGTGGTGCTCAGTAATACAACAAGAAATACTGGATTTAAGTTAGAACATACGAAATTCCACCTCAACATGAGGAAAAATTTCTTTACTGTGAAGGTAACGGAGCACTGGAACAGGCTGCCCAGAGAGGTTGTGGAGTCTCCTTCTCTGGAGACTTTGAAGATCCATCTGGACACGTTCCTGTGTGGCCTGCACTGGGGGTTCCTGCTTTGGCAGGGGAGTTGGACTAGAAGATCTATAGAGGTCCCTTCCAACCCTTAACATTCTATGACTCTATGATTGTACAAGTGTAAAACATACTCTCATCTACCAAAGTTGACAAAGGACTGTATCAAGTTCTAGAGAAATTAGGATAAAAATGTTGCAACAGAAGTTTATTTTTTTTTACTTTCTACAGCCGTAAGGGGCCATGCCTAAAAGGACCATCATTCTACTGTCATCTGATGGGTACAAGAAAAGATTTTCTAAGTTTTATTAATAAGAGAGAGGAAAGCAGAAGTGGGTCTAAGGGGACATGTGACAGAAGAGCTGAGAATAAAAACAGAACTCTGCTCAGAAATGAGGAAAAGAGAGAAAGACATGTGGTCTAGTTCAAGGCATTTCTAAAGATTCTCAAAACACATCTTATTTTTCATGTAGCAAGCACTGTGGTCTCTTAGGCTGGGTATCAGAAGTGTTGGCTGCAGTTTCAGTGTCCTCTGTAACTGAATTTTTGTGACTCAGTTCTCTGTCTATGAAATAGAGATACCACAGGTCACCTGGGGATAACACAAGATACTTACTAAAGCATTCGGAGATCACTGTTGAGAAGTGCTGCAGAAGAACAATGCACTACTCATTACTGTAGTCTTCTTGCTTAAATTTTTTTAAAGGGGTTCCACTTGTGCTGCTCCGGCTTTTTGCAGCAAGAGCACGTATGTAATTATTAAATATACATAAATTGAGTGAATTTCAAGTGCAAGGAGTGGGCACACACTCTCCTTATTCAGAATTTCATAAGGGGTGTTAATATGCAGAGTTGGTGTGTGCACTTGGCAGCTGCGCTGACATGATAGAGTGTCAGCTTCTTTGTTAATGATCCGCATAGGAAAGTATCCCCACACAGGCCTTGACAATTGACATACCATTACAGTCTATTGCGTCAATAATCCATGCATTCAAGTACTCCCCACTCTTGCAGACAAGCCTAACACAAAAGTCTATAATAGCTCTGTGCAGTATGTGAATAGGAGGCCTTGATATTAGAGTATGATGACTCTGAAAGAGAAGATATGGCCTACAGTGTAAATGATCCATATATTATAAGTATACTGATCTTCAAGGATCTCTGGATCTGATATAGTCTTAAGGAGAGTTTTCTTTTACCCTCAAAAACGACACAAGATGTTTGAATTTTAAAACAAAAGCCTTTATTCTTCAAAAATTACAGCAGAAATGCAGGCTGACATCTCAAACATCTGTGCAGGGAACTGGAGGTGGAAATTGGTCTAAAGTCCTGTTCCATCCCGAAGAAATTAAAAGAGCACTTTCTTCCTCAGTGGCAGCTCTCTACAGACTGAATCACACCAGCTGCTTGCTGTGGCAAAAATAACCTGTGACTCTTCCATCACTCCACAGTCAATAAGTCAAGTCTATGTCTATATGACCATCATTGTGACCACAAAGGAACAGAGGCACAACCAGAGTAACTAATATTGCTACCAAGACCAGTTTATAAGCTCAGTACAAAATGGAGTTTCGTCTGCCTGAGTATGTGGCTGAATATTCACTCATGAAGCACCTTCTGAGTTCCCTGTTGTTCCAGCTAGAAGGTTTATAACATCTGAATTAGCTAATTTTAAGCTAGCTTTCATATGTTGACAACATATTGCAGTGCTTGCAATGTGGTCATACACTAAGTATTGATGGTATGCCAAGTCTTTTTTACCTATGCCATCTCTGAGCTAACAGGTTACTGAATTCTGGATGTTACTTTCTTAGAAACAAAAATAAATACTCAGAAAAAATAAAAAAGCACTAATTCACTTGGTAGTGTCTTTGATATCTACAGAGATCTGTTTAAATACAGGGAGATATACATAGCAGTAACACCTGGTAGCAGCTGTAAGTCAAACTAAAAGTTCACCATTTGATTTCTGTCATAATCCAACGAGATGCCAATTTACTGGCTTTGCTGAATTTTTTACATAACTGTCAGACTAGTTTAACTATAGTGCTATTTAAGCAGCTCTTAGATGCACACAATGCCTTAGAAGCTTCCATAGGGCATAAGCCTCTGATTTTGCTGAGTGTTTTTGTGTATATTCACGAGTGTGTGTCTTTTGCACTGATACAATTCCCTAACACAAGAAATCAGTATCTACACACTGTTTGACAGCTATCAGAATTCATACCAGGAAGGAACAAACTTTTAGCTCTTTGTTCAATATATGTCCTTTAGTGCACTTCCTTTTTGTTTTTCAGTCCAACAGGATTCATGATATTCTTACTTTCTTACCTACTAGTTTCATAAAGTTGCAGCTTCCTCATATTTTTTTTCCCCAAAGAAATGTGTTGGGTGGACATTCAGGCATGCCCTGAATAGCCAGGAAGTGGAGAAAAAAAAAACTTTTAAAAAACATTTTCCTCTTTCTTTTCTACTTTGCTTTATTTGAGACGGGCACTTCACCTACATGTTCTCTGAAGGACATTCCTGTAACCCAGTCTACAGAGGAAGGAGGTCAGGACGTTTCTCTCTCCATTAATCCTTCAAGCATTTCCTTTCCTACTTCCCAGTGACTGAAAGAAGGGTTCTTTATTTATTAATTACTGTAAGTAGCTTTCCTGAAATGGAAAGAAATGTTGCTACAGGACCTGCAACTTACCCTTGGAGGTTCAGTGCATATGTATCTCTGCTGTTAAAGAGAAAGCTGAAAAAAACCTGGTTTTGGTGTCATTTAAACATATGCAAACTAGATATTATATGGTACCACTCTGACTTGTACAAGAATATGGTAATACCTATTATCTACTCAAACTGACTACCTTATTATTGTAGCATTCATATGATCATTGTTCAGCAGTCTTTGGAAACAAAGGCTATTTTTAGTCAGTGACTTTTGACATTACTTTAATATGCATCAGGTCCAGTCTTTAAGCTCTTCTGGCATTTGTTGTAACAAAACTATAGTCCTAATCATGCTGGGTAGGAGTCAATTCAACTACAGCCACCTGAAGGCTGGGTATCTAGTCTAAATTAATTTTCTAGTCTCCATTTACAGTCAGCAGAGAAGTAGGCAATTCCAAGGGAAAGCTGATTCTATTCTAAAATAGATGTATAAGATATATGACAGAACTAATCAGAAATGCTGATCCCTTGCATAGTTAAATTTAAGTGACAGAGATCCTGTGCTTTTTTTTTTTTTTTAATGATCCAAACATAACTTGCTGGAACTTTGAGGCCTCAGCTGGGACTCAGTTGTACTGAATGCTACACTGACTTAAATAGATTTATGAGTCATGTCATTATGACTATCAATAGACTACAGGGGTTTCACGCTGTCTAATTTTAGTCACATAACTTTCGTGTGTAAGTTCTTAAGGTCAGTGCCTAAGAAGAGGTTCTGAATCACTGGAGGAATCACACAGAATCACAGAATCACAGAATCACAGAATGTCAGGGATTGGAAGGGACCTCAAAAGATCATCTAGTCCAACCCCCCTGCCAGAGCTGAATTACATAGAGTAGGTCACACAGGAATGTGTTTTTTTTAATGTCTCTGGAGAAGAAGACTCCACAACCTCCCTGGGCAGCCTGTTCCAGTGCTCTGTCACCCTCACAGTGAAAAGTTTTTTTCTAACATTTTTGTGGAACCTCCTATGCTCCAGCTTGCACCCATTGCCCCTTGTCCTGTCATTGGACATCACTGAGAAGAGCCTGTCTCTGTCCTCCTGACACTCACACTTTACACATTTATAAATGTTAATGAGGTCACCCCTTGGCCTCCTCTTCTCCAAGCTGAAGAGACCCAGCTCCTTCAGCCTTTCCTCATAAGGGAGATGTTCCACTCCCTTCAGCATCTTTGTGGCTCTGCGCTGGACTCTCTCCAGCAGCTCCCTGTCTCTCCTGAGCTGAGGAACCCAGAACTGGACACAATATTCCAGATGTGGCCTCACCAGGGCAGAGTAGAGGGACAGGAGGACCTCTCTTGACCTACTAGCCACCCCCCTTCTAATACACCCCAGGATGCCATTGGCCTTCTTGGCCACGAGGATGCATTGCTGGCTCATGGTCATCCTGCTGTCCACCGGGACCCCAGGTTCCTTTTCCCCTGTGCTGCTCTCCAGCAGATCAGTCCCCAACTTGTGCTTGGGGTTGTTCTTTCCCAGATGCAAGAAAGGAACTTGTCTCCCTATGTTTATAGTGGAGGCAGCCCCCTACTCTCATGAAATGGGTGTCTGTGATTAAGCAGTGTGAATTCTTCTTTTTCACCTCTCTTTAGTACCTTCTCTTTAGGAGACATCTTGGAATTTGCTGTTTATTTGTCTTTGAGTTTGTTGTTTGGTTTGGCATATTTTCTCACTTAAATAGCAAAAGTGGTTTTATATCTTGCTCAGGAAAAACAAGTTGACATTTGTTGCCTTCTGCAATATGTGGATAAACATGAATTGCCTTCAGAATAGCCTTAATTACTGCTCCTACTGAAATGTTTTGCTGTATCAGGGCTACTAAATATCTCGGGTTCACACACCAACACTATCCCAAGGAGGATCAGCAGCACCACAGTTATTTTGTAAAGGAGAAAGGAGAGTTAATTTAGAGTGAAAAGAGTGGTGTATAAAAGAAGAAAAAATAAGTGAGAAATAAGTAGCTTCTGTCTTGCTTTGATTTTTCACTCTTTACATATATTATTTCATGCAAATAATGACATTAATGCTATGCTTAAGGGTGCCTTTATAATTGTAGAAAGTCAGAAATTTTAGATTTAATATTCTCATCATAATACAATGGAATATTGAACCTGAAGTAACAAAACTCCCTAAGATTGTTGATCCTGAACTGAGGCATTATTAGCTGATTTTTTTTTTTTAAATGAGAGTCACTAAACTGCATATTCAATATTAGTAGACCAGCTTGTTATCTGTGTAAAACTGTTAAGAGTGCTTCCTAGGTCAGCCTATTCTCAAGAGACCTTGTAGCTGGACTGGAATCCTACCAGTAGAATATAAGCAGAGAGTGATTTGGGAAACAGGAGCATGAGGAAGAGAAAGGAGGGGAAACAGCAATTGTGAAAGCTCAGTCAAATGGAAAGAAACTGAAGATTTTTGGTGCATCCTTTTTGTTGCTTTTACTAATTTATCCTTCAACGTGAGTGGTAAAATGTTACTGACATGATATTATACTAAGAAGTCTATTGAATGAAGCATAACCATGAATTGACATTTTTGAAATGCACAGCTCCTTGGCATGAACCTTGGGAAATTAAAATAAAATAAACCACATATTGATGCTAAGATGAGCTTTACTCGGCATTGAGCATGACATACATTACTTCTTTTTCTTTTGAATTACTTGGTGGTAACACATTGGTAACGATGAAGGACAGATCAGGATACAATTTTATTCATTAACATGGAGTTTCTGTACTTAGATGCGTAACAGTAAAAGGTAAATATCACAGGTAAATATATAGCTACCTGTTCAGTCAAGACACACTGAATTTTCACAGTTTTATATTTATATTTAACAAAGTTTCTACCATCCATGGATTGCACTGTTTCTCTGAAAGCTTTGTAATCTCATGGTAGGTTCAAGACACAGCATTAGTGAAAAAAAGTTCAAGGAATTATGTGATGGTACTCTTCATATCTGTTCCCACATCTTTTTACTAGATATGCATGATTATAGTCATAATTATTTCTAAACCAGTAAGCCCTACAAAATGGTGTAACTACTAATGGTTTAGAAGTAGTCTATAGCTCTGCTACAGATGGTCCAGGTGATCTTAATATGAGCTTCTCTAGATAGAACACTGAAAATGATCTGATAACTGATATGCAAATGTACTTTGTTTTGGTCTGAATACAGTAGATATTGGAGTGAAAATTTAAGTCTAGTTATTATAGACAGAGTGTTATTCTAATTAAGAATCGTCTCAAGAAAGGTGTGTTTCCCTCATGAACTACAGTCCAAATTATAGAGTAATACATTAAAAAAAAATAGTTTTTCCTACTTGATCTTTCCAGAGTATGGTTGGAAGAATGGATTATATGAGTGACTGATCCCATGGGTATATGTCACAATGAGGTACAATACTTAGATGAACGTTAAAGCTGAGCATTTAGGATGCAGAATTGAAACTTATCCTGGGTCATATGTATCTGCATATGATGATTTTGTTGTGTGGTAATCTTTACAGATACTCTTAAGAACCTGTCATTTTTCTGAAGTTGGTGCCACATGTTCAGTGGTATGGTATAAAGCAAACAGAATATAATTAAAATTAATCTGCAATAGTGGACAACTATAGTTTATAGCACACTGACTTTCATCATCTTGTTCGTTTTTGAATATACTCGCTCTGAAATGCAACCAGGCTGGACGGCTCCCAGACAGCCACATGAAAGGGTGAGGTGCACCAGCAAGAATTATTCTTGCAGCATAGATGGGATTTACAGGTGAGATTTGCTTTGGAGCCGTAGTCTGAAACGTTTGTATTTGTACTTAAAATGTACTAATTTGTTTATTTTACATCACATTCTTTTACATGGTTCATGCCAGAAGAAACTTAAATACATAAGTTGTATTTAAAATCTCTAATGTACAGAAGATGTGAGGTAAATGTTGATGTGAAAAACAGCCCTTCTTCACCACCACCACCACACGCTGATCTCAAGTCATCTGTTATAATTTGAAATGACAACTCTGTTTTTTACAACACTAATCCTAGGTTTTTTCACCCTTATGCTGGCTTTTCAGATAGCATGGCTGCCCATGCTTTAAGGATGCTGCTACGTGTAAAAGATGGCAATTACTTGTTCATTTTAATTCTGAAAATGTGATAGTTTTCTTGTTGTTTGCTTGCTGTTTATTTACTACTATCTACTAATCAGAGCTGTAACAGCAAAATACGCATGTAGATCTGCACAAACATGCACACATGCATATATCCTTTAATAAATATTATGTATGACTATATATACATTATCTAGAAGACAAAGAACAATAGAATTAAACAGACCATACATCCAAAAGTAATCTGGTCCAACTGTAAATATGTAAAGGATCAAATAGGATTAACTTTGAAATAAGTTAAGTTTAGTGTAACACAAGCTGTGGAATGAATCTGGGCTAGAACATAAAGACATCCAAATGGTGGCTCACTCAGAACACACTTTCCTTAGGCGTACGCGAGGTTGGTTCCTTGACAATTGTTTACTAGCAGCTTTTAAGACACAAACAGCTGTGAGTGACAACAGTCTGTCACAAAATTTGTCTAAGTTCATGGCAGAGAGCTGCAAACTCTGACACCTACTGAAAGAGGTATCGTATTTGCAAGCAGTCAAAAGTGATTGAAAACCAGATGAATCTGTTAGGATACCTCATGCCATTGAACACTGTTGCCTATGCCAAATATGCATTCGTAATCTACAATCTGTTATCTACTAGCACGGATGCTATAAGGTAGCATTGTTAAGAGTTTATTAATACGTAGACATCTCCTCTGAAAAAAAAGCTCATATTTAATGAGAAAGAAATTGAAACGATTCATAAGATTCAACTACCATTACCACAGATGGAATATTTAGACTACTCTCTTCTCTGAGTCGAGACATTTTTATATGATTTCTAACTGAATATAGAAAAAAAAGTCAACACTAGGATTACACATCAGGGGAATATGCTGCAAAATCTACTGCCTTTAATAGTAAGGAATTATGCTTGGGATAACCACAGTTGTAATTACTTTACATGCATGGGCATTCTGATTACATACCATGATGGGCAACAGATTTGGTAGTACTGTTTCTGTTATTTAATTATTGGAGTTGGCCTGGAAATGTTCCTCCTTGATTGTGCTTAGCTTAATCAAATATGACTTGAGCATCTGAGTTGGCACAAACCCTGCAGGAACCCACTGAAATGACAAAAAAGTGAAAAGCTACTCTTTCATTCCTTTACATCTTAATTCATCAATTTCTGGAAGGACCAGGGAACCAGGCCAAGTGCCAGGAACAGGCGAGCTCTGTGAGCTCCTTTAATGGAAGTGTAAGCAATACAGTAGCTTCTGCTCGAGGGTTTGTCTATACGTGGGAAAGTGACATCAGTGCAACAAGCCATGAAGATGCAGCTATGCCAGTGCAGACTTCCCTTCACAAATCCTGACTCTTGCTCTTGCTCCTGGAAGGATGTCTTGAGAGTCCCAGGGAAGCTCATGCAGGGACCAAGCTGACTATAAGCAGGATCTCCAGGTGCTGGGATGGGGAGCAGAATTCCCCTTTCCTCCTCCTCCTCCAGGCCGAGTGGACTCCCACTCAGCTACCTCCAAGTCCAGACAGTGACAGTGATAACAGAGATGAGGTAAATCTTCTCCAGCTGTGATTGCTCTTGTTCATGAATGTGCTGAGAAGAGAGCTTGTGTGTCCCTGTTGGGTAGTGTAGTCATATCTACCGAAACATCTGGGAGCATGTCTACATCACAGGGTCTCTCCTGAGCACCACGCAGATGCTGTGTGCCCCTCAAGCTCACTCTCCATGGCACTTTGCATGACATACTGTGACAACCTTGCTTCTTCTTTTTGCCAAACCAGCAATATTTCCTATGCAGTCTTTGGTTCATTGTGCCAAGCACAACCATTAATGGAGGATTTGGGTTTTATAGTGAAGTGCAAAAATCATGTGTGGATTTAAGGAAAAAGCACGATATTTTTCAATGTTTACTATCAGGAAATCAAACCAAAAAGTCTTTCTTTTTTATCTCTTACTTACTTATTTATTTTATTTTTCATTGATCAGCAAAAACAAATGAGGTTTTGCCTACTATTACCTATCCACTATTATTATTTGTGCAACATTACAATCAGGATCATCCTTATGGTCATGGACCTGCTATAATGGATGCTGTAAGGCAAAGACAAGGAAAGTGAGCAGAATAACAAATGTTTCACAGGTTAGTTTCCCATTTCCATTTATACCGTGTTATTTTACTTTCCACAAAATCCAAGCAACATAAGAGGGTAAAAGAGCATCACCTCTAAAAGCTGTTCACTTATCAAACACATCTGCATTCTGTGTGTTACCTGAAAACTGTTTATACTCCTTGTTTACTACCTTGTGTTGATATTAGTGACTGGATTAGCTGAGCTAATTTTGTTTTTCCCCATTATGTTTCCTGAAACTTTTAAAATTGAAGATCATGAATAATCAATGGTAACAGTGTGAAGCTTTCAGGATTATTGGTATGATTCAAAAAAGATAATATATAAATATTTTCACAAATAAATCATTAGGCAGTTGCCAAGAAATGTCTTTCGGGGCACTTGAAATGCCCTGATTTTTCATGTCACATTTTGTTTATTAATAGCTCCAGATTGTTTGCTCTAGAGACATTTCAAGACCATATACAATTTGCTTAATGTTTAGTAGGAATAAAAATTTTGCAAGAATAAATGCTCAGTCATGAACAATTTCTGTGATGATGAGAAAAGTCTGATGAGTGTAGTCAGCAATGTTTTGGGGATGAGTGTTGATGTAATGGTAGCTTTCTCACTCTTTAGTGATAGTGATATGAATTAGTTTAAGGTACAAAAAGTTCAAGTTTTTCTGGTGAGTCACAAGTTAGAAGTAAGTAGCACACACTTTTTTAGTAACATTTTAATTATTAACTTTTTTTATTAAAACTCAGAGATTTAAAATACGACAATGTTTTAGTGACTTTTAGATTCAGATTATTTTAGTCTATTTAGTCTGTCTCAGATTAGCTTAGTCTAACTTTTGACATATGACCAAGATATATCAAGTATGTAAAAAATTGGTCTTTTTGTTATGTCTCTCCTCGACTTTTGGGTGCTTTCTAGAATACTAAAAATACAGTATTGTCCCATAGCTTTGAAGGAGTTTTATTGACCTGAGCCAGTACTTGAAGCTTTGTTTCTGTCCATGGTTGCTGAAGCTCTATAAAGCAGCTCAGAATTGCTTGCTAAAAGTATTGTCAAGATGGAAATGAGTATCCATCAGAGATTACAATTTTATTGGAGAAAACATCATATAAAAAATTGGCCTCCACCTTTTCACTGTTACAAGTTTATTAAAGCAAGGTTTCCAGATCTTTAATTTAATTTGTAGAAGCACTGACTGGACTTCTTCACTGCCTCTAAGCAGTTACAGGTTTCTACCTTGTTTGTAAATACCTCCCTACTTGCATTGCCTGCAGATCAAACTCCATTTCACTTCAACATGAATGCTTCAAAAGCTAAGTGATTGACTCCGCAGCCTTCCTACAAAAAAAAAATTAAAAGAGCAAACAAACCAACCCATCAAACAAACAAAAATACCAAAACACAGACACAGGAAAAAAAACCCAACCAATCCCCCCCTCCTAGAACAAAAGCAAAACAATGCTGTATTTGTCAGGCACGTCCTTCGTCAATGTCTGCTTAAATGAGTGATCCTTGAGCAATGTGGAGGTATAGTCCTTGTTTGTTGTATGACAAATAGGATAAATACAGCAGACTTTTGTGAAACTTGTAGTGAACACAGTTTAGCACTCTTTCTGTACAATCATTATCTTTCCTGGTTTAATAAACTTGTCACCTGCACAGCAGTTTATGAAATGTTTAAGCTAATGTTACAGCGTAACAAACTCAAATAATGATCCTGCAGATATATAACATGTACTTCAGTATGAATAAATTATGGGAGTCTCAGTGAGCACCAGATGAAGCCATTGTTGGAAAAAAAAAAGTCTGAGTATTTCTGAGCAAGAATATGATCATCTATTTGCTTCAGAGTGAAGTGACCAGATAAAGATGCTCTGTTATATCCACAGCACTGGAGGTCTTTAAAATGCTAGCCCATATTTCTAAACGCTTCCTTTGGAAGAAAATTACAAACAGAAGGAAAAAGCTACCAAGCAAGACTCAGTGTTCAGGGTTGTGTCTTGAAGCAAGTATTTCCTTACCTCAAGGACACGAGGTAACCCCACTTGACAGACAGAGCCGTAGAGACAGACTGCCGAGCTTTGTGAAGTCAGAGCATCTAGCTTCAGTTTTCGGTCTATGTTACTACAGTTTAAATTTGTAAAGAGACTTTCCTTCACTCCACTTAGCTCAGCTTCTGGCTGAGGGAAATCTCACTGTCAGTTCCTTGCCAAGATGAACACCTTGGAAATATAAATTTCTTACTGTGGCTTAAACTTTTGAGTCTACTTAGCTTTTTTCCTTTGTTCACTTGCCTACTTGTGTACTGCACATTATACCTTGAACTGCCATCTGTTTGATGTGTGTCTCACATTGTATTAAATTTACTGTCAAGCCTGTACTAAAAAGGGCAGCAAAGGGCTTTTCTGACCCGGGAGCAAAAGCAGCTCTGTATCCTGGCTCTTCCCTTCACTCCCTTGTTGGTGCAGAAGCAAAATAACATGCTAATGATTTTGTGCCCGGTGGGTAGCACAGTAAAGACACTGAGGAGAAAGCTCTTTTTTTTTGGCCTTGTTCTCAACTGCTCGTTCTCTCATCTCTTGGACTTGAAGTGGTACCTCGAGGTGGTATTTCTTCACTCCTGAGTTATTTAAATAAACAGTTCAAATAGATCTTCCTTGTATGGAGAATTAATGTCTCAATTGCCAGAGGCTGAGATGGCATCAGTCTGTATTTGCCACATTAATTTCTGAAAGATCAGTATCAGCCTCTAGTGGACACACAGCAGGAAATTTAGGTAGACTCTTGGTTTTACCTACTGTGGCCATTCTTCTAGTCTTACATGGTAACAGGCCAGAGAAATATTTACTGAGGAACATAATATACCAAGTTTTTTTTTTTTTGTGCCAGGACATCACTACTTCTTTATCGCTTTTCATTTACAAGGTTTTTTTTTATTATTTTTAATTGTACCACTTACAAGGCCTCCTTGAAAACCTATCTTAGTTTACATCCTGCCTGCCATATTGGCATTCCATTCCAAGTGCCTACTCCGCGCTCAAATGATTTTCAAATCTATAAATAAACTTCATAAACTCTTTCATGGCTAAACACTAGTGAATTGAGAAGTAGGGAATGAAAAAGGCACCAGGAAAATTGCTCAGCTCCTTGGAATAAAAAGGGTCCAGCACTAATCATTGTCCAGTTAGTTTACACACGTTTCTTGCTACGTTGTTATTACTTCTGTCCTTTTTTAATGAAGCAAACATTAAAGTAATATTATTTCAGTTGAGGGTTGGTATCTATAGCTTATACCTTGTGATGTTAATTAAAAACATAATTTTTATGTACTTATCACAAAGGAAATATCATTTCATTAAAATCCAATTAGATTCAGACAATATCTGTAAAGACTACTGAATAACTGCTGTTTGAACATGGTCTACTTTGTTCTATTTTCATCACCCGAATAAAAGCAACCACAACAAACAAACCAAAGAAAAGGATTTTTTTTATTAATCTCTGAGGTTACAGATCCACTTGCATTTAGAACAGTGTTTTATGTGAAAAACATACCAAAGATTTTATGTTTCACAGACTGACGCATGAGTGACCTTATTTTAGAAAATTCTTACTTTCCTTCCATATTTATACAATAAAATATATTTACTTTGGTAGAGTGGATGCCTTTGTAGAAACAATTTGTCTCAGATAAAGTAATTCAACATTCTCCCTAATATTACCAGAATGCAGCAGAGTTTAGTGGATTACTGCCTGCAAAGTACCGAGAACTCAGGATAACACGTAGTAAGTGTGATACAGAGCAAGAATTGCTCCTCCATTTTGTCTTGCTATAATTAGCTGTCCTGTCGCATGGGCCATTATCTTGCCATTGATTTACTCACTGAGTTTCCTTGAAAATCCGTGTGAGTTTCCTCTATGAACTGAATGAGGAAATGTTTTTTACGCAGGTTGTGTTTCTGTATGAGCACTATTTTCTGGGATAATATTTTTGGCTTTTGATTGTTTGAGAGTCAATAATCAATCTGAGAGTCAATCGTCATGCCGATGGCCATTGGAATTGGGATTTGACTAAATGGAGTTTTGTGAGTTGACTCTATGCTCAAAAAAATGTAATCCCAGCTGTAGCGTCTACATTGGATTGTGTGTTTGTTTGTTTGTTTGTTTGTAAGTTTCTTTTCCCTCTGTTTTCAAAAAACTACAATATCCTAAGGGAAGGCAGGCAGCTAGTGATGAAGTCTGAACTGCCTGTGTCAGAAGGATGTTTCTTCTGATTCAGCAGTTAAGAATGAGTGCCACAAAAAAATAAGATGCCCACACAGGAATAGCAGTTGCAGCGTTTCCTATCAGGAGTATCTGTAATCACTGAGGCAGAAATGCTGATTCAAGAGGTTTTGCAAAGAAAGACATTGATGTTGATAAGAACTAAAACAAAATGGTTTTGTTTGTGTTAAATAACTGAAATTACAACCAAATAAAGGTTTGAACAAAATCTACAGAAAGATCAATGTTTATGTTTTAGCATTTTGTAGACGACCAATATAATATTTGTTTGATGTCTGCCTTATCTGTGCTAAAAAAAATTTAGTAATTCTATTTGAGAACAGATCGTATTTTGAAGATCCAGGTCACTGGGTAAGAAGAAAAAACTGCTGCTAATCCGCTGTAGCAGGACTATGTACTGCAAAATGGGATTTCCTAGTTTTGGAGGCACTAGTTGCCTGATGGGAAAGACGTTAGCCGGAGAATACAATGACAAGAAAATAGTGAAAAGGAGGCCCATGTGTACTGAGACTGGAGAGAGCTGAAGTACTAAATTAAATAGTTTTTTTAGTTAAATAAAGAATTCATGAAACCAATGGAGAATTTACAAAACTAAACTTCTTATTGACTAATATAGAAAATAAGATGATTATTAATGAAAAATCAAATCAATATATAATTCCATCAGAAGATATTTTAATTTTGCACATATTTATTATGGTTTCAAATGAGCAAGAGCACTTGACAGCAAAAATAAAATCCTCTTCTATCTTCCTGTAGTAAGGCCCATGTTTTCTGAAGTTAGAATCATCTTCTTTCTTATAACATGTCCCACATTTTATGAACTGGCATAGATTTTGATTTTCACCCCAGTTCCTTACTCCTACAAAACTTCAAAATAACTTGGCTCTAGATCTCAATCCAATCTCTGAAATAAAGTTTGCAATAAAATAAATGGGCAATATCAAGAACAGAATGGGATGCAGCTCTGGCAGAGTTTGCCTGGTTTTGTTTTGACACCATGTGCAGAGACTTCTTCAATGAATGAGCACAACAAAGAGTGTTTTGTCAAAAAGAAGAGCAATAGAGAGATAACCTCTCTAACATTTCTATCTAGATAGGGGCAAAGGCCAGCCCGGTGCCTGATCCAGCCATCATGCAAGAGGACCAGTGAGAGAAAAAATACACAATGTACAGCATATTGTTATTGTAACTCTTAATTCCTGGAAGTCAGCATGGAATTGGAAAGCTGATGCACAATTACTAAATAAATAAAGCTTAATAGATGGGCTTCACCAATCATCTCTGGCAAGAAAAGCCACATTAAACTCAACATATTTTCTGCTTTCATTTAGAGAATTGCAGCTTTTGTTTCCCTTGTAAAACTACATATTTTGCCAAAAGTCAAGATGCAATGGATATTTAATAGGAGTCTGACCTGCTAGAAATGGTTATTATGTATTGTCAAGACAGAAATAAGCCCTGGCAATACCAGCATATAGCCTGATTCAGCTCTCCTGATAGTCTAACTAGTCTTTTTAATTTTTACATCACTGGGTATTTTTGCTGCACAAAACCCCTCAGAATACAATCAAATATTATAATGTGGACTCCATTACAAAACCGTAGTATTCACACTGGCTTCTCTGAGAAGCAGGCAATTTTTTTCATTAGCAAATTAAACTTGGAGCTATGTGAAACTTTCATTGTTCACGTATTTGTATGAGAAATGATAATTTCATTACTACTGTATTCAAAATTTGATTCAAGATGGAATGACACTTTCTTTTCTTCAAAACTGTCATATTTTGTGTGGTATGGCTCAAAGCAAAAATGATGGTATTTTTTCTGTCATCTTGTAAAATCTTGGGTTTTCCAGGGTATTTGGAGAATTTGCAAAAAGGAAATATTTTTCAAATAGCTCAGACTGTGAATGTAATGAGAGAAACTATCGTATTTTAGAAAGATCACTCTTAACAGTACAGGTGATTTAGTTAATTCAATGCAGCTACAAATTGAGCCCTTTTAGGACAAATTCTCTACTGCCATGTTTTTGTTACATCAGACAAAAATATTTTTTGTGTATTAAGTTTCTTTCCTCTGTTTATAAAAAGAAGAGGACATGGCTTGAAGGTCTGCAAGAATCTAAAATCGGAAGACTAGTCCACTTCAGGAGCCAGCAACACAGTGATGAATCAGCAAATCCAATTAGATTATCTTTACCTTCTCTCTTCAAGGCCTAATCTTCATTATATTACTGAGTTGAAATATAATCTGGTCAGAATATTTAAAAGAAACTGAAAAACCTCAAATAAATTTAGTCCAGATCTTCCTGAGACTGAAAAGCTAAATAAACCCTTGTAGTGAACACATTTCTGAATTTTAAACTTTTGGTTATGTGGTCATTGGGTTAATTTTGCCTTATTCTTTGATATAGAAGTAGAACATGTTGTGAGAAAAACTCTGAGCAGGCATAAAAATTACGGGAAATACTTCTTAAACTCTATTCCTGTGAGATTTTATCAATTATAAATGGCCACTGGTATCAAAACCTCCATAATTTTGATAATTGATTTGATCTTTTGAGATATATTGCTCACTACAAGGAAACTCAGAGACCAGGCTCCATGATGTAAAAATACTAAAGAAAAAAAAAATATTTACAAAAAAGTACTTTTTCCTGCTTTCCAGAGCTTCTACATAACCATGTTTTGGGCTTTGTTGGCTCTATTTTTCATTGTTTGTTAGTTGTGGATGTTGGGTTCTTTTCTGACAGCTTGTACAGGAAACGTTCCTTAGAATAAGTATCATGGTAAAAACATGACCACAAACATGGCAGAACATACAAGTTAGTCTAATATTGTGCAGCATTAGGATCTGATATATAAAATTATTTATTTCATTTTGTTTCATTTTCTTCTTTTTTTTTTTTTTTTCTCCTGAAGGAAGACTAGGCAGTTTTCAAGGAAAGTAGGGGTATTTTTACAAGTTGATAGAGGGTACAAGCTTGTGTCAGCAAATATAAAGAGTGGACAATGTGGAGGGTGGTGTAAATGCTCTGACTAAACAGGGGACGTTGTATTACAGACAATCAAAAGCTTTAACGCTATTGATGGCCAAGAAAGCACTGAGTTATATCTGAGGAAAAATGGTGTTCCAGAAGGTGATGGACAGTCTTTGGAAAGATGATCTCTTTTTAGTGATATTATGCCAGGATGTGCTCCCTCTAAGACTGTAAAGGATTTCACAAAAGTAAGAACTTGTCATTCCTTCACATTAGATGTGAATTCACACGCCTATTAAGACTATTTCTCTGCCTCTACTCCTCCCAATGCTCATTCAAGTTCTGCAAGGGCAGAGAGGTGGATAACATTTCATATCGGATGGTATCAGAAGAACATTTATAACTTTCCCAACCACCCTACTGAAGGTTACCTGGGACATGAAACTCAGCTACACCTCCTATCATGAAGATTTGTCCTTCTCTTGCCCCAGTGACCAAGGAACAGCAAAGCAATACAGAGCTTTAAGGTCTTCCTGAGCTTTTGCCTATGGCTTATGCTCAGAAGCCAGAAACTATTTAAGTAATATATTAAAATTATTAAATCATTTTTAGGTCAAACTCTTCCCTTCACATGATGCTAGCCGTTATTCCCAGTGATAATTTCAATATTTCCATCCTTAGCTGTTCCAAAACCATGACGGAATGAGCCTCTTACATCATATAAACTACATTACAGATTACAAGATTTTTCTGCTTAAGATTTTTCTGTTCCTTTTTTTTTTTAATGAATTTTATAAAAGACGTTACAAATTGCAAGATTTTTCTATTAAGTAAGATTCATTTTTTATTTGCCATCTGGGTTTCTTTGACCCCTTTGTATTCCGTGGGGTTTGGTTTTGTTTTCTTTTGTTGGTGGCTGTTTGTTTTCTTCTTCTTGTTTTGTCACAGTTCTCAAGCCTGAAATCTTTGATTTTATGTATTTATTTTTAATGAAAGTAGAGATTCTAATGTTACCAAATGATTACTGGAGCTAGGGCTTTAAATATCATGAGACTCATGATAAAATCACTGGAGTTGGCAACACTGCTTGAATTTGGCACAAGATTCTAAAGCTTTAAAGGAAAAAGTGTGACTCATCAAACTTGCCTGGAGAGTTAAGGGAGCTGGGGGCAAGGGCTAATGGGGGTATCCTTCCATTTCAGTACTTCAGAGAAAAATCTACAAGATACAGTCCAGTAATTGTGCCAAGAAAAGAAACTGCTTGCTATACAGAGAATAACAATTTCTAATTATGTACTGAAATGGGGGGAATGCAGAACAGCAGAATCTTAAAAAAAATAGGGGTATAAACATTGCCAATTATCCAGAAATGTTTTAGGAAATATCTGGTAGTTCACAGGCTGGAAAACTATCTCACCTTTCTGTGATATAAAATAAAAATTCCTAAATACTCTTTACACATTTGAAATGTTCCTCTCTAATGATCCTTCCTTTTCAGATGAAGTGAAATACAGAATTTGATCTTCCATTTTCTCAGGAGAATTGTATACATATTTGTCATAGTTTTGATCTGCCACCAGAAACTAGCCTTAACTTACTGAATTATACATGACAAAGCATTAGATTAAATACATTTACATGTGTTAAGTCACAAAATTCAAGTCAGTTACTTGCTTCTTTACCTTTCTGTAGGTGTTGTGGTTCTTTGATAGTATGCAAGACTACCCTCCTAAGCTAAACAAGCTCAAATGTACAAGATAAAACTGGACAGAGACCTTCAATCAAAGTAGTTTTTTCATTCTCATTTCCTGAGTTCTCAAAATGAAGGGTTTTTTTTTGTAAGAAAATGCACATTTATCAAAATTTCCACTGGGAAATCTTTTCCCATGCCCAGGATATAAAATCTAGTGAAAAAACATCATGTTCGGGTCCTTCTGTCTTCTGGCTAAGCCATGCAAAAGGAAATCATCTTATGTTTTTCTGCTCTAGGACAGGCTGTTATCTCACTTCTGGATTTCCTTCATGATTAGACATAGATGTAGTGATTTAAGGCCTTATGTCTCTCATGGATGTCACTATCATTCTACTAGAAATCACCAATTACATGGCTTTCGCGTCTGCATGTGTTCCTCATCCTCTCTAGACGCAAGTTTGATGCTTTATCGTGTAAATTATCTGAAACAAGTTATGAACTGAAGTGGAAGAACAGTCTTTGCATGTTCCTTTCATGGTGTGAGCTGTGAACAAACACAGAAGAGAGAGAGAGTAGGAAACTTCAGGGAGGTGTCAAGCTCTCAGTATGTTGTCTTTCTATAGCTTCAGCAAAGTAATTTCCATACCTTTTTTTTTGTCTGGTAAGAATTCTTATCCCTATAGCTATTACTGACCTGTGTGGTGGGTAGGTACCTCACTTGCCTTTTGTGAAGGTATTTTTGGGGTTTTGTTTGGGGTTTTTTTGGTGTTTTGTTTTGGTTGGTTGGGGTCTTTTGCTGCTGGTCTTTGGATTTCTTTTGCAAAATACTTCAAAAGATTTAAATTTCATTCTATACTGATCAGGAAACCTATTACTCCAAGAAGAGTCACACTCTGTGGCTCCCTGGCATTTGTAACTTTCATCTCTCCTTTTTTTGAAGCACTTGAAACACACAGGAATGTGTGCATCAACTAGTAATGATTTGTGCTTATAGATACATCTGACTATTTTTTTTTTAAGATGTAATTAATTTAAAATAGATATACAGTGTCTTTGGTAGGAACTTGTGTACTTTAATTTGCTAATGAACATCCAGATGTACCATAGAAGAGTTGTCGTGGATCTGCAAGTGAAGGTGTTCACTGGGTCCCTAACTCAGAGTGCTCCCTGAAGAGTGGTGAGGATCTAGCCAGCTGTCTCTCGAGGGCAATTGTCTGATGCAGGCAACTAATCTGAGGGTTGTGATTCACCGCCTGTCTAGCTGCAGGAAGGCTCTTTACTGGGCTTTTACCTTCCCACCTTCTTGCAGAATTATGACATGGCCCCTGCACGGACAGCAAACAGGTTTTGTATAAAATACTGAGGAACAGAAGCCCTGTTTCTGGAGGGGTAGGTACCGAGAGTTCTCAATAAAGAAGTGCCTGCCGCTAACATCCTGATGCTTTGTGCAGCAGGGATTTATCCCATGCCGTGGGCTCATGACCTGCAAAAAGTCAAGTTCAATAACAATATTTTTTAGTTGGTCTTGCACAGAGCAACATTTGAATCTGGAGGAAACAAACTCATTTTTGCATAGTGAATTAAAAAATAATTAAATTACTATGCAGTAAGTTTATAGGGCATTTTTTTACAGGCTGGTAAGTTATGTACCCAAGTTTCAGTCCAGTGTGAATTTTATGACTTCAGTTTTCAAGCTCAGAAAAGTCTTATACAATTGAAGTGCTGATAGTTTTCTTATCACAGAGACTGTAGTAGGTGCCACTGTAATAATCCATGCTCCTATAGTCATAGTCAACTTTTTTATACCCTATAGAAGTGGTAAATAATACTGGGACAAAATGAGTTAGGATACTTAGGATTCACTGTAGCAAAAAGAATCAGAACAACAAAAGCACTCTCACTGATGAAATTGGAAATGTTTTTTTTTAATTAACACTTCTAATTAGAATTTAACATCTCACTAGCTTCGTATGGGATTTTTCGCTTCCTTAACCTCACGGAAACCTATCTATTGGCTCTAAATAGGCAGTCACTTACCATGCACCACTTGAGGATTTCAATTAATCCCAAATCCTCTAACTTTGGTGTGTGAACTTGCATTTTTCTCTGCATGCCATTCCCTCCTGTTTCAATTTTCTTACTAAGAACCTTCTCAACAGTTTTTTTTCTTCTTCAATTCTTTTCTTCTCTGTTTACCTTTCTATTTAAAAAACTGTAGCATTTTGGTTTGAAAATGGTGGGACAATGTAACATGTATGTAGGCATTGGTAAGGACTGCTTAACATAGCTCTGGGGTGACAAGTACCTAGAGAAAGTGTGCAGAAGCTTGAACCTAACTAGTCTCTGTCAACTTTGAAGTGAAAAAAAAAAAAGAAAAAAAAGAAAAGGTGTCTTGAAGATGCTTGGTTGAACGAAATAAAAAGTCATTTAACTTGTTTAAAGCAAGAAGGATGTATGCATATGGTTTTAATTGCATTTCTCATTACACGATATGTCTGAATGATTGTCTACAGCCATCTTTGGGCCAGATGAAACTTAACCCTCAACCAGTAGCAGGGTTTTGGGTGTTTTGTGGATAAGCTTAGTTTATTTGAACTCTTCTGTGAAAGAGCCCACTTCCCTTCCTCTGAAATAGGACTTCTGTTTTAAAAAGAAACTGCAAACTAATAGCCAAGAAGAGAAACGTAAAATAGTCTAGTTTAGGGAGGAATGAATTAATTCCCAGTACTGTGACCATGGTTGTTTGAAAGAAAAGGCAAGTTTCTCATCCTGGAGATGGGATAAATTATAAATTGCCCTGTAGATTGCCCTGTAGCAGCAGAAAGGAAACCAGTTTCCTCATATTATTAATTTATCTTCCTAATAGGTTAACACTCAAGTGCCTCACAGGCTGATCACTAGTCAATCCTCTTTCTGCATTAACCACTTTTGAAGTGAGTTTATTTTGTTGGTAAATAAAACATAAACTTACATGCTAAGGTTTCTCTATGACCCACAATTCACAGTGTGGAGTCTGGCTTACACTTTGCTCACTTGTTAAAATCATGAGAGCAGTGTCATTAGATAATACCACTGTAGCCTAACACCTATGATACTTTTGAAGTTACACATTTTAGAAAATATACTCTGTATTATAGATTATCTATTTTTTTTTCACTCAAAAAAACTCAACTACTTATCCAAGTAAATCAAAATTCTCTTCCTCTATTTATAGGCATATGAACTACCAGCTTAGAAGTTCTTCATGGAAATATTTTTTGCCAGGTGTCTTATAATACATCTTGAAAATTCAAGAAGGAAAATAAATTGCAGGCAACTCTCTGTAAAACACTGATGTAAATGGATTGTGAGAATGTGATTACAAGCGAAAATTTCTCCTGTGGTGAGTAGTAATCACAGTCTGCTTGTAGCCATTATAAGCAGTAAAACCACGTAGAAGTATGTCTCAAATATTTAGTCTTACATAATGAAGCAAAGTAAAAGGTTGGGTTTTTAACCTTCCTCTGCTAAATTGCTTACAAAAGTCATGCTATCCTGGAGATAGTGTACATGCCAATCTATATCCATGTAGTAAGGTCTTCAGCTGAAGTAATTTGTTTGATGAAATAAATGTCTTCTGAGCCGCTTTCCTCAGAGTCCAGATCTTCATCCTTCATTACACCTAGAGATATACAAGATCTCCAAAAAATGTTGCCAATTAGTCTTTCATTTTTTGGGGTCTCTTCAGTTTTTGCATGTATAGAATGCCCTCCAAGTACAGCAACATCCATGTTTTTGGTCACAAAAAAGGAAGGTCACAGGATCATGTAACCTACTAGGAACTTCCAATGCACATCACTTTGCCTTGCACTGGGTGTTTAGTTTGAAAACTGAATTATTTCTTTACGTAGCTACATTTAAGCAGGCTGCCCACAAGCCATGTTGCATTAATTTGTCTTACATGTACAGAAACACCACAGATAAGTGTGTGGAAAGCTGCTACCACGGTGATCTTACAGATACCATACGGTCCTCTCTGAGATACAGAGATGAATGACAGCTGAAGTGTCACTTATTTGGGTCTACATGTAGCACTATAGTTAGGTAACAAGTACAGTCAACTGAGACACAAAGTGAAGACTCATCAGAAGTGCCACAATGATTTCTTATCTGCCTTTTCTATGTAAAGATATTCCATGTCCTCTATTGTGTAGGCACTCCTGAAAAGACATGTTTACACAGAATTGCCATATGAAAGACAGCACCAAAGTCTCAAATGGTCCAGATAACACCCAGTGAATGGTAAAGGGATAGAGAAAAACATATCTTGACTAGAAGGCCATGACTGATCTCAGCTGTTGTATCTTCTCTGTGCCCTTGGAAAATGTCTCAATCAATCTACAGTCCTCAGGAAGTTTTCAACAGATCAGCAGAGACCAGCTTTGAATACAAATTTCTTCAAAAGTGGCAACAGATAGGCCCAACTTAAAGCTAGACTGGGGTTGGGTCAAGATGGTCTTTGGTGAATAATGAGAGATGTACATACCCACAAACAGCATATGATATGTTGGAAAAGGATTTTTTTTATTATTATTATTTTTCATTGTGAGAAAGGAACTTGATCACCCAGGGGGTGATCAAAACCACAGTAAATTCCATCTTTAGAGTGAAACAACTTTGTGGGTGTTGTACTGGGCTTTGAACCAGGCTTCCAACGTTATAAGCTTGGTATCAGTCAGGAAAATGGAGCACAGAAATGGGAGCTTGGACAGCTCTGGAAATATATGGAAAAGGTAAGGCATGAGACAACTATGTAATCCTTGTGCTATACGAATACTTTTCTTTGTTTGGGTACAGAAGTGCATGTGACTATCAACCCTGGCTATAGGTGTTGCCTGTTCAAAAGTGAAGGTTGGATGGTTGCTTCTGTACTTTCAAAAGAAGTTCAATTACATAAACAGGCTCCCTCTGATGCAATATGAGCTGACGCAGTATGATCCCCTGCATTTCATGGTTGTTCTATACAACTTATAGTTCCTGAAGTCAGAGCACAACCTTACTGAAGAGCTCTTTAATGAGTGTGGTTATGACTGCTAGCGATTTCAGCTTGCTGTCTTCCACCGTAATGATTTTCGTGTGAAGTAATACAAAGTGGTAGAGGCACCATCTTTAATATTATTTCTCCCCTCAACTTTGATTTCACCACTGACAAGTTTTGATATCAAAATTCTCTTTCTGGCAGGTCACAGATACGCTAACACAAACCACTTCTCTGAGGAAGAGAGGGATGCTGGAAATGCTAGCTTTGTTTCCCCCCTAAAACTTCATCTTTTAATTAGGTAATGAAATGTGCTGGTAAGTGTTAAATGGATTTTCATGATTCTAGCTTGGTTTTTTTGCTAGCAATCACAAGAGTGGGTATACTGTTAAGGGATAACTAGTTAGAGACATATAGATGGAATCTGCTGAAAGAAAACCTTCCACAAAGAGTTGCTGGAGGCAGTCTTGGCATAAACACATTAGTTTGGGAAAATCAACCTGCAAGGAGATGAGAAAGCATCTTCCTTCCTCTTTCACCCGTTTCCACCTCCTAGGAAAATAAATCAAGCAAGGCGTGATTTCCTTTAAGGGGTAATTGTAATTTGAACTCCCTCTCAGAACACGCCAACCCATTTTCTACAATGTCAAAAAAAGCAAAGAGTAAAGAAAATAGCTCCAATAATTCTTTCACACTGATTGACCTCTATCCAACACATTTGCTTCCTCCTCCTCCTTATTATTACTAGTCACTCTCCCTGTTTGCTTTCTGCTCCTTTCTGCATGCACAGACCACCTTTTCCTCCCACTCTGCTCATCTTATTTCGCTTACTTCTTGTTGAGGATCTGATCTACCTTAGCTGAAGCTCTTTTAGATATTACAAGCTTCCTTGAGAAAGCCATCAGCATGGTGATAGCTTTATTGGGCTGACAAAGATCATCTACCTGTGAGCCTGTACTGTATACAGCCCTTTTGGCAGAATCTATTTGCACTCCAGTCTGGGCTTGTCTCTGTCCATCTGAAGGGCAGTGTTTGTGCATTCCAAAAATCAGCTCTATGAGGAATGAGAGGCGAGAGACAGAGTCCCATCTCAGATGCAGAGACTAGTCACAGCACTACCTTTCACAATTTTTAAGGGGATGCCTGTGCTGTTTACTAGGGCAACATTTCAGGCCAAGTTCAGCCCTGCTGTGAATGGGCACAACTCCACTGGCTTTGTATAAAGGCTGCCTTCCTGAGAGTAGAACAGGGAAAGCTGTTTGAACAGTGCCAATAATTGCTCCTCTTTTTTTTTTTTTTTTTTATTCGTTTTTAAAATACAGTGGAAGATCAGAGGCAGCAGCTACAATCCACAGTCTACAAATAGCATTAGTAAGAACACAAATGAAAGGCTTTGTGCCACAGTTATATAGCACATCTAACACAAATAGCTAGGCAGTGAGTGGTTGTTGATTATCTATGAAAGAGTGGAAAAGAGCACAGGGAAAACCTCTTCTGCATAAGTCTCCTGTGATCTGAGGAAGTAGATGCCAATCCTGATGAGAGGCCACTGAAGGGAAGGGATGTGACTATAAACAACGTTTTAAAAGAAACAGCAGAGATTTTGAGGAAAAATCTTTCCAATGCTGTTTTTGGAAGGATTTTGAACTGTAGTTTACTCAGGGACCCTGCAAGAAAAGCATTCTCTAGACTAACTCAAAGAAGTCTGGAGAAACAGCTCTGTGCCAGCAGGAAGTAGTGGAAATCCTTTTTGTGTGTCCTCTATATAATATGTTTTTGACATAAATTTTGTAATGAATGTAAGGCAAACCTGTCCACACTGCTAGTGTAGCCACAATTCTAGTGAAAAAGACTGCGCTGAGCTCCTCAAAAGTGGTTTAATATTTGACCTTAAAATAGCACACTTGTCTACTTTTACACAAAAATTCAGTAAGCCTGAAAAACTTCCCCTTAACTGACATTGCAAATGTGATTGTCTTCGGAAATAAAACAAACACTCCAAAAAGTTGTCAGGTAGTGCTCTGAATCTCCAAAAATATTGTGTTTATCATGAAAATTTAAACATGACTGTAAGCTCTTTTTACATCAGCCTATGCATTAATTTGTGTATACGTTCCTCATTAAAACCACACGATGAACTTTTTATGGGAGTGTGTTTTTATTGAATATTATAATCTGTAAAGGTTTAATTAAGTCAGTGAATTACCCATACAACAGCTTTTCACCATCTTTATCTGTTCCACGTGTAGCTATTCTGTAACCTGTCCCAGACAAGCGGACCCAGACCCTGGTATCTCTCAGGAGCTTTAGTACTTTAGTTTGCTGGAGTTCATAACTCTGGGGAACAATTTGCTGCAGCCCTAGTTAGCAAGTGATTTACAGGTCTGCAGTTTTCTCAAAGACTCTGCTAAAACACCCAGAGCAAAACGTTGTTTATCACAAACAGCGATTCATAATAGCAGGGAATGACCAAGCTGTAATTATGTCACAAAAAAAGTCTCACAAATTTATCAGACCATTAGCGAGGGGACACATTTGTCTGCTGTTTGTATTCCTCTGCCACCAAAGTCATATTTATAGGATTGCTTTTTAAAGGGAACATAAAGAATGTCGGGGAAACCCGCACGCAGATGAAAACCAGGATGGTTTCTTCAGTTGTTGCCAGCTTCTGGACAGTGGACATCACAGATTTTCATTCAAAAGAGGCCAAGAGCTCTTTACAACTTTGCTTACAATTCAGCCACGCTTTAGAAGAAGACTTGAGGTGAGATAAGTCACAGCAAATTCTTCCTTTTGAGAATGAGTGACCACTGTTTTAGATACTAGAGCTTTGCAATCACACTTCTTATGTGTGAACCTGACCACTTAAAAAATTTCTGTGCTCCAATCTCCCTCAACAAATTATTTCTCAGTGGACTTGGAAAGCAATAAATGCTTGTTTATGCTGCATATAAGATGTAAGAAGCCTCAACTCCAGATCTATGTCAAGTTAATGGAGCCAAATAAACAATTAGCTTGAATAACATTAAACAGTACCTGATACAGGAAAAAAAAAAAAAAAAAGACAAGCCTCATATGCTCCTTTTGCAGGAAAAAAAACCTCCAGCATTGTCTTAAAAAGCTATAAATTCTTCCAATTTATTTATACTGAGCCAAGTAGGACTAAGAGCCCAGAATAGAAGTTCTCCTGCCCTGGAATATTTTTTAAAAAATAATTATATATTATGTAATATACTGGGCGCATAATGATACATTTTGATGCCAGGCCACAGTGAATATCTCTCTTCCTCACTTCTTTCATCTGCTGCTACTTCCTGACCAACTCACCACACACAGAGTCCTTTTTTCTCACAGGTTGCAGTATTCAACAGAAATAGGGCATATTGACTCCATTTTATGCCTTCTGTTTGCTTTGAGACCACTCATGTTTGTTTGCCCTTGCCATAGCTCAGTTTTACAGTTGTAGCAAGAAATTGTGTTCAGGTAATACTTGCATTTTTTTGTCTCCTTACCACTGCAGGTAGCAATATTATAAAAATAGAAATTACAATCAAGTTGGGATTTTTTTTTTTTTTTTCTACAGAGCACCTGATTGATTGGTTGGTGCTCCTTTTGTTATATAGTATACCATGCTGAGCTATGGAATATGGCCCTGTGGGGAAATGAAATTCTGTATGGGTAAGTGGGCTAAACCTCTTCATAAAGCTTTGTATGTGCTTTCCTTCATTCTCTCTCTCTTTGGAAGTGTTATTTTGCTTTTCACAAGGGCCTGTGCAAGTTGCCTTTACATCTCAAATTCTCTCCAGCTGAAGGTGCTGGAATGTCAGCCCCTCACTTGCAGCAGGAGTTTTTATTTCTCACTATTTTTAGGTCAAAGAAAAAAATAACAACAACTTCTTATAACAGTGAGTTTGTAGGTAAACAGGAATTGTATTACAGAAAAATCTTGCTCTCAGAAAAGAAAAAAATGAACAGTAACAAAAGTGACCTTGAGGTCCTACGAGGATCTAAGCATACTATAAGTAATAAAAATATGCATGAAGGAATTTGAGTAGAATAAGGTGTGCTATGCTTAAGAGCTTGAGTGAGCACATGTATCAATCTCTTCAGCGTTGTTTGAAAGCACTGCGATAACAGCAATATTTTATTTTCTTCTTTAATAGTAATGATGTAGCACTTAAAGGAGTTCTGTGAACACTATTAAGAGAAGTTATATATTAAACTCTCAGTAGCCCAAAATTGCAAGTAACAGATATAAATTCCTATAAGACATGTAAGTTTAGGAAATATATGAAAGCATTAAGAAAAATTAATATAAATTCCTGAACACTTTCATATTCAGGGGACAGTACACAAGCCCCATAATGCATGCCATGAGTCTCATAGTTATAGAAGATTTGCTGGTTGTGTGCGTGTGACCAACTTAGTCTAACTGGTAGACCAAGCTGATGTTGAGTTTTGACCTTCTTTCTACAGCCAGTGAGTCATTAATTACATTATTTTCTTTTTAATTAAGCAGAGATTTTTTTGGTTTGGATTTTTGTAGTTCCTCTGTGAAACTTCAAGAAATAGCAAAATAAACTCTTCTATCTGCTATTTGGAATCTGTTTGGTGTGATTTTGGTAGGGTTTATGGCCAAGTTATGTAGCTCTTTCTGAATTCAACAGAGCAAATTAGCCAAGGTTATCATGCTTGTTTGAGCTTGAAATTTTTTTCTGGATGTATCAAATCCATCAAACTGCTTGAGATAGAACAGGGAAAATCATCAGAAATATTTAGGTGGGAGAAACCCACTGACAGGCTCTCTAAAAGAGTTTTACTAATTTAGAGGGTTGAGAAAGAATGTTCTCCAGATTTTCTAAAACTTACTAGTGAATATCAAGTACAGAAAAGACTTCTGGAAATTAAATTTAAAGCAAATCCACATGAAGCAGCTCAAAACCCCTACTTTCAAAAATATAGGTGTGTCATTTTGGTGACCCCACATTTATGAGAATTCAAAGGAACTTCCTGGCTCTGACGGCCAGAAAATCTCAGACATTGCACTTTGCAGCAAGTCCAACTGGAAGCCACAATTGCATTAGCAATTTGGCTGTAGCTGTACAGTGAATGCCCACAGGTGTTCCATAAATACGCTGTCCATCTTCAGCTGGACACAGCAATTCTCTCCATTCTTGGCCAGATTCTTGGAAGCAGAGACCCCTGTCATCAGCTCTGGACAGTTTATATAGAGTTACAGCTCCTCTTTGGACCATTTCTCCCATTTGAAAAAATGCCACAGTGAGTTCTTCAGCCTGCCAAGTTGGCAGGCTCTATCCTTGAAGCTGGAGAAGAGCCAGAAATTGCTGCAGCATTGTGAACCTCCAGCCTCAGTCAGTCATCAGCCTCTATCAGCACTCTTGTTTATGTTCACGAAGGAACTTCCTGATCATAATTTGAACTCAGCCAAAATCCCTCTGTCTTCGTTTTAGGAAAATGCTGAGCGGGGTCCTATTAAAATATTTGGATAGACTCATATAAGAGACCCAGTCTCTTGATAGTTTTCCTGGAGAATAAAAGAGACTTACTAATAAAATGTGTTGCGGATTTCTTTCTCATATCTTTTCAGCATGAAGAAACATAGTCTAAATAGCAATAAAGGACCAAGAAATTGCCTGCTACTATGAATCTCATCTGTTTATTTGCAATAAAGTCAGTAAGTAATTTTGCTAATTTCAGCAGCTAAAAACTTTTCTGGAACTTTCTTGTGCCAGCTTTTGCTAATTGTTTGGATAATACACAGCCGTGTAGAACTATTGGAATGCTAAGTAATATACAGCCATATTTTTCCTTACCTTGAATTATGCAGATAATTGAAAAGGTAAGGCTTGTGGAAAATGAAGAAAATGGGGGAATAATGGAGATTACTGTTAAAAAAGAGTAGGTCTAACCGTGAAGCTGTGTAGTTGGAATGGCAAATTTTCCTCCTTCTGATTTAAGAAGGCACAGAGAAAGGAATTTTCTGTGGGAACTATTCTTTTCATTAACTCTGTGTGTCTGCCTATTGAGGTGAGATCTAGGCCAATGGATACTCTAGGAGCTTGTTGGTGTATACTTATTCAAGAGTCTGTCTTCACTCAAGTCAGTGGCCAAAATCCTATTGATTTCAGTGAAATCAAGACTGCAGTCTGGAATTAGAAGCAGCTGCTGCTGCAAATCATTCAGACAGCAGCCAGAATGTTGTAACCTGCAAGTTATTTAACCAAAAACAAACAAAAAAAATGAAGATGATGGGTGTTAGGTCATGTGATTAATGCTCCTCTCCACAAACACAAGGATCTCTGTGTCACTAGGGCAAATGGAGGAACCCCCAGCACCACAGTCACATGAATGAGCCTGAGCCCCTGCTGTGATCCATCACAGGGGTGATCTTCCCCATGAGCAGGGCTAGACCCACCACAACAAGCCAACAGAGTGAGTCTCCCCAGGGCACCTCATAAACTGAGAAGACACTGCTACTGAGTGTGGAGCTCCTTGTGAGATGCAATGGAAGAGCATTTTGAGGTTGTACTGGACTTATGATGAGAAGTTTAAGGCAACCAGAGACAGGGAAAGGAAGCGATCAGGGTGGTTTGGGAAGCAGCAAGCATGGGGAAATAGAGGGGAAAGGGGTCTCCTCTGGAGACATTCAAAACCCGTCTGGACACGTTCTTGTGTGACCTACTGTAGGTGATCCTGCTCTGGCAGGGGGGCTGGACTAGATGATCTTTTGAGGTGCCTTCCAACCCCTGACATTCTGTGATTCCGTGATTCTGTGATTCTGTGATAAAAGAGGCTGGTCTTATGTAAACAAGGGCTGGTCAGTATGTATGTCTGGCAATGCTCTGTGCCTGATCAGTGCAGTCTATCCTGTTTTCTCATTAAACTCTACTTCTGACTGTTTTCCTGGATGAGGGAACTCTCTTCTCTGTACATGTGAGTATATGGGAACTTGAGTGACAGCAATGGGAGGTGAGCCATGGGTCAAGGGCAGTTCTTTGCTAGTGGGCCAGCGGCTGGAAAAACAAGGGTGCATGGATATGATGCAGGGTGCATGTGTCTGTGGAATCACTAGCAAACATCAGCAAGCCTAGCCAGCTAGTAGGATAAAAGGCTTGGGAACCAAGTACTGGAACAACCATGAGAGTGTGACAAAGACTGGAGAGGCTAGAGTATCTGCAATTTGTTGACTGCATGATCAAGAAGGTCCAGAGCTGATGGGATATTGGAAACTGTAGTTCGTTACTGGTAAGGCCATAGTCTGAGCCAGATACCAGAGACCTATTTTACACGGCTATTCATAAGACAACCAGAGGAGATCAGAGGAGGCCAGTTACTAGGTCAACTGGATGTCTAATAAACCAGTTGCTGCAGCGGTCTTTAGGGTGTGTGTCTGTGTGTGCATCCAGGTACAAGTAGCAACAGTTTCTGTGGGGTGGTGTCACTGGGAGCTCACATACCAAATGGTGTGACTGAGGGTCCAGGTCCAGTGTGTGTCTAAGGCCAACTATTGGAGGGATCCACGCTGTATATATATCTATATACTTTCCACTAGCACACTATTGTCCTGATCAGCAATGAGAGGACCAGGATGAGGCCATTGGTCCTGTCTGTGTTTGCATGAGCACTATACCCTGTCTCTGCTGCTCTGTGTTCGTTTGTGTGCAAGTGTATATCAAATTGCAGTGCCTGTTGGGAACATCTGCTCAGTCTTGCTACCAGTGGGACCAGCGGCATGAAGCTGCGGCAACCTCGTCTTGGTGGGCTACAAGTTCAACAACTCCTAACAACTGACCTCGTGTCTTTTTGTTTAAGCGGAGTGTACAGTTTACCTTGGATTTGTAAAAAGAAAGAAACAGTGAATAGCACTGAAATTATTCAAGAGAAATTTTTTTTAAAGCCATTTAAAACCCTATTTTGTATTCCTAAAAAACTTTTAATACATTACAACTCTAAAACACAGTCAGGAGGACACTAGCTCTCCCTTAAAGCAGGAGAAGTGTTCCACTTATTTCTGCAAATGACTTGCAGAGCAGCATCCAGCTACAGCTCTTGCTCACCCATTTGTACATTCATGTTCTCCCTTTTGATCATTCATCCATGTGTCCTCTGGTATTCAAATACACCCACGGTGCTGCCAAGCACTAAGGATGTTTTTCCAGAGCTAAGGTCTGAAGTCAGAGCACAGGGCATTACGGCTGAAAAGTGGCAAACTGGCACACAGGTAAATGATAAATACCAGTATAAATACGAACAGATATCAGTGTTATATGGGCTGTTCCTAACACACACTTAAAAAAAGGTAGAAAGCAACTTAAAACTCTCTTTTATTTTCTTCCCAAACCCTCCTGCCAGAGGTAAAAAACAGGAGCTGGTTCCTCTAAATTAACTGTTCTTTGTGTCATTCAGTCACTGTTTAGGTGCTGTCCATAACAAATTCTTCATGCCTTATTAAACCTCTCAGAACAATAAGTTCTTAACACAGTTATTACAAAACTCTCAAGATAACATTTCTTAGAAGTATAGAAGAACATCAGTATATGGAAAGGGTGGGATTTTCTTCACAAATTAAACATCTAAGTCTGGTGTCTGCCCTTGGTGACATGAGCTAGGGCATCTGCTTTGTTACAGGTTGTGGAGGGCTTTTTGGAAGCTGAGTTGTACTCAAAACATCCATGCAGCTATCTACACTGTGTGCCATTGACTGTACATTTAAGTGGTACTGTACATTTAAGTGGTGCTATATACTCATCAGTTTATTTTTAATCCTGTGTATTCTTTACCTGATAGCACATATGTCCTAAAAATAAGAGAAAATGTATTTGTTTTGTAACATGTATTTGTATGGTAGCAGCTTCCCGACCACACATTCGTCATTCAGACCATTCAAACACTCATTTTCTTTCTCTTTCCTTCATCTCCTAAATAAAGATACAAGCTACTGTTATTTTTCTCTGCATGTAGTTGCTTCAAAAACCTTTTTCCATTTTTATTCTTGCACTAGTTTTACACTAGTGTCATTTAATTTCTCAACAACAGTAACCAGAGAAATTAAGCAGGGTGATAGTCAAGCCCAAGGTTGTAGTGTTCATTGGTACATCTCTCTTAGCTGGATACAGGGACTACATAACTCTGATTTCGCATTACAATTATGAGGTTTATAGAAGCACGTTTTGATTTGTGTGCCGTGATCTTCTACAATTTTCTTAATCAGACACAGAACAGATTCTGCATCTAAGAGTCTGCAAATTTTCATAATGATTTTCTATTTTGTAGAAACAAAAAAATGAAAAATCTTTCCATCTTTCTGTCTTGTTCTTTTGCTTGTATCCTCATGCTCAAGCAGCGATCCTAAAACTTGTCCACTTTTTAATTTCTGCTATTCAAGCCAAGCTTTATATTTCCATACCATATATCTCTGTTACATTCAGAATATAAGACTATGATCTCCAGACTCAAAAAAGTCTTTAGGTTTATTTTTCATGTTTACCATAATACTCAACAGAGACCATCTTCACATGTCAGATCCAAAGCCTAAAATAAAAGTGACAAAGTACCAATAATAAGTTTATTTGTCCTGTTTGTTAGACTTTGAGTCTAATAAAGAACTTTGATTTATCAGGCTAGTATAGTGTTGTATATTAATCCTTATGGAAAAACATTTAGTGGATAATTTCCAAAGAAGGATTATTTCTGTGTTTGCTTTTCATTTATGCTGTTCTTCCTGGCTGAGATGTCCCCGCCTGAGTTGTCAGTTGGCCAAAGTCACACAAGAGGTCTCCAGCACAGTCAAGAATAGAACAATAATCCTTGACTCCTTTTCCTGTGCTTTACAAGTATTCTGATATTTGTGACACCTGGCTTTCAAGTTGCTCTGCTGCTGTATCCATACATTTTACTGAATGCTTTTATCATTTCTTGACTTGCTTGCTATCTTGTTGTTGTTTTTGTTGTTTTAAAATCTCTTTTCAACAGCTAACTTTGAGCGCTTGTCAGGGTCATGATCTACCTATGTCATTTTTTATTTTTTAGCTAAGAGAGACTCTTCTTTTTTTTTTTCTTCTTCTGGGGCAGATATTGGTTATGGAATAATTCAGTTCATGACAATATTACCTTCATCATTTCTCTGACATTTCCATCTGCCTTTGGGACGCATCCAAGTGTTCATGCCAGTTGTGTTCATTGCACAAGGATTTTGGCATCAAAACCACTGATGACACATATTATATTTTTTTGAGGAAAAAAAAAAGCAAAAAAAAAAGCCAGTTTGTCAGTAGGATTCTTTCTTCTTATTTTCAGTTCTGGCTGTCAACTCATAATATCATCAAAGTAGCTAGGTCTGTTGAGGATCGAGTACAGAGAGAAAGAATTCAAGTAGCTTCAGAGGAAGAAAAAGAAATAGCACAGAGCTGTCCAGTCCAATAGATTGGGCTGGAAGTGTAGAGAAGAGGAAGCTAATTAAATTCCCAAGAAGAAAAAAGCAAGAACAGGTCACAGCCTGGGAGATGGGGCACTTCCCTTGCCTTTATAATCTGAAGTCTGTGGGGACAGCACAACTGCAGAGTTGTATTCCAAGTAACCGTGTTTATTAAATATTTGTAAATGCCCTTTGCTGAGGTTTCTGATGCTAGTCAGTTATTTTTGGCTGCCAACAGAGATAGCCAACTACAAGGATTACACAATATTTAAAGCCATATTGCCCAATTCTCTTTCACCACTTTCTCTTTTTCCTCTGAAATGAAGAAGGGCACAAAAATTACAACTGTGTTATCAAACTATGTTTCAGTGTTTCACAGGAAATAAACCTAGGAGATAATGTATATTTTCTCTTTGAATAACAGCCTAAAGCCTTTATAAGGGTTTCTAGAATAATATTTCCACTTCCTTCTGTAGGTGTATTCACAGTTTTTCCTGCTCGGTAAGCGTTACGTAACTCAGCACTTCCATTCTTCATGATGGACATTATCTTCACGGTATTTTGTCATGTCCCCGACATGCACATTCTTATCATGCAGTAACTGTAAGTCAACTGAAGTAATGATAGACTTTCATGAAAGATCATCAGGTTTTGCATCATCATAGAGGTTTTAATAGTTTTAATAGTTTGTGATTGGTTTTTTGTGATTGTTTTAACAGTTTGTGACTGATGGAGTTTCTGGTCCAGCACAGTTAATTTGATTTTAAAATTGATTTATGTATTTGGTCAGTTTAATGTTGCCTTTTAAGTGTTTCCTTGTTTTTAACAGGAAGACACCTGTGGAAATTACTGCTCAGGTGGGCTTTCACATTGCAGAGGACTGGGTTTAGGTGGCTTAGTGCTGATTTACTGCTCTCCTGACTGGGGTGACTTATTCTCTGTTAAGCAATTTAAGGCATTCTTTAAATTAGCAAATTTTTCTGCATAGGACATGCATTTATTTGTCCTAAGTACCTCAATTTTAACCAGGATTTATCAGGAATTTCCACGTTACATTTTCTTAGAACAGCTGAATTTTTCAACATTTTCATTCTAAGGTATTTTTTCCTAATTCTCCTGAGGTTCTAAATCAGACTCAGTTTTAACGCTCATTCCTTTCACTTGTAAAAACATGTAAATGGCACTTCTGAATTGTTTTCTGAACTAAACAGTTTTAGAGAAGTTACAGCATACTCCCTGGGTGTTTCTGCGAACTGATGAATCTGAAATCCTCTTGAATTGTCCTTGCAATGTAGATATTGTTTTGCAAAAAAAAAAAAAAAAAAAGAAAAAAAAAAGAAAAAAAAAAGGGACATCTGCATGTGCCCAATTTCTTGAAGAATCAACAACTGTTTCCTTGCAGGACAGTAAAAAGCACAGTCCTTAAATGCCTTCTGCATTCTTCTGTCTGCCTCAGCCTGTTTTCTTCTTATAGACTGTTGCAGCGTGTTCTTATTGCAGTTCTTGAATGGCTCTGGGATATCTTATACCACTTATGTTGCATGCTTTGGGCTTTAAATTTTCCTTGATCAGTGTTTACTTCCGTGGCATCTCATTTTGCATACAACAAGTTATAGGTTTCAGGTCCCATTATATTAAATATTATTACCATCTTTTCTCATTGTTTTTTATTATTACATACTGTGCCATTCTCTTGACATAGAAGATCCAGTCCTCAAATTGAGCTAGCAAACAATTCCTGTCAAAAGACAGAGAATTTTAATCCTTTTTTCCTCAATCTATATGGTATGTTAAAGTCCCAAGGCTGCAGCTTGCCATCTTCATTCCACTGTACTTTTGATTTGGGATCTGTACTAACCGCAAAGAACGTGCGATAGCCTATTCATTTTGATTCCAAATAGCCACATTCATTAAGTATATTCAAGCACACAGGTTGTGTTTAGTTGGGACTTATCAGACAGGAGGATTGCCTGTATAGCCATCAAACGACCAAGCACATCATCAAGTAAACACTTGTGTATTGCAGAAAAAAATCTGAAGGGAGGTTACTCACATCCCAAATACTTTTTGTAATGGTGTTTGCCACTGGTATCAGGTTAGAGATAAGGCCTTACCCTCTGAGATTTGAATTAATGTAAATAAAATATTCTGGTGTAAGACTGTCATGTAACATGTCTGAACATCATTCACATAAACTCCACCTGACTAGCACTCTAAGCCTTTGAAAACAATAAACATCAATTATATTGATATGCTTAGGCCTGCGCTGTGTGTGTGTTTACTACATTCACCTGCAGCTGTTGAACAGCAGGACACGTAGTGCAAGCTAACTCCCAAAGACCTCACTGCAACTGGAGGGAAAAATATCTTTGGGAGGTATTACTAATGGATTAGGTAAAAGGGGAGAGGCAAAGGCATGCCCGTATTAACAAGTAAACGTCAAAGAAAAGCAACATTGTTCTTCTCTTTGGCAAAGGAGAAAGACAGCAATTCAATATACTGTTTGTGTAAGTGGTAGAATAGGGGATATATATCTGGGAATATAGGCAGGAGGTGCAATAGAGAAGTGTGCAATGGAAGCAGAGGACATCTGTGGAATGGGAGGTGGTATAAAAGCCAGACAACTTACTGAAAGTTTGTGGTGTCGTTTCACCATTATTTATTCCTAGGTAACACACATCTTATTCAGGTATTCGGTTGAGAGTGATGTGTGTAAGACAGTATGCTTTCAAGCTGCCTGTGAATTAGTGCAACAAAGTGCAGAGGAGCGTTTCCAAAGGAAACAAAATAAACCCGAATGCATCTTGTAATCTATACGGTAAAGGCAAAGAGAGCCACAAAGACAACATTGTGTCAGTGTTACCTGTTTCAGGAAAATGTGAGGTGTTTGGAACTAATAAATACGCTGATGGAAAATGAAGTGAGCATACAGGAAAAATCTATCTTCTGATGACAGAAGTGTGCTAGGGATTTCTAAAACCCATTACAAGTAAGTATCCCTACATTTGAGAACAATAGCATTTACCAGTTTTACTATTCTTATGAACACACATTTGATGGTATTTAGCAGTTAGAGAACATGTTAATTGTGTTTGTCCAGTTTAAAAGATGGTCCTAATCTGCATTCAACACATCTATACACATGTAGAAGACACAAACACCTGACAGGTATAGACTGACAAAAAAATTGGAAGACTCCCACAGCTAAGAAAAGCTCGGAGATCTCTAGCCAATAACCCTTTCTTCCAAGCAAAAAGTTTAACAAACTGACTGAATGCCAGGGTACAATGGATTACAAAGCCTATGGAGTTGTTTAATGTCACATGGCATGAGTTCCAGAAAGAGAGTCCATATCCATTGGGAAGAAACTGGTCTGCTGATATGTTGAAAATACAAAGATTTAGGTTTATTACTCCTGAGTGGATCAACTGTGTTGCACACTGAAAACAGTTTCAGTGCTATCTGGAAGTGTTGAGCTTTCTCATGCACTGAAGACTGATGCACCACATATGTCTGGGATTTCCAGCTGTCGGCAAGTCGTATCCCGCTTACTGCACAGTGATCAAGGCACTTAAATGAAGGAGAGAGACTGGAAGACAAAGCACACATAGAGATCTGAACCAAAAATACTGAACTTAAAAATCAATTATTTTCACAGTCCCGAGCTCATGAACTGGTCTGGAAGATCAAGAGAAGGATCATTAAATATTATTTGAATACTGAAGCAATTTATATTCCCCAGAAAGTCATCTTAAACACCTACAAGACCCTGACTGAAAGTGATGAAAACTGGAGCCAGGAACTGGCACCAGAAAATGTCTCTCATCTACTGGTTGCTGCAATAACAAGCTCTACAGAGGGTATGTATTGAGTGAAAGAACAGAAACACTTACCTTTTCAACTGGTTTTGTACATAGGGATCATTGTGTTAGAAGCTGTATAAACACAAAACAGGTGTTCTTTCTATTGAACTCCATTTTACTTATGTATGTGCATGGAGGTGTATACTTGTACATATGTGTTTCTATAGGCATATGTGAATGTTACTGTAGTACATCATATAGTACAACTGAAGACCATAAACAAACAAGGACCACAAGGCAATGAGGCATCTATGCAAAATAAGACAAGCTGTTTAAGATACATCACACCAGCTCTTTAGCTGTTGATGTTTGTTACCTGAACATAAAGGTCCTGATTATGGCAATCTCATGCACAGTGTACTGTAGTAATCCACATCTGTAAGAAGACTGTATGTTCCTTGCGCAGAAGAACTGGAAAATTACCTTATCCCTGTTATGAGATGAGGTGACTACTCTGTATGGATCATATAAAATAAACATAGCTGATATTAATATATGGGTTTTTCTATACCTTATACTTCTTCAAACATCCTTGTTCTTGAATCTCTTTTAGCAAAACACAAGCTACTTACCTATCCACTGCCTTGTATCTGCTGTCAAGCATCAATCTCCTTACAGAGATTTGAAAATGAATGCATAAGAGAAACTGTGTCATAATTTGACTCTGACACATAATAGGGCAAAAGCGCTATGTGCCATCAAGGATGGGGAATTTTTCTGTGTGCTGTGTTGCACACTGCATTAATTCAACTAATTGAATTTTCAGAGTTTTCTTATGCTAAGAGAGGATTTGAAAACACACTGCCTAATGAATAGAAAGACTGCACACATTTTAGCAACTCATTGATTTTTACAATTCATATTAAATTTATTTCAAATTTTAAAGTTAAAACCTTTTAAGCAACTAAAAATATTTAAGTGGTTGTGTTTGGGTTTTTTTTACTAAAAGCAGTTTCAGCAATATAAGCAAAGTAAACAGGAGTTCCTAGGTTTCAACTATTATTTGTTGTATTACAGCAAACAATTCAAGGTAAATAAATGACCTAGATAACTAAATCACTGCTAGTCATTAAATATGAAAGAACAAAGGACTGCAAGCTAAAAGGGAAAGGAAGGGTGAAACAAAAAGAAAGAAAATAATTTTTATAAAGAAGGAATAAATGCCAGTAAAATGTTGTGTTGTGTGTATTAGCTACATCCTATTTCTTACACAGTGTTTTATCTTTTAATCTAGTTTATCAGTGCATGAGTCACATCGCTCAAACCTTTGTTTTCAAATGTCCTTAACTTTGTCTTGCTTTTGTCCTGAAATTGGAATGCTACTATTTCACATGACAAAGTTTCTGTTTATATGACTGTCTATTACTTGGCTGTGGGCAATTTTTGTCCTTCTAATTTAAAAATATGATTTTCCTTCTACCTCTGCCATCCTGAGGCATTTGGTCTAGCCGTATGGTTAAAGTTGTCATTCACCTCTGAATCAAAAGATCAGTGAGAAAACAAAGCACTTCCTGAATTGACTTTACAGGCCAGACAGAAAAGATGACAGTAAGGGAAGCATCAGTTGAAGATAACATTTGTGTCCATGGCTGTCATAAAAAATATCTTTATATAACTAGGAAAAAATATGAAAGCAGGTCCTTCAGTAGAATTGGCTGAATAATTCATCGTGAATAAATTATCCAACAGATGTACTCCACACACATTGCTTTTTGTTTGTTTGTTTGTGAATGGTTTGTGAACAGACCTTTTCTTCTGTTAATGTATTCCTTATTTGGAAGTGTTCACCACAGACTTTGTGCAAGTCAAAGATGCTTCCAGAAGGACATTTTGTAGTAATGTCAGCACTCTATGTCAGACATATGGTTCATCTAGTTCATTGTTGTGTCAGCGGTCACCATAAGAACGTCAGAGTACAAGGCAAAAAAATATCCTTCTCATGGAGACTTTTCTTAGTAAACTCTTACAGACTGTGAAAACTAATGGTTTTCAAACTTCCGTGAGTGAGTTTGCATCAAGGTTTCTTAGCAAAAGTGTTTGTATATCTGTTTGTATATCCATTCTGTGGTCCTGCTCTGGCAGGAGGTCCCTTCCAACCCCTAACATTCCATGATTCTGTGACTTGCCATGAGTGTGCCAAGTTACCTCTTGTCTCACTGTGCTGTAATTTTTCTTGTTCAATTCCACCACAGTAAGCAAACTTGCTTTTCCTGTTAAATTTGTTACCTGGTCCATTTTTTTCTCTTACGGACAGTTATATTGATAGATTTTATGATGGTCACTCAGTTATGTAGTCACACAAACACAGGTTGAGAGGAGACCTCAAGGCGTCGCCCAGGATCTCCTTGGTATCAACTCAACCCGCATGAATCCTAGCAGCTATTGATCTAATTTATTTTTTAAAGCCTTCAGTGATGGAGACTCCTCAATCTTTTAGTCAAGCTGTTCTTCACTCTTACACAGTTGTTCTTGACATCTAATATCAGTGCCTCTTACTGTTAAGGCCATTTATTCTCATCTTTTGGCACTGGACATAGTAAGTAGATTATTGTCTTTTTCTTTTCTGAAGCTTTTTACATACTCCAGCCTTCACCCTTTCAGTTTTCCTTAATTTAAACAGCTTGAATCTTTCTCTTTTTTTTTCAGTGGTGCTCTTTGTAGATCTCTTATCTTTCCTTTCACTGTTCCCTGTTCTCCCTCTCACGTGGTTCATGAAGTATGTTGACCAGAGTTGGATACGGTACTCCAGCTGAGGCCCTACAGAGTGGTGTAAAGCTGAAAGATTTGCTCATATTTTTTTTGCAAGCTTTATTCCACTTACACATCTCAGTGTGATGTTTACCATCTTCAGAACAGCATGATATTTTTGATCATGTTCACACTGTAGTCTAGTCTATCCCTTGGATCTGTTTCCAAAAACTGCTATCTAGCCAGCTGTTCCCCATCCTGTGTTTGTGAAGTTGATTACTAGTGCCTATTTGTAATACCTCGCACTTGTTCCTGCTGGATTCAGCCCAGTTTTCCAAGACAATTTCTCCAATTTACAATGATCATGCCAAATTCTAGGTCTGTCTCCTATCTATTTCAAACAGTTTCATTTCACATGCAGATTTAATAATCTATTGGGGCTTATTTGTTTCACTGTTGGTTTTTTTATTACTTTATTAGCCCTCTGTTCCACTATGCATACCATCAATAGTATATATTGAAAAGGTTCGTAATCAGGACAGATGCGTTATAGATACCTGTAAATCTTCTGCTTGTGTCTCTTCTCGAAGCAAACAAGCCACAGTATATTTAATATCCTCCTCTTAAGTCCCTTCTCAAATGGAATCATTTGAAGAAAAGTGAATTTAGTATCATCTCATATGGAAACAAGGATCTTTGTTCAACTTCTGTGATACATGTTCAGCTCTACAGGATCCCTGTTTGGGTGATAGGTTATAAGGAACACTGTAGATATGCTTGTGAATGAATTCAGATACCATGTAATCCAGCTTGCTTGCTGTTTCATTCTTAATCTTTTTTTTTTCCCTGAAAGGAATCCTAACATATATTAATATTTGTGTATCATTCAGTGCAATACTGATGTTCTTAGACAACTATCACAATGACTCTTGGTCGATAATAATTCATTTAGATCTCCATTTACTCAGCTAAGTCACTGGGTGCTGTTTACTGTGCTGTCTGCTGTTGTCCTTGAATCTAGCTGATTAGTCCAAGTCCAAGCTACAACAAGAGACAGCTGCACAGCTCAGATAGCTTTTTCTCTGAGCTTATACTATAAAAAAAATGTGCTTCTAGTGCTGAAAATCTCCAATAAAACCTGTGTCTCCTTTCTCATATACTCAGTCATAATTTATTACAATGAAATGACTACTTTTTTTTTGAAAGCAAAATAATAAATGTTAATATCATGTAACAACAAAGAAAAGATAGTGATCAAGTTCATTTTCCTGATATAAGATCCTCCCAATATATCTAAAAGCAAGAAACCATCTTCAAGTTCAGTCATTCAATTCAATCAGGATGAATGTGCATTTAGAATTTTATTCTTTTGTTTATTTTCCCTCTGACAAATTCTGTTTGGATCTTGTCCTGAAGGTTGCAAGCTGAGAGGTGGTTTTCATGTGTGGGAAACACAAATACCTACTATATATATATATGTAGTACATGCCAGCAATCAATGTACTTAAAAATCTAACACTGGTTAGTTATGGAATAAAATTAAAAACAGTTACAGGAGTTGTGAAGGGAAAATTACACTGCTATTCAAGACTTGAGGATGAGGTACTACATTCTGGACAAACTGGGACATATAGCTAAACTCATAAAATTAACAAAAGTATTATGTGTATGAATATTTGATTAAGTTTGGCATTATCATTGCAGAGCACTTATGGTAGGAAATTAATATTTGTTATAAGAAGCACAAAAATTTGCTGAATTATGTGAAAAATATTACCTTCCTCTATTAACTACCGAACTAACTGTGTACCTACAAATATTTACATCTATTGTCTTTTTCTTTAATGACCTTCATAGTAAATTGCTGTCTTTTCAGAGTGACTGAAAATATATTTGATTTGTTTTTTTAAAGACAATAGTGGCCTTAAATTACCAGTATAGATTTACAATGTCTTGTTAAAAGAAGTTGCTAGACTGTTTTGGTATCTTCTGGTCAGTGCCTTCTGTTTTCCCATGTCAACCTTTTATGAAGCGTGTCTGAGGGAATCACTGAATTTCCTTTTGTTCAGGGAAGGCTAAAACAAAAGTGCTAATTCTCTACTTTGCTTTCCTTCTGTTTTTCAAAATCCCGTCCTCTAAGTGTTTGCTCACCTGGGAGACACCTTTTGATATGATATCCCAAAGGAACCAATATCACTACAGTGATTCTTCTGGGCCTATACTGGAAAGTTCTTCAGATTCAAAAACTGAAGAAGTTGCTGTGCTACCATTCACATTACCTGGCTTCTCTAACACATATAATCTCTTATATCTGGATTTTTCTGGCCATGACCAACACAATGATTGGCATAACAAGATGAAAGGATCATTTATCTTGATGTACTGACTCTGCTGTCATCAGGCCCTTCACACTAGTTTCCTCTATATTTGCCAGGATAGATATTGTATCTCATCTAACTAATTCACTTACAGTAGCTTCCATGAATATGTAGGAGAAAATTAGTATATTCTGCATTGAATGGCAGCTTTTCAGATACTCTGTGTGAGGCTCATCTGATAAAGCATAGATTTTTTTTACCATGAAACTATCTACATCTAAATTAATAATCTTAGCCTCCTTTCATACTTAGTAGACTGTAGTTCTTAGGACCTGGTATAAGCAGCCTAAGGTTGGAAATACAAATATGAGCTCAGTAAACACAGTCTAGCTTCTGAGGACAAAGATAGGATAAACTCCATAATATGGCATTGTCTGATGTCTACTGAAAAGCAGTATGCTTTGGGAGCAGTTTTAAATGTAAGTGTAGCAGAAGATGAAGATGTTTTTGTACGAAATTCACAGTGTTAAAACCAAGCTCATGTCTGAGTAAATTACATCAACCCACCTATATTGATTCACAAAAAGAAATAGTTTATTAAGTGCAAGATGCTGTATCAGGTTTTAGCCACATTTATTACTTTTAGGTAGACTAGTTTTATAAAACAAATTCAATGATTGCACTCTGCTTTATCTTTGCACACCTGATTTGTAATGATTTCTGTATCCTGTGACCGTATATTTCATTAAATTCAATGAGAGTGTTTGTTCATGTCTCTTAATCCACCTGAGTCCACAAACAATAACTGATTTTAATTTAAATATGACTATATAAAAAACATAATTGTAAATGTTTTTAAAAGAAAGTCTCAGTGTAGAAGACTACATAGGGAACTATCGATCATTAGAAAAGTCTTATATTCACGATTATAAAATTTTTCAGTGCTGCTCTTTCTTATGCATGCTGTTGTGCACCGGCTTCCTACTTCATTAGCTGTGACATTGGTTTTAAATGCCCTCTGTCACAGAGCCACCTTGCAATAACATTATAAAGCATTAATTTCAAGACTTATTGATTATGACTATGTTAGGTAACATAGCTCTGGTGAAGAGTTTGGAAGAATTTCCCCTTATAAGTGCAACTTTTAAGAGGTCATATTTTCCCTTTTCAGAATGGAAAAAAATAGCTTAGTTGCTTTTCCACAAAACAAGAAAACAAACAAATTAGAAGATGGGAGTTGTAGAGAGCTTTACACTCCTGTGACCCGTGATCATGCAAAATCTGTGTTCGTGTTGCTGATCCTCTGATCTTCCATTTGGGTTGAACTCGGCCCTGCCACTGTCTCGCTGATTTCTGTGCAGCTAATTGCCACGTGAGCTATTACTGAGAAGCTGGTAAAGCCAAGAGAATTCCAAGACGGTTGATCCATGATGCACATTCCTTACAACAGGAGAATTCAAAATATTTTTTAATGTGAGTTTATACTGAAATGAAACAGCTCTATTAATCTCAAGTAGAAGTGAGTGAAGGGAAAGGAGAATCGCGACGCATATGATTTTGGAAACATCATAGAATACACTATCACTATTCTTAGCAGTAGAAGCTCCAGAACCATCAGGTATTACATCAGTCATAACTTATTTTTAGAAATATCAATATGTGTGATGTACTAATAGACTTGATTTATCCTAAGAACTTCATAAAGGTTTAGCATTACGTTATCTGTCATTGGCAGTGAACACAAAAAAATACTTCTATCAAGGACTGAAAAACTACTTTAAAAATACTTTTCCATATATTGTAAATAAGAATCAAAACAATTTGTAAAAAATCCTAAGTTATTTTAAAATAAAGGCATGCAGTGTCTAAGAAATCTTGTTCAGGTAAATTTAAGAATTTGACTTCGGAGATCAAATCAAGGATACTCCAGTTTAAATTTGTTGTTCATTGCTTCCTTGCTTTTCAACATCAAACAGATATGTCAAAACATTTCACTGTGATTTTTAGGAATAATCAGATCAAAAAGATGCTGCCATAACACAATTCCCTCCATCTCTTTAGCAAATGTATTTATGACAGAATTTACTGGTTTTTGGATCATCAAATTCCTTGGTAAACACTGAGTATTCACTGATGTAAAGTGAAGCAAACATTGGATACTGATGTGATCTATCACTCACCACCATGGTATCTATGTACTAAAATCATAGTTTTCTATGTGCTATTTGTCTGTCTCCTCATGGCTATAAATGAAAAGAAATGGAATTCTGAAGATAAAGGTCTCTAAGGTGGATAATCCAGTGAATAGGCAAAAACATAGAGAAAGAAATTATTTCTGACACGAAAGTGACAGAAAGGATGAAGTTGTGAAGGCATCAACTTCAGTGTGAAGTAATCAACTCTAGATGAGACCATCCCTGGAGGAAACAGTTATTTATGAAAGCTTTTCTTAAGATATTTATTTAAAAAAAAATCAATATGCTTATCCATGGTAAGAACTTATCTACAGGTCCATAGCTTTTAATACACTGATTGTAGCAGGTAGCTTTTTCAAAATTAATAATTTAGTACAGGAAATAATATAGTACTAATAAAATCCATCTTGATCTACCTTAAAATTTAGTAAGTTTGCCTCATAAAAGTAAGGATTCTATGGGATGCTCCTTCAAACTACAAATAATATATGCTGGCACACCATGTAATCTCAATAGTAACATGTTTGTTTACTATTCCCTTTTAGTAGAAAATCCCCAAATGCAAACAAATTTCTGACACTATCCAGTTCATGTAAATGCAAAATCTTTCTAGAGTGTCATCTTCCAAAATGCTCTAGTATTTAATCCACTCTGCCAGTTTAGTCATTTTTATGGAAATGCATCATAGTTGGTTTTCACAGCATCACTAAACTATATTTTACTTTGAATCTTAAATACCATTCAGTAAATATATTAAAAGGAATGCCTTGTACTTGGTAATTGAGCAATCAAAAATGGAATAAATGGTGTGTCCAGCTAGGCATATTATTTCTTTGTTTTCTAATCCTTTTGTTGTGCTTCATTTTGTAAGTCCTCCGTACGGCTGAATAGAAAATGTTATCAATAAAGGCAAGCCATTAATCCACCCATGACAAAAATTAAGATATATTTGTCCTTTAAGGCTGACTGCTTCTGTTCTGTTCAGCTATGGAGGTCAATAACCTGTAAGTGTTTAATGAATATTGCTATAATGTTACTTTCATTATTGAATTAGAGATGGCTTTGAAGAAAACATAATGGTTTGATCTGTTTTGTTTTATATTTATTAAACTTTAGAAAATGCATGAGTTACATTTCTTCAGTTAATATTTTGAAAGAACATGAATATTTACATAAGATTTGCATAAGAAAAAACATTTTAAATTAATAATAAATAATAATCTTGTGGTCTATTAATGGAGACATTTTTACTTTTGTGAGTCCTAGTAAATCTGAAATTGCTTTATTACTGTAGACTATTTCACAGTCCTGGGATTAAATTATTACCATGTAATTTTATATAAATATTTTATATATTCATTATTTAATGTTAGTTAGTCTTTATTAGCAGGAGATTAAGAAAATGGAAGGGTCAATTAAAATCACAAAGATGTCACTGGTAACAGAAAAAGGAAAGTTCAGATTTAAGGTCCATTCAGAAAATTAACTAAAATCCATATGTAGAGGATCTGTTCTTCAAAGCACTTAATGAAAGCTCAAGAAGTCATAAAGCAAGCTGCATCCAATTCTAGCAAATGTGCTGTGAACATGTCTGAGAACAGTTTTACCTCTAGCCATAACACTTTTACAGTGTTCTAAAGAAACTACCCTCATTAGCACTTCTCTAAATGTACCAGGCAACATATGGAAGAATTTTTCTGGCCCTCAAATAGCCTCTCAAATTGTACTGAGAGACCAAACATTGGTCTCTGAAATTGTCCTAGAAGTTCACTCTGCTACATATTTTGCAAGTTCCAGCAAAGAATGAAAAGGATGAGTTACCCCTTTTGCCTCCATAAGTATACAGATTTTATAAGAAGTTACAGAGTAGTACTGAAAGTGATTACTTACAGGAAATCTGACTACATGGTTTCCTACAGAAATTCTGACATGTTCCAGTTTTCCTGCCAAAGCGAGAAGCAACCAAATTTCTTAGAAACATCAGTTGTACAATTCGACTTTATCAAGTTTGTTTAACATCTTTGTCAGCGACACGGACAGTGGCATTGAGTGCACCCTCAGCAAGTTTGCTGACGACACCAAGCTGTGTGGGGCGGCTGATGCCCTGGAGGGTAGGGATGCCATCCAGAGGGACCTTGATAGGCTGGAGAGGTGGGCCCAGGCCAGCCTCATGAAGCTCAACAAGACCAAGTGCAAGGTCCTCCATCTGGGTTGGGACAATCCCATGCATTGATATAGCCTGGGCAGTGATTGGCTTGAGAGCAGCCCTGAAGAAAAAGACTTGAGGGTACTGGTGGACAAGAAGCCCAACATGAGCCATCAGTGTGCATTTACAGTCCAGAAAGCCAATTGTATCCCGGGCTGCATCAAGAAGTGTGTGGCCAGCAGGTTGAGGGAGGTGATTTTTCCCGTCTACTCCATTCTCGTGAGACCCCACCTGGAGTACTGTGTCCAGTTCTGGAGCCCACAGCACAAGACGTACTGGAGCCTTTCCAGAGAAGGGTCATGAGGATGATCAGAGGGCTGGAGCACCTCTCCTATGAAGACAGACTGAGAGAGTTGGGGCTGTTCAGTCTGCAGAAAAGAAGGCTCCGAGGAGACCTTACTCTGGCCTTTCAGCATCTTGAGGGGGCCTACAAGAAAGCTGGTGAGGGGCTTTTTAGGTTGTCAGGTAGTGATAGGACTAGGGGGAATGGATTGAAACTAGAGATGGATCGGTTCAGATTGGATGGTAGGAAGAAGGTCTTCACCATGAGGGTGGTGAGACACTGGAACAGGTTGCCCAGAGAGGTGGTGGAAGTCCCATCCCTAGAAGTGTTCAAGGCCAGGTTGGATGGAGCTCTGGGCAGCCTGATCTAGTGGAGGGTGTCCCTGCTCATGGCAGGAACTTCAACTAGATGATCTTTAAGATCCTTTCCAACCCTGACAATTCTACGATTCTATGAAAAGCCTTCTTGTCTGCTGGAAGTGAGTAATTCTTAAACCATCAATTAAATAATAACTTAATTGCACAATGAGAACATACAGAAACCAAAATTATATTTTAAAACCTCTTGTACTGTCATTAGTTCCTGTGCAAGACTGTTCCGATCAGGCAGCATCACGGTACAGGGCGCTGAACACATACAAACCTGAAAATTCTCTGTGAACTACATGTGTTTTTTAAAAAGTATGTACAGCCCTCACTTCTTTTTCTGTTTTGCAAAATCTTACAATTCTGCTTTGGCTTATCTTTCTCCTTCATCTTCCAGCAATATATCAGATACAGGTTAGCATAACACATGGAATCACACAGAAGTATCTGTGTTGAAGCTATTAGTCTTAGGCAGCTCAGCTGTCATTTCTGTTATTTTGCCTATATGACAATTTCATGTTTATGTTTGTGTTTAATAGGTTTTTCTTCGAATTAAAGTTAAGCATGTGAAAATGTTATGCTTCAGTACAAGTGAAGCTGTTAGACTAGAAATACAAATAAGTAAGCAAATTAAACAACAGAGGAAACAACAACAACAAAAAAAGAAAACAACAAATATCAGAGTACAACAGCATAAGAATTACTCTTTTAGTGGGCAGAAAAAGATTATATATACTAATATGTCATACCTGGTCTCCAAGTCCTATAACAAACTCTTTCAGATGAAAAGGACCAGAAAGGACAAAAGACATGCAAGATCTCAACTACTGTTACTGGTATTTCAAAATTTCCATAACCATTCTCCTGTTGACCGTTAGATGCGTTCAATTTGAGTTAGAAGAAAAAAATGCATACGTATCTCGAAACTGTTACTAAACTGTTAACAAAACTAATATTAAGTTCGAAATTGTGTGCATGTGTGCGAAAGGAGAACAATTGCAAGCCAGTTTCTCAGCACCGTGACAGGTCACAAACTTAGTCTTTTAGACATTGCTGGTTTATTTAGCACAATGTTTTCTAGCTATTATGGTTGCAAAGAAAATATTTGTGATGTGAAAACGGTATTAAATGGAGCAGTGTCCTATGTCCAGACAACACCAAGTGAGATTCATTCATCAAAAAAGGCTATTAACCTTTATACGTAGAACCTCACTTGTCAATATCCTTAACTTTCATTCCAATGATCATTTCATCAGTAAAATCCGATTCTTTTAGTCCCTCATTCAGAACTGCCAGTCTCATCTGCTGAAATGTCTAGCTTTCTTGATGGCCTTCTTAATGCTATATGTTGTAAACATAATCAAATACATAAAATTGGGGAAGAGTATAATTTAAACTGAAGAGAATAGTAAGATAAATAACACTGCTTCTATTTTTTCTTGATACTGATATTACTATTTACATTGCTATGAAGCACTTTCACATATGATTAGTCAAAATCTTCTATTCTTCAGTTAATGGATTCTGCCAAAGAATTTCTAGGCTGTCATTTTATAATGCCATACTACTCAAAATCTTCCACCCACGTATAAGTCCAGATCCCTACAGCTTACAAATAGAAATGTGGTTTGTATCTAAACATGCAACCAAGTTCTACTGAGTGAAAATAGCATTATTCTTTCTTATGTGTCTAGTCATATGTTTTACTGCTGCATTTCTTTAGTGCCTGGGATTGTTTTTTCTTTAGATACAAGTTTCTCAGTAGTTCCAATCTTCTTTCTGACATACTCTATTCAGTCTTATGACTCCTTAACCTTTATCAATTCATGGGGTTGAATTCTGCTTGCCCTAACTTAAGAAAAGGGATTTTGCTCCAGAATTAGACATCTAAATTTAGGCATCTATGGCTAGTCTGCTTTCCTACTTTACTCCCTGGAAATCTGGATCTCAGTTTGATTGATTATGTGTATATTTCTAAAGCTATTTGGAATACCCTGTGGTATTCAAGATACTTACATTGCAAATATGACTCAGGGCCAAGTAATATGGTACTATGATATGAAAACTGGTGCTCTTCTGCAGTTGATGTTCTTCTGCTGCATGCTAGGAAGGATAGGCAAAAGCATCTCAAATGGCACTCATGTTTAGGCAACTGAAATTGTTACCTGTTTGACTTAAGCGTTGAAGTCAGAAAGCAAATTAACTGAAAGAAAATAAATATCTGGTATAGGAGGAGATAAAAGCTCTTCAGGTCCTGCTGATTGTATTGACCATCTCTTCACGGACTACAGTGTATGCTTATGACAGCCAGGGCACATAAGTACAGCTACACTGTGCTAGGTGTTGACAGGCTGAATCTCACAAATTGCTGTCTGTTTCTTCTCCCAGTGTCATTCTCCTGGTTTATTTTTTTACACAACATTTTCCTCACCCAACAAATAATCTTTTAAATCAATTTTTTCTCACATCTATTTATCATAAACCTAAATACTGATTTACTTTTCTCTCCATCTATTTTCCTTTCCTCCAAGTTTTCTGTTATTTGTACCCTTTCCAACACAAGTGTGATCCATTTGCTCCAAGTTCAATGTTTGCAACATGGAACCAAATGTAGAGATCAGGTCTTGCTTCCCTATATAATCAGTGTAGGAAGGCGGGCACTTTTTAAAAGCTATTCATTGGACTTACTTTTGGTAGTAACTCTTAGACAATAATTATGCTTCCAAATGCCTATTTTTTTGAATTGAATACTCTTTCGGAAAATTATTTGTGAATACGTCTTAAGAGTGCAAGCTGAACAAGTTCTGAAAAGTTAGGGATTTTCCCTGTTTTATCAATATCATTTACTGCTCAAATCACAGATGAACAATCTATTTCTAATTCAATTAGATTCAAAATTATCTAGTAGCATATCCACCAATATTTTATATTCTTATACACAATCACAACTTGACTTAGTAACCTCATGTGTATTTTAAAATATTTATTAAAAAAAAGGGACTTGTGTGTTGTTTGTGTGTATTTTGCTATTTGTTCTGGCATGCTGAGGAACAGAGGAGCCCAGGGAAAGCTCACTCATCCTTTGCAAACTTGCCACTTTGCTGCCAATATTTGATCTCCAATCTTACATCTTGTTTATTTTGTTTGTAGAGAATTATCATTATGGCATTGTGCCTTTTGGACAGACTTCATTGATATAAAAATGTGCTCTGATATGGCCAAGTGAAAAATATGTAATGTCTTCTAACAATGATTCCAGTGAGAGCTCTTTTAGGACCCTTTTTTAAAATAATGAGATGGTCACAACTCCAAACCTGTGAATATGCAGCAGTGTAGCCATTGTCAGTCCAAATAATTTACAAGTTAGCAAGAATGAAAAACAGTTCTCAATCAGCTTTCGATTGTGATTTTTTTTAAGTGATCTAAGCAATTCATATACAAGACCAGCCTTGTAATTTGCTTAGTGGACTACAAGCAGGTGTACATCTCTTGTGGCAAATCCCAGCTAACATAGTGAGTAGTTTTAAAAATATAGAAAGCACGAAAAGTTGTACAAATTGTGTGCAGGAGAAAGAATTACAAAAATACAATAAAAGGAGTGAAATTGTTCAACACTATTAATAAGGTGTACCAGTAATTCCTCTTTACTCTTATGTAACATGCAGTTGAGAATTCAACAGGCAATTTTTTTTTTAAGCACACTTATTTAGAATTACTTTTACATCACTTCCATGCAATTTGTGATTCTGAGCCATCTGGCACCAACTGACCTCAATGACCAATTAAGCCTGGCAGTAGTGTGGCTGAGCCAGGTACACAAATGTCTGGTGGCCAGTACTGTGCAACGTCCTGATTACTGACCAGGAAGACGAATCAGTGTCACCTCAGCAAGTCTGCAGTTGATCCAGAACTGGGAAGAGTGGTTCATAGAAAAACTAGCTGTGCTGCAGTTCAAAGAGAGAACTCAAAAGTTTGGAGAAATGTGCTAACAACAACCTTGTGGAGTTCAAAATGACCAGTCATGCATGTGAGGAAGAGTAACATCAGGCACCAGTAAGTGCTGGGACTGACTGGCTGGAAATTAGCTCTGCAGAAAAAAGCAAGTGTGCCTTTGTGAGCAGCTACCTCCTGGACTGTTAGGAAGAGCATCATCTGAAGGTTGAGGGAACTGATGCTGTCTCTCTTCTCAGCCCTGGTGAGATACATCTGGAATGCAGGGCCCAGTTCTCAGCTTTGCACTGCAAGAGAGACAGGGACATACTAAAGTCAGTCCAGTAAAGTGCTGTGAAGATGGTTAGGGAACTGGACAATCTCTCCCTGAAAGAGCTGAGACTATTTACCCTGGAAAAGAGAAGGCTTGGGCAGATCTTATATATGTGTATAAATATCTGACGGGGGAGTAAAGACAATAGAGCCAGCTTCTTCTCAGCGATGCTAGCGAAAAGACAAGGGTTGATATGTGCAAACTAGAATTCAGGAAATCCCATTTGAAGATAAGGAATAGCTTTTTTACTATGAGGTGGTCAAAGACTAGAACAGACTCCTCAACACAGTTGTGGAGTTTTCATCCTTGGAGATATTCTAAATTCAGCTGAGCATAGCCCTGAGTGACCTGCTGTAGTTGTCTCTGCTTGAGTAGGGCTTGGACTAGTCAATCTCCAGAGGTACATTCCATCCTCAGCCATTATTTGATTCTGTGATGATACTGATGGTCCTATCCACAAAGAAAAAAAAAAAAAAAGAAAGAAATATAGAAACAAACATACAGTGTATTTTTTGATTTAAAATACTGGGTTCACTTCTAAAATTGTGATATAAAAACTTGCAGTCAGCGCTAAGGAGATGGAATTACTTCTCTTCACAGTAGCCTTTATTCCTCTAATAAAAGCAATGGTGATATCAATTTAGTGATTTAGCTACTGGTAAACAGTCTTTGCAAATTGTCAAGGCTTTCTCCGTTTCTCACTCTAACCCACTCAGGGTGCAAGAGCAAAATGAGTGGGAGATTGAGAGTGGACAGAGCCAGGACAGCTGACCCAAAATGGTCAGAGATATTCCATACAACATACTGTCATGAGATGAAATAATGATGGTGGTAGGAGTTTTTCCTAAACTAGCCATTGCTTGGAGACTAGCTGGACATCACTCATCTGGTGGGAGGTGGTGAAGGATTGCCTTTGCATCACTTGGGTTGTTGTGGGATTTTTTTTTTATCTTCCCCCCTTCACTCATAAAGCTTGTTTTATCTGAACCCACAAGTTTTTCTTGATTTTGCCTTTCAATTTCCTCCCTTATTATGTTGGGCAAAAGTGAGATAGAAGGGGTGGAGTTTTACCTGTTGACTGGGTCAACCCATCACCATCATTTAGGTCAGAGATATGAATTTACACAGTAATAAAACAAAAATCAAAGCTAAAAGCAAGTATTGTAAACATATTAATGTTTGAAATTCTGCTATGTTAAGCTAAGACAGAAATACTATAGAGGCTTCATGAGACAATTTTGTAGCTGCTAGAGTAAAATTAGTGATATAAATGACTCTCGATCATCCAGATTATTTAGATGTCATTCACAAAATTGCAGTAGTTCCAGATTTGTGTTGTTTGAATATCTTATGATAGTATTCTATTTAATTGACTCAACACAACCTAAAAGTGGCAGTTTTGTAAAATTGCTTTTCATTTCACTTTATACTTGTGTCTGAGAGACCATAGAACCATGAACAAAAGGACAGTGAACATGGCTGGAGGAAAATTCCAGGAGACAGTCTTACTTCTGCTGTCATTTGAGTTTCACTGGTACTACCTAACATTCAAAGGGAAAACAAATTAATTAAATAGGCATAGAACTTACACATGACTTAACATGAGCAGCTCACTTGTTAGAAAGGACTGATTTGTTTCTTTTGGTCCTCTCACGGCTGCACTCCTTGCATCCCCCTAAATCACCTGTTCCCTGAATGGATGGGCAGCTCAGTTATGTGTTCATTTGTTTGTCTTCACCCAGTGCCTGAGACCGAAGGATTGAGTTGCATTTTTTCAATTACAGGCAACTGCAATTGAGAAGCATGGTGTATGGGCCCAATAGTCCAGGACAAAGCTGGTTGTGCAAAGTGAGTTTCAGATCAAGTGTCTTACTGCAGAATTTTTATCAACTTTGTAGATACTCTGTTTTTCAAGTCACATAAAAATATTTGTATATAGGAATATTCAGTAATACAAAGTACATTGTTGTTGCATATAGGACAACACCAGGGCAAATTATCCTGTTTTACTGAAAGGCTGGATCTGATGCCAGCTTTCTAGACACTGTTAGAAATGGAGACAAAGGTCTCATTTTCAGAAATGACAGAACTATTCTAACCAGACGTAGCTGGAACAAGACTGATTTCCCAGAGGCTACTTTAGCATTGAAATTTAAGGGACACTTTTAAAAAATTGGGCTAACCCCATTTGTCCTTATTTTTGTATTTGGAACTATCACTGAGTAAAATGTATCTAGATCAGTGGGCAGGTGTAGGACTGCTTCCTTATTGATACTGGTACTGTTCCCTAACCCAACAGTGAACCACGTGTGTTCATCAACTCCTGCACACTATCTTGAAAGTACTAAGTATTCACCATGCTGAATGCGAGCTTATGTTCAGCTCAGGATTTATCAAGCATTAGGTACTTCGAGCATTCAGAGACTAATTTTCCAATTAAAATTAATTTAATATAAACGTTTTGTAGCATTTGGGTAAATTTATTTGCTTTTTCTAACTGTTCTACCTAACTGCCTAGGCTACGTGAGACAATATAAGAGAAACTACTGCACAAGAGTGTAAATACACCCATAAGACTTCAATTCTTTTAGTCACCTGTCAGTTCACAAGACCTTGTTAGATACTTATGCAGTTCATACTGGTAAATTCGAAAAAATCAGGACCAAAGAGCATTTTACTGGCAAATGGTTAAGTTTTATATTTTACCCTTATAGTCACTCCTGCTGCGCTTCCCTCAGTGGTAATGCTGAAATAGGTCTGAACTAGTAAAATAAACCTTTAAAAAGTTTCAAGCAGATTTTCTTGATTTAAAAATGATGATTTATGATTATGCGAACTAGGTTTAATATGCATTAGGAATTCAAATGCTGTTGCAATAATTTTTTAGTAAAAGCTGCTTTTTAGAGCTACCTTTGCACATTCTCTCCACAAGCAATAATTCTTCATCTATAGAGTAATTTATTTCTTCTGGTTTTAATATGTTACAGATGAATGGTTGTATGTCTTTCCTGTTAGAGCATTACAAGACAGGCCACTTTTGCATTAGGCTGGTACTACAACAGATACCTGTGGTGCTCTTCATGGTTCATGTGGTACTAATTTAAATGGGAAGTTGCACATATTTCATTGAAACACTTGGTAAAGCCAGCTTTCACAGAAGGGTGCAAATGATGGACTGTTCTCTGTGTGCAGCTGAACTGCTCTAAATGTGTCAGTGAGGGTTATGGATCATTTCATTCACCCATCAGCTCTGGTCCGCTGTGTGTACAAATCACAGTATAGTGTCATCCAACAGAACATTCCTGACAATACTAGAACATTTATAGTACTGCCATTTTTAATAGGAGTTCTGCAACCCTGTTTAAATAGTATTACTTCTTTAACTCTTTAAACTCTGAATTTGAAGTCATTTTTGCTTTCCCTCTCTGGTAGTTGCAGTACCCCCAGTTTGTACCCTTTGCTCATTTTTCTTGACTTTATAGATACTGGAAAAGAAAATAAGAGACACTCAAGGTGAAAGGTAAGTTGCAGCTAGGACCTACATTCGAGAAGCTTTCAGTCTCCATAAATTGTATATTATTTTCTGTTTTCTCCTTAGCAGTGATCTTTGGATAATTCAATATCCCCTAAGCATACAGTCCCTTTAAATATCAAACGGTCTACCTTCATTCTCTGTCAAGAATTGATTGAATTGGTGATAAATGTTACATGATTAGCGAACCCTTTGTCTTTCCACTGTCAGGATGAAAAATATTTTTGGCAGTTGCAGTATAGTATTTTGCCATTACCTAGACTATACAGCTGAGAAAAGAAAGAAACTTGCTGAAATTTAATGGAAATTTTTCAGTGACTTCTTGTCATGGATGAGAGCAACTGCAGCAAGAAACCTAGCCCAAACCTAGTACAAAGCCATGCATTTTTATTTAGGGAGTGGTCAACTCTTTTAGCACTTACTTTTTTAATCTTATTTCTCCTGTGTTAGAATTGATCCCTCCTAATCCTGCATAACAGACTGATAGAACTTTCACACAGAAATGGTACTGATCAGACGTACAAGAATATACATTCAGGTTTTCCTTTATTCTGTAATTGTCACTGAAAAACAAAGGTTGTGAGTATTCATTTTCTCCTGAAGGACTGGTGACATATCTAGGCGCAAGGGAGATGTTCACACTGGTGAACTTAAGGTAGCTTAATCAAGGTACTGAATTTATAAACTCTTGTTAAATCAAAACCTACAGTCACTGGAGATTGAAAGGCTCCTAACTCAGACTTGCAGTTTTCTCTGTGGGCTGTAGAAAGACCCATCATCTATGCTAGGCATCAAACCTAAGTGCTTCATGTGTACAATGTGAATACTTCCTAGTTCATCAATTACGAATTTAGAACTCTGTGTGTAATAAATAGGGCTTGAGATGTTTTAATACAAATCTTGACAGCTGGTAGCTTCCTAGATCAGTTTAATATGCCATAGCCTTCCAGAAAATGGCCAATTTTGGATCAATTTTATTTCATATATCCCTCATCTCTGAGTCTATACCAGGCACTGTCGTTCTACGTATCTCCTAGATACATGGGAAGTTCTCCGAAAGCAGTGCTCTCAAAAAAAAAGAAAAAAGCAGAAACCAGTTAAAATTTTCAAATTGAACAGCATGGGATTTTTCCTGAATGTGACTAAACCTGTAAATCTATCCTGTTTGAAGATAATAACACCAGAAAAATTTCTAACACCACTTACTGTTTTCACCACTTGAAAGCAAAGATCTTGGAATATCATTGGCAACCACTGTACATGTAAGAAACTTAACCACTAAATATGAGTTACTTTTTCCCTTCTGCCTGTGGTGGAGAGTACTCCTCTATGTACAAAAATAACAACTGCTAACCTTTGCATTATTTTTATTGTTCCAAAAGTGCTTCATGTTCACCCTGTGTACACACATTATCAATGCGCCCACAAATAGGATCATGAGGTCTTGTGGATTTTTTGTTACTATTTTCAGTTTTTTATTGCTAATTTTTCACTTAGACCTTTTACGGAAACTGAATCTTTTCAATGCTTTTAGGTACTAGATTAGAGGCAATTTGGGAAGTCACCTTCCACAGTCATATGGTGACATCTTTCTTCTCTCTTACACGATGCAATGGCAGCTCAGGTTAATGGAGAGGTGGTCCAAAAAAATTTACCTTCTTTGGTTGTGGGATTACATTGCTACTGATGATCATACAGATTTCAGAATTTCTTTGAATGTATTTTTTCCTGTGGTACAATCTACTTACTCTCTTCTCACATTTCACGTCAGGGTAAAGGCAAGTTCTACAAGGTTCGAGCAAAATTCCTGTCATAATTTTTAAATTAGAGATAATTAGTATGCATTTTATTTGACTTGGGAGCGTGGTATAATTACTCCTTGCGTGCTCTTCATCCAGCAATAGCTTTTGCTTCTAAGCTTTTGATTTTTCTGTACATTTAAAATTAAACACTTATTTGCTAAATCTATTTGAAAAAATTCACAGTGTAAAAAAAGGAAGTTATTAAGTTCACTGTGAGGATAGTTTTGAATTCATTTTTTTCCTCTTATGTATGTGATAGAAAGTTTTCTCCCACTGACTTCAGTGAAAGCAATGTGAATTACTGTTTTTGCCTATGTAAATTACTGAAACTTCATCAGTGGTATCAGTAAGCCTGTCAACATAAAATAACTAATGAATGTGACCATATTTATGTCTTTTGGCCCTGTGAGATTACTACTGGGGTTTTCTTTATCTTTGTTGGCAACATCTCTTCTCTCAGAGCAAGAGGGCAAGGGTCCGCTCTTGGCTTTTGCAGATATGCATGCTGTGTTATGTAGACACTCCAGCTTCTCTGTAAATAAACCCTAACAATACCATTAATCCTTCCTGTAACTGAAAAGAAAAGCCATTATACTTTCCACTTTCTGAAATTAAAGTTGACAGACAACGGTGATATGCTCTGAATATATGATTGAAATTATTTGTGAGATTAAAAACCGTAAATTACTCCATTTCACACCATGTGTAAATAATGTTTATTTGTGCTCCTTCATTCAAGACTGTATGTTTGGTAACAGTCACTTTTTCTTTAAAAAACCCCCATTTGTTAAAAATGAGACATGATTTTTTACCAGGGAAGCTGACAGAGAAAAAAAAATATGGTGATGGAGAAGATTCTTTTCATCTGCTTCTGAATGATCACTGTGTGATGCTGCTTCCTAAATTCCCTAGCTAAAAGCCAGCCTCACTACAGAAAAATTACTCGTATCCATTTCCCAAATTGAGTAATGGCAAGCAGAGATTGTCGAAATACGTCTACACCTCACAATGAAAGGCTATGTTAGACGTATAACACACTCTGAGCAAGCTGGTAAGTCTGTATAGTGAGGATATAAACATGTGATGCAGCAGCTACAAAACCACATTAAAGTAGCATAGTCCTGACAGACAGGACTAATAAGCCCATATGCAGTGCCTCCTGCTCCAAAGATAACCCACTCCCAAATTGCTTGGGAATCTCAGTGTGGGACTTCACACACAGGCAGTCTTCTCAAATGCCACACAGGAATTTTATTATCTTCCCTGGTTTCTGTTAGAGGAGGCTTATGGCTTCATCTTTAGACTTTAGATCAGTACAGCTGGATATTTGAAAGGCTGTACAGAGATGGGGCAAGTGAAGAAAAGCATGAAAGACAATTTCGTCAAAGGGGGAAGCTCAGCACAGCTTACTGGTGCTTCTGCTTCTAAACAGCAATCTTTTTCATGGGGAGCTCCTATTTAAAAGGTTTGCAGATGAGTGATAACTACAATTTTTCCTAAAGTGGCTTTTGTGTTTGTTTTCTTCTACCCAGTGTGTAACTGTGTACTGTGCACCAAGTAATTGACCTATATAAACCCGTAGAGAAACATGATTGCAGCGACACATGGTTGCAAGAAGTTTGACATTATCTTGAATATGTTGCAGTGATTATTTGACAAAGCATCAGTAATGCAGGTTGTGTTTGACAAAAACAATAATGATGAAAAATGTGATTAAAACTTTAAGGACCAGGCCACATTTCACAAATACCAATGTGCTTAATTACCACTTACCCATTGACCAACATGTCTCTAACAATGAACATTTGTTTTCAAGTGAACGCTGCAAGTCTCAAATTCATTAGCAAAACATTAAATGAGTTTTCCCTTTCCTTTTTTACAAGTGTTCATTTTTGAGCCCGAGTACCTCGTATTCCTACATCTCACACGGTTATGCAATGTGCAGGTTAGAATTAGTGGAATTCCTAAACTATGAGAGAATTGCGAACTCTTTTCCTATTGATATTCTACAAAGGAAGTGAACTTGGAGACTAATGTGGTTTTGAGGGGAAACCTGAATAGGGGCCTTAGTGGCGTTCAGTTTTCAGGAGTTGGCATGTTGTTCAGTTTTGTCCAATTATCAATAAATAAGAGGGATTAGCTGCTGGTAATGGTACAGTGGACAAAAGATGCAGGTCACATGCAGTGAATTCAGAAAAGTGAGAGTGTACTTAAGAAAAAAAGCTTTTCTAAATTAGCAATAAAAAGAGATGATTAGATTAACTGTTTAGTTTCTAAAGTAGATAAATCCTGATGATATGAATTCAGTGCTGAATTATACCCTGAGTGATATGTCAAGGTTCATCTAACTTTCATCTTCCTACTACAAAATAATCATTTAGCTCTTCATCTAACTTGCTGCTCAAAAAACCGAGCCTTTGGAAACCAAAGAATATGACCTTGAGAATTGAAACCGAAAGAGAAGACAAAGAGAAGAGAAATGAAACTTTGACTGGTTAAAATGTAGATTAAAGATTTTAGAATTTTAAATGTCAGTCTGTGTATTTCCTGAAAATTGTCCTGAAAAGAAGAATGAAAATATTCAAGTCTTAAGTACAGAATGTGAGCTTGAACGGAAGTTTAGAAAGTATGTTGATTTATGTTATGAACAGTTCCCTAGCTTTTATATTCCCTCTTTCAGTATCAACTTAAAGAGAGAGACAATAAAAATTAATTAAGGATTTAGAGTTTAGAGTTGCAGATACTTTGAGAGTGGTATTTTACTCTGCCCAGAAATCTGAGGAACAGTAGATAAAGAGTGATTCATACCCACAGATTAATTTGGAGACTCTGAGCTGGGGATGGGAAAGCACCTCCTACTGTGTACATACAATCTATGTATCCAATAAATCTTTGCCACACTAGTTCTCCAAGTGAACAGCAGAGAAGGATACAGTAAGACATATAAGCACTCAGCAACAAAAATTTTAGCCAGTGGTATGTTATCTAAAATTTGACCTTACACATTAAACCATCAGCTGATAAATCATATTGGACAACATTTTCCTATAGAATGTTATACACTAGTTTCAATGCAACTCACTATATGCCTTAATGAATACTTTGTGAGAGGAATGAGAGGAGAGATTATAATATTTGCATTATATTTTCATTTTAAAATGCCAAGTTTTCTGCAAGCTGGCCTGCTGGACACTCTCAGTTTCTCTTCAGTACACGGAAATTGATATTTCAAGTTAGTTTAAAGCCCTAGATAACATGACAGGCACAGAAATGTCCACCGGTAGTTCTGATGTTAAGAATAACTGGTTTAGTCAGCTGTCTTTTAAACATCCTTTCATCACGTTTGTGCTGAGGGTGCCAGAAAAGGAGATGCCTCTGTCTCCTTTGTCTGTTAGTTTTCGTCAACAAGAAGGAAAAGAAGGAAAAAAAAAAAAAGACATGGCTAGGCAGCTAGTTCCGTGAAGAAAATAAGCCCACAGCATTCTATAGATATCCTCTCCATGCCTTCTATGTTCCCAGAATAAGCATTCAAAGTTTGAGGTTGTAGAGCAGATGAATGGCTGGGGGTACTAGAGTACAGCTCTGCTGATCCTTCCCATGGAGATGGCCAGAGCCCTTGCTATTTAGGGGCCATGCTGTTGAGCTTCCAAGAGTTTACCACTTTCCCAATCAGCTACCATATGGTAATAAACCCAATACACATAGCAAGAGATGTTGTTCATTTTTGATTAGAGGAGGTCGGAGACACATATTCCATTTTATGAACTAAAATACCTGCTGCAGTTGGCTTGTGGGTTGTACTTTTCTCAGGTATATGGCCTGGAAAATGGCTGATCTGTGCCAAGTAAGTGATGTTTATCAACTTGCAGCTTTTTATGAACGCAGGGGAGAAAAATGTGTATAACAGGATTATAAAGACTTGAATCAAATCCAGACAAACTGTTCTTGTTTTCTAAGCTGCAAACACGTAAATACTGTTATAGCTCTGAATGCAGAAAAAAAAAATGTGTAACTTTCCAAATAAATTTATATTAAAGTCTGCAAAGTTAATTAATGTAACAAATATGCCTGTGTTATATTAGGTGACAAACCTAACACTATTATCGCTTCCTGTTTTCTTCCTGGGTAGCTCAGTGCATCAGTATTCTAAGGTCTTGAACTATATACAATGCACTCACTTAACTATCAGCACCCAAAGCCAAGTATTTCAGCAGTATGCAGCAGCGAGGTATAAACAAAAAGTGATTATGATTATGTCTAGTAAAGTTTGGAGTCAGGATTTTCTATTGCAGTTTTATAGTAAAAGGTAGTATGAATTCCTTATTAAGAGACTATAATTGCTGGAAGTGGCATACCATGTTTATTTTATGAGACTATTATTGTTTAATAAAGGTGGCAGTAGAGGAGATGACTGAGAAAAGTTAATGACACCTATAGTTTAGGACTAATGTGATGTCAAATAGTCTTGCCACTTCTTAGTCATGCTCCACTGGCTTGTCGAGATAACTGATTCACTAACTTGGGGAGTGTAGATCCTTGGGCTATTCTAAACTAGTGGATATTCCATTAATTAAGCATCCCATGCATTTTGGAGAGGGAAAAATGTCCTTAATATATGGGTTCAAGATGGATAAATTGCTTTTTGTCTGAGGTTCAACATTTCAAAGACCATTCCTTTTCTCACTTTCCACTCTCCCTATAAGTAGAGCCATTTTTCACATACTATTATGCTTGAGACTGTAGCCAAGTCGTAAGTATCAGCATTCCTTTTTCTTCTTCTTTTAAGGAATAGAACTATGGCTCATATTTGCTAGTGAGTTTTTGACGCTTTTGTTAGCTGAACAACATCACCCAATGGTCCACTCTAATGGATTCTCATTGTGCAAAATTTTCTCCCACCAAGTCAGTAGCACTCTGTTGAGAATTTTGTAGTGCTTGTTACAAGTAAAGGCATCCACATCTGGGGTTGCTACAAAATCTCTCGCTCACTGGCTGATGGTATCACTAGGAGGCTGCCTCTGTCATCATGCACAGAAACAAGGCAAAAGGAATGCAGCATCACTCCGCAAATTCCCATCTATTAAGGGGGTTTAGGGAATAGTTTGGTGACCCATAGGTACAAATCAAAAAGACAACAAAGGTCTCAAGTGTCTAATGAAAGGTGTTTACAGTTCAGTTCAAGCTGGTACCCCAACTGACTGAGGATTTCAATCATATCAAAACGAAACTTTGCTTTTAGTGGCTCCTAAAGTCTCAACAAATTAATAAATTCTAAATTCAGTGCTTCCACAAAGTTTCCCAAACATTCTTTCCACTAATGGGATGTATTTCACACAGTAGTATCACTATCTGTTATCCTCCATTTCCAGATGTGCTAAATCTGACCTATATTTTTGCTAGGCTTACTGTTCCAAATTTCACAGCATTGATTTTTTTGAATTTCATTTTGACTGATATGACGGAATAGCACTAAAATGTGGTTCAATATTCATTAAATAAGATATCTAGTACATTGACAACATTGTAATGATTTCATGATAGTGACACCTATAATCTATGACTAGACTTTACCCTGTTCTTGAAATGCAATGCTGGACTACATGCTTAAATGGAAGACAGTCCTTTGCTTGGCCTTATCTATTACCAGCCTACCTCTGCATGGGAAGAAAAGGAATGGAATTTCTTCCTCTTTGTTGTTGCTGTTGTTAAATTTGAAAAGTTATTAAAGGTTTGTTGAGTTTCTGACTCTACCTTTTATTTCTGCCTACACTGATTGGCATTCCAGTACCAGTGGCTAGATTTTACCATGTTAAGAAACATTAGTGGTCGTATACATGCAAGTAGTGGAAGATGCTTGCACACTTAATTCTCCACAACAATCTTGGCATAGAGTAGCTATATTTTATCTTTCCTGTAACTTGACTTTTTTGATATACTACATTTCCACTTACTATTGAAATTTCCTCTAAGTGCTGGGTTAGGAAAAATATGGTCTCTGCTTCAAAAAGTATATGAAAGAAGAAACAAGCAGAGCAAATACATGTAAAACAAAAATCAAGGTAACTGAGACACACTTGTGTTTGGTTCCATGTACAACACTGTGATATGGATGTGCTTCTCTGCTCATTTGTTTAGATGGGGACAAATTCTTTCAGGCAAAATTCCTTCTTTTACACGTACAACAGTAACACCTAAGTATACGATAAGTCTAGTGGAACAGTTTCTCTATTTCTGAGGTAACACATTAACTGTCCTAAGCAGAAGTGGAGAGTTTAGTGCTTTAGACTTTCATTTATTGTTCATTATTATTATTCCCTTTTAACTATTTTGTCTGTTCTTATGGATATGCAGATGCATTATCTGACATTCTGCTGTATATTATCTAACTTCTGTCTTGCTGCAATGTAAGATATAAAGAATGTGAACTGAACTAACTCAACCAAAATTCATTCTCCCAGGGCTAAAGTCAAAAAAGATAGGGCTGAAAATAGCAATAATTTTCCTTTTCTTTTTTTTTTTTAATTAAAAAAACCCCATAAAATTTCTTTTTAAATATTAAATTAAGAATTCAAATTTTTAAGTTTTCATCAAAGCTATTCCAATAAAAACAGACATTTAAGGTGCATGAACAGCAGCCTATGACCACACTACATTTCATGCGTCATCTCACATATCACCTCTCCTACACATGGTTGCACCACCTTTAGCAAACACCTTCCAGCACATGCATTTCATTTGTAGTAGAAAAAACATCCCCTAGCCCCAGCACACTGCACCTGTGTGAAAGATTTGCAAACTGTGGACAAGCATGCTGTGACTGCTGATACTTGTGAGGCTGGAGGAGAGTAAGGAAGAGTGGAAGGCTTCAGAGACCTCCAGGTGGGAGAACCAGCATGTTCTTCTCTCTTCATCTGTTTATCCAGACGAACATAGAGGATTGGTTTCATGTGACTGTATGCCAGCTCTAAGTCGCTCCTGCAGCAGTATGGGTTGCATAGAGTCACGGCTGATGAATGTGTGCACAAACAAAAGACCCAAATGAGGCAAAATTGTCAACGAAATTGAGCAAAGATTCAGTTCCAAAAGAGTTTACTTTGCTCTTGCATATGCATATAGAATAATTCCTCATCAGCCTGATTAAAACCTGTGTGTGCAAATAGCCCAAATGGTAAAGTTTTCTGCATAGAAAAGGCTTCATCCCAAAGTAATTGATGGTGCCCCAGCCAGAGAAAGAGTCTTAGGTGCCAGATAGCTCCCTACACAATGGACACATCTTTCTGGCAAGGTACAAGACTTCTCAAGTTCAAGATGTGGAACAGGGTGATGAATGTCCCTGATGAATTCGTACTCTGTATTGAGAGGAGACCTTCAGCTCTGAAACCACAGCAGATGTTGTACCACTGTCCTCAAGGATATGAGAAAAGTATTCTTTTTGCACTAGTAATGTCCTTTCTCTATCCAGTGAACCATGTTTCAATTCACTGTCATGTGCTGGCCACCTTGTACATGTCTCCTGGAATATCTTCTCTCCCCTCTCTCCTGTGCAGGTAACTCCTGGCTTTCTTACTGGAGACTTTCTGCAACCTGTAGAAAGGGTTATCGTGGATGGTCCAGGTCATGCTGCCCAACATGTTATGTATGTGCAGTTGGGTACACACACTTCATGTGGTGACCTTCATGGGTGCAAGCTCTCCAGACTTCTTGTGCCTGATAAGTTATAGCTTGTCCCTTACTGCCCCAAGTGTGACAGGTTAATTGCAGGCCAGATCTTGTTTTCGGCAATGTGAGCAATCAGGAAAAGTCTTAAAGTACAGTCAGCCTGTTAATCACAGGTTGTGAGCCATGGGGTTTGCTTGGTGTCATATAAACGGTCAGAGACCTAAAGATTCTCTGATATAAGGGATGCAGGTGTGTATGTCTGAGAGATGATAGGAGTTTAAATGTGCACTTTCTTACGCCTTTCTTTCCAATCTTTTCCTGAGTTCCCTGTCTTCTGATCTACTGGTATGTGAACACATACATTTATGTTGACATGTATGTGTATATTTATACATAAATATATTTATATATCTGTGTATATGTGAACTACAGCTTCCCCTTCTGTGGCCCTTGCACGAACACTTTGTGGATAAACTATATATTTTTATTTAAAATCTCTGAATATGACCTGGATGAGTATGGATAAAAGGATGACTAACTATACCAACTGGTCCAAGAATGCTGTTATTGCTAAATAGATATTAAAGCAAAATTAAGATTCAATATTCCAATCTGAATGGTTTCAAATGAAAAATCTTCCTAGTGTTAGAAGTCTAAATAATACAAAAACCCTTCAGGGAAGCCCATTGTTGTAAATGGATCTGCACCTGTGGAAAACATCAAAGTCAATATGTCTTTTCCTTTGAACCATATTCTCTTTTATCCTCCATTTTTCTTCTGTGTTTATATATAAAAATGCAATATTACTAACACTCTGGCATCTTGCCACCAACATTATGAGTTAATCCAAGCTAGAGCAATAAGTCAATGAAGTACTTTTAGGTAATATTACTGCAAACAGAATGTATTTATTTACCTGTTCTTTTGCAAAAGAACAGGTTGGCAGAATTATTAAACATTTCCAGCAGAACTCTTCTTTCATTAAATCCACTGTTGCTTCAGAAATTCAGATAAATTCCAATTCCTTCCAAAAATTAGACATGAAGGTTTCCATTAGTGGAACTTCCTCTACATAGTCCCAGGACTGAGTAAGGAATAAATAAATACTATAAAAAGTGAAATCAGAAGTTTATCTTTCTCACAGCATAACTATGGGTGAAGAAAGGCTGGGTCACATGCACAGTACAAATATATTCAGTGATATCAATTTTCTGTAATGTTTGCCCAATAGATTGCTCATAAATATTAACATTTGTTTAGCTGTTTTCTCCATTTTAGTGGTGCCATTTTAGGGAGTATTCCTAGAATAAAGGCCACATTTTGACAAACTAGCAAGAAAATGATGTTAAGACTTTCAAATATTAACATGTTTAAAATGAGGCCAAATATGCATTCTACATCCATAATCCCATTATTAATTAAACAGTATTGTCGAAGTGTTCCTTTTCAACGAGTCCAAGGAAGTAAATTACATCAACTTTAAGCCAAATTCTTCATAAAAAGTAACAGTGCATCCTGAAGAGTGACTATTTCTTCCACAAAAATAACCGGAACACCATGTACCTTTATTTTTCTTTTAATCACATGTAAACTGATAAAATAGGAACTAAATATTCAAAAGAAGATAAAATTGAAGCAAGAAGTTCCCATAACACAGCCAGCCATCCTCAGTCCAGGAGGTTCCTGCAGTTCATTGATGATTACTTCTTGATGCAAATGGTGGATGAGCTGACCAGGAGAGGAGCGTCGCTGGACCTTGTGTTCACCAGCAAGGAAGGTCTGGTTGAAGCAGTGAAGGTTGAGGGCAACCTTGGCTGCAGCGACCATGAGATGGTAGAGTTCAGGATCTCGCGCAGTACAAACAGAACACCATGCAGGATCGCAACTCTGGATTTCAGAAGGGCCGACTTCGGCCTCTTCTGGCAGTTGCTAGGGGAAATCCCATGGGACAGGGAATTGGAAGGTAAAGGGGCCTGAGGGTGTTGGTTAGTATTCAAGGACCACTTCTTCCAGGCTCAGGATCAGTGCATCCCATCAGGTAGGAAATCAAGAAAGAGATCCAGGAGACCTGCACGGTTAACCAGAGATCTTCTGGGCAAATTCAAGTGGAAGAAGAGAGTATATAAATCATGGAAGGAGGGGCTGACCACTTGCGTGGAGTGTAGGACAGCTGTCAGGGAATGTAGGGAGGCAATTAGAAATACTAAGGCCTCCTTGAAATTAAAACTTGTAAGGGAGGTCAAGGACAACCGAAAGGGCTTCTTCAAATACATTGCCAACACAACTAACACTAGAGGCAATGTAGGCCCTCTGGTGAATGAGGGGGGTGCCCTGGAGACAGAGGGCAGAAAGAAGGCAGAGTTACTGAATGCCTTCTTTGCCTCTGTCTACACTGTTGGAGACCGTCCTCAGGAGCCTCAGTCCCCTGAGGCCCCAGAGGAAGTCATGATAAAGGAGGAGTAGGCCCTGATTGATGAGGACTGGGTTAAGGATCAGTTTGAACGCTAGAACATCCATAAATCCATGGGCCCTGATGGGATGCACCCACGGGTGCTGAGGGAGATGGCAGGAGTCATTGCTAGGCCACTCTCCATCATCTTTGGTAAGTCATGGGGAACAGGTGAGATGCCTGAAGACTGGAGGACAGCGAATGTCACTCCAGTCTATGAGAAGGGCAGGAAGGATGACCCGAGTAACTACAGACCGGTCAGCCTCACCTCCGTCCCTGGAAAGGTGATGGAACAACTTATCTTTGGCGCTGTCTCTAGGTATATCAAGGATAAGAAGGTTATTAGGAGCAGTCAGCATGGCTTTGCCAAGGGGAAGTCATGTTTGACCAACCTGATAGACTTTTATGAAGACATAACCAAGTGGATGGATGATGGCCGTGCAGTGGATGTGGTCTATCTGGACATCAGCAAGGCATTTGACACCATGTCCCACAGCATCCTCATAGGTAAACTGAGGAAGTGTGGTCTGGATGACCAAGTAGTGAGGTGGGTGCCTAACTGGTTGAAGGGAAGAAGCCAGAGAGTTGTGGTCAATGGGGCTGAGTCTGGCTGGATGCCTGTGTCTAGTGGGGTCCCTCAGGGGTCAGTGCTGGGGCTAGTGCTGTTTAATATATTTATCAATGATCTGGACGAGGGATTAGAGAATGTTGTCAGCAAGTTTGCTGATGATACAAAACTGGGAGGAGTGGTTGACACACCAGAAGGCTGTGCTGCCATTCAGAGAGACCTGGAGAGGCTGGAGGGCTGGGCGGGGAGAAATCTTATGAAGTTTAATAAGGGCAAGTGTAGAGTTTTGCACTTGGGAAAGAATAACCTCATGTGCCAGTAAAGGTTGGGGACTGAACTGCTGGAGAGCAACGCAGGGGAAAGGGACCTCGGGGTTCTAGTGGACAGCAGGACGACCATGAGCCAGCAATGTGCCCTCGTGGCCAAGAAGGCCAATGGTATCCTGGGGTGTATTGGAAGAGGAGTAGCAAATAGGTCAAGAGAGGTCCTCCTCCCCCTCTACTCTGCCCTGGTGAGGCCACATCTGGAATATTGTGTCCAGTTCTGGGCTCCTCAGCTCAAGAGAGACAGGGAACTGCTTGAGAGAGTCCAGCGTAGAGCCACAAAGATGATGAAGGGAGTGGAACATCTCCCTTATGAGGAAAGGCTGAAGGAGCTGAGTCTCTTTAGCTTGGAGAAGAGGAGGTTAACGTTTATAAATATGTCAAGGGGGAATGTCAGGAGGACGGAGCCAGGCTCTTTTCAGCGACATCCCGTGACAGGACAAGGGGCAATGGGTACAAACTGGAACATAGGAGGTTCCACAAAAATATTAGAAAAAACTTTTTCGCTGTGAGGGTGACTGAGCACTGGCACAGGCTGCCCAGGGAGGTTGTGGAGTCTCCTTCTTTGGAGACATTCAAAACCTGCCTGGACGCGTTCCTGTGTGCTCTGCTGTAGGTGATCCTGCTCTGGTGGGGGGGTTGGACTGGATGATCTTTGAGGTCTCTTCCAATCTTTAACATTCTGTGTGATTCTGTGTAATGAAGAAAGATAATATAATCTATGAAATCAGTAATACCAAAAGCAGCTAGGAATAACATTAACGATATCAAATGTATAAGTTCTGAACACAATGTCAGAGCTCATGTGCCATCTTCATATACCACAGTCTAAGCACAGCTGCTGCAGGAAGCTTATAGCTAAAAAAAAAATTCATAAAACTGTCTGCATAGTAATATTAAGGATGGGAGTCAGGCAAAAGAAAGGTTGTCCTCATTCTCTTGTTTTGCAAATCTCTTTTCCCTTCGTAAGGAGCATTTTGGACATGCCAATTCAAAATAACTTTTGTAAGTCTTCCTGTTGGGAAGTCACACTTTTGTTCAGTATTTGGTTGTGAGCAATCTATCAGCTTAGATCTTGCAAGGATTAATGAGTGGAAACCTACAGAGCATGCAGAGCAGTCTGTCATCACAAATAGAGCTTTTGACTTGGCACCTGGAGAAAACAGTATCCTTTTTCATAGGACACAACATAGGCTATACTATATTCATTTGATTTCTCTCTGCTGGAGGATGATGTGCAGCAGGAGCTCACCCATCCTGCACATCCCTCTTTAGGGACTCTTGTTCTACAGCATGGTGGTAGCAGCATCTCTGTTGTTTCCACAAGCCCCGTAATGGTCACAACGGAGCAGCTCCTTTAGTGATGGCCTGGGAAACACCAATGTTCCTCCACACTCTCCACAGAAGCAAAATACTGTAAGCGTAGAAATTCCTCACATCTAGAGCTACCTGCACTGGCTTTATTTTTGTCACTCTTTTGAGCTTTTAACAGCCACAGTTTGTGCTTCTGAGATGTCTAATTACAGATACACCTCATTACTTCTTGTCTAGCAACATTTTCTTCAGCTGAATCCAAAAATGTTGACCAGAAAAGCCTCTCTACTCTAGCAGACTGAATACTGCTCTCTCATTTGAATGTTTTCACTTGGGGCTTCTGAGGGTGTAAGCACAGTTTCCAGTCATAAACTATTAAATTATCTGTATTTCCCAAATGATGATTAAAGGTATTTATGATGTTTGCTTTATGCACTTTGGTGTGTGTGACTATACATTTTGGTTAACTAGAGCTGTGAATTTCTACTTAGTTGCTATCCTTCTGTAATATCTACTGCACTGTTGCTCCTCCATTCATAGCTCTTTGATATAAATCATCTTTTTACTTTTAGCTTTACTGATGTGTATTTATTTTATGTACAGTTTGTGCTAGTATACGTACACACATGCGAAGTAAATATGCACACTTAGAAGAAGTTTAAAGAATAAAATCCGAATGACATGAATTGATCTGCATATGGTGAAATTGGGTAATAATTCAAATCAAAAAGAAGATAATCATAGAAATAGTTGCAAAATGTTTTTCTTCTTTTTTTTTTCCCTCAGAAAGATACGAAAAAGAAGATATACATTTATAGGAAAGTTCCTTAGCAATGGTAATAATATAAGAAGGGGAAAAAAGAAGGATCAGTGATTCATTAGAAACTATTTTTCATTCTTACGAAATACGAAAAGAGAAAGTGAAAGAAAACACAGTAAAATCTCATTTATTCTGAAGAAGCATAGACTTGTCAAGGATATTATTATCAGGATTTGAATTTTCTTCCTCAGTTAACTGGATTTCTTTTTGGTTGAAAAGGAATTTCAAAGCATCATTAAAATAAAACACCATCTTAAAAAAAAAAAAAGAGATATGTTAACCTTAATTTTTCCAGAATGATTTTGACCATTATAAAACACATTTGAAGGGCATTCCTTGTTTATTTTGGATGTTCTAAAGGAGGAGTGAAACAGGTACACATCATTACGTTTTAATACTTATAGATTATTAGTTTTTTCATTTTCTCATGCTTAAAGAATTCTCACTGTAAGAATATGTTTAACTGGGAGTAAACATTGTGGAAGATTATTAGACAGACACATTTTTCATGTTTCCAGCAGACTGCAAAAAATCAGGAAGTTTTCTTTAGGGTTCATTGTTGATGTTTGACTTAATTCCGAAAGAAAATCATCTTTTATCAGATCCCAGAAAACTATTACTAGAAATGGTAGGAGGACAGAACAGAAGGATGATCTTGTGGATAATATCCCAAAATACAACATAAGATGACTTTCCCGACGAAATTTTCCACCAGATTCTGGACATAATCATGACAAGAACAACTAAGTAGGACAATACTACCCCAAAACCAGAACTTTCCATCACCTAGAACTGGTTTATGTCAGGACTCAGGAATTTGTGCAAACTGATGAACTCGAGGAAAAAAATGGCTGGGTGAAGTGTCGTGTATAATTCCACCAATTTCAAAGCATTTGTTTAGATTTTGATTGTTCATAAACAGTTCTTATTCAACACAATCTCTAATGGAAAATCATTTTCAAACACAGATTTTATTACAAAATATCTAAATAGAATATTTGACTACTTAAAAAGTCTTGACATACAAGCCTTTGGAATTATAAGGTTGTTTAAAAATGCCTTACACAGTTTAATTTCAAACAAATTGATATTTTCTATTGAAAAAAATACTCTTATAGATTGTTTTAAATGCAGATCTTCTTAAAGTCAAGAAATACGAATTATTTCAAATGTTGCATAGTTTGTTTCAACCTTATTTCTTGAAGACATCAAACTGTGATATTTAATTCCAGGGCTCACAAGGAATACTGTAGTAAGACTTACTTATATTTCATTCATATCAAATGATGCTGCTGACCTACAGGTGGGACTCTTGGTTAACATCAGTATAGGACCAATTTTGTGACCTCCAAATGTTGATAACAATGGTTGCTATTGTCACCTGTATGAATTTACAGCTCAACCTAATGGTCTAGTCACACAAATAGCAAGAAGTCTCTCACCTTGAGCTTGGACCCAGCACCTGGTTAGATGTTAGGACAGCACAGCAAAATGACCATTTTTTGAAGATGCTGGACATTGTCACAGATGTTAGGTCATTTGAGCAAACATCCTAGGGTCTCCAACAGCAATGTCACAGCATATCAAGTCTCTCCTCTCTGTAATGCTACAGATACCACATCTGTAAAATCTCAGGAGAACAGTTAGATCAGGAGCAAGACAAGACTGGAGCAGATGCTACGCAACTGGAGAGAAAAAGAAGGTTTCTGCGCCATAAAACACTGGATTTGGATTTTCTTAATCCCACAGAGAAGAACGTTTCTTCAACAGACTAAAAAATGTGTGAAGTACTACCTGTTGAAGATAATCTGGACAATGAGCTAAAATTAGATGCATATATAGATGTGAGCATGTCTTATTTATATATATAATCAGGTGTTCCAAAGAACTTTTTGATACTTTAACCATATCATAGTTACTATTCTGCAAAATGAAATTAAACAGAATTTACGATTATTAATGTATAATATAGTGTTTATCCTATCCCACCAGAATAGTCAGCCACTGGGACTTTATTCATCCCTATAGCACAGTCTATTTAACCAGCCCCTGTGCCTTCCCCCCACTACCTCACCTGTCACTTCCACCTAACAGACACACAGCTCTGCACATGCACACAAAGAAACTCAGAGTTTTCCGCAATCAACCAAATAGCCTGAAGTGAAAGACAAACATGACGCCTGAAGCAATATTGCTTGATTAACACTGAATAGTTCTTTAAAGTGATCACATGAACTTTAATCTGAAAGATTGCTTTGAATTGTTAAGGGTGGAATCTGTTACTACGAGGGCTGTCAAACAACTGTGGTGAATTTAATGTGTATAGATGATAACCTTTGTCGGTTTTAATATTGAATTCCATGTTACTGATCCTAGTAAATAATCCTTACCTTCCCCTAGTGAATACCTGCTATATCCCAAAGCCCTGCACAGTACGCAAAGACATTTTAGTAGAGCGTTTTTCATGTAAAGCACACATACTGTATAGATCTGACCTCATCACTGGTTGCCTCAGGCTATCTGCTGTATACCGTCTGTTTTCTTGATTTTCTCCTGTGGTTGTCATTATCTAAGGTCTGTAAATATTTCAGAAATTTGAGACTTGTATAACAATTGCAAATGCCATATTGCTGTTATACTGAACTTCCCATAGCATTCAGACATTCTTTTTTATCTTTTATATTTTAGTTCTGGATGATACAAATTCTACAAGGCATGATTTAACTGTAATTGAAATTACAATTTACTTACAGTCATTTTAACCAAAAAGACTCCAGATAGGCATAGTTTCGATCTCAGTTAACAAATAAGCAATACAAGTTGTTACTTCATATTGTGCTATTTTCTGTCTGTCAAAGTGCTATATAGATTTTATGGCTATTTTATGCAAGTTTATACATGAAACTCATCTGTTTGCAGAAACTGCTGACCTATCCATTGAATAGAAAAAAACACAGAACAAAAATTGAAAACCTTTTTGTCCTTTAAAAAAACATAGGAATGTAGTATGGATGATAACGGACACGTGTACTTGAAACAGATTAAAAGAAGTACAAGATTTCTTCCTTCCCAGAATCTTAGTCTATATGAATTTCTTTGTATTAAAGCAGCCATCAGTTCCTGAATATATTTGCTTTCATGTAATTATGTACATACACTTAGCAAAGTATCTTGTACAAAGTAGAAAGCTGCAGAAGCCCTGTAAAATCTGCTTTGAAAATTGTTTGTGGCATGAATTTTGGGAGCATTATCACTACACTAATTTTCAGATGTATACTCCAATTTTTATATCAGATCCTGTATTGTAGCAGCGATTTACTCTGATATTAACATTAGTATCCAGTTTTCATACCGATTTCTGCATTCTACTATAATTTACTTCAATATTACATTACTATTCATACCTGCCTGCATTATTGTACTTTTGTAGTTGCCTTCAATACACTTATTTCTAACATTCGATTTGTTAAGACTGTGATGATACACCGCCAAATAGGAAAGAGAGAATGAGTGCAGTGTAAAAAAAACGATGTATTGTGATGATACAGAGGCTTAAGAGGTTTGACGGATTTTTGAGAACCCACTAAATATTATTATAATTGTTTAATTAACTCATTTATATTAGGATCAGAAAGTTCATTTGCTTTGCACTAGTACAAGCTTTGCAGAATTCCTTGAAATTTTGCTTAGCCTGTTTTTCATACCCAGTCATAGGGATTTATGTACTTCATATGAAACATTCAGAAGTGGAGGCAATAATTTGTAAATGACGTGAGAGAAAGAAATCACAGTATATTTTCTTTTCAAAATATTTAGTGTCTACAATTCATCTGTGAACCAAGTAAATCACGGCTTCTTCAAGTGCAAGGATCGAAACCAATTACCATTAGTGACCATCGGGTGCAGCCGATCCTTTCTGTCCTGTTGCCTGAATCTCAATGATCTCCCAAGTGTGCCCATGCAATTTAACAGGAAGATCAATACGCCGCGGCAGTTAGCAGCAGCTCTCTTGAAGTGCTTCACAAAACATGCTACATTTCTCTACCGAATAAATGTCAAAACATTCCAACAGCTACAATTCTTGGGAGAAATTGTTCTTGTGAAACATTATTGACATACTTTAACCCACATTTCCCGCTGCTCTCCAGCTTCCTACAGGCCAGTCAATTCTGATTTGGCAAGAGCCACATCGACACGTGTCCCCTGCTGACTTTGTCTGCAGGCATGAAAGATATCACGATGTGGTGCAGAAGTCCTGGGTGTCAGGGGTCAGTGGTCTAGCTCTGACCCAAGGTCAAGGTGACAACAACCTGTCTCCTGGGACTTGTCTTCATCTCTAATATGGCCTTGGAAGCAATCAATATCATTACAGAGCTTGCTTTTCTAACAGACAGTGCCACCTGATCTAAGCATTTCAAGACTATGACTTGCAAGCCTTGCTGCTTGAAAATGTCTTCATTTTCCCATTATGCTGCAAAACATCTGTATTAGATCTGGCACTGGCTTTTTTTTTGGATGTTTAATGTGATAAATTAAATTGATTCTTTTCACTTTTTAATGGCTTTCTGCAACCAAGGTCAGTTAACCCGGTCTTTCCAAGTCTTTTCTTGTATATGGTGGAGGTGTTATATATTGCTTAGTACTTACTCCCAGCATTATATCTCTACAGCAGATTTCTTCTTTTTTTTTTTTCTGTTTTTGCTCCCTCCTACTTTTTCCCTATTTTCTACTAGAAACCATTTTCTTCTTTATTTCTTTCTAGCATTCAGAAAAGGAAATCTCACTGATACATCTGTATTCTGGATTTATACACACACACACACACACATATATATAACAAACCATTCACAAATTAATCTATAAAAATATAAAGAAGATGCAGCATCTTTCTCGATTTTGTCAGACCATAGAGGGTTAGTGCATTGTGAGAAATAATTATACATGTGAACAGGCTGCTAACTACTGAGACAGGCACTTCTGTCACCTGTTTACAAGACCTATGGTAATTTCCAATAAAGTAAGATGTTGCTTTTTTTCAGAAATCTCAGCCATGATGCCTCAGTAGCAAATTCTGCCTAGTTAAGGGGTTTTTGATGTTGTTCTTTTTTCTCATAAGGAAAAAAAAACCCACGAACTGAAGTAATTTGTGGCAGGTCTAAGTATTTTTTTATGAAGGTTATGTATTTATATTAGTTGGACAAGTGCTAGAAATGCTAACGGAATTGAGAATTTCATGCAACCAAAATATTAGGGGAAGAAGAATCCACCCATACTGTGTCATTAACATGATTCAGCTATCTCAACACACTAATTCAAACTTGGGTTTCAGATTTCCCCAATGGACAGATGTCAGTGAGGAGTGAAGATTTAAGTCAAGAAAATCAGGGTGTCATTATATCATGCTGGCATGAAGCCCTCTTCTGTCCTATCTAGGTTGGTAGGAAAAACTAAACCAAAACTAAATTCAAAACTAAAAACATTGCTTTAGATCTGAGTTGCATGCAGGCTAATACGTCTGTAATGTACATTGCACACCTCTGAGGTCTTTCAAAACAACAGTATTTTCAAAGAGGGGAGTGATATTTTTTTTTCCACTCTAAAGGTTACATATTCTTCTATCCTTGTTAGCACACAGTAAGAAAGCGTAACATAAGGCTTTTACTCTGACTTAATCTCAAAGCATGAGCTTGACTCTTGGCTACATGTGTAGTAAATGAACCCTGTAGATGCAACTTGCTGGATAATTCCTCATTAGAAAATAGAGATTCTACATCAGATGTTCCCAGGGGCAGAGAGAAGCCGAGGCAGAAGCTGGAGAGATGGGTTTTCCCTTCTTCCCTCTCCCACTTCCTTCTCTTCATCCTTTTGTACCCAGCTGTCTGCTTGGGTGTATGAGGGAAATAAGGCAGTTTTGTTCAGGTTGCAGCTGAGTAATAACATTCCCAATTTAAGCCCCTGTAAAGGAGAAGGGAGTCAGGCTCTTTGTCTACCCTCAGCAATTCACAAGGGTGTCACAATCTCCAGATCTTGTCGTTGCTGTTTGGGGAATTTCCGGAGAAGCAAAGGGTCTTAGGTGACTGTGTGTGAAAGCTGGTGCAAGATATTCCTGAAGCTGAATATATTTGTTGAGGAAAAGTGAAAAATATTTCATTCCCATGCAAGAGGCACTGCAAAATTACCTCAGATCTGCACCTGTGCAGTACATGTGCATTGTCTACAAGCATTTGCTAGATGTTAAGTGCCCCAGATAATAACCAGAGTCTCCTCTTTTTTCGCATGTCCTGCCTGCAGAAGCCTTCAGTGACTTTTATACGTGGATTGGTGGCCAGTACATTCTCTACAGCTTGTTCTCAGTATTGTACAATGGCAAAGAGACCCCCTCCTTGTTTGTCTGCCAGCTGGTGCTCTTCTACACATGAGGCAGTATAGCAAGGTGAAAATAAAGGAACCTATCATTAGACATGCAATAGAAATCACTAAACTAGTGTGTCATATTTTAACAGTGATCTTTCATGGAAGAGCTTGAGTACCCACTCTATTCCATAGATTGAAACAGTTGTGGGCTACCTTTACCTGCCTAAGCCTTTTTCAATGCCTCTTCTGTGGCATCCAGGAGCTGGGCAAGTGCAAGAGCAAGCTTTTGCTGTACCTGGCTGCATCTTGCTGCACTTTGCTTCAACCACAGCCTTTTGGAGGTCTTGTTGGTCCATAAAGCCAGAGAGAATAATGGCAACTGTGCTTACTTTGCACAAAGTTACAGGTGTTAGGAGAGCATGTTAAAGTTTAACCTTAATTGAGGCTAGCTTTACAAAGATGCAGCTGCCTATCACAAGTCCAATAGTGTGTAAATCTGTATCCTCCTTTTCCCCCTTTTTTACCTTGGATATTCAAAGGCTGTCTAGAATAATTTCACTGCCTTTTCTTTCTTGTTCAAATTCTGTAAAAGAAACTTCCAGTGCACAATTGGTAAAGTACATTACAGAAACATTTCTCTTCACTGAAGGAAAAGCAGCTGTTCACCTTACTCTTCATTTCTATTTCTCTATTCATTGACTAGAGAAACTATCCAAATCTGTCAGGACAGAAATTGCCAACCCAGGAAAAAAAAAAAAATCAAGCATTTTAACAAAAGAGAATAAAAAGTTTTCTTTGTTTCTTCCCCATTTCAGATGAAAGAATTCTTGTCCTTCCGTTGAAAGAAACTTCAGGATATTCCCACCTGGAAACAACATAGTATGTTTTAATTGGGAACTTATGGATATAAGTGTAATTGTAGGACATATATAAGAAAACTTAGATAAGCAGTACAATCAGAATGAAACAGCAGATTATAATGTGGTGAGGCGACCTTTGCATTCTTTCCACAAATGTAACCCCCGAAAAAAAGCAGAATACATACATATTTCCAGTTCTGGGCCCCTCAGTTCAAGAAGGACAGGGAGCTGCTTGAGAGAGTCCAGCGTAGAGCCACAAAGATGGTGAAGGGAGTGGAGCATCTCCCTTATGAGGAAAGGCTGAAGGAGCTGGGTCTCTTTAGCTTGGAGAAGAGGAGGCTGAGGGGTGACCTCATCAATGTTTATAAATATGTCAAGGGGGAATGTCAGGAGGATGGAGCCAGGCTCTTTTCAGCGGCGTCCACTGACAGGACAAGGGGCAATGGGTGGAAGCTGGAACACAGGAGGTTCCAGAAAAATATGAGGAAAAACTTTTTCACTGTGAGGGTGACTGAGCACTGGAACAGGCTGCCTAGGGAGGTTGTGGAATCTCCATCTCTTGAGACATTCAAAACCCGCCTGGACGCGTTCCTGTGCGCTCTAGTGTAGGTGATCCTGCTCTGGCAGGGGGGTTGGACTAGATGATCTTTGAGGTCCCTTCCAACCTTTAACATTCTGTGATTCTGTGATTCTGTGATATATATATTCAGTATTTCTTTAAATATATGCATATTTCCTTAAATATATGCATATAGCTTTAAATCTCAGAGGTTAAATAAAATGTATCAAGCATTCTGAGTGAAAACATCCTGTCCTCCTCTGCCTTGGAGAACTGTGGAAAACTGTGAATTCATCTGTGGTAAGGAACAGACATCTCTCACAGCATTAGCTGGAAGAAAGATACAGTCTGTTTTAGCATTCTCGTCATATATTTCATTCTCAAGTCTGCTCGGGAATGTGTATCCTTATTAGGACCATCATCATTTGTATTTTAAGACTAAAGTAGTTTAGTTTTAGAATCTAAGAAGTTTCTGAGACATCCAGGGCTAAGCTCCATTAAACTCTTTGACCTAAACCCTGTGAACAGCCATTAGTTCAGCAGGGAGGACATTACTGTGCAGCACATAGTGTGAGTACAAATCCTCTTCCCCTTCTGCTGGCCTGCCTTCCTCCCCCTGAAGTATTATGTTTTATATGAAAAAGCAGAGAACTATGTGAGGCCCTAATGGATTATCAAATGAAATATGATCACCAATGGTTATGTAGTATAGTTAATGTTTTGATAGTTGCAGCAGGATCAGACAAAAACGTTGGCTTTACTCTGTGGTTTTCTGACTTTGGCTCAGTTCTATAGAAATTCTGTGTTAAGTTATTTACTTCCTTACTTTTCAATGTCAAGGTTTTTTTGTCTTTCTACCTTCATTTTCTGTAATATTATCCTCCCCTGTCTTCTTTACAACCAGTGGATGGAAGATGGAGTGAATGAAATGGTTTACAAGAAGATCGCTGTCCTTTTGAAAAAGGGTGACATACGATAAAATTACCCTGGTGTCATGAATCATGCTCTGGAAAAGGGATATTTTTTACTTCTGGTTTTCCTGATAGTTGTCACTCAAGGCTTCTACCGCTTTGTGTAGAACCAATGCAAAAGCTGATTTTAGGTGTTCTCTTTCTTTTCACAAAGCCTTATTGAGGAAAAGAGGATCTTGGTTTATTCCATAGCTCAAGTGAACACCCCAGTATTTTGTGTTGGCTCTTTATCCAAACAGGTAGCATTCATGTCCACCTTTTGCAATTCATGTTATTTCTTCTCCCAGCACTAGCCAGTTTCATCCTTTTGAACCTTTTTGGGCAAAAATTCAGGCTTCATAATTCAAATAGCATCTGCAATCATTCCAAGTGATAGATACGACACTTCTTAGACTGCTGGTTTTTTACAAGAAAGATCAACAGATACAACCTGACAATCTCCTAAGTAAATGCTTTTGCCTTCACCATATACATCTTGAAAACTGGAAAATGTTTTGTTAGTGGCACCAGATGTCTACACTTTTGTAATCTACTACTCAAGCAGACTATTTCTCAGGAAATCATCCAACTTGGGTACTACATCATCATTATCCTGTATTACAATGGCATTATACAATTACTGCAGCTGTATTGCTGCGGATCTATTACGAGTGCAAAGCTGACCTCAGTTACAGGACTTTTCTTCTGTAGCTCCTAAGTGAGGTTTGGTCCTGATTTTAATATAGTTTTCTCTAACACCACTACCAACAAGTGTTTCCTATTTTGTGAAGTGGAGAAGCCACAGCGAAGCTCAAGAAAATCAATCTGCACCCTGCACTGGAACCCCCTGGCTTCAATCAGGTCCAGAGCATTGGGAACTTTGTTCATTTGTGCTTGGCAGTTTCTTATAAACTCATTTTTGAAGTCAGCAGCTGTGCTTCTCTATAAAATGCAGAATTTCAGAATTTGAAACTTATCACCTGCAAGCTCAATAATAGCCTGCCCTTTGAAATATCACCTTGTTCTGGATACTAAAATTTAATTCTTTACTTCAATCAGAAGGGACATTGGCCTATGATGTTGTCAAGACCTATGATATAGCAGATGCAGAAAGGCTGACAACAGAACAGCAGGTTGCTTGTAAAATCAAGCAAAACACTTTTCCTTTTAAAAAGAACTAAGACAGCAGGTTTTTCTCCTCTTCGAAGAGTTTTCAAAGTACATTCAAATATTATTTCAGTAATTGCATAACTTTGTAAATACATAGCTTTTTTCACCGTGAAAGACTGCCTAGAAATTCTACTACTCCTAAAAAAATCCTAATTGCAAGTATCTGATTATTTTTCAAAGCATCCAACTAAGCAGTGGATATAATAACAGGTGAGTAGAACGGTGTTTAACAAATCATTATCTGAAGTAATTGTCCATTGTAGTTCTCTTTTCAGTATTTCCTTTTCTACAGTAACTGTCTTGGTTACCAAAGACTGAGTACATTGCAGCATTATTTTCATGAACACTTTTCTTAATCCATTCAGTTAACAATGTTCCACTCCAGTGCTGGTGACAATACAGTTGCTTCAGCAAACGATGAGGTCAGAGACATTTGCTACCGACCTCAGCAAAATAATCAGTTAATCAATTGAAAGGAGAAAAAAAATAGTTCTGTACTCATCACCATAGTATTTAACTGTCATATGTAAAATGAGAGTCACATCAATTAGCTTTGTCTATTCTCTCTCTCTCCTGATCCTAATGACTGAATTTCCCCAGTCTCCTTCAGGTGTACTGTTCCCTGTGGGTTAAATCCCTGGTGTTCAGTCTGAGGGAGTAATTCCATATTGTCCCAAGCATGTGGCAAACTTTATTTCACAATTCTATTTATCAAATAGAGATATCCAAGCACAATCCACAACCTGTGCATAATTTCAGATTCTTAACCACATACTCACGGAGAAATGATTCCAGTCCCTTGGTCAAGCTGGGGGCCACACTTAGAAAGCAGGAAGGAGGCCTCATTTTTTGAGATCTGAGTTTTATAATTAGGGTTGCCTGTGCAGCTGCAAATCTGCATTTTATAGTTTTGTGCTGCAATTCCTAACGAAGAATCACAGCTCAAAAAAATGTACAGAGAGTGGGCAGCATTAAAACCCACCTGGACTGGGAAAGGTCGTCCTTTCCCGGTAAATACTTTTCTGACCCTGACAAAGCAGTTGATGAACTAACCTGTAGACTAGCTAAGTGCTTCTGCTCAGCACACGCACAACTTCTAGCTTTCAGTGAGCTCCCATTTATATTGGATTACACAGCCAGATAAGAGCAGTAAAAAGCAGGTCAAGCAACTTGCCTGCGGTCACACAGCAAGTGAGTGGCTTAACATCTATCTGATGACGATTAAGCAGGCATTAAAAATACAGGAAATTCAGAGGGCTGAAAAATAACATAAGTACTTGAAAGTACAAAAACGGACTGTTAAGAAACCCAAATAATCTGCTTTGCCCCTGCAGAACTAACCATTTCTAGTTTCAGTTCTTTGTTCTTTCTTACCTAAGTCGCAGGTGGTATTATTTTGGGATCAAGATCTTTTTCTTAGGCCTTTCATAGGACTGCAGTCTCTGGCTTCTGAAACCTGAAATTTAAAGGAACCAGTATACATCTGCAAAACCACAGGTGGAGTGCTGAAAATGTGCATGGGATATTGGATTTCCGATTGCTTTAATGCTTACTGTCTTCATTACTATATGTGATGCTTCATCAACATGCTCACCTTTGCTGTTTTCTAGTAAGTGCTATAATTTAATGATCTGGTTTTAGGGGTTAGGAAGTTTGTGTGTGTAAGTACACTAACTCTGTGTTTAATGACACTTGTATAAATGGTAGCACCTGGAGTCTTCGGCTCAGTTTCAGCAAGGTACTTAAGCACATGCCTAGCTTAAAGCAAGCGAGCAGTCCCATTGAAGTTAATTAGACTTCCCTTGTACTTAAAGTTAGGCATGTGCTTAAGTACCTTGCTGCATTAAGACCTTAATGAAGATTGGGGTATAACTGCCTTTGTTGCAGTGTGTGTAATGTGAGTCATTTAGTATATTCAGCGTGGAGCTGGGAATACGGTAAAGCAAAGCAGAAGTGGGTACAAACACAGTGAGGTTAGGATATAGCTTTCTAGGCGTTGTGGTCACTGCTAACACTTAGAGGCTTATTTTAGATAATAGCATCTCCCAAGGGCTTGTTTTCTATTTCTTTTTCTTTTTTTTTTCCCTCGTTTGCAGCCAGCAGGATTCACAAGTAAAGTGTCTTTGTTGTGTTTTAGGGTTTTAGGTACCAATATTGATAGAGAGATATTGATTTCAAGAAGTTGTCTCCTGGCTGCTTTAAGGATGTGCATGTGAGCGTTAACATTCTTTCCCTGGGGGACTGGATCTGAGGCCTTCTGAAGTCAATGGGAAAGCTCTCATCAGCTTTAATGGGCTTCGGATAAGGTCCTTAGGAGGCAAGAGAATTTCTTTGAGAACTGTTCTTTGTATCTCAGTCAGAAGCCCTTCAACAGTAGAGAGGAGAGTTGGATGAGGAAGGGGGTGGGGAGGAGGGTGAAGGTACACCTTGGACTGAGCTGTTGCTTGAATTACCACCACACATTTCTGCAGCATCTATCAATAAATTAATCTGTGGAGATTTCTCACTGAACAACTGACCCAGTTCCAAACCAGCTTGAGAAGTCTGTGCAGATCACAGCACAAGGTGATATTGCTTCAGGCTAAACATGGAAACTTTGTTCTTTGTCATTTACTGTAAATATACAGAGATACTGAATCTGCTATTTGTTAAAAAAAAAAAAAAAAGAAAAAGAGGCAAGGAATTTTACAAGATACAATGATAGAAACGGTGAAAGCAAAGATATATGTGGTAGTGGGTAATTTATTTATCTGATTCATATTCCTATTACTGAGTTGAGAAACACTATTAACAGCAATTTCCAAAACCTTTATAAATAAGAATCCTGGCAACAGTCTTACAAAAGCTGTTGGTTAGAGTAACAAATCTCATGCTTTCTATAGTATTCTGTAACTGTTGCCTACTATCAGATGTGGTGTAAGGTGTAAGAGTTTTTCATATGAACGTAAAAAACATACCCTGACACTAGTATAAAAATAAGCTGTAAGAAAACTAACACCCATGCAGCCAGTACTAGATGCATGTGAGTGTGGCTTTTGGACACATTGCTTAAAGACAGTCTGGAAGGGCAGCAATACTAATATTTGCTTGAACTTTTTTTTAAAATTCTGTTAATTTTGAGGAAGGTGAGGATTAAGGATGGTGGGAGAGAACATTATGTACAGGTAATGAATTTTGCAATTTGAAAAAAGGAAGCAGGGCAGTTTGAAAGCATTAAACATATATAGAGCAGCATACATTAGACCTTGTCAGACAGAACCTTTAAGATCCTGAATTTATCAAATGACAACATTCATTTTGTACTATGTAGAAGACAACAAGAAAGTCAGCAACTTCATGTGCTGACATTGCAGTAAAACATGATTTTAATTAGCTCACACAGAGGACACATTGAGGAAAAAGTGACATTTCATTGAGGAATATACTATTAAACACAACCCTCCTTGACCTGCCATTTATCAGGGTGTAACCCAAAAGTCACATGACTCATCCTGTCTTTCTCATTGTCCTTTGAACTCTGGAAATACATGGTTCATTTGCAGAGACATGGGATCCTCCTGGTTCCTTGACACACAGTAGTGTTTTCTGCTTTTCTGTACAGTGGCGATGCCTCTGATGGAGTGCAGGAGGCACAAATCTTTATAGCAGTGGCCGATGTGAAGACTGAAATAGCTGCGTGACGGACAGTTTAATTATTGAAGTTACCAGCTGAGAGAACTTGATGAAAAAACGGAATGAAAAAAGAATCTTACTTCAGAGCTGTGCCAGATTGTCCTCAAATTAGAAAAATGAACCACAAACAGAAGCAAAAAATAAAAATAAACATAGAACAACTAATTTAGGTTCAGTGTCATGCCAAAAATGTGTTAGACTTTGGCTACATGCAAGTCTAGAATATCTCAGCTGCTTTTATTAAATACACTAATGAAAAAGGTATGTTGTATTAGTATTCCTATTCAGGCTTCAGAGATAAAGCAAAATGCAAATACACAGTTTTACCTTATTTTCTATGTATGTATTTAGGATATGTTATACCTGACAATGTAAAAAGAAAAACAGGAGTTAAATTGCATCCATGATGTTCCCTCTGTATTTTGTCAATCTCATTAATGTCCCTGGAAGGAGATTTCTGTGATTAAAGCTCAGGACTGGAACTCTGGGGTTTGTAGTCCAGTCCCTAATTCTGCCAAATTCTCCTTCTGAATCTCAGCAAACTGGTGAGCTGTTAGTTCCCTCTCTATAAAAGGGGGATAATAACACTTTCTACCTCAAAGAGGGGTTGTGAGGGTAAGTCTGCTAATACCTCTAAGATGCTTAGATATGAGGGTGACGAGTGCCATGGAAAATCCTATAAATAAATAAAATAAACTGTGAGAGCCTGAGGCGCTGGAAGCTGCTGCCAAGGCTGTGCATTTCCACACTCCCCTTCCTGCGGGAGATGTGGCTCAGAGCCAATATGCAGTCTGAGAGCAGCTCCTGCATTACTGGAGCGTGTGTGTTGTTTGTTTATTTGGTTTTCACAAAGGGTATCCACCACCTAACCGAGGTAACCACAGCCTGTTTAAAACGGGATAGTGCTGGAGCAAGAGGGGAAAGGGGATGTGGTGAATTTGATATGCCCAGTTTGGGCTGTGGTTGGCTTTTTCTTTTTCTTTATTTTTTCTTTTTTTGGGTGATAAATATGTTTCCTGAAATCCTTCAGGACTCCTTTACTGCTGTGGGCTGGTTCAATGGCTCTGATTTCCTTTGGGATTTCTGTTTGTTTGTTTGCCTGTCAGCTTATGATGGCAGCTGGTGGGTCTCCTAGGGGTCAGCCTCATCACCTTGCTGGGCTGCCTCAGCCTACCCACAGCACAACTGGAGCCAGGGCCAGCAGTGGGAAGTGTTTTGTTGGCTTCTTAGGTAGAGTTTAGGAGGAGGGTCCTGGCGCTGATGTGGCAGTATCGAGATGGAGAAGAGAGCTCTCACACAGGAGATGGCTGCGGTGGCTGGTAGGGGACCAGCTTTACCCCTCTTAATGGCCCTTGTTAATTGGTGAGTGGCATCATACCTCTGGTGTTCTGAGTGGTCAAGACACTATATGTACATGCATGGTGTCTGATTTTATCAGTGGCAGGATTCCCAACATCCAAGTGACTGCACTGAGCTGACACCCTACGGTAATGGGAATGTCGTACTGCTAATACAGTCCCAGGGAGGATTAATTTTTCAAGACCAGTTAAAGCAGTTCCTGGCACCAGCTGGCAAGTGAAAGCCCCTGTGAGAAGGCAGAGGGGAGTAGCAATGCATTCAGGGCATTCTCACAGAGTCCCTGCGGAGAGATCAGAGGAAAGGCTACAAGATCCAATCCCATATGCTTGCTGAGGAAATGCTGGCGGTTCGGAGCCAAGTGCATGCCCGAACGGATGTGTGCATGTGTGAGCGTGCTTGTGACATCTGTGAGTTTCTGTATAAACTACTGCACGACCAATATCAATTATGAAACAAGAAAAGAAGAAACAAATATGCTAAGATAGGTCTCTGCTATATGCTGAGCAGCAGGGCCCATGCTTTGTCCCAGGGGAAGAGACCATTGCAGGAACTGTGCAACAACACAGTCTAGATTAAGCCAAGAAGAAATTGATAAACCAGAGAGGAGAATAAAAAGTTTTACCCTCTCCTTCCCAGAAAAGATTTTCCCCAAAAATGCCCTAAAAAGCAGATTATGTTTCCACACAGTATTCCCAAGAGCCTGAAGGTTGAAACCAAGTTCTTTGCCCTGTGGTAGTAAAGAGAATAAAACCTCAGGAGGAGTAAATATAAACATAGACTAGGTGCTACAGTAAATAAATAATCCATGATTCAGCTACCACCCCCATGCTGGGGCAATAACAACTGGGGCTTGATGGGCATCTCTCTTCAGTTTTCTCCCAGCAACAGATCCTGCTCTGACAGGGGAACTGGACTAGATATCTTCTGAGGTCCCTTCCAACCCTTAACATTCTGTGATTTTGTGATTCTGCTGCCCTGCTGCTGCTTCCCCTTGCCTACCTTGCAAACCAAGAGCTGGGAAGAGGCAGCAGCCCTGAACCTGCACTTTACATCTCTGAAATCCCACAAGAGGAATGGCTGTCCATGGGCATGTCTATCTCCAAGGTTTTCCTCCCTCTTAACAGACAGGAGGGGGCAAGAGTTGAAGGGAGAGAGATAAAGTGAGAGGAGACAGAACGGAGAAAGAGATGCACTGTGACTGAAAAGGGACAGAAAGACTGAAGACTGCGTGTGGCAAATGAATGGACAGAGAAGAAGGGCAAGAGAGCAAGACAGAAGCAGTATCATCAAAATGGAAAGGGGAAAAAAGAGCTTGTTCAAAAAAAGGGTAATGAGAGAGTGACATGTGCAATGGAACATCTGAAGTTAAAGCAGAGGAACAGGACACTGAGCAGAGACTGTGTTTTATGTAAATGGTAGAAAAGTGGGCTGAAGGCTGCTCAAGTCCTCTTCTTGTCCACCCCCTGCCATAAGTCAAGATCTACTTATCTGTTTAACTCATTCTTAAAGATGACATTGTGTCCACCATAGCATCCCTGGATCCCCCAGACCATCCCTCCACGTCCCAAACCAACCTCCAATACTGCTGCACTGTTCTTGCTGTAAAAAAGTTCTTGCGATGTTTAAGCAGAAACTTTCTTGTATTTTGAGTCTATGTCTGTTTTTCAGACTGACTAGGGATATGAGGAACAGGTTATTGCCTTCTTTTCTGAAAACTACACCATGATTCCCTTCTACATCCTTAGACAAATTAAATTTATTCAGTTTGTTTTCAAGGTCTTTGTAAGCCTTTGATCATACTTGTCAAAATGATCTGTGTCATTTCTGAAGTGTGGTACTCAGGTACTTTCATTAATGCCTCCACAATGTTAAGCAAATGAAAAAGATTAAGTATTATATATATTGTCTCTTGCATATATACCACAGAATAAGTCTTATCTTTTCCTCAGCAACTTAATGTTCCTGACACATGTCCAGCCTGCAGCAAGCATGACCCATATAGCTACCAATTTCTCAGGAAAATTTCTGCCTGACCAGCTACACTCTTATCGTGTACTTATTGATCATTTCTCTTTTAAGTAGTGCCTTGCACTTGTTCTTCTTGGATTTCATCCTCCCTCCCCCTTTTCTTTTCCAGACCATTTTGCAAATTGGTCAAGGTCATTTCGAATTCTAAGCCTTTCGCGCTATGTCCTTGTAACTTCCTGCCACTTGCAAGGTCAGTAATGATACTTCTCAATTCCATCAGTCTGTGCGTGCGCGTGTGTGTGTGTGTGTGTGTGTATGTGTGTGCGCACGTACTTGTATGAAGGAGGAAAATGGGAAGAGTGTATCCATTGTACATCCAATGTTTATTTATGTTGTAGAGGCAGGATGAGATGACAGATGTCACCTAAGGGACAGTGGTGCTCTGCACCATTTTCTTCACTCACTAAAATGGATCATACTTGAGGAAAACAGCATATAGATTATTGGTTACTGTTGTTAATCTTAAAATTTATCACTCTATTTTAGGTTACCTTGACAATACATACATCTTGATAATATGTATACCCTGATAACATATACACATATACCTAACTGTGCTTGCATGTCTACATATATACATAATCATTTGTTGCTTAAACTGTTCATAATGAGAACAATTAATAAGTAACAGAGCCAAATACACTAATAAAATAAAATGAACTGTTTGGAAGGGCTCTCATCTTTCAACAGAAAATTCCCATAATTTCTAACACATCAGTAGGACACCATCTTTCAAAATTACACTGTATCTTTTTATTTTGCACAGAGCTGAGACCTGAAAATGAATGTACTAAGGCCTATTTCCGTTTCTTTTGAGCACAGGCTTTTTCATTTACTTCTCAGCATAACAGTTGGACCGCACAGAAGCACTGGAGCTTAACAAAAAAGACTCTCATCTCAGACAAAAACTGTAATTATCACAGGGGAACAAATTAAACAGAAAACCCTGCTGGAATGAGATTTCCACATATTTAGAGTGTGTTAATACCAATAATATGGCACATACTAACAATAGAAATTTCTGTAGCTTTTGTAGTATCAGATATGAATGAAAACACGTATGATTACACTGCCTCAAAAGAAACAAGATGCTAAAACTCTTTGTGAATTATTTTTAAATCTTTAGGAGGTGGAGAAATTAATTTAAGAAAGCTTTGTTCATTTTTTTATAAGTGTTTGCATTTTGATCAGTACTGATTTTTCAAATCATACAGCAGGATGACCATGAGCCAGAAATGTGTCCTTGTGGCCAAGGAAAGCCAATGGCATCCTGGGGTGTATTAGAAGGAGGGTGGTTAGTATGTCGAGAGAGGTTCTCCTTCCCCTCTACTCTGCCCTGGTGAGACCCCATCTGGAATATTGTGTCCAGTTCTGGGCCCCTCAGTTCAAGAAAGACAGAGAACTGCTGGAGAGAGTCCAGCACAGGGCAACTAGGATGATTAAGGGAGTGGAGCATCTCCCTTATGAGAAAAGACTGAGGGAGCTGGGGCTCTTTAGTTTGGAGAAGAGGAGACTGAGGGGTGACCTCATTAATGTTTACAAATATATCAAGGGTGAGTGTCACGAGGATGGAGCCAGGCTCTTCTCGGTGACAACCACTGATAGGACAAGGGGTAATGGGCTGAAACTGGAACATAAGAGGTTCCGCTTAAACTCGAGAAGAAACTTCTTCTCAGTGAGGGTGACGGAGCCCTGGAACAGGCTGCCCAGAGAGGTTGTGGAGTCTCCTTCTCTGGAGACATTCAAGACCTACCTGGACGCGTTCCTGTGTAGCATTATCTAGGCGTTCCTGCTCTGGCAGGGGAATTGGACTTGATGATCTTTCGAGGTCCCTTCCAATCCCTAACATTCTGTGATTCTGTGATTCTGTGTAGGCCAAAAAAAAAAATCAGATATTTTTGTTTATTTATTGTAATACAGCATGTTATATTTAAATATACACTCTTGACATTTATTTTTCCACCAGTCACGTCATCTGCCAATCACATATTTTAAATTAACCATCCATTACTTTGGGAATCTATGAAGGAGGTAGACTCAGCATACTCATCCTACAGTTAAGAGTATTTTCCAGTAAGGTAAAAAAAACCCAAACCCAACAATTAAAGATGTATATATATATGTGTGTGTATATATATATATGTATATATATGTAAGATCAAGGTGTCAGTAACAGAAACTACAGAAGGAAGTATGTCAGCAGATTTCTTCAAGTTCTAGGTCTTATACACAATAATTATTGTCTAGTTTCATAGTATTATCACAGTCTTATGTAGCTCATATGTATATAAACAGTGATAAGATTTAGTTTCTCTTCAAAGTTCAATGATCCTTCCCCTAACAATGTGTCATATACTTCTCTTTTTCTAGAATTTGAAGCTATGACATGTATTAAGCCTGCCTGCAAGTGTGCACATATATTCATGTATATAAATCTCTTTTGTGTGCACAGAGATGAATGTTGCAGTGTCTTCATTTGTTTTCAGATGCACTTGGTCCTTGAGGCATTAACTTTTAATCATAGTGTTAGCTGATACCACTCACTTTTAAAAATAATTATGATAAATTTAACATTTTCCATCTTTTTCTTCTTTTAAAATTATCTTACTGGAACTACTTTATGTTTTCATTGGAAAAAAATAAATTGTAATACTCTGTACACAGCAATAATTTTTATGGTGAAAGTATTCTGTTTGAATCCACACAGATAGTATTTATGTTATTTCCTTTTTCAAGGACTTATCTCTGTAACATTATTGACATATTCAGATCAATACCTTTAAAGGTTGCTCTTTTGTTTTAAAATCAAAGGCAGGAGTGATTTGTATGTTTACCTTGTTAATATACACTTGTCTCTTTAAGGTGACAGCAGATGGTCCAATAAGAAGTGGCAGAACTAAGTGCTGAAAATATAGCAGCCCATCTCAAGCTCCCTTAACCGTAAAATCTATGAATTTATGCTCAACTGAGCGATAAGAAATAGTCATGAAATGTCCAAGTGTGCATCAGGGTGGTTGGAAGTGTACCTATTCCTCTGCACAATGAGAAACCCTTCAATGCACTGTCTAAATGCACAGGCAATATTTAGCAGCTTTATTTATCAATTAACCATTTGATCACGCTCAGACTCTGTACATCACAGTGTGCTGATGGGAATTGCTGTACTACTTTGCCTTCCAGGTTTCTGTGGACTGTGTTGTTAATGCACATTTTGTAGCTCTCCGCGGTTAGTTTAATACTTCCGTTCCAGGGTGAATATTTTAATAGTCTTAAATCCTCAGAGAATGTAAGTTAGCTCAACTCCACTGAGACCCATGTGGCACCACAGTTTGCATCACAACCATGAGGTCCATTACTTAAAAATAATCTCAGGTTACGTGTGATTTCACAGACAGGACTTTCTTCTGTGTCTGTACCTATCTCCCTGCCATTTCCTATACCTCCCATTGTAGATTATACTCTGCTCCACCTGTTCAACCATGCAGACTCAAACAGACCACTAATGGTCTGCTGTTTTAATCAGGCCAAGAAAAAACACTCTAAAGCATGGATTTTCCTCTGAACTGTGCTACGATCAGCTCCATGGCCTCATCCTCAAATGTGTTTTGATATTGGCCAGTGCTAGTCATGGCTTTGTTCGTCTACAGGCAGACAGCAAAACCCCATTACCTGATGTCTGATCTCTACCGTATTTGTTTTCACCTGCTTCCTAGAGTGCAATGCCGTTGCCAATGTCATCCAGTTCATCCTTGAACACACAAACCAACAAATTATGCCTTCTGAGGAGAGCATATTTTCTGAGGAAGCTCCATGAAAGTGAACGTACCATTTGGTGTGAGTAAAGCAGGCAGGCAGACAGAGCAGATCAGCACCCAGAGAAAGAGAAAGATGTCATCAGAGAAAAGGGAATACTTCATCATCCTTTTCTGTCAAGACATTATGGGCCTGGCTATGATGTAGCATGGCCATTTTCTTCATAAAGTTAATTTAAGCAGCCCAGGAAGGATTATTCCCCTGCAAGAAATAATTCCTGCTTATTCTCCAAGCTGCCAGTGTAACAGGGGTAAAGAGCAAAAGCAAAGGGAGGAGGCTGGGGCTGATGTGCCTAATGCACTGTGTCAGTCTTCAGTCTGGGAATCTAAACTAGCTGCATGGCCAAGATTGTTACAGTTATTTTACAGGTAGATAGTTTGGGAAACAAAGAAGTTCAGAGGCTTGAACAAACTAAAAAAGAAATATCATGAACACTAGCGAACACTGAGTTTCCATTCTCTGCTTTCTGGAGGTAGGAGTTGAAGACAGAGAGAGAGAAGAGAGAATATGCATAATGCATTTTATATGCAAAACACAGTACAGTATAAAAACAAAGATCACTCACAGTTTTGCAATACATATATATAGCATAACATTAAAGAAATTACTCATCAAAAAAGCACAGTGATTACACAATAAAACATTTTGAGCAACAGAGATATAGCCTGGGCCATTCTCCAATGAAGAATTTTAAATTAACTAATGCAATTATTTTGACAACTGTAATTCCAGTAAAATTAAAATTCTTGATGTTTTACTTCATCATTAACACATGGTTACAAGAGCCATATATGTCTCCCTTTATATATGTCAATGAAACGTTCCAGAATGGTACAAAAATATCCTTCCTTCCTGTGGTTGCAATTTACTCTGTACTTTGCTTATTTGCCAGCATGTGAAAGAACTAGTTTTGAGTCTGCCTTTGTTATTTAGACTTTCATGTAGTGGTCTATGGCACAGCAGAGTTATCAGCTCTGCTCTTTGGTGGTTGTGCTTGACAAAAAACGCGTCTGGGAAAAGCTGTGGATCTGCTTGAGCTCTTCAAAAAGAGTATTGGATATTAGCCCACCGTGCCTGTCTGTAAATAACCAGCCCTAGGTGTGTGTGTGCCACATCGCTGGGCATGGCAGGGCTGCCGCATCGATTGCCTGCAGTCTCTGCATGCCCCGTGTGAAAACAGCATTAGCAGGGCTGGAGCACAGGCTGAGACGGCTCCAGCCTCCTCTTTTGCGCCGTTGGCTCATGAAGTCAGTGCAACAGAGCAAGTGCTGCAGAAGCCGTTTGTGGAGCTGCTCCCTCTCTCTTCTCTGCATTTCCATTTCCTTATTCCTTTCCAGGACTGTGGCTATTTCTAGTGTGAGTCCTAAATGAAGCTTTTTAAAATACTCTAGAAGCTCTGCAAAGCCATATTCTGTTCTGCTGGTTAGGGAGGAAAGGAAGTTTATTTAGCTGGTAATCTTTCACTTCTAATGACTTTTAAACACGTTACGTTATGTCAGCCAGATGACATACTATCTGTGGAAGACAGAGGAGGGAGAGAAGGTCAGTTTTGGTCCCCTTCAAGGTCCACTTCACCAATTTCTGAATTACAGTTCCTAATTCTAAAGGAGGAAGCATTCAGGATGGAAATCTTCGGGGGAAAAAAAGCTATGTAAAGAGCTCATGAGTACACAAGGGGAACTGATGGGCAATCTTCCCCATATGTCAGCATAGAAACATAGTTTCCTTCCCGAACAGCTGAGGTACAATCAGATTCTACTCATCCTTTTCTTGTGGAGGTTGAGGCAGAGGCTGAGAATGTCTGTATGATTCCTCTTACAGTGGGCCACAATTTAAAAACACTGTTCTGGGAAAAACAGCTGTGATCTCAACAGAAGCAATCTTCCTACTCAGGTATCCTGATGACATTACAGCACATATATTTAAATCACCAAAGGTGTGATTCTATCCTCCCAGCTGAGGTGAATATCTATTCTGCTGGAGTCAGCCACATTATTAATTGCATCTTCATTCTATGCAATAACAGATGGGAGAGACTGCTAGGATATTTAGCTGCTGCTGCCTGCTTTACTACAACACTGATTTTTTTCAGACCTGATTAACAAATGGAAACTGATTGATTAACTTCAGTACCTTCACAGAGTTCCTGAAAATAATTTTGATATTTGCAATAGGTACTTTGAAATAATATATCTGTCTATAAAGGCATCTTGCTCTAACAATCCAAAAGACAATCTGTGGGACTTCATGGAATAAAGTGAATGAGCATGGGAGGAACTAGGATATGAGACATCTACTCGCTTCAGTTCAAATGTTACATAATCTTAATAGCAGAACCTTGTAAAACTACTCTTTTTTTTTAAAATATCTAATAATAAATTAAAAACACATGCAGAACTAATAAATGAAAACGATTTTTTTTCTTAAGCACCACTTTGCATGAGAATACTGCCTAGGAAGTCATCATCTGCAGACTTGTCTAGTCCTAAGTTCCCTGTTTCCCAGCCATGGCTAGTGCCAGGGCTGCAGGTACCCCTCAGAATTCCACAATTTAATTCTGGACATACTCACAGTATCTTCAGAGCAAACTGCTATTTTTCATTCATGATATGCATCAGAAAGGGTAAATCCCAGCTGCTCTTTCACTTGTGGATTTCCTAAGCATAATTTTTATTCACCATCCCTTTCTTCCCACCTGCTTTCCCTCCAGCTCTGAAGGATAAGAACAGCCCCCACTTCTCCCACAGCCTGTTTGCAGGCTGGACTCCTTGGCCAAATGCAAACCACTGCAATGCAGAGAGCAGGAAGGCTCCGGGCACTCCGTCAACCCTTTTTTGGCTGCTAGCACTTTTTCACGTTTGGAGATCCAAGCCCTGTTTGCAAGTTCAACCTTGTAAACAAAGAATTGAGTAATGCTGAAACAGATTTTTCTAATTGCTGATCTCTCCTCCTCCTCCGTAAACTCAAGTCATTTGTGCTGAATACTATGTCCATCATTTCTGCCTTTGTTTTCTTCAGGGAGCTCTACCTTTACTTTTCTCTCATTCACCCATCATCTATATCTTCTGCAGTTTTTTAAGCAGTTTGCTTGTCAGAGAAGCTTAACCACACAAGCTGAATCTTACTTTTCTTAATTTAATGAATTCCTTTCTGAGTGGTGTCCCATTTTCAACAGTGATCACCTTTAGCAATTTACAGCCCCATATTCTTGTGTAAAAGCGCATATCAGCTCCCTTCATACAGTCAAAAGACTTCAGATTACCAATGCAAAGATATTCTTCCTCTCTGGTTTCACATAACCTCTGGTCACACAGACACCTTAGTCCTTCATCATCAGAGACCCCTTGACTCCAAGACCAAAACATGCCCCAGGTCTCACTCACTGCCTGCCGCAGCGAGACACACATTACAGAGACCAGAGTAACTTTGTTCTGATGGCAGAGGTCAGCACAGAAGGAACTTGGCTCATGGACAGTTGTGTTTTATGAAAATAACTGACAACCTAAGGCTTCTGTTCAGGATGGCCCTGGAGTGAAACCCAAGCTTAGTCTCCATTGAAGTTAAGAGCTCAAGTGTGCTCCTTAACATGGATTAATTTTTGCTTATGTTTAAGTGCTTTCATAAATTGGGCAAAAGACCATAGTTCTCCTGTTCATTCGTTTTTTCCTTTTTTACTCCAGTAAATAATCTTATTTTCCCTTGTTCATTTGTCTGCTTCTCTATTTGTTTGCTCTCAGGTGTTGTTCACACTGTCCTTTATTATTAATCTTTCCTATAACTTTATTATATGGTAGAAGTGAATATGAGTAGATGCTGAACTCACCTGGTATTTGTTTTCAGAATAGGTCATAAAATAATGTAGTGCTGTGTAGAGATTCAGGTATGCCTTCAGCAGAAGATAAAGATTTTTTACATCTATCAGTCCAAGAAAATTAATGTAGCCTCTACTTGCCTCTCTCCACCTTGATATCCCTTATTAAACTTAGGGCAATTACTATCCGAACATTTTTAGTGTGACAAACATCAAGGATCGTCTGAGGTTAATGTCAATTAATAGGTTGTGGCAGTCATGGAGTAAATGGCAATCTGGCTGAGAAAATGAAGCAAACAAAGAAGCAGAGAAAGGTGGGAGGGGATAATATTGCATCACTTAGAAATCAAAGATAAAAGTGCAATAAATACTGATACTGATAAAGAAATCATTGCAAGTCAAATTCCACAGCATCCATCAGTCCATATTGTTATGTCACACTGATCATTGCAGCATATGAGCTGCAGGATGTCTGTACTCTATATTTTGTCAAGGAGTTCCACTGCTCACATGGGGGCTGTCAGGGCCTGAAAAGGTGATCTGTCAGAAAGATGTTTGTGGCATTATCCATTTTATGCTGTTTTAATGACACCTGGAGTAATTGCCTTGCAATTCCTGCACCTAGCTGTGTATGGCTACCTCGCGTTTTAGAAGACTGCTTGCTTTTTATCTCAGGTACATTTAAGCCAGATCCTTTACAGACAATTTTCTGTAGTTCCTTTGACTTCACAAACATTGTGCCAGTTTACAGTAGCTGAAGCTAAGACTCGAGAGATTTTATATCCTCTGAGTACCATATATCCCTGAGAAACAGATTTATGTAGAAGATGGTTTTCACCTGGCATAGCATACCATAAAGGAAAAATGAGAGACAAGAAAACAAGCTGTCTGCTTTCCTAAGTTAGAACTTTCTCCATTCCAGTCAGGGATGTAAATAATAAAACGTTATGTAGTGCATTTCTGCCCATTACTGAGTCAATTTTAAATAAAAATTTTAATGAATACACATTGAAATGCTTTATGCATTTTTCTACGTATGATCTAGAAAAAGGATGAACATCGGATCTGATGTTTCAATTAGGCGCATATAAGAGCTTAACAAAAATTGAGTGTGACAATTTGTCAAATTTATGTACATTTACCATGATTTCATATATAGTGGGAGATCATGAGCTGTTTCCAAATCTTACTAGGCTATAGAAATAAAAAATGATTTCATGAAAAAAATGTTATCACTAGTGTCACAGTAACTGTACCTATAAATCAGGCACACAACTGAGCATGCAATATATACTAGTAATACATTCAGATTTCAAACAACTAGTTCCTGCATTTAACTATTTAGTCATTTACATATTATTTTTATCTGATATTGAAAGCCATAGCTCTCGTAAGATATATTGAAGCTGTTCAGTGTCATTGTTACCTTCTCGATGCACCCACATTTGGGTATATGAAATATAAGGTAGGTTATGGGGAAAAAAAAAAAAAAAAGAAGCAAATACAAAGTAATACATAATTATGTGCATACAAGAAATACCAAACCCTTCTGTGTTTCACCAGTCGTATTCCAAAGTAGTTTTTTTTTCTTTTTTTTTTTTTGAAATTACTCCTCTTTCAGACAGTATCCAGTGTCATTGCAATGTTCTCCCACGGTTTTGGTGAGGTTTTTGTTTTTGTTAAATTATACTAATACTATCATACTGTTTATGTATGGTAGTATGTATGATAGTATGACAGTTTAGAGTTCAAGGCTTACAATTTATTCTAACATGCATATAAAAACACATGTGATTGTTTCTCTTTTAACTCAGTCAGATGGAAGCCATACCAAGAGTTTTTTAAAATAAAGCCAAGGAATCATATTGTACTTCAATGGCTGTTTAGTAGAATAACCTGGATGTATCCTTGCTTTGAGACATGTTTTAATTGTAAGGCTCTGATTAAACTCTGGAATATGGTGAATGCCATAAAAAGAAAACATCCTGATCACAGCTTCTATGTATTCACAAGTATTTAAATCTTGATAGAATACATCTGGGGTTTTTTGTTTGACTATTTTAAAAGAGGAAACAAAAAAATGAATCCAGAAATTGTGAGGGAACAATGAATTTCTATTCCATCTCACCCAAGAGGTAGCATTTTTAATGGCCATTTGGTAGTGAAAAGTAGAGAGATAGTATGTGGATTATTTTAAATTATTACATACCTTCTTACTTAGAATATAAGTAATTAGATTAGTACAGTTGACTACAAAAACAAGCAATAAATCCACATTAGTTTGTTAAATCTGTGCTAGTGGACATCCTTGGTGTGTAATTGAGATCAATATTTATAGCTCGGCGTGAATTTCTTGTACTTGGCTCTGTAAATTTATCTTGGAGGGCACCAACAACTGTGCTTAGGTTTGTGATGCAATGAAAAAATCCATTCTGATTGAAGTCCAGAATTATTTTCAAATATAAATGTATATTTGTGTTTCAGTCTTTCCAAAGTGGCTGAGCTAAAAAAAGCATTCTGTTTTTTGTTTGTTTTTTTTTTGAAAAAAGCCTCTCAGCTTCAAGATATGGTGCTTCTACATTAGAATGTGAAAAATGAAACTCAGCATATATGTACATATTTTTTTAAAAGCAAAAAAATCTTCAACTTTCATCTTACATTCTAAGGCATGGTTAAATCTCTTAGAAAAAATCCTCATTTGTGCATTAGGATTCTGTCTTTGCATTCACAGTTTTTCACATATTTTGAGATGCTATTCTAAATATTTTGCTTTCTCCTAAGTTTAGGGTTTTGAAGTAGCAAGAGAAGTATACTTTTTCTGTCTTCTGTATTCAGAAGTTCCAAGACTTTTCCAAACTAATCAAATTGACAGTATCTTATCTCATACTGAGAGGTATCTTATATTGGAAGTTGTTTGTACAATCAAAGGTACCAGTACTGGGCACAAAGACAACTCTAATACCAACAATACCATAGGAATGTTATATTAAAAAAATTATCTCATATGAGGGAAGATGACTCTTGAGGCAACTATCAAATTTTCTTCCAGCTCATAGGATCATGTGTTACAATTGTTATTGTGGATAGATAGAATTTAGGAAGAATAGCATGTCCTTTAAAACAAGCAATAGGTATTCAGGTCTAAGGAAATATTTTAAACTAATAAATGCTCAGAATAATGCCTAAATTGCAATGTTAACGTATTACCTCCGTTAACATAAAAGATACGGCCCAGATCAAACAAAGTCAATGTTTGTGTCTAATTTAAGTAGCTACCCATAAATTTTATGGAACTGTTTCTCTGCCAAAGGACAACATATGTTAAAGCCAGTGTCTGTATTCTCTGTCCAAGCAGTGGGAAGATGTAGGTCTGTCTAAGGAATGACGATGAAAAAATCTTCCTAAATTAGTCCTATTTTAGAAAACTACCTCTACATTGTCTGAAAAGTGAATCAAGTGCAGAAAGAACAGATAGTTCATTTACCAATTAAAAAGCTAATATATAGAAAAATAGTCTGAAAAAAACAGCCATGACAGTAGACTGGATGGAAAGTCGAATGGCAACTGTTAGAACATGCTGCAGTTTATATTAAGTGCAGTTTATGAATAGTTCTATTGAATCAGGCTCCCAGAAACAAAAGTTGGAATAAATTCCAGTTTACAAGGTGTATAAGGATGGTTTTATTCTTTAAATAAAAGGAAGAAATTTTATATTTGATGAGTCAAGGTATATAAACAATACCCAGTTAATACTCCTTAATAACTCTCGCTCATTATTGTCTCTCTCTAATTTGTGGTAAAATATTTTCCAATCCAATATTTTACCTTTAATGAACCTTCCTGGCCCAATGCATATTACGAAAATCATATAAAACTGAGAAATTATCAGAAAATAAATCACCAAGGATGCAAGTAATTGATTTCTCTAACTTACAATTATTTGAATAATTTGAACTACTGACCACTCAGTTTCACCTCAGTGCACAACAAGACAATGGAACAAATTCTCCTGAAGACTCTTAGGGCACATGGAAAATGAGGAGATGGCTGGTGGCAGCCAACATGGCTTCACCGAGGGCAAATCCTGCCTGACAAATTTGATGGCTTTTTATGATGAGGTTACAGCACTGGCGGATAAGGGAAGAACAACTGACATCATCTTCCTGGACTTGTGCAAAGTGTCTGACACTGTCCCACATGACAGCTTGGTCTCTAAATTGGAAGGACAAAAATGTGACGGATGGACTACTCAGTGGATGAGGAATTGGCTAGATGGTATCTCTCAAAGAGTTGCAGTCAATGGTCCAATGTCCAAATGGAGACCTGTGATGACTGGAGGTCCTCAGGCATCAATACTGGAACCGGTGTTGTATGACATTGTCAGTGACATAGACAGTGGGATCAAGCGCACCTTAGCAGTCTGCCCACGACACCAAGCTGTGTGGTGTGGTCAACACACTGGAGGGAAGGGATACCATCCAGAGGGACTTTGAGAGACTGGAGAGGTGTGCCCATGCTAACATCATGAAGTTCAATAAGGTCAAGAGCAAGGCCCTGCACCTGAGTCGGGGCAATCCCAAGCACAAATATAGGCTGGGCAGTAAGTGGATTGAGAGCAGCCCTGAAGAAAAGGACTTGAGGGGATGCTGGCTGATGAAGCACTTAACAAAAGCTGGCAATGTGTACTAGCACCTCAAAAAGCCAACCATCTCCTGGACTACATCAAAAGAAGTGTGGCCAGCAGGCCAAGGGAGGTGATTCTATCCCTCCACTCTGCTCCTGTGAGATCTTCCTGGAGTACTGTGTCCAGCTCTGGAACACCCAACACAAGAAAGACAGGGATCTGTTGGAGTGGGTCCAGAGGAGGTCCACAAAGAGGATCAGAAGCCTGGAGCACCTCTCCTACAAGAACAGGCTGAAGGAGTTGGGTCTGCTCAGCCTGGAGAAGTTAAGGCTCCACAGAGACCTTATATCAACCTTCCAGGGGGCCTACAGGAAAGCTGGAGAAGGAATTTTTATAAGAGATTGTGATGATATGACAAGGGACAATGGTTTTAAAGTGGAGCAGGGTAGATTTAGCTTAGACATTATGAAGAAGTTCTTTACTATGAGGATGGTGAGACACTGGAATGGATTGTCCAGAGAAGCTGCGGATACCTCATTCCTGGAAGTGTTCAAGGCCAGGCTGGATGGGGCTTGGAGCAACCTGGTCTGGTGGGAGGTGTCCCTGCCCATGGCACGGGGGGTTGGAACTAGATGATCTTTAAGGTCCCTTCCAACTCAAGCCATTCTATGATTCTATGATCCTATGATTCTATGAATTCTCCATTTTCAAGATTTCTAAATTCAAAAAGAAAGTCTAATATCCAGCACCACTCTAGACTTGTCTACATCGTTAACAACACTGCGGATGCTAGTTTGTCATTGCACCATGTACTTTACATCTATTACCCCAGTTGAAGTAAAATATCTTGTCATGCCTTTACCAGGATGTTTAATCATGTTGTAATACAGCTTTTTGTTGCAAGCACTGTGTAATCCATTCAAAAAATAAAGAAGGAACAGTTTACTAAAGTTTGTACTGAACCAGGTCCTGTGTAGGATGCAATATTTTCTGAACTGGTAAAAAAGGGAATTAATATCCTGATACACCAAAATTTTACATAGTTCATGAGGGTTTTTTTGTTTTGTTTTGATTTTTTTTCAGAATTTTGGTTGTGGGTGCTGTTTTCTTGTTTGTTTTATTTTAAGTAGTAATATCCAGGGTGGAGACAAACTAAAGATTTTAGTGTTTTAGCAATAATTCCTGACTACTTCTGAAGTGCACAGAGATGGTTTACTGGTTTTACTGCTGTTAAATTATGTCCTGGTTTAGTGTCAATAATTTGAAATGACATAGACAAGAGAAGCAGATTCATTCAGAGAAAAAAATTCTGCCTATAAATGTGCCTTTCAAGGAAAACGAAGACTTGTACTTCTGCTAAGTGTTTGCAGGTAGTGCATCTGTGTTAACTTAAATAATGAAAGCCAGGATTGACGATAGGCTGATTCAGTGTAGCTCTTGCCAACAATTTTCAGAGATTAGGAGGTTGTTGGAAAGATATCAATGAAGGTTTAGGGATCACTGTCTGAAGTATTCTAAATTAGCAGCTAATGGATGTTTTTAATAGCTCTTTTATAGATGAGTGCAGCTGAATGAAAACTGACAACAAGAAAGCTCAGCTTTGCTTAGTAGGAGCTTTAACTTTTTTTCACACATGATGACCTGCCTCCACACTAGCTTTCTCACTTTGTTTCTGCATAGGGTAAAAATGCATTTATTTTATAGTTAATAAACATATCCGCACACACTTTAATCTTTTTGATTTTTTTTTTTTTGTAAGTACCAGAGATTATTTTCTTCCTCAAATGCTGCATATATGCAGTGCTGCACTATTGTTTTCGGAAGATTTGTTCATCCATCCTGCTGTTTCTGGCAAAGTTCAGTTCTTGCAGAAATGGTGAGCATATATGAAAAAAATGAATACCCTTTGATTATAGGTAGTGTAATCAAGTTGTCTGACCTTCGTGGTGCACAAAGAGACCTGACTTGGGTATTCAATATTCAATTTCAGTGGTCCAAAGAGATGAATAAATATAAGTGAGGTAGAGTTCATATGAAAGTATACCAGTGGGACAGAAAATAAATGTCTTGAGGTTGTGTTTCGCAGTAAAGCTCATAAGCTTCCTGTCAGCATGTCCACTGATGCCAACTGGTTGTCAAAAGACAGTTTTTTTGCCACCGAATATGGAGAGATGTGACATCATTACTTCTGTCTAGTTTACAGGTATTTGAAATTACATGTTTTAACTCAAAATTTGACCAACAGAGATTCATTGACTACCTTTTCCAAAAAAATAACTCCATTCACTCTTTTACATGTGGCCTTTTTTCGCTTCTGCACTGAGAACGTACCAGATGAACAAATAAAGTAATTTTAAATTTTTAGTTTATCTTAAGGTAGATAAATATTCAGACAATACCTTTTCCTCATCATGAAGCTTTTCTCTTAATTTGCAAACACAACTAGAAAAATACCCATGTGAAAAACATACTCGACCTTAAAATAGACCTGGCTTCATAGGGTTGTGGAAACCTTCTGTAGAAAACTACAGAGCATGTATTTATAAAATAATAATTATTTTATTGTATTTTATCCTGTACTATCTTGGCACATGTTATAATGGTGCATTCCTAGAACCAATTAATATTGATTGATACTGTCCCACAAGAACATAGACTTACTTCCTTCATTTTAGTAGCAAAATAGGCTATGAAAAGCAAGAAGTTTCACACTTACAAGCTTTCTAGATTAAGAAGCTTAATTTGAATCTGAGTTACATCTTGAACAGGGACACAGATACAGTACATAAGGAAGCTTTACAAAACATATTAGTCTTTGTTATCAAGCCTAATTGGCCTATTATGTCTCTTTTTTGTAAGAAGCCATTAACTTCTTAATGCATTGTGGGCAATAAGATTCTGATCAACAGATTCTGCAGCATTTGTAAACCTTTCTCTGATTCAACCAATGAAAGAAAAAAAAAAAAAAAGCAGAATTGGCTCATATTGAAAAGAAAGCATATTTATTTTCCTGACACTACCAAAATAAACACAATTTGAAAAATAAGATCTCATTGAGGTGAAGACTTTTATTTGTGATTTTTTTTAAATTTTATTTTCAAAGATACCTCTTACCTGAGGGATATGACTGTGATGTCAGCAAGTGACTCCCACCCCAGGAAACTTCCACAGAGACACAGGGAAAGAAATAACATTGCTATAGCTTACATCTTGAGACTAATCATCTTTTTTTTTTTTTTGTGCATTTTGCTTTTTGTTTTTAATATACATATTAAATACATATAATATACATATTATTGTCAAGATTTAATATTATGACAGTGCTTTCTAATGAAAAAGCTGAATTCAGGGATAGAGTTCTTTGACTCAGAATGCCAGTCCAAAAATGTATGTAGAGTACAACTGAAGACAAAATAATAAGTAAGTTGTTTACAGCTAGGGAAAGCTAACTCTCCACATTTGTATTCTTAACCTAGCGCCAAATATTTTAAGAGTAAAAATTCTTGAAGAGAACAGCAACATCAACATTTTTAATAGATTCAAGATTCCCATCACAACAAACATTCAGGAAATTTCACCTTTCAGAGTCGAGAAGAAAATGTGCAGCAAAGAATAATTTTAATACATAACTGAGCAAGATATGCATGAATTCCCATCTTAACTCTGTGACTGAATGGCATTTTTGGAAGAATGCATGTAATGTCTTAGCAGCTACATTTACTACCTTTGAAACTAAACTTACTGGCCTCCCCAGATCTTGGATCTTTTCTCATATTATTTTCCCGTCACTTTCTGCAAGCTCAACTGCTCTATATTAATGCCTAAAAAAAAAAATCTTATATTTGTGATGCAGATATTATTATTCCATTTCTATGAGTCATTCAACTAAGCTATGAGACAAATACCTTTGGATAACTAATTAGTGACCTGAAACTTTCAAATCCTTAGATAAAGACTGGACTTAGCCTAAGCATCTCCTGTTGACAAGAGTGTGTGGAGGAAAATTCACATGATACATATCACTTATACACCTGTATTTTTAATCCTGTGAGACACAGTGACAGACATACAATAATAATATTTTGATTCATGTTTTAAAAGCTTTAAGTTTCATCAGGAAGAAACCAAAAAAACACACAAAAAAAACCCAACCAAAACCAAACCCCACAACCCCCCTTTGGCAGGGGAGGTGACCTAGATGATCTTTCAAGGTCTCTTCCAACCCCTAACATTCTGTGATTCTATGATTCTATGATTCTGTGAAATCCAGTGAAAACCCAATTACCTGTCAGATAAGTATTGATTATCTCTACTTCAGAAAGTAGTAAGAGGTGGGTGAGTTCTTCCCCATCCAATAGTGGAATATGCCTACAATTTATCTCCCACAATCATTCTCACATGGAAAACGCCATGTCACCTCGGAACTTATGTACGTCTGGGTTTGAATATCTTAAATTGAACATGTATAGGAGGATGAAAAGCACAGCAGGATGAGACCTTGAGTTTGTTTCAAGAAGCTTGCCATCATGTATATATTTCAAGGTTAGTTAAAGTCATGATCGCACATATAGCTCTGCAGTACTGGCTGTGTTCTGCTCTTCATCGTGGCATGAACGTTATTTCATTATATGACCCCCGTAGGACAGGCACCCACATCACTTAGGGCTCTGAAACCCAGGGATGGGACACTGGCTGTAGTAGGGAGTGAAAAAATGTTCATGGGTGACCCCAGAGTCCCAGGGGTGAAGTGACACACTGGTGGCAACAATCCTAGTGCTTGAACAAGAGGGTCTTGTTCTTGTAGAAACAAATGTAATCATGCAGAGACTAATCTGGAATGTCAGAAATGTTTGTGGTGCTTAGAAAGCGCCTTATATATGACGGAATACTATCTCTTACTATAGTAAGTTCCTACTTCTTTGAAGAAACAGATAATGGGAGTAGATAACCTACCTACGGCCAAAATGCAGCTGAGAATGCTCTTTCAGGATGAAGCATTGCAAGGATGTAGTAGAGATGTTCAGGGTGATGCTCTGGTGTCTACAAATCACAGTTGGCAAATGGATGACATCTATGACAAAAATGCTTAGGTTGACTTGCTACTCTTGAACTACTATGTCCCAGGTTCTGCTGGGAGGCGATGTTCACTCCCTTGTGAAATGATATGAGGAACTTCTAAGGCAATGATATTTCCTGGCAGAAAGTCGAGCTTTTTCTGATGTGGAAATTAGTAGTCCCCTGCTGATCCTGTGTTGACACCCATGACCCTCAAAACACCACAAGCATCTTCCAGAACCTGGGCCTTCCTCTGTGTGCATAAGACAAGGTAAAAGACACAGCTGGTGCTGGCACTGATGGAGATGGGGGAACAACCACAGTCCTTGAGATGTGCTAGGTAACCAGCCCTGTGGAAAGGACCATTGCGTTGCCCCCTTGGTGCAAGGCTTATTTATTCCTTGAACTGAAGAATCTTGGAGCTCCTAATCTCTCTTCTTACCCTCCCTGAACTCAAGATGCTGCAGATATTGTTGCCTAAGATTGGCACAGATATTCAGGAACACTACCAGTCTGCGCCAACCTGGGTCATTCACATAAGACTACGTGTTGGAATCAGAGATAAACTTCCTGCAGACAAATCACATGCAGATTACCTGCCAGAAAGGTTTTGGAGACTGTGTGGCAATGCATCCCCTCCAGCAAGAACCATGGCTTGACTGAAGCGATCCAGAGACTCTGCAAGTCCTGCAAAACTGCCGCCAGATCAAGCATGATGGCTGCGGCAATCATCAAGAACAATCTAACAGAGCATTGTGGGCATGGTCATTGATATCACTGGGAGTTGTAAGCATAGTTTGAGGACATTTGTATTATCCAATTTGTATCATCAAATTAAAATACTGCGGTGCACAGAACTGGAAAATGGTATCTGGGAGTCATTAATAAATAGCTGGGCCAGAATAAGGCAAGGTTATCACCTTTTTGTCAAAGTAATAGAGATACTTCTCTTAATGAATGGCCCAAATCACAGCCGAACAATAAATATAAAAGCATACAGACAGAAAGGTTTTTCAGACTATAGAACAATAATGAGATATTACTAGTTGGTTTCACAGAAACAGACAAAGTGAATTATTAGTAAAGATGCTTTTTTCTCCTAAGAACTGCAATAAGAATGAAAAAAAGATATAAGAACATTATAATTTCTTAGACTCTCCCTCCAGAAATGGGAGAAGTATGTGGCAGGGAGTCTGTATTTCCTGACCTTGGTGGATCAAAATGCAAAAGGTTTTGCCCTCAAATGCCACCAGTGGTTTAGAGTGAAGAATTTTTCATTATCATTTTTAGAGTTTCTGGGTATATTCCCTTTAAGAACTTCCTTTCTAAAATCTGCATGCTAAATTATTCTGCTGCCTCGCCAGATCACCTATGTTCCATTGAAGCAGAACACTTTTTTTCTTAAGTTATACAGGAGAATAAATTCTCCGTTTTTAGCCTTCACTTGGATTCTGAAAAATTAAGGGTAGGAGAAAGGAGTTTTCTGTGATGTTCAACTTAAAAAACCAAAAATAAACCCAAACTTTTCATGTTGAACGCAGCAAACAAAGCAGACCAAGTACAGCAATATCTCTGGTCCACAAAATGAACACTACGTAAGTGCAGAGAAAATGTCTGTATTTCAAAACTTCTTGTGAGATTGTGGTCCTCTTAAGAAAGTTTACAATTTCTTAGCCTACATTTTAAAGAATTAAATATACCCTTAGTTTAAGTGGAATCAGCAGACTAGTCCCATCGATCTGAGAAATGTTGAGTCTTCATCCAAAGTGTCAAAAAAACTTCACCTCTCAAAATTCCCGAAGAGAGTTAGGATAGCTGTTAAGGCAGAACATGTACATATAATTAGTGTCATATATTTTATGTTGTTGCCATGTTTTGAACAAAATAACAAAAAAAAAGGTTACTTAAAATGGTTATGTGGTAGCCTCAGTATTTAGTATAATCTTAAAGTAAAAATCTGAAATGTGTCAAATGCATTTTGCACAAATACCTGTGTCTTACCATTGATCATAGAGGAAGTTTCAACAAGTACCTCAAAAGCAGACATCATCATGGCAGATGACTTTAGGGTCAAGAAAATATAGAAATATCTTGATTATAAGAAGAAAAGAGTTTGACCTCATTTAGAAATGCCAAACAAACTGGTATGGCTGTCTGCAGCTCATAGTTTATTAGATTCTTTTTTGAACAGAAATCCTTTACTTTAAACATGAAATTATTGGTTTAACTGATTTTTCCTTGCTAGATTGGACTAAACTAAACAAATATGTACAACCAGTACTTAGTGGTGGTCTATATAAATAGTGTGGAAACAACTAATTGAAGAGAAAATCTACATGCTTCTGACAGAAACCAAGTAAAACAGCTAAAATACAAAATTAAATACATTACAGTGTAGTTAGATAAGTATTAAACACATCCTGTGGAATTTATCAGAATGTGAAGTCTTGTTTTAAACAGTCTGCTTGTAGGTGCTGCCTTACACGCTGATAGCTTGCAGTGGCCTTTAAAGCTTGCAGGTGCACACATTTTTATTTAAGTATCTGTTTAAAAATAGTCTGCCTTTAGGAAATGTCATTTATATAAGAACTAATGTCAGTTCTATTAATGTTAAGTGATTATTATTGTACACATAAAACATGGATAAAAAGTCATAAACCTTGTTGTTGATCTGTTCTTATCCCTGACTCTTAGCTTCATGGAAATAATAAAAAACCTAAACAAGGAAACAGTACTTGCATTTTATTAATTACATAGAGCTAACACAGAATTTGGAAGCATTTATACGAATTTTTGATAGAGATGCTAGGAAATTAGTATCTAATGACAGATTTTGGTTAACTTCTTATACAGGTTGCATTCTAGTAGTATCATCACATGATATCATGCATACCTTTTGTAGCTGACCATATTTTGGGGGTACGAGAAAGAGTTCTCTGAAGGGTCAGTTCTTGAATCCCAGTAATAAGAACTCCCACAATAAATGCAAAACTGATTACAGTACAAGTGTCAAAAAAGTATGGTGTGTATTGCGGGCCCTTCCCTTCCCTTCCCTTCCCTTCCCTTCCCTTCCCTTCCCTTCCCTTCCCTTCCCTTCCCTTCCCTTCCCTTCCCTTCCCTTCCCTTCCCTTCCCTTCCCTTCCCTTCCCTTCCCTTCCCTTCCCTTCCCTTCCCTTCCCTTCCCTTCCCTTCCCTTCCCTTCCCTTCCCTTCCCTTCCCTTCCCTTCCCTTCCCTTCCCTTCCCTTCCCTTCCCTTCCCTTCCCTTCCCTTCCCTTCCCTTCCCTTCCCTTCCCTTCCCTTCCCTTCCCTTCCCTTCCCTGGAGCTGCTTTAGGCTCAACTTTCTTATTTAATGAATTCTATTGCTACATCCAGAAAAAAAAAACAACAGATGTTTGGATGAAGCTATCAAGTAGTAAAAGAAGGACAGTAGTTACTTGTGGTTTCATCTAAATGACCAAAGTACGTGGAAGAAAAACAAAGCCAACAATGTGGTCTTCTGAGATACAAAAGATGTTTGACATCGGTCCTCTAAGAATGCTGATCCTAATGCAATTTTTAGTGGCTGTGAAAAGTGAAAACTGTAGAAAAGCAGTCCAGCAGCAAAATGTTGCAGAACAGCTCAGGAAATACATTTAAAAATGCCATGGAATGAGACAGAAACCGTGATGGTTAACTAAAAGAACAAGGCCAAACTCAGGAGTCGCAGCACTAAACACAATGTTTCCTGTGAGGTAAGAACTATTTTCTCTGATATACCGCTTGGGAAGAATCACCATGGAGGCAATGCTTGGATCAGAGGGTGAATAATTGCCAGCAACCATTTTTCTTCTAAACTCAGAAATAATGTTTATTTCAAAGTATGTAAATGACATTTTTTGACAACAAAAAAACAAAAAGCCAAAAAGTGTAATGCAAACTCAAACTAAATTGTTGGTTCTGGTTTTGCGCTTTTTTCTCCCACTGTTCCATATAAAAATGAAATCCTTACCAGGAGAAAACCCGTAAAACTAAAATAAAACTATAACTTGGCATTGTAGTTCACAGAATATTTTACTTTTTTGGCCAAAAATATTTTTGTTTCTTAAAGTTGGGTCTAAAACTAGTCTATTAGGTGGTTTTTTAAGTAAGAGCACAATGTTGATCTAACCATACAATTTCGATAAAAATTAAATGTTATGACTTTTAAGAATTTAAGCTTACATTGATGGGGAAAAAATGCTTAATTGATAGTTTTCACAGTGTGTGAAGAGAAACCTGTGTTCTGGTGTTATGCTGGAACCTGCTACCAAACCAGTGAAAGACCCCCAGCTCCAGACATTGTCTGTGCCAACTGCCCTCAGCCTCAGAATGAACAAAGATGCCCATCAAAGAAAACAAACTTCAAGTCATTATGACATGGCGGCTTCAAGTATATGTTGATCTGATTGCTTGCTCACTTTATTTACATTTTTCAAAAACCCCACAAACCTCTCTATTAGAAATTTTTTGTCAGTGCATTTGCTCAGGCATGCAGGCTCAGGGCATGTTTACCATACAGTCACCTATAGCTTTGCTTAGGATTTCTTCTTTTTCCTCCTGCTACTAAAACTAAACCCCTTTAAGTCTACTCAAGCTTTGTTTCGCTGGCCTCATTTTTTGCCTGCTCATGACAAGATCAAGGTCACAGACCAAAAAATTTTAATCTTTTTTATCTTCAAAGATCAGCTCTCAGCAGTAGGAATATTTTCTATGAGAGGATGAGGGAACTCAGGAAACGAAGTTCCCTAATGTGAAAATCAACATTACGATACTGTCAGCACATTCTAGATACGACCTTAACACTTGAATACAGTTATGAATTTACATATAATTAAAAAAAAACCAAACCAACAACTGAAAGCATAAACATACCATAGCTAGGTGATTTTTAATTGGGAGCTTGATTTGGTAAAAGGTGTTTTTCATGAACAGGCCTGCTCAGTCACGTGTGCACCCACTGAGTTTGACTCACTCACCTACCCACTTCTGCACCAGCAGCCATGACTCTGTGGGACATCCCATGACAGCTGCATTGTGCCAGACAGAGAAATCTCAAACTGTCCAAGTTCAGCCTGGATCTGGCCCCAAATATAGTGGCAGGCTTTAAATGAGTCATTTCAGTAAGATGATGTTAAATTACAATGAACTTCCTATGGAATCTTGTATTATATGCACCTGAATATCAAAAGAATTCATCACGATTAAAATTATTACAAGAAATACCAAAGGAAGTAAGAATGATTTGCCACTTATTATAAAGTGTTGCCCATTTTGCAATAAGTGGCCAATCATTATTAATTCATTTGATATTCTTTATAACATTAATCATGACTAATTCATTTTGTATTATTAATGTAGATGTAACATGAAATTCCATTGCAATTTAGCTTTTTATTTAAATGTATCATTAATTTAAAGAGTTATCAATCCAAAACGTCAGTAGTTTTATTCAAAGGCTATAAGGCCTTTGTTTGAAGCTGAAGGAATCATTTTCAAACAAATAAAATATAAACATTTCTGTATTTCTACTTAGAAATTGTCATTTTTATTTTAATGGTACCAAATAGTGTGGTTTGCTTAAGATTTCTTCGTATTTACCTGAAAAAGTAAGAAGCAGCTTTTTCTACCATTGGGAACTCCAGTTTTTCTCTACAGTTACACAGAAAAAGTCCTACTTCAAATGACCTACTCACATGTTTAAGCTGAGTGCATGTTTAAGGACTTTGCTTGGATAAAAAACTTATTTTGTCTCCATCTGGGAAATAAATTTAATCTTTAGTCTGGCCAAGTAACTTCCATATTTGGAAAAATAGTAGGAAAGAGGCCTTTGTGACAGCTTGAAGACATTATAGGTCCTATGGGACTTCTCATAATTTTGGAAATTTTACAGAGTGCTAATGCCAAAATCCCTCCTGGAAAACTGTATTTTGTCTACTAGAAGAATTCATTCTATTGTTTCAGTTAGATAAAATATTCACTTATTCATGTGTTGTGCAGCACTGTTTTGCTCTCTCAAGCAGTTAACCAGCTGCTATGTTTTTACATTGAAGGATTTTTTTTTTTCTTTTCAATGTACATACAGATGAATGACACCCAGGGCTGATGAGAAGTCAAGAAATATATACAGCACAATTCAAATTGCTTTTAAAAACTTCACCACGGTGTAAAGGCTGGGCTTCAGGCTGCTTGTAGAGCTACAAAAGTCCTCAGTGCTGCAGAGCACTGAGCTGAGGAGCAGGTTATTCACCACAGCACAGCGGTGGCCTCCAACACAAGAAAGACCAGACACAGACTCACAGCCATAAGTTCTCATGAGAGAAACATGAAAAGTACAAATAAGGAGAAGCAAAAGGACCAACTAACAATCTAAGGAAGACCAGTTAAAATTAATCCAGAGCTCCTAAGATTACTTTCTGGGAAAACTCTTAAGACTTTTGGGGTTTAGGCAGCATTAATCTAATAGACATATATATCTTTTTCTTTCATGAGCTTTTGTTATATTACTGTCATTGGTATGCTTGTAAAAACACTAGAGAGCTCATAAGTGACCAGAAAAGCCACATATAAGTTCAAACAATCATTGCTGGCCATTTGAACACCATTTATGCCAGCACCAAAATTCATGGACAACGGAGCCCTTTCTGAGGACTGTAAATGTTGCTGGTTGAAGTAGAAAGGATTAGTTAAACCTCACAGGTGTATTAAAATTCCTCATTCCTTGCAACCTTTGTATTTGGCACTCGCCTTCTTTATTTTCAGCCACTGAAACCATTATCCAGAACTTGGAACTGCAGCCATGTAACTCACCTGCTGCGCACTTCTTGAAATGCTTTTTATGAGTTTTGTCTTAAATATTTGATGAGTGCAAAGCAAACCCATTGTTTCCAAACTGGCAACAGGTGTTTTTTCCAGAATAGTGAATCCCTGTAGAAAGGAAAGGTGGTGTAGGTAGATTACAGCCTCTCTCCTCTAAATACACTGTGATGAGTCTTCTGGCAACTTCTGCCAGCAGACAGCGCTGCAAGAAGATGAAATGTTACATCAGCCTTGAGGCTTCCCTTAGTTTAATTAGTGGCAAAGCAATCTCTCACTTCAGGAGTGCAAGCAGGGGTTACTTCTATAATTATAACAATATTTATCATTGCCATTTTAATTTCAAAATCTATAGCTGGCAATATTTAGTAAATTTAGGCAAGACTGGAAAAAATAATTTGGAAAATATTCGAGTTGTGACTTATTGCACTTCTGTAAGGAAGAAACCCTTCCATGGTGGTCTGCTTATCACAGTGTGATATGAAAAAAAAGAAAATACAAAAGTTTCAACTTTGCTATAGAATATTCAACACCTTCTACTTTCATTTGTATATTCAACGATAACATTTAAAATTACTGTGGTCACCCTAAAGGATGTTAATTACAATGCAACTCAGCAGCCTTTATACAACATAATTACAGGTTACTAATGTTCATAGTATCCTTTGGGGTTGTAATAGAGAGCAGAATTTAGCTCATGGATTTTGTGATGAAAGTCTTTCAGCTATTTTTTGTTATTAATCCTCTTTATCACTTCCCATGCATCATCTTTTGTTTGTTCCCTTAATTCAGAGTGAGTTTTATTTTTTTGTACATAAAGAATATCATTCTTACAGGCCTAACTGCCAGATTCAGTTTTACATATTGTAAATTTAATTGCTTCACATTTCACTTTTTGATAAGGTTTTCAGATGTTAGACTATATTAAGAAGGGGATGGAGACTAATACAGGAATTATTATAATGTCATTCTATAAATGAAGGTTACATCCTCATGTTGAATATTCTGCTGGGTTTCAGTCACATTTCAGAAAGATACAGTAGAAGAAGAAAGGTCTGAAAAAGGGCAGAAAATACATATGAGTTGGATAGGGAGCGTTCATATGAAAAGAAACTGAAAAGATAAAGATTATTTAGTGTGAAGCAAAAAGAATAGGAGATGACATATATAATAATGAGTGGTACAGAGAAAAGCAGTGGGTAGTCCTCACTACTCTGTTCTACAGTAAGACACAGAGGGCATTCAGTGAAAGGAAAAGGCAACAAATGTAGAAGTGATAAAATGAAATACTTTTTATGGCATTGCATCATATAATTAGCCTGTTGAACTGACCACCGTATGTTATTATTGAATAATAATTGAGGGCTGCTTGGAAAGTTTCAGGAAAGATAAAGTAATTATGTTAATAAAAGTATCATCTGCAGTGGAACTAGGTAGAACAAGTTGGTATAGGGATATTAGTTCTTACAAATGAAAGTGCAGTGTAATCACAACCGGAGGTTGTTCATATTACTTACTATCATCGTCCTAGAAACTGTACCTCTATACAAGGCTTTCCCATCATGATATTTTCCATCTAAAGCCCTGATCTGAAAGAACAACCTTGAAAGCCTCTGGATCCCATCTGATTACCACCAAACCGTGTAAATCTTTCCCTTGCTGAACTTATTTCTGGACAGGAAACAACGTGAATAAGCAGACAAGTTGCCTGAGGTGGCCATAGGAAAGAATACAGTGTGTAGTACTGCTTGTGTAAGAGGTGTTAATGTCATAGGGAAACTAATGGAATTTAATTTCCTAGTAACAAAGTCCATGAAAGGCTACTAAATACAAGTTGCAAATTCAATATGTCATGTAGGAGATGTCCATAACATAAGATCTAGGAGCAGAAGTATCATTCATGCAATTTCCCTATTGGATCTGCTATTGACCACTGTCAAAGGCAAGACTAGACAGACTTTTTATGTAACTGACAACCCAATCTCCATGCTTCTATACCGTTTTTACATTAGTATGAACAGATTATTTTCAGCAGTAGCAGCAAAAGTGAAATTCCTTTATGTTCTTGAGGCTCGTGGAATGACATGCCAGTGGCAGGGCCATTGTGGCCACCAAGAGCCACATCTGCTCCTTGCTTATGTGATGTCCTTGCCATCAGTTATCTTTCAATGTTGGCAGAGAATGAAAACTGTGAAATGAGTGATAGATTTTCAATTTCAGGGAGACCATCTTTCAAACAGGCACCTCAGATGAAACAAAGCAGAGTATTCCATAGTCTTAAATTTTGGAGGGTTTCAGGTTTTCACTAAATAAAAGGCGTAATGGCTATTCCACAGGTTTCCTTTGCAAATTTTATTGCTCATATGACAGTTTTGGGTCAAGCGGACAGGGTATTCTGTATTCAACAATATTGATACAAAAATTTAATTTATTTGTGGTTGTTTTGCCTTCATTCTATGTTAATTTGCCTCTGACTCTTTTTTAAATTTCATATTCAGTATTGTAGTAAATGCAGTTCTTGCTCTTAATATTTTTTTTTTATTCAGTATAATCACATTATTATGAACAGGTAAGAGTATTAACAAAGACTTTTGAAATTTTGTTTGCTAAAAATATCTCTTACTGTTCCTTGCTGTGTATGCATGAGTGGCATAAAGATGTGTTATTGTGTTAATTTGATTTTTGTTGTTGTCTTTAAAATATTTCCCTCATTGTTAGTGACATATGAGAAGTTTGAAAACAAGATGTTTTTTTCACTTTAAATAGCGTCATCAGCGTGCAGTTCTAACAACAGGAAATTTTCCACGGCAAGGCAGCTGATGCCTTCCCATTAAAGATTTGGACTTGTTGAACTCATATGACATGTAGAATCATTTTAGTTTCAACGTACATTTCCTGCTGTGTGGGATGATCCTTACTCCTCCACTCCAAAATAAAAAATAAAAGAAAAAAAAAAGAAAAAACATGTAGGAACACGAAGAGAGAAACAAGGTTATGTGCCTTTCAGTACCCTTCTGTTTTTTCTCCACATTTGTTTTCCTGAAAATAGAGGACAAGTTAAAGCATTTTTTTGTTGTTGTTGTGAGTCTGCTTTTTTTGTTTTGTTTTTTTTTAATAAGTAAATAAGAAAACTGAGAACGAATGAATGTGAAAGTGTCTGGAGTACTGAGATAAATGTACAAAGTTTTACAGCAAAATGTTTATGAATCGTCATGATATTCACCCTCTACCTCATAAAAGTTTCCTGTGGTGTTAGCAACACTTCTTGCCTCCCTCATAACTACTCCCCATGCAGATTTCTAACAGCCCACACCCAACAATCTTGCCAATCTGTACCACCTGCCCTCCACCCCTTCAACAGGCTCTCTGTACATTCCTAGTTACAGTCTTCATCCACACACCCCTGCTTCAGCTATTCAATCTGTTTTTCAGTAAGAGAAATGCACTTTCTTGCAAATTAAATTCTGTTTTCATCATAAAAGGAGGTGTCCTTCAGACAATGGCTCTGTGTCATTCCCTACAGAGTTTTCTTTGTGGAGGTTTGTGTAAGATGCCCTATTTAGCTACATGATACTTCAGGTACATATCATAAAAAGCAAAGCAAAGGGACACATTTCCTGAACACTGCATAGAAAAAAACCCAGAACACACCAAAACTGTCTTTTATTTTAGATTATGACTGTGCTTTACATTTTTCATTTGGTGTGATTTTGAAGAGATTCTTGCATTAGTTTTTGTTTATAATTCATTCATCATATTTGCTTGCTCACTGGCATTAGAAAACACATAAAATTTTGCCTTGGTCCAAACTACTGATGTAGTCTCCAAGAACATCAATGCCTTCTCGGAGAACGTGGATAAGTGTAAAGCCCACAGGGGAAGTGGGAAAGAAAAGCATTCTGCATCCTCCAGCAAATTCTGCAGAACCAGACCATCGTGGGCTAAATTAGTTCCTGTCATGTTCACAAGACTATTGCTTAAAAAGTTGACTGTTTTCTTCATTACCACCCAAGATTAATGGGCACATTTATTATTAATTATTTAAAGTAATATTATGAGCTGCTCTTCATAATATCAAGTACAGACACAGCACCAGTGACAATTTACAAAAGAGAGGACCCATGTTTTTCCTCTTTTCATATCACAGAACTTGTCAGGGGGCACACAGTTATACCAACATTAGGGGAGGTACAGGTAGAAAGAACACGCTCCTTGCCCCTGCTCAGCATCCAAGCTTTCTCCAAGCAAGTGATAGCAACAAGGTGAAGATGACCAGAGGCACTGCACTGCAAAGCCAGGTACAACTGACAGCGCTGTATTTGGGAAGCAGGAGTGGCAGAAGCCCAGAGACAACCATAACCCCTTTAGGATGGCTGTGCCTAGTAATACAGGCAAACCCTGATAAATGGAAAAGACTTTAAAACCTAGGGGGTTGCTACTCACAGATGTGAAAGGCACCTATCTCTGAATCTTCCTAGCTTGAAGCCAATGGAGAATCAGAAGCTGAAATGATAAAGTAGAAAACGTATCAGGTAACATGGTGGTTTTGGGTTGGCAGCTGGACTTGATGATCTTAGAGGTTTTTTCAAACTTAATGATTTTACATTGTATTGTAGAACAGTGGAGGAAAATTATTATCTCTTACTTGTAGCCCCTTTGCAGGTGAAAGTGAGGTCAATTACCTTACACAGCTTGAGGAACATCTGACTCCATAGCTGGTGTCATAGACTCATAAAACCATATAACCATGATTTCCCACAGCACACTGCAAGTGCTCAATGAGAGAGGACTCTCTTTTCATGGGGGGGGTAATTTAAGTAAAAATTAGATTACTATTGAAGAGACTGTGTGACTTTTAGAGACCTCTTCTCAAAATCCTGATGATATTTTTATTGCTGTCACTGTCCTCTCTGTCACTGAGGAAAGGGCATACTCAGATTCTACAGCAGCCTGGGTAGAAAAAGTGCTCACAGTATTCACTTGTGTTATACCAGCATAGAAAAAAATCACTCGATGTCCTTGAAATTAGGTCATTTTCAGATTCACTAATCAACAATAAAAGAATGCCCAAATTGTCTCATTGATCTAGGAGAATGTGCATCTCCTCTGTTTATGTTATTAACTGAGGAATTAAAATGAGCTTCCCTGCATATTTATTACTCCTGCTATATTTTATGGATGCAATACTATGTTGGTTATTTTTTTAAAAAATACATCTGCTTCATTGCAATAATAGTTGTTTTATTTTTTTTAATTTATTTGGTACCTGCTGTTGGGAAGATTTTGTGGGTTTCTTTAAAGTCTAAATGTATTGCATTAAATAGCTTTGGAAAAAAAAAAAAGATGGTTTCTAGCCTGCTGAGTAAACATAAATTTCACAGTTAAATACATAAAATAATGATTACATCCAATGGTCATGAGGGACGTGTTTTTAGGAGTATACTAATTAAACTACATCCTTCAGACAACATGTTTCTACACTTACTAGCAATGAACCATATCTGATTTGTCATTAAGTAATTATGAATGCTAATGCAAATAAAGCACCTTTCAAACAAGGCTTCAGAATAGAAATTAATCATATATTATTCTTTCTTATCCTACCACATAAGGGTCATTTAAACAAAACAGCCAAGGATATGAGCTATGCGTGACAAGAAAAGTTGCTATTTTTGCTCAGGTTTCAGTTCATATCTTTCTCTTCATAGCATTGTGTATGTATACATACACTTCTTATAAACTGAAAGTAAAAAAGTCTTGAAAATCTACTCAGTGATTCAAGCTTTGATCCAAAAACTGTTGAAGCTTATTGCAATCTTCCATCAGTAACAGCAATAATTACCAGTTCTTGCTGCTTTCCTTTTGCAGATCTCAAGACACTCTACAAAATGCCACTATGGAAGACCCCACAAACATGAAAGAGTATGTCGGATGAAATTGATAAACACATTGGGTGTTAATCCCTAACCATATCAATGGGTACTTCAATACCTTGTGTTTTTGTTAGCTGGGAGCTCTCAGAAATGTTCTGATGGCAAATTTTTTTTGATCCGGTATGGATCATTTCCAGAATGTAATCTCTCACTTCACACCTCATTTGCCATCCTTGATACACCCATAAGTAAATGGTATTACTTTCCTTCTCTTATGTTAAGAAACTAGGATGTAAACCAGTGATGCGTACAACTCCAGCTACCTTAGCGGAGGGTCTGGGCAGTTTTTAAACTCCCAGATAACTTTCTAGTGGTGGATCCCACTGAAGATCTAAGTAAAGGAATTCTCATGAGCTCTACTCCCTACCCTGGTTTTGGTGTTTTTTTTCTCAACTCCTAACATTTGTCTAAAGCTCGGAAATTAGATGTATAGGATCTAGGATCTTCAACCGTAAAGAAAAGATCACGTAAACTACTGTATCATAATTGAAAAAGGAGTGGTAGAAGCACCTCATCTTCACAGCTAAGAGGGAACATTAGTAATATATTCCACCAGCCTATTTGCAGCAAATGTAAGTTGATTTACCTTTTCATTATGTTGTAAATGTTTTCCTTCCTTTTGACTTGTCTTTGTCCTCATCTTTGTACAGCCTAGTGAAGTCATAAGTCCTCTGAAGCAACTATCTGCACATTATAATGCTTCACTGCATAAGTAAGTAAGAGCATGAGTTATGAAGAACAAAGTTCTTGTTGCGCAAGCTTCAATAATCCTTAATTCTGGGAAAGAAAATGGCCAATAACTTGTGAAAGGTACTGTGAATAAATGTGTTTAAGGCAGAATAATATGCCTTTAAATTGTGATTGGATGTTTAGGACCCTTTTTAAGGCAAGGGGCCATGAATAACTGATAATCTATGTGAGGTCAGTTATTGTGTAAGGTATACTGAAAAATCATGCAGCACATCTCATTCATATAACTTATATTAAAAGGTGCTATTCAAAACCACAGATGTCATCTTGTAAATGAGAAACTTCTCTGTTGCATGGAAGAGAGAAAATGTGAACAAGAAGAGGGCTGTAAACGAAGAAAAAATGTGAAAATTGCAGAAAAGAAGAAAGCGTAAAACTGAGAATTAAGAAAAAATTGCAATGACCAATGGATCTTTCTGCAACTTGAGGTGATTAGGTTAGACTAACTTTTTCAACCACTACTAATGTGGGTTACACAGGTTAGTAATAACCTTGGTCAGGGTGACATTTTCATGAAAATGAGCTGGTTTAGAGACAGTGAGGTAAAAAATATGTTCAGTCTGCACATGATGCTTCATTTTCAATTAGAAAATAGCTCCAGGGAACAGTATAATTTTATCTGGGAATCCTTTGTTTTCTTCAGGTTTTTGATAGGTCGTTAGTGCTTCTGGTTGGGACTCATCCTCTCTGACACTGGCCTCTAATTTGTGGCCAGCTGCAGGTACCAGCTGAAGTGAGTATTCAAGTCCCTCTTACCACCAATGACATGCAGGCAATTTATCCCATATGAAGATGGTTTTCTAGGATAACGAATCAATAACCAAAAATTTCTGTCTCCCTCTGCTCATAGTTTGAGAAGGATAGCTGTTACACACCAAGGCTGTGTACATCCTAGATGGCTGGAGATGGGTGTATGAATCCTACCTGAAACGCCTAAAATTAATGTTGCTGCAGCAGGGAGGTTTAATTCACTCTGGCTGGATACGGGCATTGTTAAATAGTTACTGGGTGTAAATACAGAAATTGGACACTCATTAAGCAGAAACTGATGTTTAAAACACTGAAATCATCACTAGTCAGCCAGCAGTTTTCAGGAGTGCTGCCAACGCTACTAGTTATTTCCTTGCCTGTGGGTGTGAGAAATGCAGTGAAAGACACAGCCTCGGTAACTTCAAACTTTTCTAGTACTGATTGCTCCCAAGGTAACAGACTCTTTGTACCTCATATGTGCTCTTTACTCTTTTTAGCTGCCTGTTGGAAGTTCCCAGCCATGTATGAGGTGCTCCTAGTACCTGTTGCACTGAGGATGTTTCGCTACAAGCAATCATTAGATATTTGAAGTGCAGGTGCACAGGAACTTTAGGGTGATGAAAGGAGAAAAATGTAGAGATGATGACCTATGCTGTAGGCTGAACTGCACTGCAGTGAGGAAAACACACCCCAGGCATGGCAGTTCTCCATCACCATGTATACCAAGCTTGGCTACATTACAGAAGGTAATCTCACTTATTACTCGGGTTTTTTTATTGTGCTTAAAGAGAACCCAGATTGAAATCTCTAGAGTGTACAACTAAATGAATCCTGAATCCCCCCACAAAGAGCATGCCTGTGTTGATGAATGATCAAAGTAATTATCTAGGAAAAGCTACCTATAAGATAATATTTTTCAAAAATTCTTTTTAAAAATCAGTGTGTGTTTAATTTTTTTTTTTTTTTTTTAAAAATCCCTTTCCAGTCATTACTCATACATTTAGCAGCCCAGTATTCTGGCATAGTTTTGTAATCCTCCATACCTTGGGTATGCTTTGATAAATGACCCGCATATTTGCCAGAAACATTTCTTCTTGTGCCATGTTAATAATAATGAAAATTGTTCCTGTGCAAAGCCATAAGAGTGAATATAATGCTTATAATGGAATCCAGTGCAAAACATTTATTATGGAGGTATTATTGATCTGCAATATTTCCGGCTCATTTTATAACTTCCTTTTACTCAAAAGCGGTATATCACTTTCAGAATTAATATGCTGCTGCAAAGAGCAAGACAGTTACCAAATAGAGCACACAAACCAGGGATCACAACTGGGTTTGTGCAGTTTCCGAGTCATAGATCTCTATCCACAGTAAGCATTTGTATTTCAGGAAGGTTTTAAAAACAAACCATCAATCTCCGGTCCCCTCAAGTTAAACTTAGATTATTCAATTATGGATACAGTTGTATAGAATATTTTGGCAAAAGTTAGTGAAATACCTAAGGTTCTGAAGACAAGTAAATTGTTTTTCTTAGAATAATAACAACAGTGATAAAAAAGTATGCAAAGTGTCCTAAGGAGGTTGGGGAGGAACATGGAGGTGGAAGATTAAGGGAGACAATAAGTGAGTTTGTGAAGAAACTGTCCACATGTGTGGACAGCCTTCCTGTAATGCTCAGCTTCAGGTTTGAATTCCGTTGTAGACTGTATTAACAACAGAAGCCATATTAATTTTTATTGGATTTTATCCATCTGTATTTTTCAAAGGTGAGAACTGGAGAGAAGACAACACAACAATTTTGTGAAAAGACTGAAATGTGGTTTGCTGATTGGAGCACCTTGTGGAAAACAATGGTAAGGAAATCACTTAGACTAATTGTCAGAGGAAGATGAGGCATTTGAAACATGTAGTTTATTTGTTTTTCTATCCCTCCTAGCAAAGTGAAAACCATGTCATACATCACATTTTTGGATGTGGCATGCCTTTCACTTCGCTGACAGGTATGTTATTTGTAACAAAACCCAACAACCCTTCCTCTCTTGTATAACTCATCCAATTCATGACAGTAATCATGGCTTGATAGGGGGTCCAGCACAGGAGAAGCTGTATTTATTTGGGCCTTCTGTGATTTCTGACAGTTTCAGTATATGATAGCTAGGATGATCCAACATAGAACATGTCAGATTAGCCAGAGGGATTCTTGCCTTTCTGTAGAAACATCCTTGTATTTCAGGTTATGCTTTTTCTGGCTACTGAGATGAACAAGATGGGTGCAGCAGCAGATGAGAAAGCAATTTAAGGTTGCTGTATGGAGTGAAAAATCTTAAACTAAACAAGTTATATAACGTGTGGGAGAGATTCTCTTGGGAACTATACAAGCCAAAGGGGTTGTTAATATTTGGAAAATAGTTCTGAAGAAAGGGTAAGCTTGAAAGGACCCAGACTGTTAAAAATCAAACACTGTTACTATGTGTCACCGTAAGCTGTTTATATGGAACGTGTGTGATGGTTTCACTCCAGTTAACAGTTATGTAAAGGGCCAGATGTTCACATTAATTAGGACTTTCAGAGTTGGCATTAACCGTGTTGGCAGTGTCAGCAAAGTTACCAATATTTATCTAAGTTAGACCACCTTCAGATGGTTAGGCTTGTGTGGGAAGAGATTTTCAAAGATCAATTTCTGTCTATGTACGGGCAATTAGAGGACCTCTCCACAGGCTCTGAAGAGGAAGTATTAAGAACTGACCTCTGGGTGAATGCAACTACCATCTAGCGTTAACTTTACAGTTGGACTTGATGATCTTAAAGGTCTTTTCCAACCTAAACGGTTCTATGATTCTAAATACCACATAGCTTTGGGTAGATGTTCCTCCTTCCTCTATAGCCAGGCTGAAAGCTCTATCTGGCAAAAGCCACAGGGTAACAAGCAGATAAAGTCTTCCAGGCAAAGCCTCTTTTGACCACCGTGATTTGGGTGAAGGTGACAGTGCATGCTACGCATATCTGTGAGCTCTGGACTACATGGATACAACTCACTAGGGCCAGGAATTAAAAAGTCAGCCTGGAAAGAGTCCTGCTTCATTCAGGGGTCAGCTTTAAGCAACAACAGTTGCATCAGGCATCCTTCCCTCCACAGCCTTCGTCGTGGACTAGCAATCCTCTTTCCTCTGTTCTTGGGTAGTGGATAGTGACAGCGCTCGGCTGTGCCTTCTCACAAGAGCAGCTCCCCCTCAGCTTACTCCTAGACTCAGACAACTAGAACATTGTTCTATTTCTTGTCACCTTGTGCAAGATTGTAAAATGCATCTGCAAACAGAGACTAATTTTTCTTTTTGTTGTTTCCCCTCTGACAAATCCTGCCTGTTTATGAGAGGTACTAGTTAGTTTTTAATGCTTAGACTGTTTGGTCACAGCTCTTTCAGCCAGGTTCCTGACTAGCTGCATGTAACAGAGATGCTCTCAAAGGGCAGGGAGAGGTCTTGGGTCACATTATCCTCAAACAAACAACATTTTTTTGTTCACTTTCTTCTTTCAGCACTGTCATCAGTTATAGCAGTTCAAATATTAGATTAATATCTGTCAATTACCTCCTGTTTCAGATCAATAGAATCTGTGTGTCTTTTAATATATTCTAGATTTTGTGAAAATGCTGGTTATTTTCATTTAGCTTAGTGCTTTTCTTTAGGTGTAGTTTCTTCGTTTGAAAATATCTTTTGACAGCACCTCTGATGACATAAATGAGCATAGTACCTTTGGTTTCAATGAACTTATGCCAGTCTTCAACTGCTAAGCGACTGGCCAAAGATATTCTTAATCTAGAAAGTCTTTTTAATATTTGCAATGTTTATCAGTTTGATATTGTGTCCAGTCCTGGGCACCTCAGTTCAAGGACAGGAAACTCCTTGAAAGAGTCCAGCACAGAGCCACAAAGATGATGAAGGGAGTGGAACATCTCCCTTATGAGCTCGGAGAAGAAGGGGCTGAGAGCTGACCTCATAAATGTTTATAAATATGTCAAGGGGGAGTGTCAGGAGGACAGAGCCAGGCTCTTTTCAGTGATATCCATTGATAGGACAAGGCACAACAAGTGCAAGCTGGAGCATAGGAGGTTCCACAAAAACATTAGAATAAACTTTTCCACTGTGAGGGTGGCAGAGCACTGGAACAGGCTGCCCAGAGAGGTTGTGGAGTCTCCTTCTCTGGAGACATTTAAAATACACCTGGATGCTTTCCTGGGTGACCTACTCCAGATGATTCTTCTTTAGCAGGAGGGTTGGACTAGATGATCTTTTGAGGTGCCTTCCAACCCCTAACATTCTGTGATTCTGTGATTTGGTTTAGTCTAAGGCTTATTGATGTCAATGTAAGACAAAATAGTATTTTTTAAAAACAAAAAAAAAAAAAAGGAAAAGTGCTGAGGATCAAATCAAGCTTCGAATCAGGTTTAAGCATGATTTCTTAAGTAAGACAAATGAAGAAAAAGCATTATATGCATTGCAACACTTCAGCAGTGTTTCTGAAGCACTGTGACATGACATCTGATGTTTTAAAGTGGTCTTTAACTCTTTCAGTGTAACTTTGCCTCAGGATAAAACATCCTTTTAACAGCATGTGTGAGGAAACCTGGAACGACCTGTAGACGTGCCTGTAGGCTATGTGCTCTCTGTCACCTGCTGCATTGCCCTGACTTTGAGAAACCTTTACGTCCTCACACTTCAAGGATTAGAACGTTTTGCTCTCACTTTGTCCACTAAGGAAAGCTGACTAGCGTTATTCTCATGTCCTGGGTTTTAAAAGGGCCTTTTTTTTTTTTTTTTCCACATTTTCCTTGTTCTTACATTATTGTGAGTAGATACAAAATAAAAGGCAGTATCAATAAAAAAAAAAATGCACTACACTTTGCTTTGGTCAGACTAAATTGTGCTACCTTTTACCTTGGCAGTGCCTTAGGTTTGAAACCAATATTAATAAAAGTATTTACACTCACCTGCCATCTCTGACAGTGTTATGAGTTATCCGTGCCCAGTTATCTGCATGTCTGCTAAAATAAATGTAAAATTAGTGAAATTTATCACTTACAGCAAAAGTGATTTTGTAGATATTAATCTATTCTAAAATTTCTTGTGTACTTACTGTCTCTAACCTGATTAATCAAAATTAACCTGTGGTTTTTATTAGTATGTCTCTAAAGACAGTATTGTTTTGTCATAATATTCTTTCACTTATTACTTAAGGAACTGTTCCAAAATCACTTAACACTGGTTTAATTCTGATCCCAGAGAGGTCAAGAGAGCCTTGCCAACTCTTTCCATAAAACCCTCACCTTATTATCAAAGAGTGAATATAAGATTCCTATTCAATATTTGCAGTAAGGTAGCAAATACAGCCCGCACAAATAAGAGTGTGTGTATATATAGATATACACATACACATGTATGTTTATGTGTGTGTACACATATAAGGTCATTTTATATACATAACAGAGAGGGAGAGAGAGAAAGATATAAAATTACTGTTTGTCCTTTAAAACTACCACAGGTTACCCGAATTAGTTTGCAATAAATCAAATACCAAAAAGATAAATAGAGCCGTAAACCCTACTCTCTCTTACAATGACTCCATACATAAATCACCTTTCTCAGAGAATCAGGTTGGGAAACTATTAATTCATTCCTTGGTTTTGTAGCATTTAACACAAAAAAGTATAGGTTCCTCCAGCAGCTTTTTAGCACTATTGTAGTAGATACACTATGATTTCTCTGTATGCTAAGCTGCGAACTTTCTACTTGAATATCTTTTTTTAGTGACAATCTTGTTTGCTTATCCTGTTATATCTGTACAAAAAACCCAGTTAAATTAAAAATTCCTCAGAATGCAAGATGCTTGCTTTTTACCATCCTTTCATGCATGAAAAAGAATTGCTTCCAAAAAATCCTGTGAAATTTCTGGTTTTAGGCACAAAAACAACTAATTTCAGTTGGATCAACTTCCCTCAAACAAAACAGAAGTCACAGAAAAAAAAGCTTGTTATGAAACTAGAGCTTCACAGAAGTGGTGTGGTCTCTCTTCTCTAGAGTTAACTGTTCTGTCAAAAAACCCAGTAGATTGAAATTCTACTTTAAAGCTCTTTTTGTGAAGATAAAGTCTACTCGGTCCTAGTACACGCAACGTGAATGCTTTTACTTAAATAATCCCTCCACAACTCCTCTAAAATCTTGTAAAATCTGATGTTGATGCGTTATTCCTCCACGGGGCCCTAGCCTCTGAAGTTCGTCGCTTGCTAGACACATCCTCCAAACCAGTAACACACTAGTGTGAAAATGCCTAAAGGGGAAATGGAAGAGTGAATTTACAGGGAAGGAAAAGAGAAAAACCTGAAGCGGACTGAGTGATAATCTAATTCCACATCTTCATTGCGCAGGAATAATTTACTAATCAACTGCACAGCTCATTGTTATTTAACGTCTTTCAAGTTGTAGTACCAGACTTTCAATATAACACAGACATTTTATCTGGAGCTGCCACGGCACCACCAGAGATATGAGGTACACACAACTGAATTTTGCGAACCATAGCTTTGCCTGGTGAGTTGACTTCTATGCAATAATTGATAGAAAATTCTTTGAGGACACATAGAAAGAATGACGGAGTTGTGCAGAGGTTAGCTCACCTTGTAAAATCCATCTCAAAATCCCCTCATTCAGAAAAGCTAGACTTTCAGCATATTAAAGTTTGAACATACATCTGAAAACCCAAAACAGCCCAGCAATTTAGAAGAACAATTTTGTGTTTCAGTGTTCTACATCCGAGTCAGCCCTAAACACATCAGCTCTAAGCACGGATCATAATACAGTTGAAACCGGCAGGACTCAAGCCTGTCCAAAAATGCTGTAGTTTGATATTGATTCTAGATCTCAGCTCCCTAATGTGTAAAGATGTTCCTGTCTAGTTCGTTCATTGCCTTACTGGAGACATAGGAAAAAGGCATAAAATTCGGCTGTGGAAATGATCATTTTCAGTGTTTGGAGAGGTCTGGGCTCTGATCTAAACTGAAATGCAGATTCCCTTCCATTTCTGCCAGCGCTAATAATGCTATCCCTCCAGGAGCTTCCCGCTCTAGGTACTATGGTGGTGCTTACAAAAATTATTCATACCTGAGTAAGTATTTCACATACTGGAAGCACTTTACAAACACTTACTGAGTAAGAATCATAGACTGAGCCTTGTAAGGCTTATCATCCTCATTTTAAAGCAGCAGAGGTGAAATGACTTGCTCAAGGCCATGACATAATTTGGCGGGCAGAACTGGGATTAGAGCACTTGCTTTCATGCCTCACACCTCATTACTGCACATCGTTCTGTTTCTCAGGTTTCGAAACTGGGAAGGTTTTGGTAATACATTTCCCCTGTACTTCTTCATGTTGCTGTGGTTTAGATGAGGTGTCAAAATGAAAGCTGGTCCACACTGTGTAAGCATAATTGATCCTAGCTCATTCTCCAGCAGGGTGTGATCCCAGCTCCAAATTTACCCCTTCTTTGGGCTAACTTCGCTGTGATAGCTATATTTGTACTGGTGTTACTGTACTAGGTGTTGATGAAGATTTTTGGGATTCTTATAGATGAAAGATGCTATATAAATCCAAAAATAATAGCCATTTTTAATGCTGGTCTCTTTCCTCTCTGGACTTTTCGATATTACTGTTGATATTATGTGTTTCTCTAAACATTTCTCTTTCTTGCAAATTCTGCTGTCTGTCAAATACATTGCTTGCTAAATGGACCTATTCCTACAGAAAGACAAAGCAGAAGTAAATCCATCCTGCTGTTGTTATTAACAGGCTATTAAAAGATCTATTTGAACCACTGTTACCTGTTTGCTGCAAATCTCCACAAAGGAACAAAAAATATTTGCAAAATCTCAAGGCTTGTAGGAGATGCACCTGTGTTGCTAATTCTCAAACCGTCAAATTGCTCAGTAATAAAGTGTTTCTGTAATGTAGCTTTTTTTTAATGTGATTTTGAACAAATGCATTTTCATTATGTCTGAATTTCATTTAATGTGTTTTTACAATACATGCTTGTGGTGTATCATTCCAGAAAGAAAGAAAACTCCATCTAAAATCACATTTGATTATAAGAGTGCACCCTCATACATATCTAATAAACAAATAAACAAATCAGTTTGATCTGTTATGCAGATAACACTGATATGTAAAATATGTTCAGGAACTAAAAATGCATTTTCTGTGAGGAAGTTTTCCTTGTAGAATGCACAGTGAATTCATGTGAACTCTGCACAGCACTGAGACTCTTTTATGTAGCCTGTTTCCCTGGCTGATAGCTAAAAGAGGTTAGGCTGAATCTCAGTGGATCAATTAACAGAGGGACCTGTCCTTCAACAGAAGAAGATCTATTTCAGGATTTGCATATCACTGAAAAAAATTACAAAGCTGAGATAAATACAAGCCCGATAATAACTCACTGCAGGCTTGGCTTCATTCCTAGATTTCCTTGGCTGTTTGTCCTAATAAAGTGTCTCCATGGCACTTAGGGCAGGAAGGTTATTAGTAGCTGTCAATCAAAAGAAGGAGTACGCATCGGCAGGAGGAGGAAGAGAAGAGAGGTGACATTCATCCTCTTTTCTCACTTATATTGGGTATAAAAGTCATTCAGAGCAAGTGGTTAAAAAGGGACAGGTCCCTCTTCATCCCCCATGGAAAAGAAGAAGAAGAAGGAAAAAAAAAAAAACAACCCCTGCCTTGGTTACCAACAATTTAATAATAATACAGAATACATCAATCATTTCTCTATACCTTATTAATACTAGGATGTTTATTAATATGAAGGAATATGAAGGACATACAAAAAAAAAAAAACAACATAAAGACTCCCGACAAAACACTTCTGGTTGATATATTAGTATGAACAAATGATCACTTTAAACAGCTCCAACTTATGATAAAACTTAGCGCTGTATAGAGAATAGATTCATTTTACCTTTAAACTATTGTGGTTCTGACAATGAACACCTTTAAAAAGCTAGTAACAAGACAGAATAGGTATTTCTTATCTCATTTAAATCAGATACAGTGATTTTAACTCTACCAAGTTGAAACTCAGAACTGATCTATACACCAATTAATTAATACTTTAAAGGTCTTCAATTTACTGTACCACTTTCTTAATTAAAGTATATCTGCTGCTAGAGCACATCATCTCTATATATGCATATTTTCATAAGTAACAGAGTCCATAGAGTGCTAATTGATATCCTGGTCTCCAGACAATACTTTACTAAATGAAATGACAATTATAACCAATTAAAATTCACTTTACATACCACTTCACCTATTTTGTATGTATTATGCATGAAGACAGAGAGTACATTGCCTCGCTGCTCAGGATTTTTGTGTGTCTGTGCAACTGATGGACAGCTTCAAGGTATTCCTTTTAGCGAGCTTTTTACCAAGGGTCATTTTCCAGTCTCATCTAAAACCTATACTTTGCTGTTATACAGATACATCAGTTAATAAAACCTATTTATTGCTTTGTAAGGATATTATTATTATTATTAGTTGTTATTATTACTGGTATTATTATTACTTCTTTTGATAAATGTGCATCAAATTCACACACCTTCATCTCGGTTTAGAAAAAGGTTTTAAAAATAATACGGTGCCTAATTACAAAAGCTAAACTTCTACTCTCAGATGCATTGTATGCAACATATCCATGGCACAGCACTGCACACCTACTGAGGGGAGTGTGGGAGTAACACAGAGGAGTGAAATCAGTGGGAGATGAGAGTGTTTGGAACAGGCACCTCAGGCTTGAGAGCAGTTGGCTAAAAAGAGACACTACACATTTCTTGCAAGAAGAGCTGCTCCCAGTTTCCCTGCTTCCAGCTTCCCTGATCATGGCTTTGCAACCAGCCACCACAGTGCAGGATCTGTCCCAGCTGAGGCTGTCTCTCTCTGACCTGATCTCGTGCCAGCAGCAGGGGAGCCGGCATTTCTCCACCAGCCACGATGGAACCTGCCCTTTGACATGCACCTTCTGCAACGGGGCCAGGTCCCAGTAGTGCTTAGATGTAACTTGCTGCACAAGGAGGTCTCGCAGACCTACTCTCCAGGCAGCACCTGTAACTCTGGTGCAAGCTCATTTTGCGAAGACAGCTCTGTGGGAGGATTCACTGCATTGGTCCCACTGCTGGATAGCCCGGGCATCTCTGGAAGCAAGGGGTAGACTAACCCTTTGAGGTTTATTTAACTAAAACCCACAAAGCTCTTATTAAAAAACAAACAAACAAAATATTAAAAAATTTACAGAAAAAGTGGTGAACAATATTAAAGCCTGTAAACTCCACAGGTTCCTTACCTCTTGATTCCCTTCACTTCTTCCCTTGCACAGGTACACTCGGGAGGACACGGACTCTTAGAGTGACACAGGGAAAAGGAAAACAAATGGAAATACAAGTCTTAAAAAAGCAATTCATGCTAAACAGAGTACATGAATTTTTACTGAGTTATTTTTCAAAAAAACCCAAAGTAATTTGTCTTCAATCTCTGCAGATCAGTCATATAAACCTATAGGGACTTCCCAGGCTGACTTGTGTTATCTCCTGCATCCAACTGACTGTGAGAAAACTTTTGGCATTTTCACGCAGGGCATGCCACCAAGTAAAGAAACCTTTAGCCTACCTTCTAAAATCTTCCATGCTCACTCCATGAATCATTCTGAATGTTGGATGAGTTAAAAACCACGGAGCCAGATCATCTCCTCCTGTTATCATAAGCAGAGAAGGCTTAAGGAACGGATGTGGGTCGTTCCCACACATTTCTTTGAAGACATATGTAATTCCTATCCTGTCACAAGGATGGGGTTTGTTTTCTGAGGGGGAGGCCACAAAGCTTTTTAAACATGTTGATATTTATATAAAAAGGCAGCTACCCTGTGACCATCAGCTTCAGCCATAGACTCCCCAACAGCACGGATACGCCTGGGCTATGTTTTCTGAGTAAGTCCCTCAGGACCAAAGAGGAGCTTACATGCCCTTCTCCTTTTTTTCACAGTTCTCTTTACACAATCCACCTCACTCTTCTGTGAATTACCATAACTCCACATCAATTTTCTCCTGTGGGAAACACCTCCAAGTGCAGGAGTGGTGCTGCAGGTCCTACTGAAACATCACTATCTGCCAGCCCGGGTGAATTCAGCCGGGGAGAAGGATTCTTCTGGATGTAAGATTTGAGAGAAGAACCCAAAACAAAATGCCAGCAAACAAAGCTTGTACCAAGGGTCTTGGTGTGTTGAGATTTTTTTAGACGGTGGGGGAGGGATGAGGTTTTTTGATTGTTTGTGAGTTTTTTTGCAGGTTGTTTTTATGCTTATCTATGAAATTACAATAACTATGGTTAGTGTATGGACATTGTCTTGAAATACCTCCTTTTAAATCACGGATTATGTACTGGGAAGGCTAAAGTCAGCAAAAGTGCAAAACACGAATGTAAGTGCATTTCACAATAACAGTTTTGTGGCATTAGGACAAATACAAGTGAATATATAATAGGTGACATTTAAGAGTTGAGGCACATTGTCTTCATACTGAATGTTTGATGAATTCCCTGCCAGTATTTGTTTTCATTCTTGTGACAGATTAAAACAAAGTTGCCAGCAGTAAGTAACTGCTTCACATTTTAATATATGATACCAATTCATAACACCTTTAAGTTACAGTTGTACACAATGGGGGGGGGGGGGGGGGGGAAGAAGGGGGGAAGAAGGGGAGGAAAGGACTTCTGCTCCTATTTTTACTTTGTTTTAGTACTTTATGAAATGCCCTCAGAGTTTTTTAGATGAACAAAGGATTACTGGTGTTTCTGGAAATTAAAACAAAATAAGCAGTTCACTGGCGGCTAAGTGAGTTAGACTGATATCTCTCCACTGAAACTCTGGTATTCTTATGCCAGCTGTGGGGACAATTTATTGACTGCAGGGATACCAAGTTTATTTCTTCCACTACGAGATCCAATTTAGGTATGATATTAGTAAATAAAGAAAAAATTCATGTGTTTAGAATCAAATCCAAAATTAGGCTTTAAAAAGATTCAGATTATGGAATCTTCAGATTATGGGTAGTTCAAAATATGTTATTCAATATGGAGTACTGAAATATGTGAAAGGTGCATTCAATTCACTACATTGCTAGTATGATTTTATGAAAACTGAAAGTGTCTTTGATTTTTTCTTTCTAAACAGAAAGAAGTTATTCATGTAAAAATATACAAACTGTTAAGGGATAGTCAAATTACAAAAATTCTTGGCAGAATTTGTTTCTCATCCTTTTAAACATAGTTTAGAAGATGAAAAATTTTTAAAAGTCTGTTTAAAGTGATTCACTTGGAGATAGGAATCCTTCATTTAAAGAAAGAAGGAGGAAAAGACAGAAATGACAGCCAAGGGCTCAGGTTCTCGTTTTAACATTGGCAAAAATGTGAATAACATTACTGTTTCAGAATTACTCCAGAGAGTGGTTTACAACCAAATATTTTATTTGAAAATATCTCCTGTTCATTTTCCTGATAGAAATTCTATCTCTTTTTTTTGTTAATGTTAAATGTAATGCTGATCTAGATTGAAACATTAGAGGATGAGAGTTGTGTTTCCTCACAGAAATAATTTCAAGAGTATCTACTTTTCAATTTGTTTCACACAAAATGTGCTGGACATTTCTCAGATGCAAAAATAATTCTTGTATAACTTTATTTTACAATTACCAAGATTGATTTTTCATTAAGTACTTTTTTTGTTGATTTTTTTTTCCATTTACAAAAGTTGTTTTGTGCAGTAAATGAAGTGCCAATGCAGACAAATGTAACCAACATTAAGCTAGCCAATAGAATTCAACAAACTGCTCAGGTCATTAATATAATTTGTTTTGGCACTGTTACATTTCCTAGTGCTACTCTGAGTAGTTTGCTGGGCACATCAATTTGTTTTCAGCTATTGTGAAATTGGATATCCTGGCTTTCATCCAAAGCACCCTCTCAATTTGCATATCTTTGTTATCATTTCAGGTTCTCAGAACATACTGTGGACTATCACACCATCTGCACCAAGATCCTCACATCCAAACACAAATTAAAAATGAAACTGTAAAATTTGCAAGGAAACAATACAGACCTTTTATCTCATTCTCCCTCTGTTCATTTTCAAAAGAGAAACTTGCTTGTAGCCAAGCATAGCAAAAAAGGCTTTTATTAATTGGACTGGCATCAAGCATGCATACATAAAATTGTTTATTTTTTCCCTATAAAGGGGTTGCCTGACATAAAAGGGTCTTTGAAGATGACATTCAGATTTTGACATTTGCATGATATTGTATAAATATCAGAGGTAGGAGACTTTTCTGACAAACCAGATGGGTCAAAAAAAGCACTTCCAGAGATAGATATTAGTCTTTTACTTAAAGGATATTAGCTTCTCCTCAAAGCTGTGAATTATTAGGGAGCAAAAACAAACATATTTTTCTCAAACCATGGCTTATTTAATTCTTTTCAATCCAAGTAAGCTGGGTTTGGGGAAAATATAAAATAATATCATTACTTTTGAGGGGGGGTTTGTAATTCAATTAAGATCACAGAATATAATTGAATCTTGTCTTTTGAGTGCCACAGAGATTAAATCTTATTGCTGAATTTACTGCTTCTTGATGGAGCTAATCTCAATTTTAAGCATGGACTCTGTTTTTTTGAAATAGAAAAATGCGATTTAGGCCTTAATTCACTAATATTGGAAATATTCAGAGAGAGACTCTTTCTTTTAGCTGCGTTCCTGGATGAGCTTTGATAGGAACCAAAAGCTTCAGTTTTTATCTAGGGCGGCAGAGGAGAACGAGGAAAGAAAAAATCTGCAAACCTGTAACAATTGTCGAGGCGCTTAGCAGGGAGGTTTGCTGACTGTGTATTTCAGCAGACATTTCAAGTGAGGGAACAGGGAACCTCCTCCTTTTGATCACAGGAAGGAATAGCACAAATCTGATTATATATGTTGACCCTTCTTTATCAACGAAGAATCAGCTGCTGTCAGCAAGTAGTGCACAGGAACTAGTTGGTTTCATTGAGCAGGTTGGGAGAGTGACCTGAGCACCTTCTCTGAGCTTGCTGCTTTTGATGCTATGCCACCATACCGCTCAGAAAACTCCACAGTGTGAACTTATAGTGAAAGGAAAAGAAAGGAAAAGAAAGGAAAAGAGAGGAAAAGAAAGGAAAAAGAAGAAAGGAAGAGAGGAAGACAGGAACTGAGGAGGGAGAAAGGGGGAGAAAGGGAGGACAGAAGTGGCAGAGAGAGGAAAGGAAGGGTGAAGGAAAAGAACAACTTAAAATCCAACTTCCACTTTACATCTTTAGAATGTCATCGTGCCCATATACTCTTAACATTCTTATATACAGCAAGTGGCTGATAGCTGAGAAAAGAAGCAGATTCTTAGCAAAGGATCAGATTCTCAGTCCTTTTGTCTCATCAATTCCACCATTTGCACTGATATAACTCTTCTCCTGTAGTGAATGAGTTGCCTTCATTCGCATGGGTCACTTGTGACAGAAGAGGTCCACCCTTAGGTATTTTACCTTGGAACATAACACTGCATCAGTCTCAAGAACAAATTAAAGCTGACTTGTCTTATATGTGCATTTTTCTTTTCATTCCATCAATCTTACCTCACCGTAAACGTATGGCTAGGGACTTCTTCCTTCTCTGAAGATTTCCCATGTCACTTTTAATTACAGAAATGAGTAATGGCTTTTCTCTTCCTTATAATCCTAAATTGGTCACCTGCTTTCTCCCTCTCCCAGTCCTTCAGGCACCAGCCTTAATCTCAGGGCAGTATCCATTCTTACACAGTCTTTCATTTTCCAGACTCCTTACTAATTCCAGTTGTGCTCCATACAATTCTATCCTTTTCCACATTTCTTTAGACACACTGGTCCAAATTCATGATAGATACCTGGACAGTCACTGACTAAAGTAAAGCTGTGTCTTAGTTCTGCACTGATTTATAACCAACATTTCCTTTTGTGGCTGTCTTTCAGTTTTTTCAGTGAAACTCATCCTGCAATAGGTGGTTGCTTTCAGAAGAGTTAAATAACAAAGTGATTATTAGTGCACAGCTAGAATTAATCTGATCTATGACTAAGACTAGTGAGAATTCTTGCACTCGCATACCATCATTAAGAGTATGTAATAGCAATAATATGTATATTCAGGAGAATGTGAATTCTCTTATCAAATATAAGGAATCAAATACATTGTTAACTTAAGGAAATAGTAAGGACTTTCACTGCTGATGATGGTGAAACCTCCTTGTATATTCAGCTACTGTGAGCAATGGTGTGGAGATGGAGTATTTATGCATGTCTTAGTACTCATTTTTGATCATTCAGAAAGTTCAGTAAAATTGTTGCTGAGTTTCAGGTTAGGTCTATGATAAGCCAGAGGAAGGTAGAATTTATCTAAGGTCGCGGAAACATCAGGGTTTAAAGTGGTATGTGAACAAAACACAGTGGTTGGAGTTTTTCCCCTAAATTGGATCGCTTAAAAGCCTAGAGAAGTGATCAAATTCGGTCCAGCTCTAGATTGCCAGTCACACTCTTAATATTTAAGGCACTCCGATTGAACTAACTAGTGACACACATAAAAGAAGTAGGCAGCACCACTTGCTCCCAGCCTCAATAAACTGTTGCTCATTTATACCTCATTTGGTTGGTGGACGATCTGTAGAAACCCAAAGCAAGGCTTAAGCCTGGGTGCCTGAGCCCATGGAAAGACTAAGCACTGCACCACAACACCACAGGAGCAGAAAGTTCACTGTCACTCAATACATCTGAAGCACTCTGTAATAATGGCTTATCCTAATGAAAACATGAGACTGGTTGGCGTCAGCTCATATTATTTGTCTTGTAAGTACCAGTTGCATGAGTTAAAACAGCCTGGGATTAATCGAAACACTGCAGAACACTGTTTCAATACACTTTTAGGTGTTTCATTCCTGATTAGAATTCTTTATTGGTGCTCCCTGTTTTCACTTCCTCACCTCCTTCTCTGAAAACACACTTGGTCTTTGATTGTGCCCTGCTACTCTAAATAAACAGATCTCCATTTGAAGGAGGTCAAACCACATATACTGGACAAATGCCAGTTCAGGAAATTACATTCTGCTTACCTAAACAGTCCTTACAGTTTCAGCTGGGGAAAAAAACCCACAAAATCTGTTCTTCACTTTTGGTCAAGAACTGTAATGTAGAAGCAGTATAGCTAGCCACAGCTAGGCAAACTGGCTCAAAAGTTGAATCTTCTTTATCATTAGATATAACAAACTGTTTCTGAACTGTTGTCGTATCAAGAACTGCGGTGAATAATTTTAAATAGTGCATATAGGATACACAAACAAAAATCCAAAGTTTTTCAAAAGATTTTTTGCTACAACTTATCCACTCCAGACTCAGCCATATACTTTCTAACCCCTTCAACTTAGGAAATTCTAAAAGACAAGATTTATTCCATCCACTTGATATGAAGAATTTCATGGAGTAACATCAAATACAGACTTGAAGTCTGAGATTTAAATGCAGTAAATATCATAGGATGTGATATAAGCACACATATTCAGAATGAAAAATACTTTCCCTTACATGTATCTTTCCCACTGTTTCTGAAGATATTTCTAGACCATCCATTATACATTGAAGGGAGTTTGTCTTAGGTTTATTAAAGCAACTTTTTGCTGTGCAAGGAGCAATCTGCTCAGATTTAGACCAGCTTGCAAGTTGCTAATAACATTTTTTCCTGAATAAGGTTTTGTTACTAGAGCTTATTCATGACAAAACCCTGTATCTTCTTTGCATGGTGTCCTTTTTGTAACAAGGAGTATCTGGAAAGGATAGAAACTGAATAGGGATATGGGTCATACTCTGATCACCACTAAATTATTCTCTATTTTCCCCATAATATTACTTCATCTAAGGGAATGTGCAATAGGCTGGGAACCGGGGGATCATTAATTTTAGACTTACTTCTACTTAAGCACTGGCACTACAGATTAAGTTATTTTTAAAGTAATGATTAAGTAATCTTTCCTACAAACTTTGGTTTTCTGTTGCATTGGGAAATTACACACTATGAATAGGACTAGACCTCCAATGCAATGACAAAATCTGAGACAAATGGGACTTTCTTTCAGAGAGGAGTTGCAAACATAAGCATTTAGGTCTTTTGTCTACAAAATGGAGCCACTCACTATTCCAAGATCTTTTTCATTCTTCATAATGGGTGAAAAGCACAACATAAAAATCTACTGACATCGTAGATACTGTTGTTGATAATTTATGTGTTGAGAGGCTTGAACATGTTCTGAACACTTTTGAAAACCAATTGACACCCAACAGCATCTTTTTTATCAAAAAAAAAAAAAAGCAAACATACAAATGGCAATACAACTCCTTATTTCTAACTGCCCTTTACTATGTTTTTTTATGGACTAATCTGATGGCAGAATTGGGTGCATAGTTGTAAACTTTTCCAGTCAAAGTACTCCCTCCAAATATTGCTTGCCATGAGCTTTCTTCTATTAGTATTAAAGCCAAATTTAGCTTACACAAAGGTAAGCCAAATGCTTACAATTGTGAGGGACTGGTCTGTAAGTCTGCAAAGTGGCATGCACACCTATGGTGTTATATAAGTACATAAATAATAATTGTAATTAATGTGTCTCAGCTTCCTGATCTGGAAAGGATTAATTAGTTGAGGAGGATTAATTAGATATTGTTAGCACAGTACTTTGAAGATGTAAAGTGCTATATATATAAGTGCTAAGTACTACTGCATCGTGATTTTCGTGTTCTTTGTGCTATACTTAGTAGCTTACAAGTTCTAAGACTTCATTTGCTGGGATATTTGTGAAACTGGATGTGTCTGTCTGAGAAACTCTGAGTCCACGTAGTTATGTTTGCATATAGTTTAACATTAAAGCCTTATGTAAACAGACCTGTTTCAGTTTATAATTGTTGAAATCACCAGGGTCACATTGGCAACAAAATACTTTATAGGATTCATGGCTGCAAACTTCTAGGATACAGTTTTATACAAATAAATAATACTTTGATGAAACTTATACAGACTAAACAAAATGGTGCTAAAGAGAATTCCCAAAGGGAGAGGAAAGTAAGTTTGAGTTGCAGGTTTCAGAGATTCCCAGGTGTTGTCTAGTAAATACTAGACCACAGTTTGCAGTCATCTTGAAAAAATAATCACTTTCTTTTACTTACCTGACATTTGCTACATCAAAATATGTAACAAAAGAGATAATACACAAACAAAGAGAGATCTGAAACTCTAGAAGTAAAACTAGGAAGTATGGCTAAAGTTTCTGTAAAATATGATTCAGTTTTTGCAACATGCTGTGAAAGGAGGTGACTCATTGTAGCCCTGTTTTACAAATGAGGGGGAAGAGTCAAAGGTCTTTGTGACTTTCTATCTACTTAAGTTAAATTAGATCAGATATTTAACTGTAAAACCACTGTATGCTTCCAGCTGAAGTTGCACGTAGTCCTGCAAAGCAACGCAGTCACCACTCTCCTAAAGGGTGTATCAGAGTGAAAGAGGACAGAAATAATTTCCATAAAGTCCTGTATCTACAACCTAATCTAGAAACTCACTACATTTCCCTTATCCTGCTACTTATGTTGACGTGGAAAGACAACCTGGGAAAGAATTGCTGAATGATTTACTAAGTCAGTGGGAAATAATGATGCCAAACTAATTGCAACAGACAAAAGGGTTTCCTTGGTACCGTCAAAAAAAACCACCAGAATATAGTAGAACTCTATTCATGACGTGTAGATCACATCAGTGAATGTTAGAAGTAAAGCCAGTGGAAAATAACATTTTATTTCCATTTGGCAACCTAGAAATGCCATGCAGCAGTTAATGAATATCTTGAATTAAGGTTATTAACACCCTGTATTAAAGCTTGAGTAAAACATCTTAAAAGGCATAATGAGGCATCTGGTCCCGAATACCTATCAAGAAGCCCTTTGTGACCAATAGGACAATGCCTCCCGAGGGCAATCTATCCTGTACTAAAGCAGGTAGGACGAAACAATTCTTCAAGGTGCTTTTCTCTTTACACAGATGACGTTGTGCAGGTGAACTTTGCAGAGATATAACAATGTCTGATGTTGGTGGCATAACTGCTGGCCTTCCCTTAGGGGAACTGTAGTGAACCAAGTAATTTTTAAAACTTCAGTCAGTTGCCCAAACAAGTTGCTGAGATTGGTGTAGGCAAACTTTGCTATAACTACCGATTACCCTGGCTGGATAAAGAATCACCTCATTCTTTCAGTCAGCAAAACGTAATTTTCTTGGTCTTTCTGCTTGGATACTGCATGGGCTTCAGCTATATCACTGCATGAACAGACCATTTGCTTGTACCACTAAACGAGAAGGAAATGTGACTATGCTCATAGAACATTTCAGCCAGGACCGGTGGCTGTCTGCATGAAATAGTGCAATATAAGGTAAAGTTTGCCTAAATATGCAAAATGTGAGTCTAGTAGTCACTCATCTGCTAACTAGTGTACTTCCTCTGAGTTTTTAATTTATTGTTCTAAATAGGCCCCTTAGAAACTGAAGAAACTCATAAAAGGGATGAAAAAGCAACTAATTAAAATGTCCAACACAGAAGTTAGAACTGAATAACAGTTGCCAAAAAAAGCTATTCTTTCTCTTTCTTGCTCTGTTACACACTCAGAGTATTCCGATTACATTTCCTGATGGCTAAAAAAAAATTCTCTAGATTTCTCAGTCTTATTCCCTGTTATCCATGCAATAATAACACCAACACAGCTGTGGTTTGCCTAGTAGGAATTAGGTTACATCTTTTTTCATTAAGGATTGGGGAACAGGGAATTGAATTCTTTGGTGTCTGATAAGGTATGGACGATCAATGTATTTTTCTAGTGGGCGAGATAATCACAGTAACTGTCTGTACATTTTTTTATGTGTTCATTAGAAACTGAACTCAAAATCCATATAATCTGATGATGAGTAGGGCAACATTTTCAAACCACTTCTAGCAGTTCATTGCATGTCACCGGCTTTTGGGATACGATGAAAAGTTTGAAGAGATATGACGAGTACTCTTATCATAACCTCCAAGGTGTGCCACTTAGAAAAAGGCTAAGGGAGTTGAAGTGAGGCTTCTTGCAAAAGCATAAATTAGTAGTTCTTTCCTCTGACTGGTGTCTGACAGCTTTCATCACAAATTTACCAGGTTTTGGATGTTTGTTCCTATATTTCTCTGTCCATCACATGAGCAAAAACCTTCTCAGAGGATCTTGATGCTGCAGTTGTCGGTCTTGCTGCTGAGCTTGGTTGATATTCTCAGTTGGCAAAATGATGCAGGACACCAATGACAGCTGTCTCAAGAGGCTCAGCCTGCAAATAAACTGCATTAAATAATAAATCATAAAGCATTAACTACAACTGCTGTTTTTAACCTTCCTTAATAGAGGAGCACCCATTTAAATAATTACCTTTCTACAAACATGATTTCATCACATCTATTATCCCCACAGTGTTTGGTGACTTGCTTTTATTTTATTTTAGATAATTTCTGAACCTCCACTTGTTAATAGAGCATTATTGCAAATGACACTTTCCCAGTTAAGTCTAGTTGATTTCCCTTTCTGGAACTCTTCAGTTTGTAACTCAGTTTACTTTTTTTTAATATTTTATACTTCATCCAACACCTCACGTGTGCTCATCCCTGATGCAGCTATGCTGACATGCTCTTTGCTTTGAAACATCAGTAAGTTAATTAGGGTGATGGAAACACAACAGCCTGGTCTCAGTATGACACACTTAGGTTTCAAAGAGTCATGTGGAAATTATCTTAGCTTTCATGATATGATCATTGTGATTTATTTTGAGTTTTCCCCATTGGCTGATGTATATGTGGGTGGCAATGCAACTCAGACTAACTTCTTTGGAAGAAGATTTTTAGGTGCACAGAGCCTATTCATGCCCTTGCATTAATAGAAGAAGCACAGGACTCTAAGCAGCAGGTAAGAGTCCTCTTCCTGTATCAGTATGTCATTGCATCCTTCGTGTAGTTCAGCTCACACTGAAGTCTTCATTGATTGCTATTCATTAATTATAATAACAATAATTATCTAATTGGCAAGAGTATCATCTTTTTCTCTTTAAAGATTTGCATAGCTTTTAAGTTCCTATGTGGGCTGTATTTAAAAATCAGTCATGAAATATGCAAATCCACAGGACATTTGCTTCAGGATGTCTTGAAATGAACTGCAAAGTTGTAAAACTCCAACTTCAAATAAATGTGTGGAAACAACAAAAGCCAACCTTCACTGAAATAGTGCTTGATATTTTTTCATCAGCATATCCTTAATCTATGGACCAGCTGCCCACGTGAGGACAGGGTCAAGGTGAATACCTGTCTGGCATGGGAAAGTGCAGGCACTTTGTCAGTGACAGCTTATAAGACATTTTGGCTTGTGCAGTGAAGGAGGAAAATGCCTCGTCATCTCAGACCAGATACTTATGCAGTCCCTTCCTGCAAACAATGCTCAAGTCATACTTTCAATTTGATTTCAAATCAGTTTTGAACCCGTGACAGACATCAACCAAATTTGAAAGATAGGTATGATCTAATGTCAACAAATATCATGAACACAGGCAGTTGAACAGAAGGAAGAAACTTTATAAATGCTATCACTAAAGAATAGACTTCAGCATGAACTCAACCTTTATGAAGATGACAGATTCTTTATAGGAGAGGGGGATTGTTAATGTTTTAACTGTCAAGAACATTTTGTCTGAGGAAGCATGAGGCACAAATACAAATGTGGGAAAACAGGTTTTCTTTGTATCACAGCATGTGAAACGGCTGTTCATTCCTCTCTTTTCAGCAACTGGTCACAACCAATGTAACCAACTCACCATTCTGGGGAAGGTAAATGTTAATACCTCCTTTAAGAGAAACAGATATGGAAGCAGAGAGATTATGTTATCTAAGAGACACCAGAAAAAAAAAAAAAAAAAAGAACCTGATCATTAGATTATGACTAAGACAGTCTCCAGGTATTGGGCTACTTCCATTTATTTGCAGTTTGCCTAAAAAGGCAGATTACTATGATCATCTGCCCTACATATAATTTCCCTCTTCCTTCCCCAGTTAGGATTTCATCTGAAACAGACTTAGGAAAATACTTTTTTTTATTTTTTTCCTGTACTGAGAAATGGAAGAATTGGGACACTATTCACGATGCTATAGCTCTATTCCAAGCCAACATTTGGTTATAATTATATAAACGCTTATGATGAGATTCATCCTCTCAAACCATAGGCTCTGAAATACAAGCTTTAATATGAACTAAACACCTCTGCTGCCTCTGTCACCAGTGCAAAGTGACACCCTGTCAGAAGGTGGTTCGGTCTCATCATTTTAGGAAGGGATCGATCAGACAGGTTCCTGTCTCTTTTCACTGAGTAGAAGAAACCTGGCAGACTGGTTTAGCTGGGAACTTAACTTTTTTTTTGTTGATTATGAAATGTGCAGTGTGTCTAATTAAATAAGCAATATTTTTCTATTTTCTCCAGCAGTTCCACAAGTAGATGCAATTCTGCATTAAGTGCCCCAGTCCCCAGAATGCTGAATGGGTGAAGGAACTTTCTCTGGAAATAACTTCTGTTTGTGACCCAGTAGAAACATAGTCTGAATTTCCCCAAAATTTTCCCAAAAGGCTGTGGAGAAGGTGCAGAAACAGAGTTACTCTGTCTTTACAATGTAAAAAGCGAGATTAAAGCCTCCCCTCTGCTAAGTATGGAAGCCATTCTCATTTTTTGTCTGTTCTAATAACATAATGTTTTCCCAAACACAAATGTTTTCCCCCAAAAATAATAAGGTCTCAAGAGATAACAAAAGAATATGCTGCTCCTTGCTTATTTTGTCATATGGGTTCCAGAAGGAGCGTATGAATTTCAGTGGTTTCCCATACGATAAAATACTTTTTGTGTCCATATCCCCTTAAGATTTAGGACCCTATTTCAAATTGTTAAATTGCCCAGGAAGGTGATACCGCATACGGAGACTTTAATTCTCTCTACAATGAAGAAAGGGAACTAGTGTATTTAATTTTGGAATCATATTTTAGTGAGAGCAACAAGGTTTCTATTGACCCAGTAGATACTTGTCATATCTAATTTACTGATCCAGAGTTTTGTAAAAGCAAACATATATAAATGTATAAGCTTCATCTATAATTGGGAAGCATAGATAAAAATAATTTGACATTGAAATTTACACTTAAGAAGTAGTGCACTTCATTGCAATCAATTTTTCATTATGTTGTTGAGATCAATAACTACAAATAAGATATAAAACTGTATTATTGATGTGGCACATGTCAGTATAAAATGCACAATTTTCTATAGCATTTCAGTGGAGAAAAATTGTATTATACCATTTCCAATGTTATACATATTGGTCTGTAGAGAATGCTTATTAAAATCAATGTACAGTAAACTACACTCAGGGATATTTTACGAAACAGAGAAAGGTCAGAGAATTTATGGAGGTTTAAAAAAAGACAAAATCACCTTGTTGTGTAAATATTGTTCTAAATGCCTCTTTGGTAAGACGACCAGCGAATTCATAGGAAAGGAATGTACGGTCTCTGATTTCTTGTCCAGAGTACTAACCTAGACTAAGGTGCTTGTGATTCAGGATCTATCTAAGGGTAATTCTTTTGCCTGAAAGAAGGAAAGCAGTGACCCAGATCAGATGAAGCATGATAAGCTACCGCTTCTGGATACCAAGATGTACTGGTGAAAGGGTACAGCAGTATGTGCCCCAGAGTGCAGCCCTGAGATCCCTCTTGTTCTAAGATGCAGGTCTTGAAAAAAAAAAAAGGCAAAAGATACAATGGTAAGGTGCAGGTTATATGAGAATGCTGACTCAGCTCAGCACATGTCAGTGTCCTGGAACAACTCAGGTGAAATCAGAATCAAGAGCAGAACATTGCTGTCCATATCCCTTTTTAATCCCAACTTCAATCTAGGTACCACATCATATTAGCTTCCTGATTCCAGGTTCTATTGCAGTCACTGATGTCTTCCCACCACAACAAAGATCCAGAAAGATACGGAACTGGTAGTGTCAAATAAAAGACAAGATGACTAAGATTAGATTTTTTTTATCTCTATTTTTTCCTCTCAGATAAAGGTAAAAAAAAAAAAAAAAAAAAGCAATGCTTTAACGTTGGAAAAGAAACTGGTGGACCTTCTCAAGTAAGACGATTATGGAAGAGGTGCTGGGAATTTTGGAATTATTATTCATGAAGGAATAATAAAGTTTTTGAAAAATAAGACATAAGAGGAATAATGAAATACATGGAAGAACACCTGACCTCAAGTAAAAGTATAAAGAATCTCGTCTGTAGATGTAAATCATACAAAGAATACAAACTTTCACATGTACCTAGTTTCCAGTAAATATACTCTTTAGGATTAAAATCTTTTGGAGAAGCAGTTTTGTTCAACCTTGTTATTTCTTTCTTCTCTTTCCCTTTCTTTCCTACCTCTCAGACATATTCCAGAGTACATGACAAATATTATGCTGAACAATTAATGAACAGCTTTAGCATTCACTGAATCAACAAATTTAGTAGTAAATAAGTAGACTGCTTCTCTCTGGCAGTTCACCATGTCATAACCATAATTGTGTTGACTTAACTGATAAAATACTTGATGACATTGTAAATACAGTTTTCTTTCTTTTTTTAAATAGACTTCTTTCTAAAGACATTGGACAGAAGAATACTACAAAAATAGAACAATTGTTGAAAATGGTTCATTCTTTTGGATTTCATTCATTATTTCAAAGAGAAGGTAAATTAAACAAAGAGTACATGGGTTTAAAGACTGCAGTTCCTCATGGAGATTAAGATACTTTACTTTATGAAGTGGTTGTCCATAGGCATATTTCCTTTCAATTCTAGTGTCTGATGGCTGGTACTCAAAATTTCTCATTTTCAATTCCGTGTCAATAAACAGGTAACACTAATTATTATGGTGCTCAGTATGAATTCCTCTGTGTTGCTACCAAAATTGAATACTACATGCCCTGTGAACCCTGAGGTTCATTATTTCTCTAGAATCAACTGTGTGTCCTTGTGAAACTCAGAAATTCAGAAACTGAGGCCTATCTGTTCAATGACAATACACACTAGTAACCATACTAAAACACATACCTTAGTTCAACGTGGGCAGAAGTTTGGCCCCAGTGTAAGTTTAGAGAAAAATCTGAGAAAAATCTGAAGGAGTTGGCATACGATATGGGACTCTATTATTAAAATTACTACAAACATTTTTAAAATGTCACTGTGTTGACCGATTTAGACAAACTGGATAAATATTTGTTAGACATTACAGAGCCATCATTATCATAACAGTGGTAAATAGCCTCATTTTAATGCACTTGAAAATGTTGCCTTGTACATTGATTGAGGAACTAACAAGAACATTTGAAACAAAGCACAGATCGACATCACAGCGATTTTCATTAAAACTGAGATGATTTGTTTAGATGTGCCACTGTGAATGTTAAAAAGCAGCTCAGAACAATTGAACGTAAACTTTACTATCATTGTGCAGTAGCTTTACCTGTCGAAGTGTTAGGATTTTTAAATGCTCAGCCTACACACAGCATGAGAACTGAATACTTAACTACCTCCTATCCCTCCAATCCCGCCTGCTTTCAAGGCTCATTTACAGTCTCCTCTTTCTACCAGGATTCAATCTTCTTTGTACTGTTTTCATTTCATCTCTCCTTTTTAATTTCTTTATTGTCTTCTACTACGTCTTTTCTCCAAAGATTTTGAATCCTGTGTTCTCTTTCCAAAGTCCTTTGCTTCTAATGCTTTTGCATGTTCTTTCCCTTATTTTTTGCCTCCCTGGCCATTTCTTGGTGGTTCACATTGTTTATTCTAAATATAAGAACTCCAAATCTAGGAAAGCAAGGAATTCCACATACGTGATTAGAGGTGGAGGTGGCATCAACATAGTTCCCAAGTCTAAAATGCCCGGATGAAAACTGTGGGTCCACTGGAGCTTTGCCATAGTTTTCAATAAGATTATGATTTCACTTGTTATGATAATCAGTTTGACTTAAGTCAAGACCCTACATCACAACTAATCATCTTCCGTCATACCAGCTGCTAAACTTTATTCATCTGAATATCTCAGTACAATCAGACTTGTAGTAAGGAATTAAGAGTTTATCCTCAGATTCCACTCCTTATGCCTTTCAGGATGCTTTCTTAATGACCTCTGACACAGGAGATATGGGGAAAATGATTCCAAGTGAGAGTTAATCAGATAAACGTTTTATTATTTAACTTAAGTAAACCTAAGAGGTGAACTTTTATATTTAGCCATATAATCTTTATGCATTGTTTTCTCTTTTAAGGTAATTGGATCTGAAGTTTTCTGGATATGCTTAAAAGTGGTTCAAGAAGTTTCCTCTCCTTCTATAAATTTAAGTTGTTAATTAAGAGATGAACTTACTGTCAGTACTCAGATGAATAAAGCATTAAGTGCCATGGAAAAGCCTATAAATAAATAATATTTTGTTTCATTTTCAGTTCTAGAAGGCTCCTCATATCTAAATGTTTCCAGTAAATTATAGAAAATATTAGTATTGAGCTTTGCTGGAAAGCCACAATACTCATTTTCTGTAAAGTCACTTTTTCAGTTCACTTCTCTCTTGTTAACACATGATATTTTAAAAAGTTCATTTACTGCAGTCAAAATTAAAGTCTATTTTACAATTCTTATTTTTGAGAGATTCCAAAAACCTTCTCTTTCAAGACAAGATGAAAAGGAAGCAGAGGTGCTAGATAGGAATCATAATGTATAAATAAGTCTACATTAAAGATTTTCCTTTCCTTGGAGTCAACATCTGTCACAGTTGTGACCAACTTATAAACCATTGCAGATGACTCAAGATTTCATTTTTCAGTGCCTGTATTTACACAAAAGCTTCCACCAGATCTGCCTACCAGTGAAAACACATAGTTATGGCTATATTTATAATATATCGTACCACCTGGGTGACAGGATTACAAATTCTAGTACCCATAGAATATCACATACGTTTCTCACTAATCACTCTTCACAAGGTTTAACAAGTAGGAATTTTTTTCTTAAAACAGATACACTATTGCATGGGGAACTAAACTTCTAAACTCATTTTTTTCAGAAAGAATGTTTTCTGTTGGAGTCAAAGGAAATAATTATTCTTTCTCTTCATTTATGTTAGAAAATGTTGGACTAATAATACAAAGTGACATGCAAATGCAAGAAATAAAGCTGAAGGTGTTTGCAGTAGGATCAGATTCCAGGAAAAAGTGCATTTCCCTGTGATAGGGGAAGACTATCAGACACGGAGCAGAATGTTTCATTCAACTGTAGATCACACGGTCTTTAAGAAAGTTACGCATTAAACACACATTTTCAAAATGTCAGTGACTTATTTTCCTTTGCCAGTTTGACAAGATTAGCTATAATGCATTTGCAGATTGCCACTGAATGGCAAAAATCTGCTGACCCTTGGGGTAAACAGAGCAGCCATTACTCTAAGATGTAATGATTCAAACCATAACTGGTTTATTCCATGATTTTGACTAGAGCGGACTCTGTATATTTCTTTCCTTCTCAGCACACTAAAATTGCACCTGTTTAATTATGTTGTTATTGAACTGGATCTTGTTTCATTGGTTAAAACTCTTTTCCATTTAATATTGGAGTCTGTGTGAGACGTTCAGAACTCTTGCAAGCCAGACTGACAATTGTTGTTCTTGGACTTGATCAAAGAATGGCCATGCAGAGGAGCTGCATCAATTTCACTGAAATAGGTTTTAACCAATATAAGTCTAATGTTATCACTTTTATGAGCAGGCAAAATGCAAATACAGATGTATGTTCCTCCTCCATTCTTTTCCTTCTGTCTTATATGAGGATGTAGATGTATGTTACTCCTCTCTTTCTGTCCTTCTGTCTTATGAGTATATTAGAGGGTGACTGAAAAATCGGAATTGCAGATACACAGAGGTCAGTTCACTTCTTGCGTCCTGTTTTGTGATTTTTTAAATCTTCCTGTTTATTCCTCCCCAGAAAAAGGGGAGGTCATTTCCTCCTTACAATTCATTCTGATCCTTACATCACTGGAGTAAAACAAGACTAATGCCATTAAAGCAAGTGGATTTCAGGCTCATATTACTTCAAATTTTGAGGATCTCATCAAGCTGTGCCTGCCCCTTAATGAGAGGACTTGGTTAGAATCTACTATTTCTCCTTCCTGATTAACAGAAACTGGTTCAAGTCTCAAGTGTAACAGTATGGCTATATTAATTGCATGGTCATTAATGGACCTTGGTACTTCTCTTGGTCTTACACCACACAGTCAAATTAGACTTTAGTATTTCTTAGGGCAACATGCGAGACACAGCCTTTTTCATGGCTCTAAAAAAGTTTGGGCTGCAGAATCTGTGCCATGATACTAGCAAGGGGAGATTCATGCATATGAATAGCAAGGATAAATCCATTCTGCTACACTGGATGAAAAGTAACTTCAGTGACAATATAAACTGAGAATAGACGTTCTGTTCAGCAGAAAAGGGGTTGCAGGTAAAAGTTTTACATCTCAGGACTTCTGCTCTGTATTCATCAAGCAGATCCCAAGACCGATCCCGAAGTTCAATTCTAAATACTGCTGACCAAACACTGTTTCCATTTACACGAGTGTAATCATGCACACTTTGGTGATCTCAGCTGTGTAACTTAAGAATCAGTGCCATGATGGAGGGGAACAGTAGTTACCAGGATGGAGCCACTTCTCTCGGTATTTCAGCTGCAACTGCTTTGAAATCTGTGGAGTTATACTAGTCTAAAGCCCACAGAAGGAAAAGCATAATCAGCCCCTTATTGCTCATAATAATTTTCAAATGCATTCCTAAACTTTGTGTAGGGTCTCTCAATGCCAGTATAGCTTGTCAACAACATTTTGGGACATATGTAACAACAAATGTTTAAACAGGTCTTTCCATGCAACAGAGGCATTAAAAAACAGTATGTCCTTGCAAAAATTCTCTCCTGTATTTTAAAACCAGGAATCTTAATCCTCCTTTCAAAGCTGGGTAAATCAGAACAACTCAGCTGATGTCAAAGAGGTTACACTGGGGTAAATCTTGTGTAATCTATCAAACAAATCAAATTCAGAGGGTCTGTGATCTTCCCATGTATTTTGCATTATTATTTGATATATCTATGATGGAAAGAAAATGAAAATCCTCACAAGCCCCAAGACAGAGTGCATTCTCAGTTTCAAAATGGGGTTTCAAAAAGATATTTAACCATTTTCTTTGGAAACCAATTAAAATATCCGGTGCAATATTTATGACTCAATTAAACATTTAGAATATTGAAAAAGCTTAGTAATTATATCTTTGGTTTAAACACTAAATATGGCTATGTCAGAAAATACCTGCAGTCTTTATAGATTCCTGACAGGATTTGTTTTTCACTTTTGGTGAAAAAGCTATTCTTTGTAAAATATTCCCACACATGCCTAAGTTTATTTCTCAAAGCAATACCACAAAGGATATGACCTCTTTACTCCTAGTAACCTTTCATGGTGCTGAATTGACTTGGACATTGGTGCCAGTCAACACAGCTTGATTTGCTATGGTAAGAATAAGATTATATCTAACAGACTATGTCATTTCCAGGTTCAATAGGCACAGATTTAAAACTAGTCCTCTCTTTGACCCTCTGGATTCTCTTGAACTATTGCACCTTCTTTGACAATGTTTGTGAATGAATGAATTCATGACGACTCAAGGTTATTTTAATGATAATGGCAATGCGCTCACAAAGGAAAAAGGAAAAGGCTAGTAGTACTGGCACTAGTGCTTCTTCACCACAGTCGACTTCCTTTTTGACAGACTGACTGTGGAGTGAATTCCTGTTTATGGTCAAAGGCTGAAAGCTGTTGTGTGTCTGCAGCAGCGCCGCTGCTACTGATCTGTGAACATGACATGCCTGATAATATTGCATTGCCATGGCAACAACAAACACGGGGCAAAATTCTATTAGCTGGAGTGACTCACTGAGTCAAACAGATAATGTGATGGGCCTGGCCAACTGCCCAACAAAGGCTTATGTGAAAGTTGTGATGAATTAACTTTGCCTTGTTATGTCTGTTTTTTGTATAAATTCGCTTCTCGCTACTTATTAAGTCCTGATATTTCTGGTGGTTGCTTTCTCTCTCTATATATATATTGCTGGGGAAATTCTTCGGCAGCAATTAGCCAGTCTGATGCCTCATATAGGGCTTGCGCTGCTTTGTTCTAGAGGTGCAATTTTTTTTCTTCCTTTTTCTTAATTTCTCTGCAGGTGATTTATATGGAAAGACAAGTGCATTGTTGCTGTGAAAAAAAGAAATCCCAGTCCCCTCCAAAATATTTGACAGTGTCTGAGAGGTGGGTGTGGCTTGGCACAGTGCTGCGTTTGCTTATGTAGTCATGCGAGGTTCTTTTTTAAATAGATGTTCCACAGAGCTGCTCTCTAATCAGTACAGAAAGTAAAAAACCTACACCAGGCATCATCTGGACCTCACTTCAAGTATTTTAGATCACTGCCACTTCATTAACTCCAACTGAAATGAGGGGGTCGTATTATGTTCTATTTCATCACCATATAGGTCAAAAGTGGTATCTCTGGCTCGCAATCTTTTCAGAAGAGCGACTAATAACTGGCAGTGATCCAGGTATCTGCTCATAGACTTTCACCGTCACTTCTAATGTGCAAATATCCAAGGCAATAGAGTCAAGCTGCAGCTGCCAGCCACCAAAAGGGAAACTTTACTGAGAAAATAGGTGACTGGCCTTGCATCCTCGGCACAACCCCTTCTGCAGAGAAGTTCCCATATGAAAGGGTAAAAGGTCAAAACAGACCCTAAGGTCACAGAGTGAAGAAATTCAATACAAAAGACCAAAAGGCAGCAGGGGGCACTAAGTACTTGCAGCCCTTCACCCCTGGAAGGGAAATCCTAAATAAAGGACTCCAAAACAGGGAGCTTCAGTGCTTCAGCACCAGGTTTATAGAGGAGAGCTTGAAATTGTGGTACATATGAAATTGAGCACCAACCCAAACAAAAAAAAACCATGTCCACTACACTAAGAATATATTAGTTTTCATGTTCAAGGGCCATATTCCTTGGGGTAAAAAAAAACCTGCAGAAAAGAACAAAATACATAAAAAACAACAGTCTTTAAGTAATCATCTCGAGTTCAGCATATTTATGTTTTGAGGTGATCTCACATGATATCCATGTTTACACACACACACACACACACACACACCCCACAAGGTCAGACCGTGAGACTCCCTGCATCTGGAGGACGTGATCTTGGAAGATCATATTTCTGCCCATACTCCTTTCCTTTTTATTTTTTTTGTTGTTGTTCTTTGTCCTAGAAATCTTTTATTAGGTCATACTGCTAGGATTTTCCTGGGTCACAGTTAAGGCTCCCACAAGACCTCCCATGCAGAGAAATTCCCAAGTCATATAGAGAACAGTGAAAAAGTTAATGCAAACATGGGCATAGTTAAACCTACCATGAACTTTCTGGAATAAAGTCTGGTCTGCTGGGTTATCCATTTCCCATTGCTCCATGATTCCTGACAAGAGGAAGATGCTTTGCAGGATGCAAAAAAAAAATAAAAATAAAAAATTGCGGTGTGGTCTAGGAAAACAGTATTGCCTTATTGACAAAATGGTGAGATCTACATATCCAAGGTTATTTTCAGTGTGCAGATGGGTTGATATTTTCTGATCTTAGGCTACAAAAGGGCCTGAATTGGACCCATGACACTCTTTTCTGAAGGTTTCAGCTTTATTTGTCATTGTCTCATTAGCTACTTGCAAATTTTAATGCAAAAACCAAAGAGACTATCCTACCTAATCTTCTGACCATTCTTGTCAGAGACGTCTTGCACCAAGGCCGTAAATTTTGTTTGACCTAGAACCTGCCTTAAAGAAAAAAAATCCCAATCCTGATTAAAAACTTAACATGACTTCTATAAGCAAGCTGTTTAATTACTCTCCTCTTGAAATAAACATTTCCAAAGACTATGAAAGTTCCTTCCAAGATTGTGCCACTCCCTAAGCAGTGTAATTTAAAATAGCCATTTTATCTGACCTATTGAATAATTTGCTTGAAAGTGTCCTTTTTTACCTTACAGCTCAGAGTCTGAGAAATATATCACAGCTATTCCATAAACATAGGTTACATTAAATTATGACTATTTTTTCCTATTAAAAACAACTATATAACTTCAACTTGACTCCAAGCTGTTAGATAATGATCTTATCTAGGTCACAAATGTGCTGAAATAAAGTAGCCAGAGAAGAGTTTGTTTGAACTGCTCCTTCTTCCTCTAGGCTGAAAGATAAACGCATAAAAAGGAAAGTTCCAGCAATTCTAATAGGGAGTCTCTCCCTTCCATCCCCACCTGCAGGCTCACCAGGGAATTTACAAGTGATCCTAAAAATGTGTCTTCCTGGGTTAAAAGTACCCCAGCAGAGGAAGGTTAGTAATTGAGACCTTGATCATTCTATTCAGAGACCTACAACAGCATCAGGCAGTGTTCTGAACTGCGGTGGTTTGGGGTTTTTTTTTAAATATAATTAATACACTTTTTGTACATCTTAAATATTGATTTAGTTAGTCCCTTATTTTGCTCAGTCCCTGAATCACAGAAGCCACAGCTCCATTGCAACAAGAGGCTAAGGGCTCAGGGCTTTTGGCAGATCCCATTAATTAACTGTGGGGACTCTTTTTAATCCAGAATTCTCTACCTGCCTCTGCTGCCATCCCGCTCCAGCTCTTGTGAAAGTGTTGCCGACATTTAATTAAGTTGATACAGTGAAGAAAGCTACAGCTCCCAGATAGTAGTTTAGTTCCTGGATGCAAAACCTATTTGGTTATCTTAGTTAGATAAGATATGAAATATTTTCAGACTTTCTTATCTATCAAAATATAATCCTGATTTAAAAAAAACAAACAACTTTTTTAAAAAATCTGAGCTATTTCCCCTCAAAAATAGTTGTCTAATCAAAACAAAAACATAGTCATAGTATCAAACTACTTTCTAGTCAGTAAATTTTTGTCAAGCTGCAGAGTATAAGAGGTAAGCACATGTAGGGTAGCCTACATTAACCAGAAGTAACCAGAGTCGCTGCTGTCACAGAAACACTACCACACCTTGTTTCAACAAGTGAGCAAATGCCCAAATCCCACATTTATGGAGTGAATTCAAGGTTTCCTCTTTCCAAATCCAGACTGGGAACAGCCTGGTTTTCTTTTGGCTGATTTGTGGTGGTTTGGTGGGGTTTTTTTCATGTCCTATTAATTATTCAAAATTTCCGAGAGTGGATCAGCTTCAGCCTTGAGCTTTTCGTTTTCTATTGTCTTTTGGGTCTTCTACAGTACTTAGAGGAGGCAGCTGACATTGGCTTTAGAAAAGATGATAGAACATGCATCATGCCACTCCTGCACAGCAAAGTTTTTATTTTGCAGGATCAAGGTCACAGTGCACTATATGTGAAAGGACTTAGACAGGAATTTTTCAGGTTTTTGATGGATATCCTGTTCTTTGAGATATACATGGTGAGGGAGAGAAAAGTAGGAAATTGCAAATGTTTCTCCTTTTTCTGACATGATTGGAAATAGTGCTTTGTTGAAGTGCACACAATTATAATCAGGATGCACAGCAAAGTGACACTGAAACAAAACTACAAGGTGCACAACTAAGCAGAAGAGAAGAGGGAGAGATTGCCTGCCTTACAGATCCTTCCCCAAGTATCTCACTAGACCTGTGATGTCAGGAAGAGGAGCAGCAACTATCACTCTTGCTGTTGGTTTTGTCCCTCCAATGTCCAGTATCACTTGGTGACGCTCCATAAGTTAATGGTTCCTGAAGTACAGCTGCAGGGAATTAGTGCCAGTTTCAGGTCCCAACCCCGTCATGGGAGAGCATTATCACCTTCTGCATTTGTTGGCCACAAGCAAGCCACCTTGCTTGGCTTTTTCTTTTGACCATGGCTTGTAAATGCAAAGCTGAGCGCCTGCTGCTGCCACTGGTGCAACTGCCTTTGGCCCTGAGCAGCCACCTGCCCAGGGGTGCTGGGGACCAGAAGGTCAGTTAGCCTCAAATAGTTTAAACGAGATAAGTCACCTCAACTCTTCAGTGAGTATTTACCCCAATTTCAGTCCTAACACTCTTGTTTGAACTTCTCAGTTGGCTCTTTCTTTTGTTGTTGTTTTTATCATTTTTTAGTCTTTGCTCCTGGAATCTAATTCAGATAGAAGGCGGATCATGAAAAGGAGTGAAAAGTTTTTCAACACGGCAAAAAATGTCAGGAAACAGATTTTTTTTTATTATTCAAAGTTTGCACACTCACCTAAGTAGGAAGATTAGGGCAGGTTTTGAACAAGTTTCTGAATGCCTGGGACTTATTTGAACACACTGTGAACGCTAAACTGCATACAGTGTGCCCATCAGGTAGGTGAGAAAGATCTAAAAGAGAATAAGTGGAAGCGTAATTAAGAAACAAGAAGTTTCTGTTAATCAGTTTGCTTCCCCTTCACCCCAGGTTACATTTTCCCTAGCTATTAATTAAGCTATGCCAAAGTGACTAACCTTTATGAACTTTTGGTAGTAGGGAAGCATAAGGTTACTGGTTATGTTTTTTCATGTATACTGTTTAAATACATTCAGACAAGCTAATTCCTTCTGATCCTTTTCTGTTCTTGTTTGGATGCACACACATCCCTGGAAATTAATTATGCTGGAAGATAGCAAAACATTGGGCTGGAGTACATTGGTTTGCTATGTTATGCAGGGTGTCAACAAATCAGATTTTGCATGCAACAAAACATGCCTAGAGCAATGTTTTAATATACTCTTTTTTTCCGAATTTCACAAATCGTATGTTTTCCATTTTTTAATTAATAAATTATCAGAGATGTTCATGAAAGTCAGAGAGTAATAGCATTGCCTAAACCTAGACACAGCGTTGATTAGACATAGCTCCTATTTCTTGTGCAAGCCTATCAGACAACATACCTGATACAGAAGGGAGCCAGCCCCTATTAACCCTCTTGGAAGTTGTGCTGGGGCGGGTACACAGCTGAGCTGAGCTGCAACAGACCTTCAGTGTATTTTAAACAGCAGATATGTGGAAGAAATTCTTGTCCTTACCAGTTCGGTCCCTCTTCCTTAGGATCCTGATTTGTGCCTGGGACTCCTATGTGATACAAGGAAGATCAACAAGGCAGCTGCCTAAAAAGTAATTAAACTTGTACAATTTAAGCCGTGTTCCGACCCAGTTCTCAGAGATAAGGTGTTACCAAACTAAACCCTGGTGCCGGCCCAATTTTAGAATAATTCCATCTTCTCTATTTTACCTTAAATATATTTAGAAAGATAAAGTTATTTTACATTAAATACATTTGAAATATATAGAAAAAAAAGCAAAGAAGGAGCTGTGCGCAGAAAAGCTTTACCATACCTGCAAAGCTACATTTTCATTTTAATGAAAAAGAAGATCATTAAATAGATGGTAACGTTTGCCTGCTGGGAGATGAGAACAGCATAACCACAACATTGTATTATCGAGTGGTAGTAAAAGGAGATTGTGTCCTGGGCTGTGTAGTGTGGTGTCTATTCTGATATCTCCAGTGGGTAAGAGAGGTCAGTTTAAAAGACCGTGAGATGTTTTCAGATGCAGCAATCAGGCAAGTCAAGCCACTGTCATCTGTCCAGGGCTAGATTTTTCCTTGACACAGAAGATCATGAAGACACCTCACTATTACACTTCGACAAGGAACAAGGAAACAGTGCAATTTCTCATGTTCCAAGGAAATCATGCTGCGGAGACTAGAGAAATTCATCCTGTGTGGTTCTCTGCTCTTAATCCAATCTAGCAAAACCATCTTTAAGTTATAAAGTGACAAAAAATGACAGGGATTTGTACACCTCCATATTTTTATGCCCTTAAGGGAACCTGATTTCAGAAAAGGTTGAATATCCCTTTGGGAATATCTAATCTATTGAAGATGATCCTAAACAAAAGCATTCGAATAACTAGTCATTTTCTGAGTACTTTGTCTATAAGAACATACTGGGTATGAAGTCTATGATAGATAAGACTGATTGCATCAAAACTTCTTGTATTCTTAACATGACTCATGCATTTCGTGTTTTCTTGCACATTTTCAAAATGGTTTTTAATTTTATTAAAGCATCTGATGAGAAAAAAAGATGAGATATGGACTGCAATGCCTGATTGATGTTCTTCAGGAAACTGATTCTCTAATTCTCTGCAAGATGACAATAGGATCATTGTATGGAATATAAACACCAAAATCAGAAGCGTACTCCGTAAATTAGGATCATAGAAATTACACAAGCATTTTGCATAAAAGGGATCCAAAAAATCTGGACCTACCCGAGCTTTTTGCTTAACAACCGCCATTTAAATTTTGTATTAGTAATAGTGTTAATTATGTATCCAACTGCATTGAGAAAAATATAAATTTTAATATAGCATACAAAGGTTGTTGATTTATCTTAAAAATAAACAAAATGGAAATTTTGATCAAGATGTTGAATATATTAAGTCAATATGTCTCTTGTTGTAACAGCTGATGATATTTTATGTACCCACTCATAAAAATGTTACAGATATATAAAAAATAAATATATTAAACACAAATAGAATTTAGTGTTGAAGATAATTTTAAATATTTGATGATATAATTAAGGATTGTTAATGTTCTTTATTTTCAGATTAAAAATTCATAGGGATTTTCATCCTTTTCATCTTTATTAGACAACATGTTAGTCATAATTATTTGTTTCATATACTGTAAACATTTCATGAATAACAACTATTTAAAATAATAATAAAAAAGTCTTTTCCTTTAATTGTAATGACTGCAGTGTATGGAGATATTACATTGTATGTGGTTATAATGCACATTTTGCCATTATTTCTCCTACACTTTCTCTACTGCAGAAATGCAGATGTAGATTTTTTATTTAAAAAGCTGAATAATTTGATTAATTGTCTTAAAATAAAAAATAAAAAGAAACAAATTCCTTCAAGTTCATATCTGAAAAATAATCTTATTTTTCCTTGGAATTATTTAACTTCTTTAGTATCAAAGATATTTTGGAAAAGCAGTCCAAGAGCGCTTGGAAGAAGTTACTTGAGAAAATAATCTTCTACTCAAGGAACATAGTGGTTGAGAGGATCCTTGCCAGCCAGATGAGCCTTTGCTGTCGAAGGCTTGCAGAGGTGTGTGAACAGAATAAATGTCACTTGCATCCTGGAATCTGTAAGGAGATGGCTGGGAGCAGTTTGGTTAGGAGGAAAAGAAGCATGTCTGAAATAAGGCAGCATTCTGCCAAGTCCAGAGGATTCCAAGTATTGGATTCTCTGCCAGTGACTTCGGTTAATATAAACCAGGGGCCAAGGGGCAGAAAGTGGCCTCCCTCTGTTCTCCTTTGCCATTGCAGTTGAGGATCTTAAAATGCACAGTGAGGTACCCTAATTTTTCTGATTTTTTAAAAGCCATAAATGCTATATTCTATTTATTTACATAATATAAAATCAATTGATTCTAGCACGATTCTGATTCTGTCATGATTAAAACCTACAGCACACCTATTCCTTAACTTGAACCCTGCCCTTTCTTCAGGTAAGAGCTGATCATAAAAATTCTTTCTACCCTTCATCAAACTCTTTTACAGTGTCTTCTTCCTTCCACACATGATGCAGGAAGTATATCAGCCTCTCCTGTTTCATATTTAACATCTGTCTAAAGTTTAATCTCTTGATTTAGACTTAAGATTGCTTGGGAGCTCTGAAAGCAACCCTACCTCACTACCTGTGGTATCTCTGGTGAATGTTTAGGCAAAATCAATGGAAAAGATCTATAGTATCACAAATTTAACTAGTAGTTATAAGCTTTCACAGCTTTTCACAGAAGAGGAGACATTTTCCTCTTTGGATGATCCTAGAAGAAGCTGGAGTCTGAAGACAATCATAGTGCCAGAAATAGGAGGCTGTTGGATGAATGTTTCTTTCAGTCCTGTGTCTGTATAGAAAACAGAGGTAAAAGTGCTTCGGTTTCCTTCCAGAGACATCCTAACAAGTCACCGATTAATTGAAAATTTGGAAACAATTTTCAAGGCAAGATCTAGTTAGGGTAAATATATCCAAGGAAAGCAAAGTAGGAAAAAGAGAGCTAAAGCAGGGGAAGAAAACAAAACAGTTAAGAACATGATATACATTTTAATTGCAAAGTTACTACTTCAAAGGCTTCTCTTGTTTTTATGATTTTTTTTCTTTGTCTTGGGATCTTCCTACTCTTTTTTCTACCCAGAATTTTGGTTTTGGATTGTGTGTCCGCAAAAAAAAAGGTAAGGGTAGGAAACTGAAAAAAAAAATGAAAAAACATAAGAATGAAGAAAAGAGGGAGGAAGATTTTAACATTATTTTGTGATTTAGAAAAGCAGAAAAAATCCAAAATAATTTTTACTATAATGTTTTCAAATAAAACTGTAATAAATTTGTTTTGAACATTTTTTCCTCTGAAAAGTTTTTCACTAATTTTAAAGAGGATTTTTTTTTTTTTGCCAGGAGAAAAGGAAGAGCCCTAAATGGGCATTTGCACTTTTATTAAAAGATAAACCATACAGTCTTTTAAATTTTCTGATTTAGAGTAGAAAAGCCATGGCCTTAAGCATAAAAACACTCCTTCTAAATCCTTCCATCTTCTCAGTTTTACAAAAACAGAGCTCAAGTTCATCTTGTATTTCTTACTGACTTCACAGAAGTCATTTTGGATAGGGATCATCTTCTCTAGCTTAGATTTTTACATATAAGGTAGGTTTCCAGGTGTCTTTCATGGCCACAGATAGAGGCCTCCAGAGGATAATTAATCTCATCCTAAAACCAGTGTTTAAAAGATGCTGGATGAATTATTACCAATAACACTAAAGAAAGTCTAGGATGATTTTCCAAACCTTAAATATCTATCTTTAGGCCAGCTAAAGTTAGGCAAGATGACTCCCACTCATAATTTCTCCGTGTCTCAGTTTCCTGCTCTGCCCAAAAAGAGAGCACATTTACCTGCCTCCCTGAGATGCTCAATGCCTAAGTTAATTAAGTTTGTAAAGCAGGTTACATTTGTTGGATAAAGGTGTTATATAAATGCAAAGTATGACAGACAGACTGATTGATTGATTTAGATCAGATAGATATTGTTTGGCATGCCAAAGTAGTATGGATGCCAGATGATATTATCTGAAAAATTCAGAATACAGAAGTCAATGAGGTCTGGGCTGAGTTGAGCCACAGAAGGCGCTCCCATCAAAGGCGTTGCAGGTTTAGTTATACCGTCATCCAAACTCGGAGGAATTCAAAAGTTTGCCCATTTTTATTATCACACTTAATTTGCTGGAGTTACAGAGGGAGACATTATGAAAAATTGTTGAGTTTTACTGCTTGTGCATCCCTGAACTCATCGTTATGCACAGTTTGAGAAAATGTACAGTATTTCTTATTCTGTGGACAGAGTACATCATTGTTCTTTTGATGTTTTATCATACCGGGTGTATGAAAGGAATGGTGATTTCAGCTGTGAAATGTAAAGTTCACTTATGGTGCTGATGATGCCTATGAGATAAATAAATATGCCATATGTAATTCACAAATGTATTTATAAAACAATTGATGTAGTAAAAGATCATCAAACACAGAAACATCGTGTGATGCAAAAAAATCCACTATCAATGAGATTAAAAAGAGATCCAGTGGGAAAAAAAATACAGAGAAAAACTGGTCAATATGTGAAGGTAGGATTAAAAGAAAAGGCCTAAAGATTTTGTAACGTATGTTTATCTTTGGAGACAGCAATACTCATATAGGCTTAGCCAGCAGTCTGATCATTTCCACATGGCAAAGGGACACAATGGAAGCAGACAAGCATTTGTGTTGCCCCTTGTCATTGTCTCATGGCAGAAACAAAATTATATCTGTGCCTGCCACCACAAGACTGCAAAGTTTCTCCCCAGTGACCTCAACAACAAATTGCAGTTGCATTTGTGCATTGGACAATTCATCTGATGTGCAGTACAGCTAGAGACCATACAGTCACGAGCACAGGATTATTCTTCATGCATACACTGAGCTTAAAGAAAAACTAATAAATAATGCACCCAAACTGAGGAAGCGGAGGAGAATGTTTAATTAAAGCTATTAATTCACTTCCGAGTACCTTTAGCCTTTTTCCTGGTTTTGATTTTTTGACAAGGAATTTGGATTTCTTTTGATTTCTTTTGATTATGTAAGCGTATTTGCATATGCTTACACAAGGTGTGAGGACAAAACTTACCTTCATTATTCGCTAATTACATCCACACCACTATTTTACAATTTAAAGGTGACACACAAGCTACAAGCTTTCTGTAACTACCATAGCAGAGTGGATTGTGTCCACCACATACATCTAGGAGGGGTCTACTAGTCATCCCCTTCACTCAACCATGTGTCTCATTGGGAAACTCAGTATGTTACTAAATATTGCTTCTGATCTTTGATTGGGGGAGAGACGTTTTGGAAACCAAGAACGGTGAATGATAAACACTGAATAGACTGTGGCAAGCAATGAATGACGCACTACTGGTCCATCTGCTTCTGAGCGTGGTGGCGGAATCTCAAGATTTGTGAACTTTTTCTTGAATTAACTTTCTGTTGCCTGGATACTAATGCAAAATGTCTAGTATGAAACAGTAAATAAAGCGGGATCATTTCATGCATTTGCAAGTATATTTGTAACTTATTTTTAATTATTATTGCCTGTTCTGTTCTGTTGCAGATCCCTTGCTATTTCATATATATTAAACGAGGACAACAACACACTACCATTAAAGAGATGAAAGCACTTGTTTTCATTAAGGCTCAAAAACTAAAGGTTAGATTAGGCTCCAACAGCGAAAACCTGTATGCATTTTAACAAAGGATAAAATGTTCTCTAGCATCCACACGACAAAGTACATCCTGACTGCACAAGAACAGCTGTGGAGAAACACATTTACCATAAGCATAGGTACAGGTACAATGAACTGTTCAGCTTCCTCCGAAGATGTTATCAAAAGATTCTTAGCCAGTCAATTCCAATCAGAGAGCTAAACATGGGAGGCTCATGTGTATTCCAGATTTCTTCAGATGGGTTGATAGTAAGCAACACTGCTCTCTGGAATTTGAACTGTTCATTATGACTACTATCAATCAATGGTAACAATAACCTTGTAAGAAAAGTGTGCACAGCTTCTACTCCATCCTGTGAAAAATAACCCTCGTCTTCTCACCAATTCTCAAAAATAGAAGAAAAAGTGTAGGCAGGCAGGCAAATGCTTAATCAATTCCAGAAACAATGTCCAGAAGTTCACACCAGCTTTCTGCAAATGTTCAAAATCCTCTGCAATAACATGATATCGCTCTATCCATTACATTTTGAACATGAAAAACACCATCTCTTCATAAATCTGTATGGTTCATCACGAGAGTGAAATATGCATATTTAGTAGTAGCTGCACTGCACTAGTGTGGTCAGGAGATTTTACTAAGCTCCTGAGATCAAACTGAAGGACCTTATGCAGAGGATTATTGCAACTGTAGAGATTTGACTGCAGCTACCATGATTTATGGCAGCTGAGTTTCTGTCCATGTTGTTCTCTAGGCTCAAATGTTTCTTACCCTGTATTAGCTCAGGAAGTTTCTTTCAGTCCCTAATTTTCAGGACATGTTACTATGCCAATTTTCCATGCCACTGCAGATTACATTTGCCTGAAAAGATCACTACAATCTAGTACAAATTTTATATATCAGTTGTCAAATGATAGTTTTCTTAGGAAAGGCATTTGATAAAAAAGAAAAGACTTTGGCTTTTGTATGAATTACACATATACTCTTTAACTTCAAAGAAATGCTATCCGCTCTACAGGATTTTCCAAGGCCTTCAAAAAAAGAGTTTCTGTTCCTTTTGAAACCACCTAGCACAGCGGAGCTTGGTTCTAATTGGAGCTTCTGGATGTCACCACATTTATAAAGTGATGGTAATAACAGATGTAGTAAACGAAAGGCCTAAAACCAGTTCACAGTGTAACGTGTTGTGAATAACATTTTAGCACACATCTGAGCATAAAATTCTTTATAGTTATCCAGACTCCATAACCTTTCAACATTAAGGACTACTGACATTTCTAGGTGGAGAAGTTTGTCATTCGTACAGTGAGCACTGTCGGTAAGCAGATTTTTCCTCCCACCCATCTCCCTTGCTTTTATGCACTGGCTTTGTAGTGTTAGCACCCATAAGTTGTTGGTGGTGAAAGAGACGTGTTCATGTAGAGTTCCCTGCAGCAACCATTGCCAAAGAGCAGCTGAGAGACTTATAATGATTCACCGGTGCACGATAGCTCTAAATTCCTTTTCCTGTTTTCAGTCTCTCAGCAATAGAATTTTCTGTTATTCCAGTGCCAGGACTGCTTTGTTCCTTTTATCCTAAGGAAGTAGTCTTTGTTGTTTAATTGAGATGTAAGAACAGGACAAAAGTTATTCAGTGTATGCTTCCTTAGAAAACTGTATGTGTATTTATATGTATAGAAAATATATTTGTACATATGCATGTACACATATACACACATATAAATACATATGTGTGTATCTCACTCTCTTTCACTCCATATAGGTACACACATAGAGACAGAGTGGTAAATCATCTGCCCTCCAAAAAAAGATGAGCTCCAAAACCAACTCAGATATCCAAATTTTCCTGAGGAGATTTTCTTCCCTCTTTTCCATTCTCGCCTCCCCTCAAATAAACCAAATATATGCCGTCTTACTCTACCTTCAAGTGCGGTAACTCAGTGACAAGGTACAACTTTTTTTTTCAAAGATTTCTCTTAAGAATTTTCAAAGACTTTAACTCCATTAAGTATAATATACTTGAGAGAAAGTATATTATGCTTTGCTTCATTGTTTCTCATCCTATGGTGCTACTGAAAACGTATGCTTTGATTATGTTTCCCCAAAGCACATTTTAAGGTATAGTTTAAGATCATCTGAAGTATAAGGTATACTCTGTACAGTACCTATAACTTGACTTACTTTTTCTGAAACCATACTTTATGAGTTGTGTTGAGAGGGAAGAATCAAATCCCAAGGCATTGTACAAGTGATTATTAACTGAAAGTGTTTCAGTAGGGTATTACTTTTTTATATAATAAAATGTGTTGGATCATTTTTCCCTGGGTATCAGGGAAAGTCCTTGTTTGCCTCAAAAGAAGCCTGTGTTTCTCTCTGAAAAATATATTAACTGACAGTTTCTAGTGTAGTAGTAGTATCTGCTATTAACCACCCAAGCTGCCTGAAGGTTGGGTTTTTCCACTCTTTAAACAAGTAGCACTATGTTTTTCTGTGGCCGCATCACCTCATTTCAGTTTCAGAAATCAGTCTGATCTTCCAGACATCCTTTTAAAGAAATTCGTATCTCGGCATAAAGACAGGCTGGTTCAAGTCCAGTTCACGCAGGAATTCTGTAAAGAGCTGATCTCAGTTCAGTGTATATTTGGGTACACCATCCTGGTGATGCAAGCTATCACTCCTGCCTTCTCATGGAGTCTGAAGGGTAAGAGGCTGACATCTTCATTCAACATGCATGAAAATATCTGCAAGAAACAGATAGGAGAAACTTGTGAAATGTATATCAACCATGTTGCAAGTAACTGACATAGGCATAGTCCCTACAAAATAAAAAATTAAATTCTACATCATGCCGCTCTACATTTCACCCGATAATTTTGTATTCAAATTATCAATACAAATCACAGATTTTGTGCTGGTCACACCTAATTTATGAACTGCAAAGACTAACAGTTAATTGACTCAGTGGTTAATTCCCCTTTGTATCTTCCCCAGTGATATTCAATATTTCTTCCAGGATTTTAATTGATTTTCATAGTAGCCACTCGTTAATAGGATAATTTGTCAATAAAATAATAAAACAATTGTTCCCGCAGCACTGTGAGTTCAGTTCATCAAGTAACAAAGTTAAGGCTGCTTTCATTAATTGAAAGCAGCTGTAGGGTTTGCAGGATGAAAGACAGAAATCTCGATGGCACTGTGGAAAACTAGGTCAGAGAGCAGGGTAAAATTAGTTAAGCATGATGGACCAACAGTGACCTGTACAGGTGTTCAGGCTCACTTTCAGGGCATCACTTCCTCCGCTCCTATTTGGCTCCAGCAAAGCCCATAGGTCAACACGTGCACTCTTACGCCTGGTTGGAATTAAAAGCCGGTCGAGAGCTGCCCACTCCCAAACTTCAGATAATGTTACCTACGAAAAGTAAAACATTTCACAGTGTCTTTATGTTGCCGTCTGTTTCCCAAAGAGCTTTGTTTGCATCAATAAGTGGCTCTTGGTTCCTAAACCAGCAGACTAAAACTAACATTCAAATATTCTACAAGGGTGGAAAAAATACATTGCAAAGTAATAAGAGCTATTGATAAAGGAAAGACTGTAGTGAGATAAAATATCTATTGAAAATCAGCCCGATTGATACAAATGTGTTCATCTACTACATGCAAGCCCCCACAACACTTACAGTGCAAGTATTTTTCCCTCTGTCAATCTTCTTAAAGTAATATTTCCTCTCTTGTTTTCAGCCTTGGATATTTTTCTTTCTACTGTATAACCTTCTGTCTTAATATTCTGTACTAACTGAAAACTTAAAAAGTAGGAAAAGATTGGTAAATGCTATTACTTTTTATTATAACGATTTAACTTTAAACTCAATATTCCTTAAGAGAGAGAAGACTGGTCAGACACTACACATTCTATATTATGTGAGTGTAATTTATTAATATGTCAGGCTGAAAATGCCAGAGATATTTGTTTGATCTTGGTTGAAATCAAACACCTTCAGCTACATGAAATAGGGCTCCGACAAATAGCTCAACCTTTCAGATAAGGAAAATAAAGTAGCCACCCTGTAACGAGTAGGATGAGGGCAGCATTAGGAGAATGGGTGTTGCTGCACCACAAGAAGTGGAGGGCTTGCACACAGCAATGTTTCAGGCTGAGGCAAGCAATAAGGTGACGTGCCTTCAGGGTTTCTGGTATAGAGCTCTAGGAGATCAGTTATCAGTTAATTTCTGAAGTGTGCTTTGGTATAACTCTGAGTGATTTGGGAAACAGCAGGTCTTGGTATTTATGAGTATAAGTATGTATGGATGTTCACCCATGTATGCTGTGCAGGTGGAAGTGAGCCTGAGCAAGGCTTTACCTGCAAGTGGAAACTCCTGACTGATGGATGTTCCTGTGCCTCCCTTAAAAGTGTCTTGGAAGCAGACATTTTTACAATATGAGCTTTCTGGCTCACCATGGTGCACTTCTCTGTCTCGCTCTCACAACTGAATTTCAGACTTTACAGTCCAACTTTTATGTCTCTTTTGGGGGCTTTGAAGTGCTGGATGACAGTGTTTGTTGGCTGGATTTTTAATTTTCCCCTTATCAAGTTGAGGATATGAGAGTAAACTCTCCTCTCTTATTTTCTAAAAAACAGAAGTAGAGCCTAGGAAAACCTGAAATAATTTTTGACACAATTTAACAGAGTTGCTTACTTTAAAATTCTCAAAACAAGGGCACGGGAACTGAGGTAAAAAAATAATTTAAAAAAAGTAAGAGAGATTAATGTGATTCTTACTGGTTCACATCTTTAGCAAGCAGACTCATCTCAAAGAAAGCCTCCATTGTTCAAGAAATACAGAGTAGTTTAAAACTGAAATTCTTCTTCACTTTTTTAAGAGAGGTTTAGTTACCTTGCTGATTCATAGCAATGAAGTCAAGTGCTCAAATTATTTACTGGTGGGAGTTTCATTTTAACATCCTCAGTTACAACGCTGTTCATTATTCTGTAAAAACCAGCTCATTTCCAACACTGCTGAACAATATTCCTTTAAAGTTCATTTGTCAAATCAATCTTGTCTTTGCTGTCTCTCATAAGAAGAATATAATAATGTTCTTTGTTTGCTTGTTTGTACATCTAAGTGCTATAGATGTTCATTAACTCCTCCTTGCAAGGAGTGAAATACCTTTTTCACTTGGGAACCAGTGATATATTTTTCTCACCGTGTACCTGAAAATTCAGAGTCTAAAACAATGTTTGCTATTTTCCTGACAAGCACTAATGGCACTACCACTAAATCAAATACTAAGAAAAGAAAAAAAAAATGGAAAACTCTTTCATATTACAGTATAATTTAATGAAGATGTGCTTAGATAACACAATGCAAAAAGAAAATCTGACTTGACAAAATATCAATATCAAATCTTAACCCCTTTTGCACAGTAAGTATAATAATAATTCAATGTAATAATAATTTAAAATGTGTGTGTGTGTATACAGAGAAAAGCTGTGTCAAATATTGAGTCAGAGCCTCTAACTGCTTTAAACTAATATAGGGATTTTGTCGGTGGAACTATATGGATTTATGTCAAATTAAGAGCTGAACATTGACAACAGATACATTGATAACAGGAAATAACTTTTTACTCTGTTTTACTAAGAACAAAATGTTTGTGTCAGCAGAATTAAACGTGTTTTCATGTGTCTGTAAATCTATCTGTCTGCAAATATGGACAAATATTTGTGCTGATTGAAATAAATATTTTCTGAAGCCCTAGAAGTCACATTATTCCATTTACTTCATTTCTGAGCAGATCACATGTATTAGAGTAAAATATGAATGTTGCTTTTATCCTTTATAGCTAAAATCACTTAATTCTGGCATTTCTAGTAAGGTGGTTTTGTAAAATTTTATCAATAACACTGTATGAGAGAAGCTGCTGAAAACCTTTCCTCTGACACTCAGGAAAAATAAAACTAAAATCCTACATTACTTGCAGGATTGCATGGGCTAAAAGTTTGTGCCTAGACTGTATGAAAGAGAAAAAAAAAGGTATATATTCAGAGAGACAGTACACAGAAGTGAAAGCAGCTGAACTTCTTGCAAACCACCCTCAGTTGTGAAAAGAGAGAACAGCGGCTACCATGTGGCACAAAACCTAAATATATATTATTTTGTTCCTTTTCGTTAAGACTGCATAGGGCATAAGTTGTTTTCAAGCATGCCTCGGACTCCTACAGCTCCAGCTGTCATGTGTAATTAAACATTTGGCCTCCACAATTACTCTACAGTGTACATATGCCAGTATTTCAAGCCTGGAATATGCATTTCAAAGAAGAATAATTCCCTGGAAATCCTAAATTGACAGGAGCAAAGACAGCCTGAAGGAAAGTAGTCAGAGAAAACTGTAAGGTCGGGATCTAATGATTAAAAAAGAAACTTCAAGAAGAACTTCAACCCTTAACTAAACCAATGGGAAAAAGAACGACAGTTGGCAAGCAGATTTCTGCATAGGGATCCTGATTAGGGAGCCTCTTGGGTTAATTTAATATTATCAGTGTTGTTCACCTTGCTGTAGTATGCCTTACCATTAATACCATTTAAACAGATTTCTTTTTTCTTAAAGCATATTTGGCATCATTTATTTTCCATGAATACTGATTATGGCAATATTAAATTTGATGATTCATATTGAATCTGAGGTTGATTTATCAGCAAAGTGAGTTGGTCTGTTGTTTCTTTTTTGTTTGTGTGTTCAGTTTTTTTCTTCTCTTTTTCTTTTTTACTCCACTGCTCCACATGCTTGCATTTAGGACTAGTGTTGTCGCCCTATGTAATGCTGAGTTTGCATTCCTGTTTGGACCCCACATTTCAGCATTTTGTATGAGGACCATTTGTAAAGAAATATCTAAACCCCCTGAGATTTCTAATGCAAGTTTAAGAAAAAATGGACCTAGAAAAAAACAGATATTTTTAAACAGACAGAAAGAAGCTATGCAGTAATAAAAAATGAGTGAATAAATTTCTTGTTTACAAAAATGGTTTTCTGTAGAGTGTCTCCGGGGTCCAAGGATCTATCTTCCATCCTTGATCATCTGTTTGGTAGTCTTCAAATGTAAAGGACTACAAATCTGGTCCAAGGGCTTGAGGAATCAAGAGAAACTTCGAGAAAAAATGAACAATCATCTATTAAGACGTGATTAATTCAACATAGGTTCCCTTCTGTAATGAAGAGAGAAATAAACACTTCCAGTGTACGATGCACTCAATGCATCGTAAGCTGGAATTCTTATGCATTATCATAAAGCATTAGTTTTCAATAATAATCACAGAATCACACAGAATCACAGAATGTTAAAGGTTGGAAGGGACCTCAAAGATCATCTAGTCCAACCCCCCTGCCAGAGCAGGATCACCTACACTAGAGCGCACAGGAACGCGTCCAGGCGGGTTTTGAATGTCTCAAGAGATGGAGATTCCACAACCTCCCTAGGCAGCCTGTTCCAGTGCTCAGTCACCCTCACAGTGAAAAAGTTTTTCCTCATATTTTTCTGGAACCTCCTGTGTTCCAGCTTCCACCCATTGCCCCTTGTCCTGTCAGTGGATGCCGCTGAAAAGAGCCTGGCTCCATCCTCCTGACATTCCCCCTTGACATATTTATAAACATTGATGAGGTCACCCCTCAGCCTCCTCTTCTCCAAGCTAAAGAGATCCAGCTCCTTCAGCCTTTCCTCATAAGGGAGATGCTCCACTCCCTTCACCATCTTTGTGGCTCTACGCTGGACTCTCTCAAGCAGCTCCCTGTCCTTCTTGAACTGAGGGGCCCAGAACTGGACACAATATTCCAGATGCGGCCTCACCAGGGCAGAGTAGAGGGGCAGGAGGACCTCTCTTGACCTACTTGCTACTCCCCTTCTAATACACCCCAGGATGCCATTGGCCTTCTTGGCCACGAGGGCACACTGCTGGCTCATGGTCATCCTGCTGTCCACTAGAACCCCCAGGTCCCTTTCCCCTGCACTGCTCTCCAGCAGGGCAGTCCCCAACCTATATTGGCACATGGGGTTATTTTTTCCCAAGTGCAAAACTCTACACTTGCCCTTATTAAACTTCATAAGATTTCTCCCCGCCCAGCCCTCCAGCCTGTCCAGGTCTCTCTGAATGGCTGCACAGCCTTCTGGTGTGTCAACCACTCCCCCCAACTTCGTATCATCAGCAAACTTGCTGACAACATTCTCTAATCCCTCATCCAGATCATTGATGAATATATTAAACAGCACCGGCCCAAGCACTGACCCCTGAGGGACCCCACTAGACACAGGCATCCAGCCAGACTCGGCCCCATTGACCACAACCCTCTGGCTTCTTCCCTTCAACCAGTTCTCGACCCACCTCACTACTTGGTCATCCAGACCACACTTCCTCAGTTTACCTATGAGGATGCTGTGGGAGACGGTGTCAAAGGCCTTGCTGATGTCCAGGTAGACCACGTCCACTGCATGGCCACCATCCATCCACCTGGTTATGTCCAGAAACATACTATAAAGGACAGACAACTATGACTAGAGCAGACTTAGATTTCTAAATTTGAAACATCTGCGTTAATCTGGGATGAATTCCTACTTATGAGGAACATTTTTTCTTAATTCTTCCCTTTGTATCACTTAGCTTTAAAGTGACAATAGGGAGAAAAGCACTTCCACCATTGGAACTGTATCAGTTGATAATGGAGTATTTTCCCAAAAGGTTGTTGTCAACTGTGCTAACCTGTTAGTACTGCAGGCATCCCTGCCTTTATTCCATTTCAAACTAAGTTAAGGCATTTATCTTTGATTGTAACTTACTCTCTTAATAAAATTTAAAGTTCACATCACTGTAAGGTGCCATGGCATGACAGCAAGTTACAATGCCTGTCACTGTGAATGATGGAATGACAATAAATTCATGCAAACCCTCATGCACAAACACACATGCAAGGAAACGATGTTTTAATGCAGCTTGGTATTAGGCTCTAGCCTGCAAATGTTTTATACTGAAAAAGCAGCTTTGGTAAAGAAGCAACAGGACCACAATATGACTGAATCATCATCTTCTATTCAGGTTAAAGTACAAGTAAAGTCACATTAAACTATATGTCACTTTTCTTATTATTTTTGGTTTCACTTCAAAATCCAACTCTGCCAAGACTGAGGCTGTTGATAAGGAGTTGAGTACAGCTTTTCCTCGTTAGAGCTGATCACTGAGGCACCAACTTGTTAAGTAGGAACTATCAACTTCATTGACTTTAACTACTAATTTCCATATTTCTTTTAATAGATGCTCGTGTTGCAGATTATTCAGGAAAAGAGACAGACTACCTGCTAATTCTGGTAGTGGCAGTAGCTTCGGAGTACTGGCATGAGAATGGTCCTTCTGGTTAAAAACACAGAGGAGTAACTCTGAGAGACAAGAAATCTGTGTTGCTCTTCCCCCCGCTCTTCCCATATCAATTTTGCTCTAGCCAAGCCTGGAAAGTTTCTCGTTCTTGCACTGCAGTTTTGTCTTCTGCATTTCATGTAAGCAAGGTAAATCCACAAGTTGAGAGAAGTTCATAGCACTCAACTATAGGAAACACAGGACACAATACAATTGTAAAATGACAGTGCAAAATCACTCCTTAGGAGTCCCTGCCTGACTTTCCACTCCTTCATCCTAGAAGATGAGAATTCCGCTATTTCAAAGCAATCTACTGATTTAAGTTGATCTAGATGTCTCAGAGGGCAGGGGCTTCAAAATCAAAGCCCCAAACATCCACTTATTGACTACATCCTGCACTTTAAGGGTGTAGTATTAATGCAGGAAAAGGCTTACTTCAGCTGCCACCCTCTTTCCCCAGTTTTTCTTTTGTTTTCAAAAGCTATCTGACCTTGTCTTTCATTCTGAGGAGTTGACTGTTGGAAAGAGGAAGGATGTTGGGAAAGAGAAGAGAAAGAGAGAGAGCAGTAAGGGAGGGGGTATCACAGGATTTAGGAAACTGTCAGTGTGACTGAAAGGCATTGACCATTATAATTCTAATACTCTGTATCCTGTAATGCAAAAAAAAGTCATGTTTGCTCAAGGCTGTGGAACAGAAAGTAAAATCTTACCTCTACTCAGTCAGTTGAAAAGCATGGCATTGACTTTGGTGAAGACAGGATATTTACTGAATCTTAAGAGGTTTCTTAACTATTCTAAAAAAAAAATAAGGGTAAGGCTGGAAGTTTCACTATGTACTCAGACCTCACTGAATTTTTTTAATGAAATGGGGTGATCCAGAGTATTGTCTAACCCATTGTTACTTCCTACTGTTGTATTTTTTCCCTACTTTCTGTTGTTAGGCTCATTGTCTCTGTTATCATCTAATCCTTTTATCTTCCAGTTGCCTGTCCAAACAAGTTCTGGAGTAGTATGCTGCTATTTTGATCCATATCCAAAAAATGAGAAAGGGTATGAAGTGAAAGACTCAATTTTTAGTCTTTTAGTGGATGCTCTACAGTAATTCTTTAAACATGGTGTCTCTAAGGTGGTCGAATGGTTTCTTTCTCTCCCATCCCTCCTTTCTGGAGCTAATTATAAGACTGAAAGTAGTTTAGCATGCTGGAAAAATTTACATCACTGTAGTAAGTGGAAATTGTCTTTTGATCTTTGGTCCCTTCCTCCTCTTACAGAAAAGTGGAAAACACTTTTTTTCTAATGAAAACTTGCAAATCTTGTACCCCTTGAGATTGTCTGCCCACTCATTTCTGTAACTGGTTGAAACATATCTTTGTTTTTATCCAAAAATTTATGTGCACTTATAAAATGGTAAATGGCTATCCAGGCAAAAGTAGAAGGGAAATGTGGAGTTGCAAACCAAATGCAAATTGATAGAATGATTTTCTTACTCAAATTATCCTCATTTTGTGGGAGATTAGCAGTGTTGTCACACATAATACATAGAACACAATTCTGTCCAACCTGCGCCAGTGAGGCTGAAGTTCTGTGTCTTCTTTTGAATATCATACTTTAAGAGAGAGAAATGGGAGAATCCCAGAGGAAAAGCACAAATGAAGAAGACATGACCTGTGAGTAAAGGTTGAAAGAATTAATTTAGTCTAGAAAAGAAGGGGACTGCCATCCTCTATCATGTAAAGATGACTATGAAGGGGGGCACTCATTTCTTCCTCGTTGCCAGCAATGGAAAGGGTAGAGAAAAAGGCCTTTTTTTAAAAAAAAAAATCTAGATATTGGGAAAAAACACAGTATTGTGACAAAATCCCAGAGAGGGTTGCCTTGTGAAGTTTCAGATATCTCTCTCTTTAGAGGGTTTTAAGACAAGATAGACAAATGCATGTTAGCAATGTCCAAGGAAAAATTGATCCTGCTTTAAGTTGAACCAGATAACCTCTTGAACTTCTATTCATCTTTAAACTTCAGTGATTCAAGATCTTCAGACTTACCTAAATATTCATAAAATGGGAGAACTGTGATACTTTTAGACAAGGCTCCTTCCTGTCTGTCACACCTAAATCTCCTGGTGCATAATGTACGGGCTAGTTTACAATACTGTCAAATCTGTTGTCATTTCAAAAGAAGCAGTACATTTTGCACACTGGTGACTGTAAAGACAAATTCCTTTGTTGAAACAAATGTCATTGACACAGTGTTGTATTGCTGGTCTGGACAAGACTGATTCAATTGTTCTGAAGGATGTGAATTTCCCTACATCTCTGCATCTCCCTGTTGATGATGGAGTAGGATGTGATATACCTCACCTTGTCAAAACTGCCTGAAGTCAAGGGTGAGATTCAATTAAGTGTAATGCTGGACAACTCCTCTGTATTGCAGATGAGCAACTTCAGATGCCTAAATACAAATGTCCACAGTCCTGTTATAAGTATCTACAGTCTAGTTACTTCTTCCAGAAGAATGTTTGGAGTGCTTTGGCTGACCAACCATACGTGTGCCTAATTTAAGTTGAGCTGGCTAGCTACTCACCTTGTGGTGAATGGGTTGGCTTAAATTTTAATGAACTGTAAAACTGTCTTAGGTAACTAGCTTATGCTTGGTCTTCTGTGGGATACCTGGAGCATGATATACCTGCATTAATTTGGATATTTACTGTAGGATGAATTGAATTGGGCTAATTCATCTGCCTAAGTATAGTTTTTCATGCTCTGTGTTATGACTCCAGAAGAGTACAGGCTTCAGTGTCTCTATCAGTCTGGCATCGGATACCTACGTTCAGGCAAGTGAAGTGATCCTGTCATTTACTAAAAGTGCCTGATTCTGTCTATTGACTGTAACGGAAGTCTGGAAATTGGAGAGGGGAAGTTTTATCCTTATGGAATTACTTACACCGACTTATACGAAATTAGACAAGACAAATCCTTTCTACTATGTTTACACTGACAATATAAGCAAGGCTTTATTTGAGAGATGAGTGATTAGGAAGTAGGCACAGAAGAAAAATTTTCAGGAAGTGCCAAAAGAATGAAAATAAGACACAGAAGACTAAAGAAGAAGTAGAGAAAAACAGTAGTTGGAAAAACAAAAATGAGGGAAATAAAAAAAAAAAGGCCAGAAATGTGGTTGTCTTAAGGAGGAACTTTTTACCTCATTGTTCTTTACTAAGAGTAACAACAATGTACTAAGCAAATGTATATTGACAATAACTTAAATGTAGTCAAGAATAAAATATTTTACCCTAACTTTAACATCAGTGCAAATCTCCTCTTCATATCAGCAGCCGTCCTAACATGTAAAACAAGATGTTTACAACTCTACATTTACTTCTAACTCCATGTAGCTGCTACAAAAATAGAATTAATCTCTCTCTATCAAATGATAGATGGATACCCAGGATTAAAGGGAATATGTGGCTTTCAAGGCATAGCTCTACATAGGAATGATGCAGAACATTAGTCAATTGGGAAACACATTTTTCTTAGTATCGCTCTTGGGTGTATCCAATCTACTTGAGAATCATGAGCTACTGTGTGCTACTTTTTCCAATTTGCTTCAAAGTGGAACAGTCTGATACATTTTTCTTTGCTTTTTGGCACTACTTTAACTATTTACCCTTTGCCATCGTCAGCCTCTCATAACAGAAAGACACTTTAATTGAATCCCACATATATAATAAGGGTTCCATTTTAAAGCAAAAAATCTTCATACCTACTGAGGAAATGAAAACACATTATTTGTATAAGAAGCTGTAGGACTAATGTTTGCACTTATATAGTGTATGAACATTAACTAATAATTATGTTCAGTAGAAACTTGTCAGTCATTCACAAAAATAGGAGAAATAATACAAGAGCTATGAAAGAATAACAAGCAAAGCAATGATTTTGAAATCACAGCATAAAGTTATGAGTTAAAATATGTCATTACAATCTTTGCATACTGAGATATTACTGAAAACTAATCATTTTGTATATTAACAAGCAAGGGTTGCAGCAGCTATTAGATGGGAATAAAAATAAAAATAGTCATTAATTTGGCAGACATGAAATATCAAAGGATGGCTATGAGGACAGTATGAAAACCACAGTCAATGGTCAGATCAGAGGTGAGCTTATGACTGATGTTAGATCATCAGAATTTCCCAAATGCCCATTTCAGCTTTCCTCAAAATTGACCAGGAGGATAAAACACTTTTTTGTTTAAGGATAAATAAATAAAGATAAACCCAACATATTGAATTTGCCTTCCCTGTTCCATCTTTCACCTCTCTGAAGTGACTGCCAACAAGTAGCATCGTGTCAACAGAGCAACATTACTAATAGTCCTTCTAATGTAACATTTTCCATTAGGAACTAACCTGGAGCTGCCAAAATTGTTTTACATACTATAACAGCTGTATTGCAGCCAAGTAATAATAATGGCTTTTAGCCAATCAACTCACCTGTGTTGGATTTGAGCTGTTTGTGTGCAGATTAAAGTCTTTAAATCCATTCACCTTCTAAAATGTTCTGTCAGTTAGCTTATACTCATCTGCTTGGCAGCTGCTTCCTCATCTAGGAAACAATTCCCACGCACCACGGGCTCCTACCACACGCATGTATCTTGTTTAGTTTGGAATAGATAGTGTTTACAGATCATACTTCAGTTTTTACAGTGAGCTGTGCTCTCCAGTTCTAGAAGATCTTAATAAAATTCATATCAGAACAGATTTGCTACCACCAAAGAGATTTTCTATCAAAGCGACACAATACAAGCTCAACCTACCTTTGAATTTATTCAGTATCATTTAGTTTGATTTAGTGATTAGGTCAACATCTGGCTTTAAACAAAGAGCTGTATGGAATCTTTTGTAGCAAGGGTTGAAAAAAGTTTTCAGAAAACTTTCCTGTAATAGTCCACCTTCTAAAGCAAAGAAATAAGTCAGTAAAATCTAAAATCTGTCTTGCTATTTGATTTTATTATTTGGAGAGATATTTTTGTCGTTTATCTCCAATCATATATTACTGCAGTTTATTTCAGACTGCCTTTCCTCTTGCCTGTTTCAGCACTAACTGAAGTTAGTTGGTGTTCACTATGTATTGCAATGTTTTGAAAATGAAAAATACGTAGAGATGCAGTAGTATAAAGAACTTTTCAAAGTCTCCTGTAAGTTTTTTGTTATAAAGACTTTTTGTAAGTCCTTTACTTATTTTATGCCTTTAATTACAGAACTATCCAAAGTCCAGGATGTGCACCTGTACATTTTAGACATTCAAATTAATAAGTAATAAGATTTGACAGGGTCACAGCAAAGGTGGCCCAGCTGCAGGCATGTTTAGGCTGTAGATTTACCAAGTGACTTAAAGCCAGTGACTGGCAATTTTACCTTTGGTAGCAATATTTTCCACATATGAAAAGAGCAGAATCTGTGTAACATCTTTACTCCCGTCTTTTAAAGAGTTTATCACTTGCTTACAATACCTTAAGTTCACAATTCATGTATATTATTGCGCATGTCAAAGTGTAGAAGCCAGATTACTGATAGTGCAGGATTCATAGGGAACCTTAGAGGCATGACGTGTTTTTCAAAACACTTTGTTGTGGCAGTTGAGTAAACTAAACTGAAACTTCTTCTTTCTTCTTTTTTTTCTTTTCATTTTTTTTCTTCTTTCCAACTACACAGTAGCCAAGATCACAAGTATATCATGTCAAAATAAACACTTGTCTACACAGATGACAGCTTCAGGAAGAGTCCATGAACAAAATAGCATGAAAGTATAATTATACCTTTACTGTTGTCCAGGGTGGTCTTTGCAGGTCAGGTCTGAGGTCCCTGGCTTTGCAGGGGAAGCTATTCATTGTTAAGTAGTCACCTTATCTTAACTTGGGAATGACAGAAAGATGCATAGATCTAGAGCTGGACATTTCTGGATGTCTTTATCCCACCTATGCCTGTACATCCCCCCACAAAAATGACAGATTACATACTGGAAGCACACCCAAACACAGGAACACAGAGGACTGTATTCAGGCATTGACCATGGCCAATCAAGCCTCTTCCAGAAATGAAATGTATAGGACCCTGAGATGGAGAACTTCCGAGAGCTTTTTCTCTTTGGCCACCCCGCTGTATGGTGATTGCCTTTTCTTCACCCTCCTCCTTCCGAGGGCTCATGTTCCAGGAAGCATCAGCAAAAAGCCATGCACATTCTGAAGACAGATGATCATGATTGTGGGCTGGGTAACCTTGTGGGAGCACGAGGCCCTCAGTGACTAATCCCTGTCCTGACCTGGGCCACCTACAAATACTCTGACAAGCCACCCCTTCACCACGTAATGGTAGGAAGGAGAGAGTTGTCAGCCACAAATGTTTCATACTCAGAGCTGTATAGTTGAGTCGACATTGTCTGACAGGAAAGGTTTTTTACCTTGGGAGATGCAAGTACAACCCTACTGTGTCAGACCTGCTAGAACTGTACCCAAATTGATCACAGAGCTGTGCTGTGTGGGTGCATTACACTGGGGGTACAGTACTGTGTCTGCAGCATTGAGAAGGTACCCTCTTGACCTCCACTCCCTTTCCGTTTCAGAATAAATTACATCTATTGCTGTGTTTGCCAGAGTTGCTTCTGAGCTTCCTTGGTAGTGTTGGTAAATGGTGATAACCGATGGACAAGGAAGTGGTCTGGGGTCGGAGTGAAATTGCCACCACCATGACAATGAGTAAAGAGGAGGAAAAAGTGAGATGCAGAGAAGGACTGATGATCGCTGGAAATTCGTGTCGATGCTTCTACCGCCTTTGGTCAGACCCAGACTGCCCTCCATAACAATAGCAGCCTGATTCTCCTAGTATCTGTCAATGACCATGGGACCATTACTATAATAAGATCCAGTACCTTGAGTCTCAGTCATGATCATGACTGAGATCAAATATATCCAGATGCAGGATCCAGGAAAGGGAAAATGCAAAATATTTTCCTCTGTTCCTGAAATGAAGTGGAAATATTATTATGTACAGATAAGCCTGCCACAGACATGTTGGGAACTGCAAGTAAAAATAAATAACATGTGGTTTAAGCTTGTTTATTGATACATATAGACCTATCAACACACGATTAATTCTGACTACATCAGTAAATAGTATCTGTGGTTCTGAAGACAACAGCAATCATACTACTCAGGAGAGAAAGCAATGATGGAGTGAAAAAGAAGGATAGAGCACATTCATTCGTAGACATTCTACATTGGTTTAAAAGTGTAAAGCAATTTGTTCAACTTATTAAAGTAAGAGTTTATAAAATACTCTTGGACTCTGTTTTGTGCATTTATTGAATTCAAAACTTCACATATAAAAATGACTAGAACTTGATTTCTGGTGTCATATAGAAAAAGCTGATTTACATTTGAGGAAACAATAAGTCTCAAGACCACAACTATCTCTTACCAAGGTATTTTTTTCTCCCTGGGGGAAGAGAAAAGCTATTGGAGCACACATAAAATTTAGGTACTTTAAGAATTTCTCCAGGACTTCTGTTAGATTTGCTATCAGAAGAGGCAATAAAATGGGAATTTATGTTTTTTCCTTAACAAATCTTACGCTTTCTGATCTGGTGTTTTGTCATTGCAATTAGAGCTGTTCCTTGAAGTAGCAAACTGAAAAGCGATGCCACCATGTTTATTTTAGGTATGAACATTTAAGGAATACGAGGAATGTTAAAAAAATAAAGTTCATATATGTTATTCATATATCTTTTTTTTTTTTCTGACAGGTTGCCTTTATACAGAATAAGCGTATGACTTGATCATGACTTACAGGAAAAAAATATGTTTTAAGCTACTTTCCTCAACTAAGATTGCAGCCCTGTAGGACATTAATTTATGGTTGCAATAATATTTCAGGCTGTACCTATTCCAGGTGAAAACATCTTCCTAATATCTTGCCAAAAGAATTGTCAACAAAAGAGTAGAAAAATTAGGACATGACACAATTTCTACTGTCAGTGTTGGATCACTTCTGCAGCAGGATAATGTTCCATAAAACATCTTTAAGTAGTTTGCGTAGAGTTTATCTCATCCTTTACCTGCACCTTCACTGATGTTACAGATAGTCATAAGTCTTAGCTGCGGTCACTCAATTAGTGAGCTCCTGAGTCTACAAATCAGAGTTGAATATGGGAAACATTGAGGTACCCAGGGTAAATGTTACAAACCCTGAAGCACAAGTGAAAAAGAGCCTCTCTGTGTCCTTCAGCTCAAACAGGGAGATGATTCTGGTTACTGGATTGGTTCTACTTTCATCCAATGACTGTCTATATTAGTCTATGGAACTAACCTTTCTAAGACAAACAGAATATTAAAGAACAGTGTCCTAGTTGTGGTTACTCATGGAAACGCATATTTCATCTCATTTGCTTGTTCTCTGGCTCTATGATATTTTATATTGAGGGTGATACAGAAAAACATTGATTACAACATTCCTATGTCTTAATTATTTGGGCTTTCTCCCAGGGAGAAAAACCTAGGTATGTACAACAGCTAGTCTTCTCTCAGTTCCCACCACAAGTGGGAACATGAATCCAGAGTTTGATTCGTGGCTGTCTAGTTGCAAAAAGCCAATGGTCAAATAAGATCTCTTGCACTAGACATCATTCCAGATAGACAAAATAAGCAATCGGGATTCAAACTTCAAGTAGAAATTTCATGCTGTCATTCTTTATTTTCAAGTGAGTGTCAAGGAGACAATATCCACCTATATTTGTTTCTCATATATGATAAACTGAACTGTACTTTCTGTCATCCTGCTCTAGAGGCAAGGATCTTCAAACTCAAAGAGTTTGCAGACCACAATCTGTCCCCGTCCCACTACCTTCCTATTTCTGTCCAACTCAGTGAAGACTGAGAGTCACGTAAGCATCTTGGAAATATTATTTATCAGTTCTTACAAATACCTAATTCATTATGAGAGCTTTTTTTTTCCTTTTTTTTCTTTTATATCATCTAGGAAATGTCAGCAATTTAACACAGAGACAATGAAGCAGGGGAAGAGGCTTGTGGTGAATTGCCCTGGGCAAGCCACCAGGTGCTAACTAAGCTGTTCTATCACTCTCCTTCCTCTCCAGCACAGAAGGAGAAAATACTACTAAAAGCACATAGGTTGAGATAAGGACAGGGAGATCACTTGCCAATTACTGTCATGGGCAAACCAGACTCATCCTGGGGAAATTAATTTAATTTATGGTCAATTAATCAGCATAGGATAATAAGAAATAAGAAGAAATCTAGACAAAAACACCTTCCCCCACTCCTTCTTTCTTCCTAGGCTCAGCTTTACTCCCAACTCTCCCACTTCCTCCCTCTGAGTGGTGCAGCTGGATGGGGAAGGGGGGTTGTGTTCGTATCTTCACCTTTCTCTTCTGGCAACTGTTGTGCAGCATTTTTTACCTTTTCTTACATACGTAGTCACAGAACTGCTTCCAGTGTAGGTGACAGCACCTAGCTTTGGCCAGCGGCATGTCCATCTTGGAGCTGACTGGAACTGGATTTGTCTGACACGGAAGTAGCTACTGGTATCTTCTCAAGAAGCCACCTCTGCAACTCCCAAACTACCAAAACCTTGCCACATAAACCCAGTAGTACCACCAGAGATCACAGGATGTCTAGACAGAGTTTTACAAGATCTGTAAAAGAGATTGCATCTGGGCACAGCTTTAGAGTTCTGGATCCTGCATCTCGAGCCCAGAAGCCTCAATCTTTTAGGTACAAATGAAAGCTTAAATCCCTTCCAGATAAGGTCTTCTGTTTTACTAGTAAATGTCCAAAAGTAAGCAATGGAACTTCTGAATGATGTTGCTATCTCTTTAGCAACATCTTTAGCAACATCTTTAGCAACATCTACATTATGTCCAGGTATGCAGGTAGCCTTTTAAAAGAATAGAGACAGCAACACTTGGAAACTTTTAGAGGTAATTCTAGACAATAGCAATCTATTGAGTATTTCTGGTATTTACTATGTTGGTATGGAACAATAGATCTTCGAAACTAATTGCTCATATTCTTCCATGAAAGTCATGCGTAACATACGGTTTAAAGTTTTGCAGAATCATATGCATCAAAGATGCTGGTGTGTTTTCCACAGACCATTGTGAAATGTCAGTTCTCCTTTTAGGCTTCAGAAGCAAAAGATAAGTATACCTAAACAAATATTTGAGTGTGAAAGAATTATGTAACTAATAATGCCAAGTACTACGGTTTCAACTAAATAGTATATCAATACAACTTTTCATCTTTACCCTAATAAAAGTGTGTCTGGAATTTTTTTAATTGCAGCACACCAGTTTTTATCTTTACATCTATATCAGTAGGTTTATGTATAGTTTAACCGAGCTTGCTTTCAGCAATGATTTGTCATTTTTTTCTAAATGAATCTGAAATTTTATGTAAATTAATGACACAGTGATTCTTTGAAAATTTTGTGTCCACAAATCATTTTTTTGAATCCTTTATTCCATTTTTCAGCTGATCAAAGAGATTTCCTTAGACAGGAAAATTTTATTAAAAAAAGCAAGCAAGCATACTGCAAATTTTAAGTAGTTTGGTAGATATGTAGGTAGAATCTAAATTAGCACATTGTCTAGGGTAGTCTACATTGACCTACTTAGCTTTAAAGCAGAGCTGTAAGAGAGTAATTAAGAACTATAACTGCTTTCTCTACATCACACTTCACACATATCATTTACAATGTATTTGTTTAATATTGGCAGAGGACATGATGCAAAGTATCCGGCTTGTAAAATCGAAGTATAAGGTATAGAAATAAAGATACCATAAGGTCTGAAGCCCCAAAGAAGCTCAGCATTTTCAAAGTTTCAAGCTAGATATTTTGAGTGTCAAGCAATTCAAAATTGGTTCTCTTTGGAGAAGGCATTTGCAACTGAAACTCTGTTTGCATGTACCTCAGGGGCATTACAATTCCTGAGGCATTTTCTTTAAGGAGGGCTTGGCTAATAATTCTAAAACTGAGTCTTACCGTTCTCCTTTTGCTAACCTGAATACTCAGCTTTTCATCTGTGGCATATGTATTTAGTTGCAGCATGTCATATATATTGGCTTGTGATCATCTGCCTAACTGGTAAATATTACTCATATGTTTTTACCAAACCTGCCTCAGGAGACACAAAAGGTACTGTTAGAATTGACTGGATGTTTTTTCTAGGCAAAAGACTAACAGACTTGGAGAAAACACACAGCTTCTGATCTGAAAATCTTCTAGGACAACCAGAAACTGATAAAGAGAAACATCAGTGAGATTTAAGGAGATGTAGGGCTTTTGAACGACTTTTTTGGAAAAAGGAGGGAAAAATACAAACAAACAAAAACCATATTGGGAGTAGTTCATCTGCACAGACTGTGCAACAGAAGCATAGCTTAGGAATGCAATAAAGTAGAAAAATGGGAATCACCTGCAATCACAAAAGGAGGGTATCTCTTTCTCATACCAAGTGTCTGCACTAGAATGTTATAGAAACTAAATCCCACTTGAATTTATCTTTCTTTGGTTTAAAGGAGATCATAAAAGAATGAACACAGAGAAATATGTTAATTTTTTCCATCATAACTTTTACAAGCCTGAAAGCATTTATGCTACAGTGTACTGCATTCACTCCTTTCCCAATTAAGACAAGAGAATTCATCTACCAAACTATATCTTTACATTCTCCTACTGGTGGTTGCTGACATTGAAAGTACATACAGTTAATTGTCTCAGTTTCTTTATTTCTCTTATAATTCCTCTATTGGAAGCAAGGAATATAGAGGAAATAATAAGCAAGCTCCCCAATAGGTTGATAATTTTAACAGTCAAGAGTTATGCTGATGATAGGCCCATAGTGTACTTGTATTTTAATGAGGTGATTTGTGTAGACCTGTCATTGAGCATTAACATTTACAAATGTAATTAATTCAGTCATATAAAACAAATATTAGATAGTTATATTTTAATGAATTTAAACCTATGTATAAATGCCAGCAGAAAGTTCCAATCATACTTAGTCAGGAATATGCATTAATCTTGCTTAGTTTTGCTCTATATGGTGCACTAGACAACATCTTCTGCAAAATTAAAAATAAATGCCTACTTTTGACCTCTGACTCATGCAGTGTGGAAACATACAATATTTAGGTTTTAATTGTGCTATTTTTCAGCTGTACCAAATAGGACCATCTGTCCAAAGTCTAAACTTGGTTTGTTTTTTACATATATTGAAATGCATTTTTTTAAATTATGTTTTATTCTTATTTCTATGTAAAAAGTAGAGGAATATTTGCATATATCCAAATAGAAGTAGCCCAACATCTAATAAACAATAAAATATGCATTGAATAGGAAAAAACAATATCGACCTGCAAAATACTACGAAAATTTGTTCTCACAGTAAGCATCCTTTCCCTCCAATCAACTGTTTTTCTTTGACAAAGGAAACAGGAAGAAGTAAGCACTCGAATGAAATATAAGTGAATGTTGTTTGTAAAGAAGAAATGTATACACCAGTGACAAATACTTCAGGCCAGATTTCCGTACAACTTTCCAGCTTTTGTTCTTCACTGAAAAAAAAAAACCACCAAAACAGATCCTGAAAATCACATTTGAAAAAACTACCACAGATGGCAATGCTTATTTGTATACTCACTAGATAATGCTCACAGTATCATATATTTGCATTTTATTTTCACTCAGAAGTTGCCTCGCGGTCATTTTCATTCGAATAAGCAGGTTTCTTCTACAGCCAAGAGGAAGATGGTTGCAAGAGGACTTAAGTCCTCTTAAGTGTTAAGATGTGATCGGCAGTGTGGAATCATCCCTCGCAGCAGATCCTGTGGAAAGTCGCATTTACAAAGGAGACAGAAGAACCTGAAGGTTAATGCCCTATGATTTAGGCCATTTGGGAGACCAGTGAAGAATGGACTACCCTGCTCTTTGGGCCTCTGAGCTTGTGTTCACAAAGGTGGCCTGTTACCTTGGGGAGCTTGGCCTTATCAGGAGGAGGTAGGTGCCTTCATCTCTGCTGGCTTATTTCTCACTTGCGCTCAAAATGGCATAACCCAGTCAAACAGCAGTGCACTTGCACTGCCATGTGCAAATGTAACAGACGGTCTTTGCATCAGTAAGAACAAACTTCAGCTACTCCGAAACCCCTTACAATTACTTTAACCAAATATGTGCCCCCGAAAATTTTGAGCGGTGCCACTATTCAGATTGTTCTGCTCTTCCTTATGTCAGCATCATTTCACACTCCAGACACGCTAATCCCAAAATACCTACACAGGAGCTTAAGAATTTCTTATATCTCCAGAAGACACAAAGATGAAATGTAGATGTTTTCAAATCCGACATCCCTATCTGAGTTAATCACCTTAGTTTTGTAATCAGTAAGTGGGTAGGACAGGAATTTTTTGGGCATGGTTCATCTCCTTCCAAAGTAGAATTTTGTCAGATAATTGATGCCCTAAATGTGCCTATCAGTCTCCAGAAGACCATGGCATGACTAGATGAGATTATAGATGTCTGAAGTTAGGTAAGATGAATCCCACCCACAGTGATGTATTAGATAAACAAATGCTATTGAAATATCCCAAAACACATTAAGTTGATGACTGCTATGGTTTTATATCAAACATCCCTCTGAAGTGCCTTTTATTTTATGTGTTATTATCAGAATGAAGTCATGAAGACCAATAATGAACAGCTGGAAAAGTGCATGTTACATAAAGGTGAAGAACATCTGGAGTGTTCTACAGAGGATTCAACAGAGGTTTGATAGAGTCGAATAGAATTCAACCAACTAGAATTGCAAACAACAAGATAAAGATTTAGAAAAGGGGAAGTAAAAGAAAGCTGCTGAATTCCAGTCTCTCAATCTATTTTGTGGCTGAGAAACCCTGAAAATTCAGTTTTCCTTAGTGCTGTCTCTGGGCATATCAAGGATAAGAAGGTTATTAGGAGCAGTCAGCATGGCTTTGCCAAGGGGAAGTCATGTTTGACCAACCTGATAGCCTTTTACGAAGACATAACCAGGTGGATGGATGGTGGCCGTGCAGTTGATGTGGTCTATCTGGATATCAGCAAGGCCTTTGACACCATGTCCCACAGCATCCTCATAGGTGAACTGAGGAAATGTCTGGATGACCAAGTAGTGAGGTGGGTCTCTAACTGGTTGAAGGGAAGAAGTTAGAGAGCTGTAGTCAATGGGACAGAGTCTAGTTGGAGGCCTGTGTCTAGTGGGGTCCCTCAGGGGTCAGTTCTGGGGCCAGTGTTGTTCAATATATTTATCAATGACCTGGATGTGGGATTAGAGGGCACTGTCAGCAAGTTTGCTGATGACACGAAACTGGGAGGAATGGTTGACACACCAGAAGGCTGTGTTGCCATTCAGAGAGACCTGGAGAGGCTGGAGGACTAGACGAGGAGAAATCTTATGAAATTCAACAAGGGCAAGTGTAGAGTTTTGCACCTGGGAAAGAATAAACCTATGTGCCAGTATAGGTTGGAGACTGATGGGTTGGAGAGCAGTGTAAGGGAAAGGGACCTAGGCGTTGTGGTGGGCTGCAGGATGCCCATGAGCCAGCAATGTGCCCTCGTGGCCAAGAAGGCCAAGGGCATCCTGGGGTGTATTAGAAGGGGGGTGGCTAGCAGGTAGAGAGAAGTCCTCCTGCCCCTCTACTCTGCCCTGGTGAGGCCACATCTGGAATATTGTGTCCAGTTCTGGGCCCCTCAGCTCAAGAAGGACAGGGAACTGCTGGAGAGAGTCCAGCGCAGAGCCACAAAGATGCTGAAGGGAGTGGAACATCTCCCTTATGAGGAAAGGCTGAAGGAGCTGGGTCTCTTTAGCCTGGAGAAGAGGAGGCTGAGGGGTGACCCCATTTATGTTTATAAATATGTCAAGGGGAAGTGTCAGGAGGAGGGTGCCAGGCTCTTTTCGGTGACATTCAATGACAGGACAAGGGGTAATGGGTACAAACTGGAACATAGGAGGTTCCACAAAAATATTAGGAAAAGCTTTTTCATGGTGAGGGTGACAGAGCACTGGAACAGGCTTCCCAGGGAGGTTGTGGATTCTCCTTCTTTAGAGACATTCATTGATGCCTGGATGCATTCCTGTGTGATCTACTGTAGGTGATCCTGCTCTAGCGGTGGGGCTGGACTGGATGATCTCTGAGGTCCCTTCCAACCCCAGACATTCTGTGATTCTGTGATTCTGTGTTTCTGTATGATTCTGTAAAGTTACAATACCATTTGATATTTCTGTGACAGTACTTAATGATTAGCAGTATTGAAGACCTAATGCTTAAAACAGAATACATGACTACAGAAAAATGAATACATGACAAAACTAATTCTTTTTTCAGAACATGCAAGAGTATGTTTTGGAATAACCATTTGCAAAAATAACACCAAAAACATACAGGTTTTCTGGTTTGCTGAAGGATGTGTTTCTGGAAGAAAAATGGTAGAAATATTTATTCATTTGGGGGAGCACTGAAGTTACGTGTGTAATCATTACCTATTTGATTTATTTTTGTTTATGACTTAGGAATGAATATTGAACAACACCTAAAAATTTTCCACGACAGGTACAATACCTGGAGTTCAAAGCCACAAAATATCTACTGTATGATACATATTTATTAATAGTGTTCCTATCACACTAATACTTTAAAGTGAGACAGTAAGTGTGTTATGGTATTGTAAAATTTTAATCCTAATAGAATCATAGAATGGCCTAGGTTGGAAGGGACCTTAGAGATCATCTAATCCAACCTCCCTGTCACAGGCAGGGACGCCTCTCAACTAGATCAGGCTACTCAAGGCTCTGTCCAACTTGGCCTTGAACACCTCCAGGGAGGGGGCAGCCACAACATCTCTGGACAATCTATTCCAAAGTCTTGCCACCTTCGTACTGAAGAATTTCTTCCTAAGATCTAATCTAAATCTATTCTCCTTTAACTTAAACCCATTTCCCTTTGTCCTATCAGTTGACGCTCTTGCAAAAAGTCCCTCCCCAGCCTTCCTGTAGGATCCCTTTAGGTATTGGAAGGTAGCTATTAGGTCCCCCCGAAGTCTTCTCTTTTCAAGACTGAACAATCCCAGCTCCCGCAGCCTGTCCTTGTAGCAAAGTTGCTCCAGCCCCTGGATCATCTTTGTGGCCCTCCTCTGAACACGATCCAACAGTCCTTGTCCCTCTTATGGTGGGGACACCAGAACTGGACGCAGTATTCGAGGTGGGGTCTCACAAGAGCAGAGTAAAGGGGAAGAATCACCTCTCTTGACCTCCTGGCTACGCTTCTCCTGATACATCCCAGCATAGGGTTGGCCTTCTGGGCTGCATGAGCACACTGCCGGCTCATGTTGAGCTTCTCGTCTATCAGCACCCCCAAATCCTTCTCTTCAGGGCTACTCTCAACCCACTCTGTGCCCAGTTTGTATTTGTGCCTAGGATCGGCCTGACCCAGCTGAAGGACCTTGCACTTCGGCCTGTTGAAGCTCGTGCAATTTGCACTGGCCCATTTCTCAAGCCTATCAAGGTCCCTGTGGATGGTATCTCTTCCCTCAAGTGAGTCCATGGCACCTCACAGCTTGGTGTCGTTGGCAAACTTGCTGAGGGTGCACTCAATGCCGTCGTCCATGTTGCTGACAAAGATGTTGAACAGCACTGGACCCAGAACAGACCCCTGAGGAACACCACTTGCCACTGGTCTCCATGTGGACATCGAGACATTGACCGCAACTCTTTGAGTGCGACCATCCAGCCAATTCTTTATCCACTGAGTGGTCCATCTGTCAAATCCGTGTCTCTCCATTTTAGAGACAAGGATGTCATGTGGGACAGTGTCAAAGGCCTTGCACATGTCCAGGAAAATGACATCCATTGCTTTCCCCGTGTCAACCAGTGCTGTAACTTATAAAATAAATGTGCTTACGGTAATAGGATACATGTAAGTTAGTGCTTTTATAAGTTCAATGTTGATTTATGTTGTTGTAACTACTTGATGAGCAGGATATCTTGCTGTACCTTAGAAATGAGTATATTACAGGCTACTATATTTCTTTTCACCGTTCTAAACATACTAAGGAGTTGAACAGCTATATACAATTTCAAGAAAAACTAACATTAAAATAGAATGGCAGTCTGAAGCGTTAGACATGTCTTTCTTTTTAACAGAATACTTGTTTGCTTTTAATTTATTAACCACTACATACTTTTAATGTTGTCAGATCCTCAACAGGCTTCTAGAATTTTCTAGTGTATAAAGCAGATACAAAGAAAAATAAATCTAAACTAATTCCTCTCTAAGACCATTTACTCTCAGTATCTGTTTACTATAGTGCACAATAATTATTTGTGATTACTACGTACACCGATCTCAGACTGCATATATATTACTGAACAATAAATATTTTTATTATTCTGACTATCGTATCTAGTTAGTATTAAATGATGCATATTCCTTTCATTATTTTATGCTGGTGTCTGTTGTGTGGCCTTCTACAGTAAACCATTGAGAAGGCTTGTTTTCTTCTAATACCCTTGGTTGTTGATTTTTGCACTGTTGCATATCATTACTTTTAGTGATAAGTTATTTTGTTGAATTCATTCTTTAAATTCAAAAATTGTTAGAATAAGGGATTTATGAAAATTCCCATTGGAAGACTTTCCTTACAGAACATGTATTTTTTTGGGAAATCAAGCCTATAAAAAAATCTAAACTGTTTTAAACCTGAATCTGAAGTGTTCTGCATGATAATACTGCTTTATAGTAAATTTCAATATGAAATCCTCTGCCTCAAAACACTTTTGAATAAGGTTGCTTTTCTATGGTCAAGGCTTTCCAGAAGACTATATCTTCTGTAAAACAGTATGGGAGAAGTTAGAGTGGAGCATCATGGAAGTCATATAAATTCCTTGTAGGAGTCAGAAGGAAGTGGAGGTAAGAACCTGCCAAGCTACATCTGTTGTGATCTAGCATTCATCCTCCACTCACCCTGAAAATATCACAAAAATTGAAAAAAAATGAAAATAGAGGATTCATCTCACTCAAATTCACATCCAGTAACTAAGCATATAATCTTAACTAGGTGTCAAGATTTCTGCAAGAGGGAGACACGGGATCGCAGGATATTTTACCCCATCCCCAAATAACATGAGATGGGCAGGATCAATTGCATTCAAAGGACACCTGCCTCCCTTCCTCTGTGTTCGTGTACAGACACGACTTAGGTGGCTAACTCTGAGGTTGCAACTGACTTTCAGAAGGCTGAAGGCAGCGGTTAGGAACCTTTTTTGGCCTTAATTTCCATGTACTTATCCACAGAAACAAGACTCTCCTCTCCAACAGAAGAATCAGAGTTGAATCCTTACCTATTTTCTCTCAATGCCTTTTTGGAGAAGGCTATGTCTCTTCAGTGATTACTCTAAGCCTGCACGGTTGCATACTTTCGTGGTGTTTGAATGTCAAAGATTGCCACATTCCTAGGACATCCAAAAGCCAGTAGTTACTCTTTTCAGGGAAGAAAAACGTTGTTCTGGAGATGATAGACTGATAAAAGCCCATAAAACCTGGTTTTCAGCATTACTGAAGGGTCCTCAGCAGTACTAGAAACATGCTCAGTTGGCTACAAGCTGCATATTTTCCTCTTCAGTCTCTTGAATAGTGTGTGAAAATAATATCTAGACTTGAAAATCAAATCATGAAACTTACACAGATTTTTCCAGAGCAGTTTTTTTTCCCATGCAGCTACAACCTGAGTATTTGTTGTGTGCTGCAGCTTTGCCATCTTCACTGGACTAAGATGGGTAAATCCACTCTATCACTGTATCTCTGAACTCATAAAGATTCCCCAGACTAGAGTAAGCTAGAGATAAACAACTATGTAAGCAACTTGCTCTTCTAGAGTGAACTCTTAATACTGTACATGTTTAAACAGTATTGCTGTTGAACTAAATGTCATAGACCTTCTCACAAACTTCTCCTATATTACTTATGCTTCCTCCTTAGTGGAGTTAGGTAGATAAGTGTTGTCATCATTTCTACTCAGCCTATTGCTTTATTTAAGGTCAGGGGGATGAGTAAAGCCAAGGTTTGCAAGGGAAACATCCAGCATCACAGCCTGTACCTGACACAGCCAGACAAAAACCTAGCAGCAGATCCTAAGAATATATAGGCATAGGGAACAAAACAAAACATTGCAGCAATAATTATGTAATGTAAGTTCTTTAATCTTTGCATCAGAACATTTTTTTTTCCCTATTTTAAGGTTCTTTTAAGTTCCTCCCTTGATTTATTTACTACCCTTCTAGTATTTGGTCAATGAATATGCTCTTATAAACACAGCATTTCTGCTCTCCACATTCTTAGCTGTCAGCAGCAGTTTCTTACACTAGGTACAATAAAACATTTTGTCTAGAGAAAATTTGTGTTTCCCTATATATTTCTCAGTGGTTTAGTCAATAATTTTAACACAGGTATCTCTCTTCTACCTGTTTACATTTTTCCTAGAAAATCAGTATTGATAGTCTAGATCTGTGAAGAATCCCCCCCAGATATCGAGTGTGACTACTGTTTCAGAATTAAGTCACAAACTTCCCTTTTTTAAGGTCAGATATACTATCCAGCAAGTTCTATAGCTCTAACTCTGTAGTCACAGTACAAATATTTCTTAGAGTCTGTTGACTACACCTGAAGAGAAAGCTACAACCACACTCCCACATTTTTTAATTATGTTCAACGTCTTTTCATGTGCTGTTACAATTTTTAAAAATGAGATAGGCAAACTATTCAAATAGGAGTAACAAGACAAAAGCCATTGTATGCTGTTAAACAGAGTGTTAAATCTTGCTACGTGAGTAAATAAAATCACAGAGTTTGTACTTCTGATTGTGCAGTATATTTCACTGTACAACAATAACCTAGATCTCTCCATCACCATGAAAAATGAGAAATTTTAAGGGCTACCGAACATCAAATATTTTCTCCTTATGCCAGCATATTTATATCTTGCACAGGTGTTTTTCTAAGTATCAGGTATTTATAAAATTCTCAATATCCAGTGAACACAGTCCATATTTCTCTTAGGTTATGATGATGGTGCAGTGTTGATACAGTGAGTGAAAACAGGAAACCAAGCCAGGTCAGAACTTAATTTCTCAGATACTCTAAGTTACCTTACATTTTCCTTTCCATTCAGCTAGCTAAGTTGTTTCTTTTTTCCATATGCATCATCTCTGTTTTCTCTCTTATACTCTGGATATCCCTCCTGAGCCAGATCACGTGGACATATTTCAACTTCATTAAATACACCATGTCAGGTTAATTTGATCCAAACATTAAGTATTTTATTTAGTCAAAACTGGAAAAAAAGAAAAAAAGGATCAGACCTTACTTATCCTGCTGAATATCCCACTGAGCACTCAGCATCCTGATGAGGAAGTCCTGCTGCTGTCTGCTCTTGGCTTTCCTGAGCAGCTGATGTGGTGAACTATGGGGCCTTGGCAGAGTCTACCTCTTTTTCCCCTCTAAGTGGTTGCTCCCTTCATTTATGGTCATCCTCTAGAAATCCATAAGACACCTTTCAGTTTCAGTAAGGAGACTGGAATCCCACACTGTACTACTAGTGATCCTGCTTTCAAGGTACGGTAAAGAACATGGCAAATATCTACGTTATTTAGTGGAATAATTCATCTTTAAATATGGTTGAATTACTACAACATGTTTTTAATCTATTGTTCTAAAAACTTTCATTCATATATCCGTTTGTCTCCTCCTTTCTATCACAGAAAGGACTTGTAGAGACCTTCTAAGTTAAAAACACTATTTGTCCCATGCATAAAATCAGAAAAGCTTCAATGATGACTATCACATGTTTATTGCTACTGTGACTGCCGAAGTCTGTTTTGCTACCCAAGTCCAGTGGATAGCAAAAGAACAGAGGGACACCTGCCAGACAATATCATGACTCTTGAGTAGCTTTTATTGCCAATCCTGTCTATAGCCTTCAGGTAGCAAGAGTAGTGTCTGAGGAAGCCCCACCTATTGTCCCATCTGTATGCCCATAAGCATCGTGCACATGTATTTCAGAGACCGTTCAGCAAGCCTACTCAATAAAATTTCAATCCATTCCAAGTTTATAAAGGTTCAATCAGGCAGATGTTAATCAGCAAACTATGCATAAAAAAACGAGTAGCCATTTCCACCGTCTCCAAGATACTTGCCATAGAATCTATTATTCCAGTACCACAATTGAAAAAGGGCTTAGGTTTCAATTGAATCTCTTTTGCAGTCTCAAAGAAATTAGGGCTCCTCGAGGCTGATACTTACTCTAATGAACCTGAACACTGTGAAACCCTCCTTCTCGACCCCTGAAAAAGGCTTCTCTGACCATAAACAAGACTGTATCTCTGGAGGATTTCCTATGCTTTATTCATCTAAAGATATGCTTTATAGTCTCTCAAGAATGGTATTTGCCTTTATATCAAGTTCAGAACTGGTAAAATTGCCCTGGATAATTTTATTAAGCTGATAGAGAAGGGAACTGCTCATTTTAGGAATAAAGAAAGATCTTTGCTTTATCAGTCAGTTAATCAGGGGCTTTTTATTTATTTCCTGTAAAATTGTCTCCTTTTTTTTTTAGAAATCAAGAAGAATTTCAGATTGTCCGAGAGCTGGTTTTGGTTTTGGTGGTTTTTTTTTTTCTTTCTGGCATGTCTAAAATGAGACAATCCAAGCAATTCTTTCTATATAGGTTTCTACATTTTATTCTAAAAGCATAAATCGTTTACATTTGATACCTAATCTAACTCCCATCAATGGCAATGGAAAACTTGCTATTAAGTTTGGTGGAACTCAAGGAAAAACACATTCTGGTGAGTACTTCCAAAGAACTTTGGTTTCTAAAGCCTTGCATGCTCACACTCTTTAGAGGCAGACAGGTAAATTCTGGAGTTACATTCCACCTCTGTGTATATACATAGAAATATGAGTTGATGGAAGTTTATGTGTGTGGGGCAGAACCCACAAAATTACAAGTTTGATGATTCAACAAGTGTGCAATCTAAATTAATCACGTAAAGGAACAGAAAAGAGAGAAGAGTCGGAAAGTTCATTTACAACATAGTATTTAACCTTTCCTTTAATTCCTTCACCATCTTTCTCCTGCAGCTGACAGAACTTCCTGTAGGGGATGGAGGAGGTCAGATGGTCTTAAATTCATGATTCCCGATGCGTAAACTATGGTTCATTCAAAATATCTCTTGCTTTCTGACACGTCTAAAGTGAGAGAATCGAAGATGTTACTTTTATATAGGTTTTGGGAGTAGTTTTTTAAAAAAATAAAAACAATTTTTTAAAAATTATATTGTTCATTCAAAGATATTGGAAAAGGCTGTAAGGCTGTAATATAATATTTGTTTTGTATTCACACTGATTTTTTTTTTTTTTTTCTTAAAGCTGCTTTTAAAATACGTTGCAGCCATGACTAGTACTTGCCATTGGGTATCGAAGTGTTTTCCACATTAGTTTACTGGATTACTCAATACATCAGTTCTCACCATAGCTCCTTTCAGCAGCCAGTCTTTAGAGGGAAAGCCCAGAACTCAACTAGTAAGGCAGTGACACAGTTGCATCCCTGTCATAGCAGACATTCAGAAATTCAGAGGTAGAACGGAGTTTCTTACTGCAGGTGGTTTGTTCATGTGACATTAACAGTTTTAAATTACTACAGGGCAAAACCTAATTTATATAACCTTTCTCTGTCTATGAAGTTAAGAGAAGTGTTAAATACTGAGTAAAGTGAGCAGTGCTGTATTTTAATGACTATCTGAGGTCTCGAGTTAAAGCTTCGAGTTTTTAGAGACACATGAGATCTTTGACAGTCCACTGAAAAAAATCTCGGTTGTTAATCCCTTGAATGTTAATGCTATGCTTAATGAGTTTATATGACTTTCCTCAATCATGGGGCAGGAAAATTGAGATTTCCTTTGGGTTTTAGATTTCATTTTTTTTCTGTGTTTTTCATTGTCTCTATCAGTTCATGGGTTTGGCTGGTGACATTCCTTTTTTCTCTTGTGAGAAAAGGACCTGTAAACTGTCTTTGTTTACTTTGATTCAAGCAGATAAGTCATTGCTGTCTTTCACTTGCTGGAATATAACATTGCCATCTATTTGACCCAACTAAATTAAAAAAACAATAATCTATGAATGTAATTTAGCACTGTTTCAGGACACTTGGCACAGAAGGGGATTGAGTTGCACTTTAAATTGGGAAACTTGCAGAAGTATTATTCAGAATGCATTAAAAAAACCCCACAAAATAAACTTAGGAGAAATAAACTAGCCAGCTCAGCTCCGTGTTTCTGAAGTCAGCACCAGGACAGCCACAGCTGATGATTGCTAAAAGTGTTAAACCATTCCAGCATTCCCATTGTAATCTTACAGGACAGGACTAGGAAAGCTTTATACCACAAGAGTTTTAGGACTTCTGCTTGAAGAGTACAAGCATGAACACTGCAAATTAGATGGCAAAGCTTGACTAAAGGTGACTTTTGGTTAAAGGATGCTGCAGACCATGGTTGGTTAGCTTTGTTCTTGGGCCATGTTTGATGTTTCTTGTCAAGTTTCAGAAAAACGGGGAGGGGAAGGAGACAGAGAGAGAAAGAGATAGCTGCAATTAAAAATAGGTATTTTTTTAAACGGCAGACTCTTATTTTTATAGCTGTTACATTCCTCAGTTCAGACCTTTCCCTGGGTGAAAGCAGTTGATTATTTCTGATACCACTTAGCCTTTGTCAGGAAGGTTATTTTAACTGCAAAGAGAAATACGTGAAACTGTCAGCCACAGACCTTTAATTCCCAAGCTTATTTTTATAAACAATGATGCCATTTTTTTAACGGCACACTCTTTTCACGGAGATGCAAAGATCAAACGTGAATGTTTCATTTTCCATAACTCTTCCAGACAAACATAGCTCTTCCAGAAAAAAAAATAAAACAATAATAAAGCCCCGAAGAAGTAAACAACATTCACAGAGGGAATTTAGTTTAAGTAATTCACACAGTATACAAACATATAGCGGTACAAAACCTGCAACATGAGTTTTTTGTTACATTTTAACAGTGTTTCCTCAAATCTTCAAAGCTCGGTTGATGGTTTGCTGAAGTAATTGAACCACTCTTGAGTTGTTTTATATAGGACATCTTATCTTTCTTTCATTACCCAGTCCGTGGCTTCTTTTCTATTCCCATGAAATCCATGTACACACTTTAGAAGCCCTCCTGAACAAGCTTGCTTCTAACTTTCACAGAGCCTTTAGCACAATTTGAATACGAAAGAGATACTGAATAAAAAGCTTTAATCTCTTGTCTGCTATTCTTCTTTCTTGCCTCTTCATCTCCCCCTCCCTTCTTCCAAGAGCTTTCCTGTGTTAGTAAAGTGAACACTTTCTGCTTAAAGTAAGTGTAATGCTCAAGAAGATGCACTGGGAGAGTGAAAGCCTGGCCTGTGAAACCTCTCTGCCACAATTTAGCAATATTTGTGCTGCATTTACTTGCTCTTGAGCTTTTTGCAGGTAAAAGATTAGCAAAGGGCTCTCCTTAACAAAATCATTCAATCAGTAGCAAGCATAGGCAGTATCAAATGTGCCCTCTACCTCAAATACTGTGGAGCTCTTTCTTCTGATACCTCTTCCCTCAGTTAACTGGAACTGCTTTGAAAGGGCTTTCTGTTCTCTGCTCTCTTGTCAATTTGAATGCCAGGAAATGAGCCCCCTTTGTGAGATTAATTAATAGCAGGAGCTGATCGGCCCAAGCCCAATTGCCACGCAACAGAGCTGTAATTGCTACTTTGTGGAAAGGAAAGAAAAAGTTTTGGTTGCAGTTTAAGAAGAGGGTTTAAGGAAAGTTCTTTGAACTAGAGGTCTCAGTGCACTGGATTAAGGCAAGAAGCAAGGAGGCCTTTGAAGTTTGTTAAGAGGTTTTGGAGGAGAAAAAAGTTGGGTGGCAAATGGGAGCTGGCAACATCAAAAGCATTTAGCACCATTCCTCACCTGCTTGTATTCAGAGCAGGGACCACAGGCTGGAAGCATCATTTGCTTGCTGTTTAAACGGTCAGTTTGGGGCTCTCTTTGTTTTGATTGGAAACTGTGCCATGTATGTCAGTACATATATGAGGACTGTTACATGTGAATATACAAAAGCTACATATACTCTAGCACATGTGTGTTCTTTACGTGTACAGATATACATAGTCACCAAGTTCAATACAGTAATTCATATCTGTCATCTTTCTTCCTACCACATATCAGTTATTTTTACTTTGTTAATTACTTGTGCACTGATATACTAGTAGTCACTGATTATGGATAGTATTGATTTTACATTTGATTAAAAGGCTTAGTAGATGCGGGTATTTCTAAATGACTCCTAGTGTTATAAACATATATATTTGGTAATAACTCAAAAGCTAATGTCATCTTCAAGGAAAATTTGACCTACAGAAAACAAGCATGAGCCCCTTGAAAATGGTTAGGCCAAAAGCAGGCATGGCATCAACCTCAGCATGAACCGGCAATACAACCTTTGTGCCAAATTGACATCCCTTTTTCTTTTTAATATTTAATGCCAGGGATGCAACTTTACAAGCAGAGTGCAGCTCTGAGTCCAGTAACACAAGGATCCTGGAAAACTTCCCTAATGGAGACTGAGGGATTACCTTGGAGCTGAGGGATCCCCAAATACTGCAGAGCCGAGGATCTCGTTCTGCTCCACGCCTCACCACAGGGATCACAGGCACAGTGCATGTGGTAAAAATCCCTCAGTGGCACAAAAGCACCTCAGAGGTTGTTACAAGCCAGTGGAGCTTGGAGCAGCCTTGAGGTGTTCTGAATTATGCAGACGAACCGCCGTCAGCCTTGAAATTCAGAGAGGGCAAAGGTGGGGGAAATCCGCTTTCGTCCACTTCCTCAGCATCTGTCATTTACACCACTGAAATCAGTGAGCCAAATTCCATGATTTCTGGATGAATTTGGCCTGGTATCTACATCCTCAGTACCAGGACAGAACTACAAATTAGACCACAGATGCCTTGTCACAAACTTGATGATGTGCTTTAAACCATTTTCTCTTAGAGGGTGGTGACTGTCTTTTTTCGTGTTCTCTGTTTCTACAGCACCTAGTAGAAAGGACTTCTGCCACTGTAAGTGGTGCTTCTAGCCAAACATGCAATCCTCACATCAAACAGGACTTTATGTTGCTAATTTGGGTGGAAGGATGAAATTTCTGAGTGACAACAGTTTGAAAATCATTTAGAACTTGACTACCTGTCCTACAGTTTAGGAATAAGAAAAAGATGGGTTTTTTTCTACTTCAGGAACTGCCAGGGTCTGTGGTTTTGTATTATTTTCCCCTTTTTCAATCTCATGTATAAAAATAAAATAGAAAACAAAACGTGCCTTCAAATAAATGTCAATAGGTATTTGAACTCTTTCTACAACTCTCAATCTAATCTTTCAAGACGAAGTTTGATCAGTAATTTTTCTTCTCCACTCTCCTAGCTCATTGGATTTCTTAAAAGGGTATAATTAAAAGATAATGTGAAATGAAACCTTGTAGAAACAAAAATCCAGACAGAAGAACATTCTAATGGTGAGGGCTTTAGAGAAATTACAAATGGAAACTTTAAATAAAAAAAAATAAACAAAAAAACCACCAAGAAAAGACATACTACTTTAAGCAAGATTCATTTTACCTAAGCCTTTGCCTTTTCCAGCCTCAACTGGGCTTTCTCTGCCTCTGAAACACGAATGTGTCACTATAAGACAGGTGGGATAGTGTGCAAATTTGGATATGACTGTCCTTTTCCAGTGTCTTCAGAGGGAGCCTGAACACCTAACTTAGGGCAGTACATTTTGAAGCACTTAAGGCTGGGGAGAAGAACACCTCTTCTAGCAAAGTTAAGAGAGAGGGGTCCAAACACTGCCAGATGTACTGGAAAGAGATATTCTGTGACTCCTGTTCATTAATTGTTAATATAAATTATAGGTTATTCTTCTATTTGTTTAGAAGCCTACCCTAGAGACAGATGTAGCATAAAAATATCAGCAGATAGACTGTGGTAGAGCATGTTCTCCACGTAGCCTCACAAATCAGTTTTCAAAGAAATTGACACAGGATTCACATCTGTCTTCAGATCTAGCTAACATTTTTTTTAAAATCGAAGTACCTCACAAAACAGAAAAACCCTCTTGAACAGCAATAATAATTGTTCCATCTTTAACTTGTGGGTGCACCCCAAAAATATTTATGTTGAGAAGTTTGCTGGTTCGGTATCCTCTCTTTCTCCACTTGCTCTTTTTCTTGTACCACTGTCACACAGCCCCCCCACTGTCCTGCTCTCCTCTCCTCAGAGAAAGAAGGGAGTAATTGCAATCTTCAGCATCTCTAGAAGTTTGTCTACTTATGCATCACACCAGAAGAGGGTTTATTTTTCATACGATAACCAAGAACCAAGCAAATACGAAAATTAAAGGAAAACACTAATGCTAAGACTGACTAGATGAGCTATAATAAGTATACATATTGCTTTGGAGAATATTATGCCACTGACTATATTTATCTTCTCAGATCATTTAGGCTATCTTTCATCTCACATTTCAGTTTCTCATCTGCTAGAGGGTGACTTACTTGGAAGAAAAACCTTGAAAGCACTTTGCAGTTCTGACTTTTCTAGGAGACCATAGGGAAGCCACATATAAATGCAGGTCTCCAAGAGGCACAATTTTTCATCTTACCCTAATCTAAAGCTTAGGACACATAAAATTCTCAGACTTCAATATCCCAAGGTCACATTACACGTCATAGTAAATTTTATTTACCTTAGACGAAACAGTGATGTAGATCTTTATTTAAACATACAAATTAATTCACAAAATGTCTACAAGATACCCAAGCCCATCCATATATCATTGCTTCTCAGTGAGGTTTTCTATAATTACATCTGTTAACAAATGTAGCAAATTCAATTAAAATTTAACTGGCAGTGCATGGAAGCAAAACAGGCTCACTTTTATTATGTCAAACACCTTATTTTATGCCATGCATGTTAAGGTTTACCACTCCTTAAGGCTTGCAACTGCAACATTTTAACTGATATCTGGAGGCTTGTAATTGTATGTGTGCACATCAATTATGGATTGGATTCAGCATTTTCAGATAACTTCACCAATCACAAAGAGAGCCCAGTGGTCTCCTGGCATTTTCTGAGCAGTTTGATTACAGGTGTAATACATACAGCCTTGTTAGCTCTCAGTGATGAGGGATTCCCTTCCCTGCTGGGTTCTAGCTGAGGCACTGACCATTGCTTTTCACTAACAATTTCTATCTGCTCCCAAGAGATGTTTTAATGAGCCCCTCCGACATGGCCAAAGGCAAGAAATGTTCTCTGGGCCAGTGAGGTGAAGAGCCAAAGCTTAGCCTACTAGGCAAGCAATAATTAATAAGGCATTTTTGATTCATCTCAATTCATTAACAAAGTTACTTTTTTTTTATTACTGCTAAGCAACACAACGTTAAGTCTGTCACATTACTCACAAGTATTGAATGAAAAACTCGTGCCAAGGTATGCAAAAAAAAAATTAATTTATGACAAAAATAAATGAATTTAGAATACTAATTGGGAGAAAGCAACTGACAGATACAGAGAAAGATTGATTTTAGGGGAAAAGGAAAAATCTGTTTTCCGTTTATTTTAAGGACAGGGAACGAATACTGATTAGAAATGTATAGCCAGTTAGGTTAGTGCAGCATTTGGTTGGTTATTACAGAGTGTTATATTTGTCTAAAACTTTCCCAAAATTTGTGGCTATCCACTACTTCAGCAGAGTGACAGTGGGGCTGTTGTCAGTGGGGATTAATGGCAGTGGTTCCTTGAGACCCTTAGTCTGCCCTATAACAAGTAGTTTGTTAGATTACAAATAATGCTTCTTTCTATAGGAAGTAACATTGCTTATTATCAGCAATAGTTTATGAGGGGGCAAACTTCTGCTGGAATAATCTAAATAAACTATCTGGAGCTAATTAAAAGGTGCTCCAAATTTTTGTTTTCATTGAGTCAGGATCTTGGGAGAGACACCCAGCTTTGACAAGTTGTTTGGCATTTCGTTTTCTTCCTCCTTTCCCCACTCTAAGGATAAAGAGAAAGGCATCGCCAGAGGAGAAGTAAAAAGAAATATTAGTTTAAAAAGGAGTGCATCAAAACTGAAGCTCTTTAGAGATATGGAAGGGGCATCAATCACTTCTGTGGGCACATTAAGCTGTTACATATTATAGCCATCTCGGTTTAAGTGGTGTAAGGCTCATCTCATTTGCATTTGTTGTGTTACAATCTCGCTTCAGGCCTGTCTCCACAGTGAATAAGGTGGCTGTGCAAGGCAGCTTGTGGCTGGCATAAAGGATATGTCAGAGTCAAGCTGCTTCACTAATCAGCTTTGCTGGGGCAGATACATGATAGTCTATGTGAAGAAATTTAGATAATAGTATACAGCATCAACTGGAACTGTATATAGTGTATATAGGGCTTTAGACTAACTTCTAATCCTGCATGGAAAATTTGTAAATACTGCCGCGATGTTCTAGTGACCTCTAAAGGCAGCTGGTTCGCGCTGTGTAGCACTTTTTGTTAAACCTCCCGCTTTGTAAGACGCGTAATGCTAATACTCCCAAAGGCTCTGTGTAGGGAACTTTCCCCCTAAGTATGGTTTTTCCATAAAACCTTCCATACATTTCATTGTCATGTTCCCACCTCCTCCCCATCGTCTGGGGCGGCTGCAGGTGAGCCCCACATCCCAGCCGTCCTGCCTGACTGCACCCCCTCCTCCTTCTTGCCCCCAGCCCCCCTCCAGCCTTGTCCCCCCCGGATTTGTCACGCTGCCCGCCTGCACCGGAGGCCAAGACAGGGCTGTGCGCCCAAGCTAACAGCAGTCACAACTCGCATGACCCTCCCCTGGGGCTCGGCGGTGGTAGCCGGCGTCTCGTGCTGTGGTCTCGCTTTCCATTCCTCCTCTAAAACAACTTGGCATTATCATCAACTTTCCTGCATCCAGCAGGCCAGGCTAGGGGCTTTATTAACATAGAAATAACAGCACCTCGCCACAGGCCAGCCAGCATGGGTGCTGCTCCGAGTCGAGTTTGACTGCAGTGTTAAGCTGGCTAAAAATGTAAGTTTTTATAGACGTTCCTCTTCTGTTTCACATTTTCTTTGCCTTTCTTTTTCCCTTTGGTGATTTTAAAGTGAGGCGTACGAAAGAAAAGAAAAAAAAAGAACCAGAAAAGCAGGCTAGAGCTAGGATTCAACTGCCTTCCGTCTACTCTTTCTGTCACAGCACTTCCAGCTCTCTGTATCACAGTGTTTTTCCCACTGTCGTTCCCGTTCAAGCTCCACTAGCAGGGCTAGTGTCTCATTTTCCTGAGTGCCAATTTGCAAAGACAGTCAGATCAGAGCCAGAAATCTTGCCCTGGCTGGGCAGGTTGCTCCTGTCATGCATGTCTCCTGCTTGCTCATCTCCTCCGCTCGGCAGCTCTGATGGCAAGCGTGGGACACCGTGCTTTGTTTGCTTTGGTCATGATTAACCAATTAAGCTGGACATTTGGGTCCATTTGGGTGATGGTGCTCACGCACACACGTACAAATTAACTGTCAGAGGACAACTGTGAGCTACAAAGTGTTTTAAACGCAGGTGAATTCTACAGAATAATAGATCAGGAATGCTTTTTCTTACTCCCCTATTGAAGATAAGGGGAGCATTTTTTAAAACAACCTCCTCCTCTTCCCCACCACCACTGAACTCCCCCCTCTCACATGATGAAAGACCTGTAAAGTTGAATAGTTGGGAGATAATAACTCTAACGGTAAAGGTCCCAGCATACGTATACCACCCTGCCTCTGGCAGTAATCCTGGCTTTGGGGATCTGAAATTTCCTAAAGATGTATTAGTGTCTTATACACATGTGCTCTTGTGCACTCATAATCCTTTTCACTAGCTTCTTAGCTGCATGCTTTGTATTTAAATTTTCCTTCTGACCAAGTAAATCCCTTTGGATGAAGTGACAGGAGCTTTTCAGCACCCATAGCTGGGTGACAGCTGGTGTAGAGGCTCTGAAAGACTGTAAAGTGTTCCTTACTAGCTTTCTTCAGGACCAGTGTCAGCCACCAGCTGAGCGATTTGTTAGCTCCCCTTTGGGCATCAGTCAGCTGAAGAGGCTCACATTAAAGGCTAAAGTAATACAATGGATATTAATATAAAAAAAACAATATCAGTGCTTCTGGCTTTACTGTGGTTTTAATTAGGTGCTTGTTCATTATATGTGAACATGGTACATTTTCATTAATTCGGGAAACCCTTTATTAATACTGTATGAAGTATATACGCTGGCCTCAGACCCATACTGTTAAAACTTTGGCTTGAAAGACGTAATTGTCAGAAGCCTTTCGAGGAGCAGCACAGCGGTTAAAGTAGTTTACTTACAGATCACAGAACAAGATGTTTGTATTTATTTTCCCACAAGTAAAGTTTCCCTGCAAATGTCCAATGTGTAATATATTCTGTTATTTAATTCTAGATTTGAAGGTTTGCTTCTCAGGGGTTCTGGCAAGTTTTTGCTATTGGAATTAGTAATGAGGAGCACTGGAACCGTGGAAGTAAATCGTGCAATGTAATCAGGTTGTTAAAGGCAAAGCAATCCAAAACTAGGACTATTTCAGAACCAAACTAAGGCTGGCTGTAACACTGCAGGACATTGCCTGCACAGGTTTTTCTGAGGGAGTGCAGGCTTAAAGGCAGGGGAGAAATTCTTCATCATTTCTCCCACAAGTAAAGAAAAGGTTATTTTTAAAGAAGCCAATTTTAAGACACAGTAGCTTGTATGATAAAAATTTTAATTATTTATTGATCTCTAAGGAGATTGAAGTACTGAGCTAGGTAAAACTCCCACAGCATTCAAGTTGTTTTGCTTGAGTAAGGACTGTTGGCTTAGATTACAGACTTAGGAGAATTGCTTTTTAAAAATAGTAATTAATATTCAATATTTTGTTGATGCGCCACCCACCCATATATTTGTGAAAGCATTTCAGCTTTTAAATAATAATCCAGATCTGTGATAAGCAAACACGTAAAACTATTTTAATTGTATTATTTTACCTAAGATGTTACCATAATAAAATCTTACTTACAAATTGGAATAAATGGAATCATGAAGTTTCTTTCTTTGGATTGTTACTTTTTAATAAAGTTGGGGTAATAAAGCTCTCTGTTTTTCTTATTTTTCCTTGTTCTGGAAATGAATGGAAGATCCTAAAAGAATATATCAAAATTCCAAAAACACATTTGAACTCTCTCAAAGCTTTGAAACATTATTATTCCTAAAAACAAATAGCTAAATTAAACCTACAGATATCTGAGGCAGTTCCTAATTCAAATTTTGCTCCTGGTGACTAAAATCAAACCTATTTTGGGCCTTTGATTCACATTCAGTAAAAAACTTTGAAAGTAATTTCTCTAAGAATGTTCATTTTCAAAGAAATATAACAGCTTTCAATATCATGCATTTAACTCAATGTTTCTTTACATTTTAATCAGATCTGGAGGTTTATTGTCTATTTTTTTTCACTGTCAGTTGCTAATTAAATAAGATATATTCTGTAGAAATAATAAAATTTGCAAGGTGCTTGTTATCTGTGAGTGATAGATCACAGAAATGAAGAAGATTATTCAAATTAATTTTAAAAAAGCATTGTTTTCTGGCTCTTCTTTTTACTCTGGAAACTTAACAACACTAATTTAGAAATAAAAAGTGAGGTCTTTTTATTTTAATGCTTTTTTCATTCCTCTGCAGAAACAGTTACATACATACCACGAGAACATACAATGCAGTTTCAATAAAGCGACAACATTACCTATCACAGACCAAATCAGACATGTATTTACAGTTCTCACTTCTCCTCCACCCTTTGAATCCATTCTTGCTATTCATTCTTACATCTGGATTTTGACCCTTCTTTGCATACACTTTTCCCACCTCCAAAATATGCTGCTGTTGAGCCAGAAAATAAACACTCACTAAAATATCGAATTAAGCTTCCTCCTGAATGAATTGCTGGGGGACCCAATCCTGCACTCACTGAAGTCTGTAGAAGTTTTAATCAAAAATCACACAAGAAAATGAGACAAGGGGCCTTATATTCGTAATACCTGGGCAACCTTCTGAGCTGCAGAGCTCAAGGCTTTCTCGTAAAGCGTTGTAATTCTAGAAATCTGCTAATAATAAAAATGGAATTTGGAAGATTTTTAGTTTGAACTCAGGCATTTCACTTAGGTCATGATCCCAAGCACTTCTTCAGCATGTTTTTCCCATATGAATTATTAATATAGGTCTTGTAATGGGCTCACAAGTGACTCCAGAGTCCTTATTTGTAAATCATGGTCACAATATCAAACTGAAAAATTCACAGGATGTGTAGCAAGGATAATATTTAATCTCTGCAGGATGTTTTTTGACTGAGAAAATATACAACAGAAAAATATAAGGGAATCTCTATTTCCTCTAAATATTAATTGACAATTTCTCAATTCAGGTCAAGCGAAGTTCCTTAACACTGCAGGCTTTTTTCTTTTATTTTTTCCTTGTTTTAACAAAGTTTTTCTCTGGTTATTTTATAACAGCTTGTTTTACAGTTCACTTCTTCACTGTCTATACAAAACACTGCTGGTGCTTCTTTATTATTATTTTAAAACATACAGCAACTTTTAAAAAAATATAGGGCATACCTGTGTGTTTGGTGTCTGTTTACATTTTCTGTAATGTAGTCATTAAGCACACAACGTAGACTTAAAGGATGTCAAAACTGACAACCACACTATGATTGATGATGCTGTGCTAGACTAATTCTTACCAGGTGTGGTGTGATGTGAATTCAAATGCAGCTCAGGGTTCTTATTTGTATTAGCAAAGTTGTGCTTTGTCAAAGTTCTGTGACTTCGTAGCCCACTAAATCCATGTTCTAATCCAAGTTTTTCTTCGCCTTATTGCTGTATACAATATTTTTCTTCCTCTCTCTCAGTAAAGCAATCCTTACGTCTTTGTCTCCAGTCGGTGTTTCTTAAGACATTCAGCTCCTGTAAATTCCAGAAAATACCAAGTCTGATGAGGTTATGTTAATTAAGTGTAAAATCTACATAAAGGCTTCCAAAGTGACTTGAGCTAGGGTAGGCGAAATTATGTAGGGTGATATTCCCTTCATCAACATAAAGCATAAACAGGAGAGTTTTATGTGGATGAGCAGTAAAATCCGTGATCTTCAACCAGAAAAAGGGCTACAGCACAGAGTTCTTTGGTCTCAACATACATTGTCACCACTGTCATCCCTTGTCACTTGCAGAGCGTGGTGGGACAGCATCAAGTTGTTTTCTCCTGTTACATGCCAGCAGTAAATGTTGGGTACTTGCACTTTTGAACAATAAATAGATATTTATGTGGTAGCAGGTGGTGCTTGACCTAAACTTTGGGGCTTTTTTTTATTTCCCTACTTCCCCCGTTTTTGACTGTGTCCTCACTGGTACATTGTCATCAGTTGGACCCTTGGCAAACCATGTGTCCAGCACCTCTGACAATAGAGAACTCTGCTATCCCAGCGTGGGCAATGTAATTACATTTTTTTGTTTTCTGTTTGAATGATCTATCATACTTTATTGTATTTATCTCGATTTTATTTGTATTTTATTAACAAAAATAATGATCTTGCAAACAGAGCCTTGAGACACTAGGAAACATGCACAGAAAAATTCTTAAGGGTTCAATTTATTTCAACAGCCAAATAATCTAAAAACCTAAATAATATGATTCACTGAATCATAGCAAACCACATCAAATGTTGTGCTGATAATCTATAAAGTACCTATTAACTCCCACCGCTACCTCCCCCTTTCCCTCCCCAAACCCTATTTCACTCAGGACTAATTTTAAATGAGTGCTTTCTCATGCAAATATCCATTGATTTGAATGAGATTTTGCAAGGGTAAAGGCTGAGCAAAGATTTTGGGATGTGATCTTCCGAGAAAAACCAACCCCTTCTTTTATGGATACAGAGAGTCACTGTAGAGGAAAGTTATTGTACTTTTACTGCACAAAAGTAATGGAAGAAGGGCCAATATATAGGACCGTAACCTGTGCAATCAGTCTGGAAAAGACTGACAGGCGCTGGTGGCAGAAACATTGAAGTTGCAGGGGAAGGCAATGTTTTAAGGTATTGTTTAGATTACTCAGCTATCTTGTCTCCATGATTACCCTGAAATAGCCTCAGGACCTCTCTGTTGAAAACCACAAGCAGAGGGAGGGCAAGTGGAGAGGGCCAAATTTTAGTTCTGCTGGTAAATCAGGTAGTTACTCCATACACCAAAATGTCACAGAAAAATACTATTTCTCTGTGTCAAAGTCCTGATAACAAGCATTGGGGGTGGGATACTAATTTCATAGGGAAAAAAAAAAATGCTTTTTTCTTATACTTAGATAAAATTAAGTGTTGTTTGATTGGAATTTAGATGTATTAAAGAGACCTGAGGAAGTCACAGTGACCCCTGCAGGCAATACTGTATCCTCCGGAAAGGATTTAGGAAATCAACATTATAATTGGGTATATATATAAAAAATATCTTTATATATAAAATTATCTCTTTTAAAAAATAAAAAGAAAATCTTTTTGCAGCTTCCTCTGCATTTCCAGTGTTTGGGAACCTGCAAGTAAACTTCAGCAAGTTGACATAGGAATTTTCATAGAAGGGAGGACTGGGAAACAGAGGAAGAGCATCTTTATTTGCTGACACAGTCTGTGCTCACAAAGGATACCCTAGTTTTTGCAGTCAAGCGATAGATTTGAGGAGGGATCACTAAACTCACAGCCCAGACAACAGGTCCTCCCCACAAACAAGTCTTGCTTTTCTGAATACTTATTTTAAAACAAACGCAGGTAATTGGGTTTCTTTCTATAGCATTGCACTCATGAATTACAATTCCAGCTTTGTGTCCACTTTGAAAATTAGGTGAAAAACACTAGAAAGACTGCTACAACACCCACTTTATAGGGAAAGTATTAAAGTATGTCGAGTGCATCAGCGTGTCGGCTACTCAACTGACATTTGTAGTTAGCATTATTTGCTACATTCAAAGTACTGTTGTATAAAAATACTTGTCCAAAGAAGTGCTAATGTCACTGTGAAGGCTGTTGTCACTTATGTTGTCACTTACTTAAGTTGAGATGGTATCTTGTGCCAGACAGACTGTGGGATGGATGTCCTGGCACGTGGCAGGTATGGGAAGGAATGGAGAAATGACTCTTCTTTATCATGAGCAGCCTCACATCTGGGTCGAGCTCAAGCAGTTCTTGGAGGTCTTACTAGTTTTCACAGATCAGTCAGTGGTATTTTCTCTGCTCCACTCATTCTTCATCTCAGTTTGCTCACTGGCACTGAGTTTGTTCCTTGCTGCTTGGAGTCCTCGGCTTGCATCGCATTTTGGCTTGTTCGCTCTTAGTAGGCTGGAGAAGAGTTTCTCCAAAATATCAGTTGGTGTTAGCAATGTCAGTGGTGGAAATCTGCTTTAAGCAGATTTGCAGGAGGCTGGGCTATGTACAATTTTGTAGTAATATTGATAATTGTTTGTTTCATCTGTATTTCAGACTTAGCAATATTAAGCACTTCTCTGCTTTATGGTCATTGTTTTGGCAGTTGTAGAGGGTGTGCCCTGACAGATTTGTGAAGGGGTGAACAACTTAGTTATTGCTTCCTCTATCCCTATTTTTATAACTATTAAAAATGTAGCCTTTGCTTTAAGAGACCTTCTATTTTACTCACTGGCCTTTTTTTTTTTTCTGAACTAGTAAGACATCTCACTTACCAAAAATGGCTTAGTGAAAGAGAAATTCAGGCAGAAAAAGGAAATTTTGGAGATCTGTGCTAACATATTCTTGCTTGCAAGTCATATGAGGTGTTCTCAGCAGTATTTCTCATACTGTTTCCATCTATATGTCATGTTACTAAAACACATGATTCAGACTTGTGGTCGAGTTAATGTTTTTTACCCAACTATCAGCTGAGCCACAGCAACATCATATTTGAAACGTAGGGAGAATGTGAAATAATGAAACTTGAGTTAACACTTCTTTTCACTTGAGGCTCCTCTGGGACACTTTTCCTCTCCTTTGTTGAAGGCTGAGAGAGCTCACAGAACTACTGTGGTTGAGATGAAAAACAGTAACTCTTTTTGCCATCTACTACCTTTGATCAAATGTCTGAGCATTTAATTTTATTTTTATAACATATTTCTCTTTAAACTGTGGTATGATTTTATCTTTTTTAGTAAATAAATATGACACATTTTTGTTTACTGCCATTTCCATAGGAAGGAAAAAAGGAGGAGACAGACAGTCCCAGGTTGTCTCGTGCCCCCAGAAGTGACAACAGTGGAAGAATCATAGAATCATAGAAACATAGAATGGCCTAGGCGGGGAGGGACCTTAGAGATCATCTAATCCAACCTCCATGTCACAGGCAGGGACGCCTCTCTACTAGATCAGGCTACTCAAGGTTCTCTCCAGCTTGGCCTTGAACACCTCCAGGGAGGGGGTAGCCACAACATCTCTGGGCAATTTATTCCAAAGTCTTGCAACCCTTGTATTGAAGAATTTCTTCCTAAAATCTGAACTAAATCTATTCTCTTTCAACTTAAACCCATTTCCCCTTGTCCTATCAACAGTCACTCTTGTAAAAATCCCCTCCCCAACCTTCCTGTAGGATCCCTTCAGGTATTGGAAGGTAGCTATTAGGTCCCCCCGAAGTCTTCTCTTTTCAAGACTGAACAATCACAGCTCCTGCAGCCTGTCCTTGTAGCAAAGGTGTTCCAACCCCTGGATCATCTTTGTGGCCCTCCTCTGAACATGCTCCAACAGTTCTATGTCCCTCTTATGGTGGGGGCACCAGAACTGGACGCAGTATTCGAGGTGGGGTCTCACAAGAGCAGAGTAAAGGGGGAGAATCACCTCTCTTGACCTCCTGGCTATGCTTCTCCTGATACATCCCAGCATAGGGTTGGCCTTCTGGGCTGCATGAGCACACTGCCGGCTCATGTTGAGCTTCTCAACACCCCCACATCCTTCTCTTCAGGGCTACTCTCAACCCACTCTGTGCCCAGTTTGTATTTGTGCCTAGGATCGGCCTGACCCAGCTGAAGGACCTTGCACTTCGACCTGTTGAAGCTCGTGCAATTTGCACTGGCCCATTTCTCAAGGCTATCAAGGTCCCTCTGGATGGCATCTCTTCCCTCAAGTGAGTCCATGGCACCTCACAGCTTGGTGTCGTTGGCAAACTTGCTGAGGGTGCACTCAATGCCATCATCCATGTCTCTGACAAAGATGTTGAACAGCACTGGACCCAGAACAGACCCCTGAGGAACACCGCTTGCCACTGGTCTCCATGTGGACATCGAGCCATTGACCGCAACTCTTTGAGTGCAACCATCCAGCTAGCTCTTTATCCACCAAGTGGTTCATCTGTCAAATCCTTGTGTCTTCATTTTAGAGTCAAACGTCAAACGTCTTGCACAAGTCCAGGAAAATGACATCCGTTGCTTTTCCCATGACCACTAAACTAGTCAGAAAGGCTAAATGTGACAGAAGGGACATGACTGGATTTCAGCAGAGAACACTGAAGAGGAATTATCTCTGAGAGTAATGTAATGGCCAACAAAGCACAACCGATAACTTCCAAGGCCATTGTGGACCTAAAATGCTAGCCGTGGTCAAAGCAAATTAAGACTTTTATTAAGGGACCCTTATGTATCATTTTACTGCTGCAGGATTACACCGCCAGCACTGCAGAGGGAGATTTAGTCAGATAATTCTCATTAAGGGGCAAACCTCTCTGACTTCTGTGGGTGCTTTGCCTGATTAAGTACTGAAGAACCAGGCCCTAAGGTTGGCCCAGCTGAGCTCTAACCTATCTGCCTTTATGCAAGGAAAAGCTTCATATTTCAGCTCCAGCTCATGCAGAGAAGTCTTGCCAGGTACTCTAATCCTAAGGGGAAACATTTCACCGCAATGCACAGCAATTTGCTTTCTTTCTCAAAACTCTACTAATACCTTATCCATTTTTCTCTTGATTAAAGGAGATCAAGAGGTGCACACGCACATGTAGGCGTTCCATACAGGAGGTCTGGAATCCACATGCAAATTCAAGTTGGAGGAGGTCTGGCAACTTGCAGCTCTTGATGGATTTATGCTGTTCTAATAGTAGTCACAATTTGCTGATAATTATCACGGAGGGAAGTTTCTGTGTTTTCTGCTGTTGTTATTGTTGGGTTTCTAAGATATTCAAGTGTCTTCAGAAGTATCCAATGCCACAGAGTTCTGAAGCGCTGTAAGCCCTCTAAGCCTTTGCAGATGATTTTAGTTTTATCTTTTTAAGGTCAACCTATGGCACTAGTTACTCCCAAAGGCAGGTGGGGAACTGGAGCTACACTGGCACAAGGGAAACTTCAGAATGTAGCTATGAATTTACCCAAGTGTTCAGGCCTTTAGATTATGGTTTTGATTACACAGCTCATCCCCACCACCTTCTTTCTAGGAATGCCCTGGGAAAATAACCATGGATGTAATCAAAAAAGGCGGGGATGTAATCACAAAAAAACTCTTTTCTGATCTTCACAAAAGCATGGACAGTCTTTGGGTGCCCTCCACTCATACCTCTTCTCCTACATAGGCACTTAGAAAATTGGGGCACAGGGAGCAAGAGCAAATCTCTGCACCACCACTGACTTTTTTCAGGAATTGGTGTTTTCCTGTACTTCAGTGCCCGACAAATGAAATGTGAATAATGGCACTTCTTTGCCTGAAAGGAAACAGGAAGATAACTACATTGTAGAGTAAACGTTAGTCAAATACTGTGTCAAGGGGACTTTGTAACATACCTAGACCAGGTTGGTTGTGTATAATCTGAGTAGGCAAAATAGAAAACACTTATTTAAGGAGCTGAGTCTCCAACTAATTACAAAGTAAACAAACAACTCAGTATTCCCAACAATGGTTATTTTGTGGAATAAATTAGATGAAAAATTTTGATTTTGGCTAAAATTCATATGCTTCCTGAGATAAGTCTCTTTTCCTCTTCAAACTTTACCATACTAGCTTCAGACTGGGGGTTGTGAATGGACACTTTTGTGCATGAGTACATGGAACAAGACATGCAGGAAAAGAAAAGGAGGAGGGGAAAATCTTAAAAGATTTCTCTTGTTCTCTTTTTTTTCAGCCAGTGAGGAAAAACAACAGGTGTGAGACACTGATTCTAAAGAGGTACACAAATCAATGATATCTGTCCACACAGGAATTAGTAAATTAATATTTCTAACATGATTCTAGTTTCATAACAGTAGTTTGACCTGCTCAGATGAACTATTAAAGAAGGGATTTTTGTACTTTTGTGATCTGGGTTTATTTCTCGCTATTACCACTTCAGGAAAAACTAAAATGCCTTTTCAATCCAAAACTAGCTATGCATCCAAATACAGCTAATATTTGTAGGAGGTGTGGTAATTTTTTAGGAGAACATCCAATTAGGGTTAAAGTAAATTTCACTAACATCTATTCATTACAATAGTGGAGGAAAGAGAATACTCTCCTGCCTGATCTGGTATTTCAAGATATGGTTCCAAAGATCATTGTTACAGACAATCCTTTAATTCATGAATAGGAAATAAGTAATAGTGTATAGTATATAGCAGAACTAGAAAAAGGTAAAAGGATTTAGGACAGCACAAGAACTCAATTTTTCAGGAACTGAGAGATATTTAAAAAAGCCTCAGGCATACCAGATTTTTGTAGTTGAGGAAAAGTTACTGGATGTTGAATCTTGCTTCCTCTTATGTCTTTATAAAGAAAAATGTGCTGCTACTTGGTCCATTGAACAGTGTATTTGGTGGACGTACTGCTATCAGATGCAGAGTCCTCACTATACTCTCTCCTGTGGCAGATGAAATTTTCTTTGACTTGTGATGTTTCCTAAAATTACAGGAGTAAAAGATTAATACAATTATAAAACTCAGGCAATTGCTTCCCATGTCTGAAATGCTGTACAGCAATATATACTGTATGACTTTTTGTCAAAATGGAAACAATTGCTTCCAACTGCACCTTATACTTTAGCTGCAGGTCAGCAGGCTTGAATCATGCTAAATTTGTCACCTTAAATTCATTGGCAAAGTTTAATATAAACCACATCAACCATAGCATAAACAAGCTTGAAATGTTAAGCAGTTTGTGATATCTCACTGAACAACAAATATTAAGAAATAAATATTTTCTTGGTGTGTTAGTAGAATGCATGATCTATGTTTTCAATCCTAATTTCAGCTTCTGATGAGATGAATCAAATATTCACATCCCAGCTGCTTCTGAATGTTCTAAGCGGAATTTCTTGGAGCAGTGTGAGCAGGTGGTGTTCCCACACAGCTCCAAATAAAGTTTATACATGCTGGGGATGCTGGCTGCCTTACATGCAAACATGGATTCAGACAACTACTTTTCTTATAAAGCACATATTTGGTCATTTTGGCATAAGGCTGAGAGATCTTCCCAAAGACAAAACCACAGGTATAGAGATGGTGCCTGGAGCCCAGGGTCATAGTACCTGAGCCATAACTTGTATAAGCTGTGTACATGCCAAGGAATGGACCGTTTCAAGCCTTTTGACAAAGTTTTATGTACCCTGGTGACAAGAATGAGGTATAGAGAGTAGGATACGAAGTTATGGGGCTGCCAGGCCTGTTGGGATACACCAGGAAAACATGACTTGCAGGACTGGGGTGGGGTTAGTCACAGCTCTGATATGATTTCCATATAAAGGCAAAATGCACTAGCCTATAGTCCTGGAAATTGTTTTGCCTGCTCCATACTGGAGCCTAAACTAAAACCGTGGTTATAATTGAGGATTGAAAAAGAGAATAGAAATTCCACATCTAAGAGACCCATTGAATGAAAGTCATCACAAGGCCTTCACCTTTAGTAAGTTAACCCAGTCTTTGCCTTTCCTAACAGCCCCCTTGAGATCTCAATCTCCTGTAAAGAGATATTAATATCTACTGAAACACCTGTTCTGAACCACACCTTGGAGGACTCTGTCTTTTCTGGGTACAGAGGGGATCTAGGAAGCTCAGCTTCACAGGGCTGGAGTAAGCTTTGATCCCTTTTCATTCCTCTGTGGTCCATTTTAACATCGATTTTCATGTTTTTTAACTAGCTCGGCAGTAGAGTATATATTTGTCATCCTGTGTTGTAGGCATTTTTGGTTTTCTCTAGTCTGTTATTTTAAGACTGTTTAAGACTCTGCCAGCTGGCTACCTATGCTCATGGCACCATGCAAGGCAGTATAAAAGGACAGTAGAAAGGTAAGTATTGACCTTTATATTTTACCAAAATCACATCATTCCTCTGTGTTGAGGACACAGAGTGGAGCAATAGAAGAAAACTTCACTTTGTACTAGACAGGAAGTCTCAGACTGGAGGAATTTTGCTCTGGCCAGTTGTATCACTGTCCGTCCCCCTCCTTTATGGAAGTGATATGAAGGAACTTTGTAAATGAATCAAATATGTGGCTCCTAATCCACAGTGTGAAAATTCTATCTAATGTAACTTTTAACCTTGCAAATTTTTTCATGGGCCATGTGGATGCAGTGCTGTAACCTGTGTCAACACTTGATGCTTTAACACCAGACTGCCAGAGCCCAAAGCAGAAGTTTCTTCTCCATAAGTCTCTTTTTCTGCCTTTTCAGTATGAGTTTCGCTATGTTAGTATTTGACAGGTGGGCTAAGAAATTCATCACCTGAAGAAATACAGACAAATATTTGCTTTTAAATATCACAGCTAAGATGTCCTACCACAGCTGAAGTACCTAGATTATTGTGAACACAAAATAGATTGTCCTGATAACTGTTAACCTAAGCAAGGATTTATATTCACAAATTAGCTTCTATTCTGTATTTCTCTGAGAGGAATAGTAAGACACTCTTTTCTATCTTTTTTTTTTATTATTATTACCATAACCACTAGAAGCCTTTTACCTAGCTCTCACTGTTGCTAAACTTTCTTAGATGACATCTGTTGAGACATCTCTAACGTTGAAAAAAATGCAAGTTTTGATTATGTTTCTTCATATGTTTAAGCCAATATAAGATGTTTGAAAATAAGATCAAGATGGGTATTCTTAAAGGAAGAAGAGATTAATAATAAATAAGAACTGTTTGAAAATAATGAACCTCTCAGAAAGACAAAATATAAGTAAAGGACAAAATGGGGTGAGGGAACTATATACATAATTACGTATTTAGAATGAGGGTATGAGAACTTTAACATTAAAGATCCTAAATACAGATCCAAGTCCTCAGAGGAAACATATGGACAACTTAGCAGAAAGACATGAGACTTCTCTACTGTTTTGTTTCTGGGCTATATTATAGACTCCTTAAAATTTTCCTAGTTCTCCTAGAGAGTCAAATAAAAATGTATTCTGGTTTGTTTCAAAACCAAGATATTTAGAATGTATCTAAATATATATTTTTATACATATATTTTCATGTGTGTGCATAGGTATCCATCTATTTACACATCTCTCCTAGAGGGCACTCACAACCACACGTGTTGAAGAAACCTTATTCTCTTCAAAGAATTACTTTCTTGAAAGTGAAATTTTTCTATAGTGAGAGGTAGCATCTTTCAGGATGGGATGACAACAAATGCTAGCTTGTCTTACATTTATCAGAAGACTTTGAACCTTGTGACGTTAGTTTTATATTTCCTGATCCACAGGCTACAGCCAGGCTTTTAGTTACGTCACATCATAGAATCATCATAGAATGGCCTGGACTGGAAGGGACCTTAGAGATCATTTTAATCCAACCTCCCTGTTGTGGGCAGGGACGCCACCTCTCGACTAGGTCAGGCAACACGTGAGAACCGAACGGGAATCGAACCCGCGACCTTTGGTGTTTCATGCACCACACTCAACCCGCTGAGCTAAACCGGCCCCATCACTTGATTACTGCCATTCATGGATACTACCAATGACAAAATGAGCTTTATGCGCAGAAAATTCTAACCTCTACATTTTCATATGAGATTAGTTCTAACCCCTAGTCAAATTCTGTCAGACTAGCTCCTCAGGAGTCAACACTGTAATAGAGTATCTATTGCAACCATTTAGTCCTTCTCTGCTTCCCATGACAGGAGGGCCTTGAAATTTTTTGGTTTGTTCAGTACAAACCAACAAAATGTGATGCTAAAATATATTTATGTTTGCAACCTCTCTGACTAGAGGAATGAAAAAGCTGTTGGGTTTGTCCTTATTGACTATTCACTGAATCTCAAGACCAGTTGGAGCAGATACATTGAGGCAACCACACCAGGTCACATAAATTAACATGTGAATATGATTGTCATATAGGACAAAATATCTATTCAAGACATCCAAGACACATGGAAGTGCCACAGCAGTAGTAAATATCTGATGATTTTAGTGGAAAGGGATGTTAATGAAAAAAAAAGATTGGCCTGGACCAAGAATACAAGAAGCCAATAGGTTCATCATCCAACATGTACTTCTGGTAACAGAGCAATTACACATGATCATAAAGGTCTAGTCTCTCTCTCTTTTTTTTTTTTTTTTCCCTTCTGAAACTAGAAATATTTTCTTTCACTGGTGTCTAGAAGATCCAAAACACCTCTCTGCAGTCAGTATTCAGGAGACACACAACATATGGTTACTGAAAACTGGCAACAGAACAGTTTCTCATTCTCCAGTCAGGCATTCATTGAAGAGGACTATCAACACAGCAAATACTCCTTCTTGCTGATGTACTTTTTTGCTGTAGTGACCTAGATAATCTTCTGATAAAAAAAGACATTTCAGTTACATACCTCATTTATTCAAAATCAAGTGTTCAATACGCTTTGTTTAAATTACTGCATATAACAGAAAAACTGAGGGTGAGTCATATACTTCTAGGCATGAATCCTGCCTTGGCTTTTTCAATCATTTCCATATATTTTTACTCCTATTACACATGGTGTATTTTTGCATCTTTACCCATGCTTCAGTGTAGTAGTTAAAGTAATTCTAGAAGTTCATATGATGTTGCAATTTGCAGAAAAATAAAAGTAGTATTTATAGTTCCACAAATTGAATTTTCACTCTCATGTACTCTTGAACAAAATATAATTATGGAAAAAATATTTGCAAAACAAAAACAGGATGAAAGCATTAGCCACACCTCTCACTCTCCCAATTTAGTAGCCTCTGTCTGGCTTTCTTCCTCACCAAACAAAGGTACGTAAATTAAAACTTTACTCCTTCCTGAATTCCCTTTGTTCTAGCATCTACATAATTTCAAGTTATATCTCTGAGCCCATAAAGACCTTTTTTTGTGACTGTCTTCCAATAAAGTGACACTAGTACATCCTAAAACCAGACTGGACTATCAGAAAAACTGACCATGGACTTATTTCAACTGGCCTAGGCACAAGTAGGAGTAGTGCTCTAGAGAAGGATATGACAATATGAAAATTAAGCTATCCTTTTACTGACATAAAGAGCAGGCAAATTAATGATATTCTATCATCCTGGAAATACCTACAGCTTTTTAAGAAATGGTTTGTAACCGAGCTCTACTGGTACAAGACCAAGAAGAAACTTAGGAGGAAAAATGTTCTGTTTCCAAAGACTCGGTATCTTCAGAGAAGAGGTTGTCCTCAGCCCTCCAGCAGGCATGCTGGAAAGTGAGCCTAGAGATAAATCATTCTATGTATATCCTCAAGGAAGAGGCACTGACGAGCCTATATTTGCCTTTCAGTTGACAGATTCATGAAGAATATGGGAATGTCTCTCCAGATACACCCAGGGAAGTTGTGGAGTCTCCCTCCTTGTTCAAAAGCCTTCTGGACATAGGACTGGGCAACCAGCTCTAGGTGGTCCTGCTGCAAGCATAAACACAAAGCTGATGAGCTAGCTAGCATGGGATCTACAAGCCTGGGATTGTAATTTTAGCTATGACTGCCTAATGATATACTTTCTAGTAATCATTTGCCCTTTAAACAAGAGAAATATTGTTTCCACTGAATCTTTGGCAGATGTCATTTCATTTCAGTTCCTAAAATGAACCACCTCGCAACACCTCTGAAACAGAAGGCTGAACTTCTTTATTGACTCTAAAGAAAGATCAGACTTCTGAAAGATACCTTTCTCTAAGACTTTCTTTAGTGATTTTCCTTCCTACTTCTCTTTTCTGAAAAAATAACAGCTTTTCTGAGTTTTGTGTCATTCTGTGGTCAAACCTACTCTGATGTAGAAGGGCAACAATAGCTGTGTATGATCATAACCATTCTCTTGTGAACTCATAGGGAAGAAAAAAATGACAAGGAAATAAAAATAGATTCAAAAAAACCCATTACTCTAGAGTGGGCTACCAGATTTCTCAGAGGTGCACATTGGATTGCTTTGGAAACAAAGGCGAAGAGTAAATACACATCACAAGACAATCAGACCACAATATTTAAGTAACAGAAAATGGACAATTTTCAGTTTGGAGATTTCAGAGACATCTACTCTGAGGCTAGTGATATTCAATACTTTTATCAATTCCTGGAATTATTGCTTGTAGAACTAACAGAAGGCACAGAAATTATATGTTACATGATAAGTGTGTGATAATGTAAGTGGTCACTTACATTAGCATATCGAGTAGAGGGTCCACTTGAGCAACATAACACAGGAACTTAACAGTTTGGCACAAGCCCAGGTTTTCAGAAATAGGGTGCTTACTCCACACTTGGAGTAAGGACTTCCAGATGAATCATCAGTGGGAACTAGGAATTCCAAAAAGGTTTTGAGCTCAGCCGTTTAACTTTGCTGTCAAAGTGACAAAGATTGAAAAATGAAATTATCTGAAACCTGGAAAACCTACCTTACAGTAAATGGGCCAATCTGTTTCCTTTACATAAAAAAAGCTAAAAAATGACATGACAATGATCTAAAACTACCTGCATTATTTCTTTAGTCTAGTAGATAAAGGTCTAATAAGGGGGAGCTGAACTTACATAAATACAAACAGAAAATAATCTCCGATATTTAAGAGTAAATTAATTTTAACTATTGAAACGGATGTGGTGGTTTCTCTGACAAGTTTTTAAATAAAAATAGATAGAGTGATTTATGTTTTAAATCAAGAAACACACCTTGATTTATAGTTAAGGAAATAGAACAATTTAAATAATAGATATACTTAGATAAAGACAGAATATTTTTAAACAGCTGTTAACATGGAAACAGAAGCTATAGATTATATGCAAAACTTACCGAGAAGTGTCACTTTTTTCATTTGAGTGATGCAAAGAGTCAACATTAATATCAGTATTAGTACTATCAGGTCAGACCAGAGTTAATTTTTATTTCAATTCAGAGTTGAAAAAAGAAACTGTCTTCTATGGTAAAGACTGAGCTATTTCAAACACTAGGGGCTATGTGTTAATCAAGACTCTTGTGTTCTGGTATGATTTAACACTATTGATCATTTACACGGATGTGTATTGTAGCGCTTCAGCAGCTCCAGACTTTCTTTCTCTCTCCGCAGTTACATTAGATCAATAACTAAGTAGCTGGGAAGAAATTCATATAGTTTTGTTCAATATGTTTGCATCCAAATGCTAAGAGCTCTGTCAAGACCCTGTAGGTCGCTGAGATGCCCCAGGACTGTAAAGTCTAGGGAGCAGTTATGTACCCTTGATGCTCTTAAATGCTCCTTCCTCATCTTGGACAGGAAGCATGTGGGAAGGCACCCAGTCAGAGCCTGGCAGCTGAACTTCCAGGCTGCAGTCCTTGCTGATTTAACCTGTCAGCTCGTTTCCTCATGGCCTTCTTCAACACAGGCACTGCTCAATTTTCGGTAGTCCAGACTGAGGTCTGATCTCAACCAAATACTCTCGAAACCAAACTAATTTGATTGAACCTGCGTCTTCGGCACATCTAAAGTAGACTGACTGTTATATTGGTGGTAGAGTAGAAGAAAACATAGACCACAAAAGATGGGACAAAACAATTTTTGTGAGTTCTACTAGTGGCTTGTAAAGATTTGCTAAATATAATAGAATGCTTTAATTTTCTGACTGTTAGACTGCAATCTCAGGCAGCCCACTAAAAATACTGCTTCCTCTGACCTGTTTGGAGTGCTGAGACAGTGAATAGATCTGACTGTTTATTTAGAAGTATTACAGGCGTTGTATTGGAACAACTGATAGAAAAACACGCTATCCCACGCTCCCACTTTTCCCGCTATTTGCCAATTCGTAATTACAGTATGTAAATACACAGCAGAATGGGTCTTTGGTTAATCAAATTGATTTAATTGCTGAATCCCCACAGATGAATGTGAACAGAGTCTTCTCTCTTCTCATTTTTTGTTGGCAAAACATAGCCACACAAATGATAAAAATTCCACCAGAAATGGGAATGTGATTTGAATAACTCTCTTCCTGGAACACTGCTAGAACACCTGTAGTCAGATTCAAAGGACTTTAACAAGGTAATTCTTCATAATTTTGGATCTGTAAATTATGACATACCCTAGAGATAATGAATTAATTAGGCCTTTGTAGATAATCAATGTGTATATATCTATTTTTTATGGTAATCTGGCATTGTTTTTCATTTTCTGAATTATGTTATTAAAAACACAGATAAGGTAACAGAAAAAAATCTCACAAAGAGTTCACCAGATATGCTCATTAGTTCACAGTCTGAATATAAACCTCTTATAATAGTTATGAGTGTTATTGTTAATATCACATTTAGCACTAGTCATTGGAACCAGAGCATTGTCCTGATTACTTTTGGCAGGTAACTGAATCATATAATCTAAAGAAAGCAAGCCTGAAGATGTCCTTGACAAAATAGTGGATCATTAGAACCTAATGACTTCACAAGCTAGTAAAAATACATGTAGCTTTCAGAGGTTTGGGCCTGCATTGGATGCATTCACACTGTAGGACCTAGGATCTTGTCAATTCCTCAAGCCAGGTCGAAAGGTCTCCCTGGTCCAAACTCTACGTCAAGACAGAGTATGTTCCTGTGCAAGCCCTGGTGAGCCCTGGTTTCTGTGTGAAGATATGAGTGATATACATGAAAATTCATTGTCCCCAGCGGATGTATTCAGGCTTAAATCCCCAGAGTCAAACAAGAGACCTGATCCTAGTCCTTCCATATCCTGGGTGACTGTTGTGGCCTTTCTTGTACACTCTACAGAGCGGAATAGTAATAGCAGTAGTACTAGCCTGTACTTTTCTTCAGCTGTTCTCTGAACAAAGTCAACTGTCACTCTATATTGGGTCCCCCTCCAGAGACATTCTTGGAGGGCTCATAAGAGTTAGCTCATCAGAAGCTGCTGAAGGAACATCTCGACTTGATCAGGTTTTGGCACAGACTGCTCTAGGCTTTTCTATCCTGCTAACTTACTAAATGCTTTCTAAAAACCATTAAGATCACCCAAAAAATTATTTTTTGGAAATATTAAGGCTCAGTTTTACATTCAGAGACCTGAATTTAAGTGTCTAAAAGTATCTGTTTGCATGTGAGGTAGGAGACTGAATTCCCACTATATTCATTTGAGACCTAGTCAACATGGTCAGGTGAGTCTAGAGCGTTCTTTGTTTTACCAGATTATATGTTTCCTTTACACTGAGAGAAGTGAGCTCTGCTAACTAATTTTTTTTTTTTTTTTTTTTTCCCTAGATATATCTATTTGAGATGCCCTGGTAGACTTGCTGGCCAAATGCTATTAATCCAGTGGACCACAAGTCCTATGTTACATCTAGCAAGCCTGTGCTGATAGCTTAGGTGTTCTAGGATACCTAAACATCGCTAGATGCCTATGGTTGAACATCTGAGCTGAACCTTGTGCTTTTTCTGTAAAAGGGCTTAGACATTAGCATAATCATAGGCACTTGGGTTTAGATAAATTAACCTATGTTTCTGAGGATGAAGGTGAGTCCTATCTTTGAAACTCAGGGATTAGTTACCAGCCAGGGCAGTGTTGTCACAATCAGTTTTCAAGTTAGACATTGATAAGTCCTATTCTGCAGCACCTATTGCCCTTATTCCGCTCTGTACATAAATGCTTGGAGCAAGTTCAATTCCATACTACCTGAGCCTAGAAAAAGATTTACAAAGATCATTCATATTTCACAAATAATGCCTGTGCTAACTTTTGATCTCAGCATTTCATGAGAATACAAATTTAAATGCTTACTGTACGATTCTTTAAGACTCAGGATAAAACTGCTGCCAGACTTCAATTCTAAACAAAATAAAACTCTTTAGATTGTTTTCCTACTTGCTTTGTGTGATAACTACCTTTTCAGCATATTACTAAACTCAATTAGAAATTCTTACTTGTACTGCAGTAATTTGCTAAGACTAATGAACAAAGTTCCCTAAAATCATCTTCTGACCATGTGATGGCTATTAAAACTTACAAACCCCTTAAGAGTTATCATAAGGAAATTAGTATACTTTGGCAGTATTATAGGGTGCATCATGAACCAAAGTACTTCTAACTCATCAGAGCTTCAATTGTTCATGCTGGAGCATAGACCTGGTTTTAAGTAAACAGATGGAAATACAAACCTGATATTTTTATTACACTTTGTGCAACAGACATGTTGAGAAAACAGGAATGATGTTGACCTTGAAAAGCTATTACACTGTACCCTGCACTCAAATTTCTTCTTTTCACAACTCCCTTTTCTTTCATTCTATCAGTGTATTTTATAAAATCAAGTTTCTCATGGTTTGGATTTTTAAATTAATCAAATCACAGAATCACAGAATCACAACATCACAGTCACAGAATCACAGAATGTCAGGGGTTGGAAGGGACCTTGAAAGATCATCTAGTCCAATCTCCCTGCCGGAGCAGAATTATCTAGAGTAGGTCACACAGGAACACATCCAGATGGTTTTGAATGTCTCCAGAGAAGGAGAATCCACAACCTCCCTGGGCAGCCTATTTCAATGCTCTACCACCCTCACAGTGAAAAAGTTTATTCTAATGTTTTTGTGGAACCTCCTATGCTCCAACTTGCACCTGTTGCCCCTTGTCCTATCACTAGACATCACTGAGAAAAGGTTGGCACTGTCCTCCTGACACTCATCCCTGATATATTTATAAACATGAATGAGGTCACCCCTCAGCCTCCTCTTCTCCAGGCTAAAGAGACCCAGCTCCTTCAGCCTTTCCTCATAAGGGAGATGTTCCACTCCCTTCAGCATCTTTGTGGCTCTGCGCTGGACTCTCTCAAGTAGTTCACTGTCCTTCTTGAGCTGAAGGGCCCAGAACTGGACACAACATTCCAGTTGTGGTCTCACCAGGGCAGAATAGAGGTGGAGGAGAACCTCTCTCGACCTCCTAGCCACCCCTCTTCTAATACACCCTGGGATGCCATTGGCCTTCTTGGCCACGAGGGCACACTGCTGACTCATGGGCATCGTGCTGCTCACTAGAACCCCCAGGTTCCTTTCTCCTACACTGCTCTCCAGCAGGTCAGTCCCCAGCCTATTTTCCCAGGTGCAAAACTCTACACTTGCCCTTGTTGAATTTCATAAGATTTCTCCCCACCCAGCCCCCTAGCCTGTCTAGGTCTCTCCGAATGGTAGCACAGCCTTCTCCTGTGTCAGCCACTCCCCTCAGTTCTGTGTCGTCAGAAAACTTGTGGTCTGAATGATGAAGTAGTGATCATCCAGACCACACTTCCTCAATTTAGCTATGAGGATACTGTGGCAGATAATGTCAAATGCTTTACTGATATCCATATAAGCCACGTCCACCGCACTGCCATCATCTAGCCACCGGGTTATGTCTTCATAAAAGGGTATCACATTGGTCAAACATGACTTCCCCTTGGCAAAACCATGCTGACTGTTCCTAATGACACTCTTATCTTTGATATTCTTAGAGACAGCATCGAGGAGAATTTGTTCCATCACCTATCCAGGGATGGAGGTGAGGCTTTCAGATCTGTAGTGGCCCAGGTCCTTCTTCTTGCCCTTCTTATAGACTGGAGTGACATTCGCTTTCCTCCGGTCCTCAGGCACCTTTCCTGTTGCCCACAACTCTCCAAAGATGATAGAGAGTGGCCTAGCAAAGACTTCTGCCAGCTCCCTCAGCACCTGAAGGTGCATCCCATCGGGGCCCATGGATTTACAGATGTTCAGATTGCCTAACTGATCCCTAACCTTGTGCTCACCAACCAAGGCAAACTCTTCCTTTATCGTGACTTGCTCTGGGGACTCCTGGGTCTGGGACTCCTGAGAACAGTCTCCAAATAACTGTCACACACTGTCAAGAAAGTTTAGTTCCAGGTACATCAGCGAATTTTTAGAAGGCTTTCATACCTTTCTTCCCTTCCACCTTAGTAGTAACACTGTATAACATTATGTGCTATCAGCCTGGATCCTAATCCTTTTCTTAGTGTTTTCTGTCCCTCATAATTTTCTCCTTCTTTCAGATTTTGGCTAGTAAACTGAGAGTATTGTAGCAGGCTGGTAATTATTTCACAGTGGGACCTCCAGTACTGTTCAAAGAGGTTGAGAGACACTTGCTTTAGAGAACACCATACATGCCAGCAATATTTGACTTATACATGCTTTAAACTTTCAGCAGTCAGAAGCCTTCCTAATGGTCAAATCTATCTCCAATTCTGGTTTTCCTATTAATCTACGATATTTTTTTATGCCTTAATCCCTCCATATCTCTCTTTACACTTTGCCTGCTTTGTGTATGTATTGGGTTTGCCTGGCCAGATTTTGGTAGTGGTGGGACTGTAGGGGTGGCTTCTGCAAGAAGCTGCTAGAAGCTTCCCCTGAGTCTGATAGAGCCAATGACAGCTGGCTCCAATGAGGGACCCACCGCTGGTCAAGGCTGAGAACCTGTAGCCCGTGGAAGAGAGGAATGCCCACACTGAAGCAGATTAGCTCGTAGGACTTTTGTGATGCTGCAGGGAACTCACGCTGGAGCAGTTTCCCCTGAAGGACTGCACCTCAGACTCACACTGGGGTGGATTGCCCCTTGTGAGATGACTCACGTTGGGCAGTTTGTGATGAATTGCCCTTTGTGAGAGGACTTACGCTGGAGAAGAGAGTGTGAAGGTTGTCTCCCATGAGAGGGACCCCTCAATGGCCTGGGGAAGTATGAAGAGTCCTCCCCCAGAGTGAAGAAGCAGCGGTAGAACCAACATTGAATGAACTGACTGTAACCCCCATTCCCTGTCCCCCTGCATTCCTTGGGGGAAGGAGGTGGATAAACTGGGACTGATGTTGAGCCTGGGAAGAAGGAAGGGATGGGGAAAGGTGTTTTTCTTGTAAGATCTGTTTGTTTTTCTTATTTCTCACTACTCTTCTCTGATTTGTTCTTTGAATAACTCTAACTAATTTCCCCAAAATCAAGTCTGGATTGCTCTGGACGATAAATGAGAGTGATCTCCCTGTCCCTATCTCAAACCTTGAGCCCTTTGATATATTTTCTCCCCTTCTCTAGCAGAGAAGGGGAAGTGAGAGAGCGGCTGTGTGGGCACCTGGTCACCAGCTGGGGTCAAACCACAACAATGTATTGTAGCAGACAACAGGACTAGGATTCTTATTTGTTTAAATATCTCCATGTAGACATCTACCTGTGGGCTATTCACACTAGGCTCTTTTTAGAGGGAACGGATGTCCATTTTAGCTTGTGCTACACATAGTTCTCCAGGAAGGTCAGATGAATTGCACCTTAAAACTACAAGTTAGTCTCCACTGACTGCAAAAGTGTTTATTTCAATTAACAGAAACATATATATTTACACTTCAGATGTCTATACCTATATGGAAATCTTACCATAAAATGAACACAAACTAGCTAGTATGAATCATGTGATCTTTAATAATAAGTTCTGAGTGCAAGTGAATTCCATAACAAAACTTACATAAAAGCAGAAATTTCAGTGTGTAACCCTTTATACTGTTTTTCTTTTTTTTCATCTTGCCACATAACATCTGTAACTTAGCTGTTACTTAGTTTCTTCTGGCTTTGAGCTCTCATTGTCCACTGAACACTGCAACACTGAGCATATTGTACTTAGCCTAACAGCAGTTCAATGAAGTAATCTAATAGCATATTTTAGGTGCCTACAGAAACAGAAACATCCTGCCCATAAAAAATAATGCCCTTGAAAAGCTATTTGGAGAAACATTTAGTTCTCTTTAGAACTTTCAGAATGAAGATGTGTTGTATGAGGTATTCTATACATGCAAATGCTTAATTTTCTTTCTTTAATTCTTTATAGTACTATTTGTTTTGAAATTAATTTTGTGGTTGTTTCATACAGGGAACCCAAAAGCTAGGGTACACAATTCTGTGGCTTGTCATATATTTTTCTTTAATAAATCATCATTGAAGATGTGAACAAGTTTAATTTCACAATATAAATATTTCCCTTTTCAATTTGTGTGTTTGTATGTGTGTGCCAAAACCAGATTTTTCTCAAAAGCAATAACCTAAGAAACCACAAATTTGGCACAGCATGAAGCTGTGCCAAATAATACTCCCATGGAAAAATTGCACGTGATACAGGCCATTTATATTTATGAACCTTGAGCTGGGAGAAATTCCTGTGTTTTTTATTTAATTTTGTTTGGAAGCCATATTCAGTGATTTCTGACTTCTTGCTAACATAATGATGTATAGACCATAAATGTCCCTCCTGCTGTTTCCCTGCCCAGAACAGACCTTTGAGTAAATAAGCAGTCTCAAACATAACCAAAATATTAGTATAATCTAAACTTCAGTAAAATTTTGAAAGTATGAATACTAGGGAGAGTATCAGTTACATGAAGAATAATAATTACTGGGTTTGAAACTCTTTTCTCTACTTAGTCTACTTTCTCACTCACGACCATGGCATAGCGACTTGAAAGTGGAAAAGCTAGTGGATCCCACTGCCACCCGTGTTTTGAAGACAGCTCTACCAACTTTTATACCAGATTACAACCACTATAGCCAGCAAGAAAAGTGTTTGTCAGACATGTTCCAGAGGAATAGCTGGAAGAGACAAACTGCAGCAAGGTGAGTATTGGCAACGCCTAACCATCTCGGGTAAATTAGAGGTGTTTCTGCAGAGTGCTTCTCTGTTACAGTGGCAGGAGGCCACGGGTTTTTTGCAACAGTTTTTCCCTACTCATTGGGCTAATTGGACCCCAAACAGACCTCCAAATGGGAAGATTCTCTCAGTGCTCACTAATCTAGCAGGGAATCAGACTTCTGATTCAAGAAGGTAGAGTCTTACTTGGGTGATGAATTTTATTGTTAGACAAGACGTTATGATGACACATAAAAAAGACTGAATTTATTGAGTTTCTTTTTTATGTGATTGAACAAAGTTGGTTTGATATTAACTGGATTTATATCTCAGTTACTTGATAGAACACAAATTCTTTGTCATTAATGGCTTTTCAACATGGATTAGAAAACACAAATCTACTTTCTAAAAGGGTCAATGCTACCAAAAAAAATATGTCTAATCCTGCTCGCTTGTTTTGTGTTCTGGAAGCCATTCAACTTTAGACGGTACTAGGATATACACCTCAGTCACATGAGTAGTCAGGCAGACTAATGTAGACTTTTCCAGGATCTCTACAGCCACAGCTCCCATTCATCCACTCTGAAGTAAACCCCTTTATAGCTAATTTAGTGTTCATACAATTTCCTGACATAGTATTTCTACTACTTCTGTGAAAGCAATAAAGACATATGCTAGAAGGAATACAGCTGACATGCTATAACTGAGTTTCCATTACCGTGCCCTTTCAGCCAGTACAACAGAACAGCTAAGTAAAAGCAGAGGTTCAACCATTTCCCAGTATCGTGAATCCCAAATTCCTCATAAGTAGAGTATGTGGTTCAGTCTGTCCTCTTACCTGAATATTAATTAATCTAGATCTAGGCGGGACAGAGCCGTTAATCTTCAGAGCTTACTGTCATAAATGGAACTTCTGTCACAGAGTTTTTTTCGAAAAAGACTTCACATCCTTACCCTCCAAATTCCAGGCAATACTGGTGTCCAAACAAAACCTCAGTAAAAGAAATTATTTTGCCAGTTGTCCAATAAAAACTCCTTGATGTTTAAAGGGAATATATCAGGGAGATTTCACATTTGCATTCTCTCAGTTACATTTCTTTAGCCTCGCTCCTCTCAATTTGTTATGTTTGGCCATATTGCTGGATCTGCTCTATTTCAGTTCTTTTGGACTCCAAGAGACGTATAATTATTATTTAAGAACTAGAGTTTCGTCAAAGTAGTATAGCCCAATTAATCTTGTTTCTTGTAATAAATCTAATAAAAACTGAGGCTTAGAAAATATATTCATGTTGTGAACAGCAGAAACAAACCACTGGTGTAGACTTAAATGCCCACGGACTGGTTAAAGCTTTTTAATGACCTGATCTGCCCTACAGCAAACAGTCTCCACCATTTTTGATGTTGTGATTTCCAGATCTAGTAGCCACAGAAAAGGAAAGTTCCAAGAACAACATGATTGCTGGGATGCTGATGATTAGACGATTGGCTCTAATCATCAGACTGATTATTCTCAGGACTTAAACCACAGTTACTAACATGTTGTTTTTATTTAACAGAAGGCTGCCAGGAGAAAGTTAATAGGTAGGTTTGGGGTGTTTCTCTGTTCTTAAAAACATCTTCATTATCAGACAATCAGCTAGCAAGTTGCTTGCATTAGCTCTATATGTGTATCCAGATCTTCCCATTACCTGTTCATGCATAATCCTCCCCAGAGGTCAGAGGTACTTATTGCTAGAGCAACATTTATTAATCAGACTGAGGCACCGCATCCAGGGTTTGGGGATATACTTTTGAAATCCTGCCCTGGAAAACAGTGTCAGACACATTGTGCATGTATTTTACTGAATAGAATTCTATTCAAACATGTACATCAAGGTCTGGCTCCTCCTGACAGAAGTGTAATGAATCAATTAACTTCACTGGTGCTTTGTCCAAAAAAAAAAGTGCACGACTGGGAGACTGTTCAACAGAAACAAATACTCTTACCTCCTCTTTACCAGCCAGAAATCTGCTTATCAGAAACACGTTGCTATTAGAGGTAAGGAAAGTGTCTTGGCAAGTACAAATACCCTTCAACAGGAAGTCCTTCAGCCTCTTGGAAGAGAAATTTCAGCAGTGACAAAACCAAGACCACAAAAGTATCCACAAAGATTCTTGAAATTAATCCTTCCTGATTTAAAGTGGAAGACAGCAAAATTTTTATTGAATCGTCCTACTGCTCTCAAATTATAATGTGCTCTACTAGATTGCAGGTCAGTCACACCAATCTGGAGGATATTATTTTTTTCTCCTTTTTCCCCCCACTTATTCCTTTCATTCCGACAGCACTATTGATGAAGACCTCAGGAAAAAATACCAGCGCCCAAGACACTTTGATGGTCTTTCCACTGTGTAATTATACTTACTCTTGATAACACTAAAGACATGCCTTATTGGTAGTGGCACAGGCTGCTTTCCTTTTCACAGAGAGATGGATTGTTTCTGCAGGCCTTGATGGCCTTCAAATTATCTGAGCACAGAAAAGAGAGCAGAGTGAATTTTATTTTAACTCATTTTATTTCTAAATTTATTTCCCAGTAGCTAGAAGGTGATGACTGCCCCAGCAGTCAAGTCAATTGTTATCTGTGGGACTTGATTATGTTTAGACCCAGTCTCTCATTTTGAGCAAGACACAGTTAATGAGGAGAGAAATGAAAAGTGCGTTGAGTCACAGTGTGTTTGTGGTAATTTGTGACACATTCACTCTACTCAGTTCTTTGTTTATTCCTTCCCCCCTCCATGCAGGTCCTGTAGAAAAAGAAACAGATAAGCGAATTCAGTGGTAGACAGTTAAGGGTGTTGAAAGTAATGAATCTATATCTCTCTATCTCTTTCCCCATTGTTGGCAGTAATTGGAGCAGTGTTCATCTATACAGTAAAATACCAGTGAAGCCCATCTTAACGAAACATCTTTTTTTTTCCATTATTTTGCAACACATTTTTCATTGACACTGCTAGTTTTTATTTTCACTATGTGCCTTTTTTTTTTTTTGCAAGCTCTTTGCCACTCTTCTAAATAATAGTCCATTAAACAGTTCACAGTGTGTGTTCTGTAGAAATGTAAAAAAGTGATTGGATGATACTAATTAAGGAGAGATTTTGTTTCCACTTACTGCAGATCAATGGTGGGTTACATTAAAGCTGCATTTTTGTGATGAGTTTAAACACAAAAGAACAGCTGTGCTAAATATATATTTCAAGGCTTACAGGTAGGTCAAATAAATCTTTCTTTCTTTGCCTGTCTATTTTAAAACTATAGCAAACTGTACATGAAGAATAGTAGTAAAATCAAAGGGCAAATTTCTCACTGCAGATTTTTTTTCACTTATGGTAGCAGAAACTGTTAAATCAGGAATGCCAACTGCAATGCATTGAGATCCTGTTGGCTTTTAATTTACTCTATAACCTACTATGCATTAATTTTAATGAGACTTTTTTCTTCTGTTTTCTACAGCTGCCACTCTAAGGTATCTCCTCTCTGATTTATGGAATGCTAGATACAGGAGAAAAATGTCTTAGTGAGAAATCTCTTCCTGTATTTGAACCCACATTTCTTCCTTTAATCCTAAATTATTCTGAGCACAAAATTTAACTGAAATCTCCATACAGAGATATGTTCATATGAAAAGAAGAGTGGCAGCTCATTCCAGTCAGATCAATTAAAATAAAAATTCACTATTTGTTGGCATTCCTTGATCAGCACAAACAACGTTCAGAGGAAATTCACCTGGTTGCCTCCAAGTAACATAACAAACCCTGAACGTATATGACAAGGAATTAAAAGAGAAAATGCTTTTCAGGCACTTGCTCTAAATATTAAAAGCACAAAATTTTTTAAAAAACAGCTCACTCTCACTATTTGAGAAATGTATTTTATTTAATATAGGGCCCTATAAAAGGGAGCTATAGGGACCCTACTTTTATCCAGATTATTTAAATATCAAAAGCAGACAAGAATTGCTGTTCACACTTTCCTTGCATTACAACAGTCTGGATCCCAATTCCAAACCACTATTAGCAGGGTAGAATAACATGAGATAGGGTTAAGGAGGCTGTCTGATATATTTGATTTTGTAGAAACTGAGGTTACATGTAGATTTAGTATTACTCAACCAAAGTTGGGAATAGATGAAAAGATTTCATTCGGGTCCATCTTCACTATTTGAATTTTAAATTCTGAATTCAATACCACATACCTTCTACAAAATCAGCTTGAAGCAAGAGTTAATTTATAATTCACAAAATCATTGTTCTCTCTTGAAATCTGGATGGTCTCAAACTCTTGAAAGGAATCTGGTATACTGAAAACATACCCACCAAACTCTGGGTTTACTCCTTTCAGGGAGATGTATTTGTGATAACTTTAAGAAATTCTTATTCGTGGGTACTGTTCTTGACACTAGTACTGGTGTCAGGCCTCCTGTGCAGACAAGAACATTCATGGCTAGTGGGAAAGGTCTGCTGCAAGCCTAAGGACTACTTGCATATAAACACATAGGTGATGCCACCTTGTTTCCATGTCTTACTCCACAGTGGGTCAGCTAGATGGCTTTTCCACCAGTCCTGTAAAGCTAATGCTTTCCTTAACATTATTGACATGCCTTTTTTCTTTAGACACCTTGAAATACAAACAATGCCCTACTGCTGCACACTAATTTTGCTCTGTTTAGCCTGTGCATCAGCTGATTCATAGATTCCTAATTTCCCACGCAAAAAAGAATATTCAATCACAAAGTCTGAAGACATATAGTATAGGTTACAGAGTTTAAAAGCCATATAGAGCCCAGGCAATGCTCACCAAAGGCCTGTTTTCAAGAGGGACATCCCCTTTTGAACTGAAAACAAAGACGGTTGGAAGGCATTCTACTAGCTACAGGACACACTTCCAGTGAATGAAACGGTCCTTAAAACCTGCACTACTGTGCAGCCCATGCTGTTTTTACTGCTGTTATGAACTGGATAGATTAGGGTGAGTTGCACCATTTTTAGTTCTATTTTGCTCAGTGTCTCTAGATATAGAACCCACACATGCAGAAACTCTTTATTCAAGCATGTGTTATAACTGGTATTCTCACAGCAAATTATACAAGGAAACTTCTCCTAGTATAATTCATTAAAAATTAATCAACCCATTTCAGTGCAAATCTCTGTGACATGCGTTCTTTGATGCAGTGAGTGCTGAATAGTCTTTTCTTTATTATGAAATGACACAAGTGGAACTTTCTAATTGGCTGTCAGTGATGTCATACCCAAGTAAATGCACAAGTCGGCTTATTCCCCTTATTATGAACATACTCCATGACAGACTGTGAGTTTCTGGAGAGCTCCTGCCTCTCTTTCGTTGTTAACATCACTTTGCTGGAAGGATTACAGTTATGCTTCTGTAATAGGATAGAAACTTTCCTAGTGTGTTTTCCTGTCTTTGTTTGCATGTGGGGGATATTTTTCCTTCTTTTATTATGCTCCCTTACTGCTGAGTTTCTATCTTTTCCCACAGGAGCAATGTGGAACTTATTGAGTGAAATTAGCAACAACTTTCTCAGACATCCTTTCAGGGCTCTCTTTTCTGGGTGGTTTCATGGGTTGTGTAAAAATCAACAAGAAATGTGGTCACATTCATATCTAACTCACAGTTAACAGACTTTATATAATATGCAGAAGTTTCAGCAGCACAACCACTGAAGGGATGGAGCCAAGAGGCATATGGAAACAGTGAGATTTTGTCCTTGTGGGTTTTTTAACTTATTTATGTATTTGGTTAACATCTCCTCGTTAATGCAGAAAGATTGCCATGTCTCCAGCCTTGCCAGGAGGGTCCACTTTCACTGCAGGAGGATGTGCTCTACAAAGAACGTGCTTTGGCAGAAACAGTGCTGCTTACATTTGTTTCTCTTTGTTACCCATGTTAAGCGCTTACAGAGCTCAGATAAAGGGCAAGTGTTTTGCTTCCAGGATCCACCTTCCAAAATCATGTGGCAAGGTGCCACATCCTCTAGCCATACTCCACAGAGCTCTCCAAACCAAGATTACAAACCCATGACTTCTTTACTGCCTCAGGTCTCAACTACTTCCATCCTACTTCGTAAGCATCTGCCCTCCCATGTACAACCTTCAGCTAACACCCAGCTTCATGATCTGCAGTCCCCAGGCCTCTGCAGCCTGGCAACATGGCCAGGACCACCCTCAAGCACACCACAGCCTCTCTTACACCCTCTGATCTCGCATAAGTTCTCATCAAATCCATCTGATCTGTCTCAACCAGGTTTGGCAGGGAAGAGAGGCATTGCACACTTGTACTGATGTTGGGGAGAGTATAGGTATAGGCATGCTCTAGGGCAGCCTACCAAAGGTCAAAATCTACGCTGCAGCTCTACACCTGGACTCTTGCCTGTCACGTGCTCCTCACATTACCTAGTGCTGTGTTTAAGGTATATGAAGTAACAAAAGGTAAATACACCTGGGCACTCTAGCTCTTCAGGTGATTGCTTACAGGATACTCTACTAGATGCCCATGATTACTACTAAACACACACACGACAATTCAGCTGTGGTAATTCGTATCCTAAGGGCCTGAAAGAAAGCCTCAGAATGCAAAACTCACTAATCCCAGCTGACAGAACTATCGTGTGCTACTGCAAGGCTGAAGCTTAGCAATTGGAGTTTGCCACTGTTTAGTCAAATTATCACAAAGAATGTGTACAAAATTTAGCCTGAGAGAGACGTGTAAGTGATTTAGTTGGTATCAGGTTGTCCCATCTTCCTCTGTCTGAATATTCCTTGTTTTGTCTTGTTTTAAGAAAAATATGACAGGCTTCTTTCTCTTTTTACTGTCCTTTTCTTCCCTGTTCTTTCTTTTCCTGACAGACAATGACTTAATCTAAAGAATAAAGAGACCACATGATGATATCATTCTCTAATCCAATTACAGATCTTTGATATGGCCCCTTATCTTTCCTTCTCATGCAGCGATATACAGATCACATGGTTCTTTAAATCTGAAAACATCTTTACTTTTCAGTTCATGCCTTTACCTTTTCCTTCGCATTTCACTAAAACATAAATGCAAAATATTTAATTATTTGATTCCTATCTTATGAAATTAAGATTAATAGAGACATTAATGAATACAGTAATGTAATCACCAGTCAACTTTTCTAGAATAATTTGATTGGGATTTCATTTTAGAGCATAGGGTGAAATCCTGGCTCCAGTAGAATTACAGCATTCCCATAAGATTTCACAGAATTTCATTCTCTTCTTTCCAATGACCAGCAAATTTCCAGTATTTGGCTATCTGGTCATCAGACACCAGTGGGACTGCTTTGTTCCTTTAATGTATGTTAAACTTGAGAGGAATATTCCCCCAGCTCATCCACCAGTACAGTTTAATTGTTATGAAGACAATACAAATATGAGAACACTATGTCGTTATAGATTGAAAATGCAAGAAATATAGCCATTGCCTTGTAAAGAAGGTTTTAAGTTTCTTCTGTGCTTCCCTTTACACTCTTAGGCTAAGTTTCTGCATGCTCTCTCTGTAATCTAGGGGATAGCCAGTGAAAGCCCCATTGATGGATGCAGTAGCACAGGCCAATGAATGCTCGGGATGTCTGTAACACAATTAAATACTAGTAGACTAGAAAAAATCTCTGGAAACTTTTTTAATATTTTGGTGTATTGTTCCATGGTGAAACCTGCTATGTGTAGAGATTTCACTGAATATCCTCCAGCTGTTCTTGTTTTATGTGATATCTCTCTTTTAAATCTCTGGTTTGTATCCTTTTTGCATGCCACTATTACGAGAGAACCACCACCAAAAAAAAAAAATAAAAAAAAGGATTTTACCGAAGTTTAAAAACTTCTTTTGCATATGAATTCCTTTGTCTCGAATTCTTCCCTGTAGGCATCATGAGATAACATGGTCATGAGCTCCTGTTTTGCACCCTTCTGCCATCTTTACAAGGAAAAGCCTTCTCCCAAGTAAGAAAGATCTGGATCAAAAGGCCAATTGCCTTGAGCATAACTGGCAGAGTTTGGGAAGAAAGGTGTCATGTCCAGACTAACGCAAACTCTGGGTGCACTCTGGATAGTAACTCAGGTTTGAGATACTCGTGGACAAAATAAGAGGTGCAACCACACCAATAATGAGAAAATGCGAATGATTTATTAAGCAGCGAGGAATGGGAGTGCAAACACTTATTTGGTATTAAAAGGAAAGAGAATGATAGAGAGGGAAGGGAAGAGGGGAAAGAAAAGAAGAAAGGAGATAGAAAGATGATCACCCTGGGTTCCAGGGGTGTTCGGCAACATTATCAGATTCAGGATTGTGGAGCCTGCACTACCTGTAACTCAATAATTCATCTTTTACAGAGTTCAATAAAATTAGCCTCTTCATACAAGTGCAGTCTGCATTAATTTCCATACAGGCACTGTGGCATCTTCTAGAAGATTCTCCAAAAGAGTCAGGGGGTTGCCTAGAGGGTCTCTGGGGGTCTCTGGTGGTCTCTAGTGATCTCTGGTGGTCAGATATCCCTATAACTTGCCTAATCATAGACAGTCCACCACTTCTGGAGACACACAGAGGGAGAGGATGCTGAGGAGACACTTCTGAGGACAAGGCTGGAGATACATCCTTGGCATGAGACATTTCACGATGGAGGGAGAATATTCCAGGGACTGTGGTCATGGGTGACCCACAGCAAGGAAGAGACACCCCTGAGGGCAGCAATCGACAATGTGGGCAGGAACACTCTTGAGGGACTGTGGCAGCGTGTGATGCATATTAGAGTGAGGACACTCTTCAGAGTAAGGACACCCTTCAGGAACTGCATCTGTGGGTGACCCATGCTGGGGTAGAGGAAAACCAACAAGAAGTGAAGAGCTATAAACAGAAACCACTAAGCACACAACCCAGAATCTGTTCTGCCACACATTTCTTCACAGAAGGGACTGGGGTGGTCTGAGTGTAACCCACAGCAAAAGTGTGGGAAAATGAGATCAGAAAAAGAAGGAGGAACTTGGCTTAACCTGAGCCCAGAGAAAGGAGAAATTCCTTTATTTTTTTGTAGGGGTTTACATAAGAGTTACTTACTTGTCGATGGGTTCTTGTCTCAATAACTAAATGGTCAATTACAAGTTTGCATGAAGTGGCAATAAATTGAACAAAGTAAAAAATTCCCTGACACTAGATTGTTTACTCTCTACAGGCACTGTGATGCTTGTCATGAAAGACTTGTATCAGTTTTAAGACCTTTTTTCCCTGTTTCCTTGGCTAATTTTCATTCCAAGTTTCAGCTGATGCTTCAGCCAAAAACTTAGCTTTCTTGTGGAATAAACTATATTTGAGTCTCTCCACCTCAGTTTAGCAATGATGTGTTTTTTTTCTGAAAGTAGTTTCACACACACAAGCAAATGGAACAAAATAATGAGTTTTTTTGCTTAAAATAATGAATCCATTATTACCAGTAGGTAAGAGAAGACAGTACAGACTGAAATTGTCTCTTAACCAAAAAAACCCTATTATTTCTATAACACAATATAGGAACCACAGTAAACTGGTTTACCTTGTAGACAACTTTTTTTTTTTCTGTTAATTAAAGGATTTCAGAGTATCTTGAAATATTTGCCAGCTTCCATGAACATAAAATACCTGAAAACTTAGTATCTTTTTAGAAAAAAATTATTTCAAATATATGAATTGTGATCTGTTTCCCTTAACTGGCAAAATTAGGACCTAGCTTTGACGTTCCTTCATGGTCCACATTCAGGAAATCATCTCTACTTATGGTAGTAGGAGTCAAACATCAGTTTATAGTTAAGCACCTGCTTAAGTGCTTTTTTGGGTTACGTTCAAAAATGAAATGTGTTCAAGCACCTCATGTGTAGATAGGGGTCAGATATAAAATCAGAAGATAAATTTAGATTCCAGTCACCTTCTCTTTAATTAGTGAGTACGCAGATCAGAACTTCTATGTGGGACCATCTGGGCAGTGACATTTTTAATACAGTCATTTATTTTCCTGTTTCATCACTGGAGCTCCTGAGTTACAGGTCTGTGCTTTTAAATAGTGTCAAATCACAGATGACAAGGTTCTTCATTTATTCACTCAAGGAACAGAAATTATCACAGAGGAAGTACTGAATGAAGTGCATTTACTATTTGGAATATTACTTGCTCACAACATTTCTATTCTTAAAAAATACCGGGAAAGTACTTTTCCTGCTCAAAAAGATCTAACAAATTATTTACCTAAGCCATTTTTTTTCCGTTGCATTATTTTATTGAGGTATATGCCTTCAGTGTTATAGACCTTAACAGAAATATATTATACTTTACATTAATGAGTGTTTTTTTAATCGTATGAGGCTCCTTTATAATATCAGTGCTTAAGTTGTCAGAGAGATATACAGAATATATGAACTTAAAGAGAACATCTTCTTCAAAGTACATATGCAGTAATTTATGATCATTTCAGCATCCCAGAACTGTTGCTAAAGTGAACAGAATCCAGTATCTCCATAAAGATTTTAGCTAAAAAAAAAATTCCTGAGAATAAAATTACATGTGTGGTGTTATTTATTTTAAGAGTGAACAATGATGCAGGTAAAGTGCCAGCAACCATTATAAAAACAAAGAGTTGGATGTTTTGGTGAAAGAGAATGATTAGAAATAGCTCATTCTTCAACAGAAATTGTTGCCTAATTAAAGGAAAAATAGAAAGATTCACTTTTACACTGATTTCTGTAAAATGAACAAACACAGCCTCTCCTCTCTTGCCAATTGCTGGATGATAAAATGCTTTTGCAAAGTTTTAGAGTTGAACGAGGAAGTGTCACAACAGTATGGATTGACATCTGCCTCTGTCGGGTTTTTACAGCTCACACAAAGGAGGATGAATGCACACTACCACATAGGGAAACCTGCCATTTGACAGAAAAGAGCATTTTCTGACCTGACCAACAGTGCTGGGACTTAAGTGAAGGCTCCCCAGAGTGGATGGTCTAAAACATTGATTCATTAGTCTGTTTAATCTTTGTGGCTGCTAAGGGAGAGATCCTCCTTGATTTACAGTCTGACAGACCGTCATCTCAAGAGGTCCCTGATCACTGTCCATCCACAAAACTGATAAAAAAAAATACCTACTACCCATGTTGCACAGAATTAGCATAAGGTTCAAGTAAAGGCTAGAAATAAAAAACACACAAAGCTGGATTCAATATAGGGAGAAGTGGCTGTCAGAGAGCTACCCATAACCTCCTACTTTGTGAACGTATCTGCCATCTTCCAGGCTCCATGAATGTAGTGCAGCCTCAAGGGGCTGAAGGAATGCAGAAGCATCTTAGAAGAGCCCAAACTCTCTACGTGCTTCCCACTCATCCTTGTACCACTTACATCTTGGTACATTTTGTTTCCCAATGTAAATTGCTGATATGGACCAGATAAATAAAGTATGGTCACCTGTTGCCATTGAAGATGATGACAACCTAGAATGACCAACTGAGATGGAGACAACTGCTTTGTAGATGCAGAAAGTTAAAGAGGATGAATCTCATTCCTCATGCATGCCAGTATTTGACTATAAATAACTCCTGACTACTGTGGTGGTGTGGTGTGTACAAACAGGAAGGCATGAATAAAAACAGAAGTAAGGGTGTGGTCGTATTTGCTGGAGGCTATGTCTGGAGGCAGTGAGGGTCAGCTGCTTCTTGCGGGCTGGGAAATCAGCAGCTAAGGAGATCCCAGGTGAGGCCAGAACATCAGCCAACAGCTGGGGGAGTCAGGATGAGGCCCAGTGGGGGAAATTTGGATTAGACACAGATGAAGATGGAGAGGCTGAACTTTGGGAGGAAGACTGGGGAAAGGCTGGCCCAGGACACGGGCACACAGCAGGGCACGGTTTTGTATGGCCCATGGCCAGGCAGAGCATGGCTGTGGGGAGCTGGGGACTGGCTGTGCTGTAGTGTCACTGGGGCAGGGACCAATAGCCCCAGGAGGGTGACAGGAAGTCCTGGGCCCTGAGCAGTGTGGGGGGAGCCCTGAGGAGGTGTACAAGACAAGGATGGTTTGGTGATGGCCCTGACGAGTCACACCAATGCCATTACACCTTTTTGGCAAGCTTGCTGTGAGGGAAAAGCAGGGCAAGGGGAAGAGAGAAAAAGCCCTAAGGCATAGAGAGATGTCTACATGAGAAGATAAGGGTGAAGCCCTCTGAGAGGCTAAAAGTCCACTCAGCAGAAAAGAATGGCCAGACAGGCAGTGTCACCAGGTAGAGAAGATGGTTTCTGACACAGCCCAGGTCTGATCCTTGCTGTGATTGCCCCAGAACAAAGAGATGTGAAGTCAACCATATAAAGTCTTCCTTTCCTAAGGACAGCTCTTCATAAACAGCTCTTCCATATGCTGGCAAATAACCCAGGAAAAGAACAAAAAAAATGTTCAGAAAAAGCTCATATTTTGCCTAATATTTTCTGTTGCTCTTTGTACATAACCTTTGTACAGTCAGAGAATGAGTGACTCTGACATTGTAACCATCAAAAAAATTTAAATCATATAAAGACAACCTGAATATCCAGAGTAAATTAATATTCTCCATTTCCTGTTAAACCTTGGTGCTTCATTTGCATTTATCTCTCTGACTGTATTTCTGACTCTCAGGTACTGTAGCCTATATTAACAGTCACTTTGGGTTTAACATCATTAACTGTTCACTGTCAAGTCCCCACAAATCCCACATTCCCCCTGTCTCTCAGGCTTAAAAAACTCATTTAACACTAAGGGCTAATTAATTAACTGGATTTTCCTATATTTAATGGAGACTATCATAAACTATAGAACCAAACCCCACTGAAATTTAGTTCACTGGGGCAGCCTATAATTATACCCAACCAGATTTAATCCCTGTTCCAATTCATATTTGTTATTACAGTAGTAGTCTACATTGTTTTTATTATTGCTACTACCAAGAATACGAGTATGCTTATATGGCAGACTGCTCATACACAGTATAAAAGCATATTCTACTCTGGATATACTCTGTCAGGAAGAAACCCAAAAGCAGTTTGTGTCATGGGCATTAGAACTGGATTCCACTCTGAATGAAACAATATATAAAATTCAGGGTGAAAAAAAATACATGCATCTTTGATCAAACTGGCAAACTCGGGGAAAAAGATCCTGCTCTATTTATACACTGCATTCTCAAAAGTTTTCACATACCTCTAGGTGGTTGATTAGCTTTTTTTTTTTTAATGTCATTAAACTTTCTTTATTTACATTGTCCTTATAGGCTTCTGTAAAATTTATTTTTGTTTATTGTCCTTTATTTATAGGCATTTGTGAAATAAGTCTACAAATTCAAAATGGAAATCAAAGAGATGTGTGACTGTTACCTGATGTAGGGTGTGTTAGAAGAGAAAGATGACCAGTGAATGATGAGACATGAACTGGATACATAACACGCTATAGTTGTGAACCAGGTGCACTTGTAGGTCACAAAGAGCCAGCATCTGCTCTGCCTAAACTCAATGGGAGTTTTTCTACTGTTGTAAATATGAACTAGTTTGGAGCTCCACCCGGCTATAGCAGTAAATATCCTAAAAAAAAAGCTCACTTTTCTAGAGACTGACACTTTTGTAGGTTTATAAAATTAGTGAAACATTATTTGCTCATATTTTAAAATTTTCCCAAGGAGAAAAAACAAACAAGCAAACAAAAAGTCCCCTCAGCCTTTACCCTGTGAAACTGATTCTCTTGTAAAAGTGAAGTCTTTCAGTATGGTTCGTAATGCCCAGCTTCCTTAGGTATTCCTATATCATGAGATGTTATGTCATGTAGGAATACAAATAAGCTTGCTTCGTGAGCTACTGTGTCTTCATATCACTCTGCAGAGCATTATGCAGAGACACTCATGTAGCTTTTGGGGGAAATCTAGCTGTATAGTTCATGATGTATAGCTCTGCACCATGGTGCTTCAGGTCAGTGACCTATCCTCAGTATCTCTCCACAGCCCAGCCTTGAACCTTTAAAAGGACTCTCAGTGGTGCAGTAAGTTGGTGCATATGAAATACAAATATAAATTCGATACTTAATGCTAATGGTTGAGGGGGCAACTTTAACAAGGTGGACTCAAAGACACCCAATGGCAACAATCTGTTCTCGATCAGTACATAATTTGACACAACACTCTTCAAGAAGCAGATTTCCAACTTGTCTCAGCATTGCTAGATTGCAGTAATTATGCTCATTGGAATAGTAGTGATGATCATTTTCCACTTGTGTTCTACAGTGGAGAATTGATAAATACTGGACGTATTTCTGTATGTTACTTTGTGAGTGCATTCAGTTTTGCTCAGGGCAAGGAAAAACTGTATTTTAAAGCACAATTAAGTATTGGAGTCCATTAGGAAAAGCTGAGGTTGGGGCATTCAGACCCCATTGACTGGTAGGCAGGTGCATGGAGTAAGCACTGGGTATTTGATAAAAATAAATGAGCAGTAGGGGTTCAAACAGGCAATAAGCTAGCAACTAAACAAATACAGACTTAAATTCCAATGTGAGGTAACCAAAAACTATGGGTATGTTAATGAACTGTATTCAGCAGAGCTAAAGTCAGCAGGGAGGAAAACACCAGTACCTGGCTGTGACTTAATTGTGTCTTTACAAGTGTTTATCTGCTCTATGTCTAATGAATGCAGATTGGGAGTCCAGCACTAAATTAAAAATACTGTAAACAAAATAGAGGAGCACAAAGGCAAGGAGATAGCATGATAAACTCACATCCTATAGCACTGTGATTAGGAGGACATCATACCACATAAATGGTGACTCAAGGTCTAAAGGAGTAGTAATGAATGCCCACAGTGATCATCTGAGTGTTCCAGAAGCACAGCTGAAAGAACTGTGACACAAGGAGATAGATAAGGTATTTCAATGACCAAAGTCTCTTCCAGTCAACAGAAATTTGGCATTGCTATAAACAGTTATTAAGTGATGAAAAGTATGTAGTTCAAAAGTGTTGTGTGTGCCAAGGAATGTAAGGATTCCTCCAGAGCTGTATTTTTCCCTTTTTGTTTGTACTCTATGTTTATTTGGTAGCAAGCTGTAGTACTCTATGTTAATGTCTTAGCAGACTGAGAGAGATCGGAGAGGAGAGGAGAGGAGAGGAGAGGAGAGGAGAGGAGAGGAGAGGAGAGGAGAGGAGAGGAGAGGAGAGGAGAGGAGAGGAGAGGAGAGGAGAGGAGAGGAGAGGAGAGGAGAGGAGAGGAGAGGAGAGGAGAGGAGAGGAGCGGGTATTATCTATGTATTATCTGTGCATCAGCAGAACGAAGATGTGAACCACAGGGCAACAGTTCCAACAGGCAATGCCTAAACTCACTCTGCTTCAAATAACACACACATACACATCAGATCATCAGTGACAGAAACAGGAACCAATGAATTACATCCCCCTCTTTGAATTCCCCAGTTAGAATTTAGATACTGTCAAATTATGGGTTATGAAATCTGGTGATGTAGAAATTTTGATAATTCTTTTAGACCCCTATAATCACCACAAAAGCAGTGTTTAAGGCAGTGTCTTAGTCAAGTAGGATGGAGCTACCAACTACCTGCAACTCAATATCCTTGGCAACTGAGTTCCTGTCACTTTTGGTTCTGACTGTTAGCAATATCACTGGGTTTATCTCACAGGGAAGACACTTGGTTTCTATCAATAAAGACATTATAATTAGGATAATCAATTGTTTAGAATTAGCTGCTGGAAAACAAAAATTATGGTTGATAGAGATGTCAACTTTCTTCAAATGGTCGAAATTGAGATGCATACACAGAATCAGAATGTGAGGCACCTAGGAAGACTGAAGTCCTTGCAGGGTTCAGGGCCCTCTGGCTGAAGGGAGAGCTTGAAAATGCAGTTTTATGAATAAGGAATGTATTCCTCTTCAGGTGTTTTATGTTTTTGTGTTTACCTTGTTCTCCTTTTAAGGTTGATGGTTGCTTCTCCAAGGCATACTTACATCCCTCAGAATGTTCCTTAAAAACAGTTGCAACTACATGTAGTGTTAACCTGAAACCAGATTGGTCACACTGGCTTGTCATCCACATTATCTGCCTACAGGACTGCCTTGTGAATTTACTGCCAGTGGGCCCAGAGGAGGAAAACCTCCATTTCTCAAATTGTGCATGGACTCACGAGAACACTTCTCTCACACAAACATGTCTCAGCAATATATGTTGCGGGATCTATTCTTATGGTGAGCTCACACATGCCATTAACACTGAATGGGCAAGATGACCCTTTTTAAGAGAGGCCACACTGTCATTAGCCAGAGGGTAGATGAGAGCTGGAGGCAAACTGAGTTCAGAGAGTTTTCAGGCTGTCAACAAGGACAATATGAATGCTGGGTACTCACGCTGAGATATCCAGGGAGATTAATAATAAGTGTTTCATTATTACGTAGGGTTTAAAACTATTCTCTCATTTCTCTTAATATTTGTGTTTCACATGTGGAAAACTCTATAAAAAGGTGTTCTCTATTATTTATTTTAGCCTGGATTTGTTACAATGCATGCAGAATCTGGTCAGAGATATTAAATAGGGATACTGATACATTATCCACAGACCCTTATATTCCTGTATTTTACAACCTGCAGTTGCATAGAATCACTTATTACCAAGTGGTCATTTTCTCACATTTATTATGACAACAGGATAAATGCCAGTGTTTGTCAACATCTTGTAAATGATGAGTCTTAATGAGGCAATCTAGTGTTTCACCCCTCTGAGGAAACTCATAATAGGATGAGCAAAATATCAGGTTAAAGGAAGTGGGAGGTAATCCCACAGGGCAAACCTTTTCTTGTACAATATATTCCTCAAGGTTTTGCTTGGAGTGGGTTCTAGGATGCAGGCCAATTTGGCTTACCCCCCTGTACAACATTTTAATTGTATTTTTATCAAATACAGCAGAAATGCAGTCCGCATGTTGAATCTGTCAGTAAGCAGTGCCCTGTGAGAAAATAACAGTCTGAGCTTTGAGAACTTTCACCTAACACATGAACTTAAGCTGAAGAATATACCTAATGTGCCTGCTCTTGATCAGATTTTTTAACTTTGATTTTACAAAATATATTTCAGCCTTTTATGTTTGCTAATTTATTTGGTTTCTTTAAGAAAAATGCAACGGACATTTCAGTCCAGCTTATTTGAATTGAGCTCTATTGCTGGATCCTTTTAAAGATAAGCCAGAGGAAAAGAAAATTCTCGAATTGCCTCTGAGTTTTTTAATGTAATGCTTGCTTTTAGTATATATGTATACTATCCTGCATGTCAGAATGCTAAACCTCAAAAAACTTGAGTAAATAAAGTGTGTAAGAGAGCCCTACAAATGTAATACTTAATTAGAACAAGAAATTTTTTTTCAAAATAAGTACTATCACTCCATCGCTCTACAAATGATACTATAGTTAATCAAGAAATATTGTGTTTTGATAACAAGAAACACATATATGGTTTATGATTCAGACAATTGTCTACCAGGATTACAGTTCATTAGAAATTCATCTCTTTGTATCTTGCAATTTTTTAAATATTTGGGTCAAACTGAAAGCTCAGTGAATGTCAAACTATGAATTTGGGCGACTGAAAAATAAGCAAACATATTACAGCAATTGTTTTAGATTTTTTTCAAAAAAAAAATTTCCACTGGAAAATGATGACTCAAGTCAACTCGTTCTAGTAGAATATATTGACTTCATTGAAATATTCTGTGCAAAGTTATGGAAATGTTTAGTTTCATTAAGATCATGTAGCTTCATTTCAATACTTGACACATCACATAGCAAAATATTTAGATAATAATAAAATGTTCCTGTAAACTTATTTTCATATTTTCTGGAGCCAGAGTGTGTGTAACAGTGTTGAAGAATTCATTTCTTGAAAAACTCATAAATGTCAATTCTTTGTAAATTACTGAAAAGTAATTTTGAAATTTCAATTTTTTTTCTGGGACAGACACTTGAGGTATTACTACATAAATGATATGAGAGCCATGTTAGATCCCCAAGATATCCTAGTTTCACAGCACCCTTCTTTCTCTGTGCTCTTTTTTCGTACCACATCTCCTTTCCTCTTCGTAGTGCCCTCTGCATCCCTTGGGATCAGTCTCTCAGTGTCTTGGGGAAGGCAATGCAGTGGTATGTTCTAGTTTGCACTTGTGAGGTTCATCTGCATACAAGAGACATGGTTTAATTAGATTGGATTGGCCATGGCTGTACCTTCTCCTGCCAGCAGAACTGATGTTGTAGTCTTTTCCTACTGTTTGTATAACAACTGTTAATCAGAACAACTGCAACTGGCTCTGGTTTGTATCTGTTTTGTTTTAATCGCCATTTAAGTGTTAACTCACAGTCCAAGAGAGGCAGGGAGACCTATATTATGCTTGTGCATTGCTAACAAGCACCTAGAGTAGCATACTAGTTTGAACCTTAATAACCACAGAATTTCAAACAGACTAAATTGTCAGCATTTATATTTGCAGATTACTTTGCTGAGATTGTTTATATAAATGTGAGAGGGAAAGACAGCAAATGCATTGTGCAAGGACAGCAAAGGACATGGAGAGGTCAGCGCAACCATGAACCTAAGTAGAACAGCGTTTTCTAATTTAGACAAATCTTGCGAGGCGACCTAGACTTTGGAAGTCTCCTTGTCACAGAACAAATTTGTTGACTTGCAAAAATTCTCCACTGAAATTACACTAAGAAAGGGCAGATAAGCCTGGTGTGAGGAATTTTTGCGGAGGAATGGTGAGGTGTAGAAGCACTGCTACTGCTGATGTTACAGAGAGCATCATGAAGTAGCCAAGGACCTAAAGTGGCCTTCACAAGGAAATCAAATAAACCATTGGTTCTGTCCTTAACTCTGTGGGTTTCAGTGGTGATCACATAGGAAAAGATCTGTTCCTTGAGACAGAAATCGAAACTTCAGATGACAGTAAATAGTTCTGATAAAGTTGAAAGCATGACACGACAAGATGTACTAGGTAAAGGCAAGCCATGTCCTTTGTTCCCATTCTTGCTCTTCCTCCCCTAAAAAAAGGTGGCAAGAGTTCAGAAGCAATTTGGAAAGGAAGATATAGAAGGACTTCACCTTCTGGCTGTTCTCCTCAATCTCTTCATAAGCAAAAAAGACAGAATACTTCTGGAAGGGGACCGGTATTAACTACCACTAACAGGTTATCTAGCCTTCCTAGCACCGTCTACTTCTCCTGCTTAGATATCATTAAAACCTCTTTAACTTCATAATCACAATGTATTTTCAGCCATAAAATAAGCATTTATTATAACAAGTATTTGGGTGGAGGGAATAATAGTAGCTGCGGTTTCAACTGATCCTATTATAACTATTACTTTCACTTTATAAGAGAAAATAGAAAATAAATAGTCAGTCTTACATGATATCATATGATATTTTCTTTATTTAAACTAAGGCAGGATGGCCCATGAAAAGACAGCCTCCAGATTACAGTAGATTGAAACTGCTTGTCTTTATTCTAGCATAAATTATTTCTTAACATTCCTGAGACCTTTTTTGTTCTTCCCAGCCCTTATTTTATTTCTTCTGTTGCATTACTACCGGTTGCAAATGAAAAAATTCTTAAACATACTTTTAAGGAAACTCTTAATTTTATATAACAAACATTCTTCTGAACTGTCAATATGTAAATTATCAACTAAGTAGGGAGCGAGTACTTCTAATTAACACTAGATTGTGCTGAATTACAGTTAGCTGTACAGCCACAGAACAGCCACATTTCTGACCCACTCATGGCATTTTGAATACCCTTATCTAGAGGTAGATAGTTTAGAGAGAGGACATATGGGAAGAATCTCCTGCCACACCCACTTTTCACGTGTGTGAAAAGGATATTGGCCTCTCCAAATGGAGCTCCACCATCCTGCAGCAGCTGAAGTTCTCTCACATGTTCCTTGCCTGAACTCTCTTCTTCATTACGACACTTGGAGATTTCTGAAGAAAGGCAATCTTATTTTAAAGGTGTAAAAAAAAAAAAAAAAAAATAAAATAAAGTTCCATAAATGCACTTTGTTACTGTATAATGGTCATCAGGTTTTTATCAAGAGCTGAAATAATTGAACAAGTGATAGTGCCAAATGTCTCTCTGCCTTAGAAGTGATTGTATCTGCACTAACTATAACATTCCCGTTCGGTTCTCATGTGTTGCCTGACCTAGTCGAGAGGTGGCATCCCTGCTCATAACAGGGAGGTTGGATTAAAATGATCTCTAAGGTCCCTTTCAGCCCAGGCCATTCTATGATTCTATGATTCTATGATACGACAATAGAGCTGTGTATGAGTGAACGGTTTCTTGCTGAGTGACTGTGTTTGCAGCTCTGAACATAAATCAACGTCAGTAAAAATACCGCAGCAACCTACTTCAGAGTTCCTGTCCCATGGCCACGCTTCTGATTCTCACCTCTACCCAACGTCAGCTCCTGTAAAGCCCACAAGTAAGCCCTCAGTGCAGCAGCAGCAGCATTAAATTATTGCTCAAGAGCCCTCACACATAACACCACCATCAATCCCTGAAGTGTATGGCCTCCAATGGCCTCCTCTTCTCAATGCTGAGTGCACTCAGGTTCTGTGTGTGCAATGTTGCTCATTTCTTCACTTCTTCATTGCAAAATTGGTCTCTCTGACAGAGATAGACATTTCTAAATGGTAAGGCAAGATGGATGAGCGTATTAGCTAGAGAAATTCTATCTTTACATTTTCACAAATTTCAGAAAGAAAGGCAGAGAGGGACTTTGGCCCCGACCTTCACAGACCACTTTCCACCATGGCTAAATCTGTTGGTATGATTTGCTCCTAACAATAATTTGATCAGTCTCTGTCACTTCCTAGAGAGTCTCAAGTGACAACAAAAAGTGACAGTGTTGACTGATTCTGTTTTCATCTATTCCACACGATAAGGGGTTTAGTCTAATAAATTCCACTACATAAAAATAAGTATAAATGATGACAGAAAAGATGCAGCTTAGTCACTGCATAAAGAGATTCGTTTGCGTTTTTTCCCCCTTCACATAAATAGAGGTCTTTCTAGGAAGGTGAGTTTGTATATACTTATCTTCAATTAAGCTCATGAAGCTTGCAGGGAGGCTGTAAAGCTCTGTAAGCTCACTGAGCTCTTAAGACTGGACGGCACAACCCCATGAGTGCAGCATTCGAAATCAGCAGAGACAGAGAACCCCTAAACATAACTCCCTTTAAACAGTCAGACCTTGTTAATCCAAGCTTAGTTTAACCGAATGCCTGAGTATCTGAAATACTTAAGTGGCAACCTGTCTCCAAGTCTGAATGCACCTTTGATTTGTTAATCTGATTGTAAGGATGGGGGTATCCTCTATGAAATGAAGTTTGCAAACAGCTTTGGATTAATCAGCCTTACATACTACAAAACAAAGTAGATTCCTGCCACTGTATTTATCACCAGGAAGGGCTGGCACTCTCTCTCCCTGGCTGATTTATAGAATTGCACATTTGGCATAGGAGTGTAATATTCAGATGGCAGAATTTTCTAATAAGGATGTGCAATGAATGGAAATAAACTGAATGTACCTGAAATTATGCATCTAACTTTAGAGTACATTATGTCCTGGTAGCTTAAAAAAATAAATAAATCATTATTAGAATACATTAACTTTCTGGACAACCTGATTCATACATAGTATATTTGTCACCTTTAAAAGCTTTATTTGTGCTTATTTGCCCTCTTGGCCACATGTTTATTCTGTTCCAGTTTCAAGGAAATGCTACCCACTAAATCTACTAGATTCTGATATTAAGCTGCCTGTCATTTTGTTTCCATTCAAAGGATTTCTTATGTTTGATATCTCCATGCTGGGGCATCTGTCCATTACCAAAAATGAGCTATCACACATCTGGCTGCTGGTAATAATTGCTTTATCAATGGCTCCTTCTCTGAGTCAATAACCTCATTTGGACTGTAGCAGGACAGGTTTGGTGTGCAGCCTAACTTAAGTAACATAATTCTGTAGTTCTATGTTTCTGACATATGCATCAGACTGTGGGGCAGCCCCAGTGTTATGACATTTGAATTCTTACCAGACTAAAACATATTTCTGAAGATGCATTCTCACATTCCTTCTTCAAAGCAGGAAAAACATTCTTCTGTAAGTTTAACATTTAAAAAAAAAATTCAAGGACTGAAATTAACAATGGAAGGTTTGTTGGACTTTTTTCTTGCCTTAAATATACTCTACATGCGTATTTGCATAAATATCTAAATATTGTGGCTCCTTTTGGTGATATAGTTGGCTGTCATCTGGTTTAAATCCAGTAATATTTTAAAAAGACCTTGTCACATTGTCCGAGTATTAACTAAACAGATAAACTATTCATTAAAGATTTTTTTTTTCCCCAAAACACAACATTTTTCATGTATTTTTCCCCTTTCACATTTTTGAAGTTCAAGTATTTGGAAAGTTATTGCATTGGATCCAATGTCTTGGCTACCATGGAGTCATTTGCTTTAGTTAAATGACATTACATAATTTAGACAGATGAAGCATTTAGCCAGAAGGTTGACCAGATGAATGGTATCTGGGTATGCTGATGAACGTGTTTGAGTTTTCAGAAGAGAGCCAATAACATAGGGCTTTGTACCTGTCATCATTACCACCTGATACAGCACAACCACATATGAAACTGCTTTTGCTGAAACAAAAGTGCCCATGTAACCACAGGAAATTAGGGCTTCCTGCTCCGCTTTACAATCTGGCCATAAAATATAAGGATTTCTATTGGAATCGTAGCACTGTTTCTTTCACGTCAAATCTAATATATTATTGTTTTATTTTTTTTGTTAATATTTCCTAGTTCAAAATGCTAACCTTAGTTCACTTGAAAGCTTGAGGGTATTTATATGCTAGGAAAAGCAGCACAGTGCAAAGATTCTCAGAGCATCACTGTCACGCTGGTAGAATCAGCCACTGCAGAATATCACTATATGGGCCACGCCCAAAAGTCACATTCAGACTCAACTGTAGCCAGACTAGAAACTCTGCCCCTCTTTTTGGGTAGGGTATATCACGTACAAACACAGCAATATGGCTCTGGATTGAGTTGACCCAGGTGGGATCAGATTCAGTGTTTAACAGTTGGTGGGTTTAAAGCCAGCGGTGGTATTTGAGAGTCATTGTGAACCAGCATTTATCTACTCCTTCCTGCTCTGGTCTCTGACATTCAGGAAATTACTCTAACTTATTTAAGTCTTTGTCCCTCATTATGTTCATTTTTGAGTCTGAGAAAGAATATTAGGGAAATTAACATTTGTGTGTTCTGATAGTATTGCTGTGACAAAAGTAGCAAAGATGTGAAACGAATAGCTATTGAGATAAGACTGATCTTGTCTTCTTTGAAAACTTAATCCTCTTTCATCCATTTTATTCCTCTTCTTTCCATGATCCGCACTGCAGGCATTCATGCCTCTAAGAGGCACATGGTGAGGCAGACACCTCAAGTGCAAGGTAGTCCCACTGCAGATGTTTACGTGGGCTGTTTTCTTCACAGCGGTGCCAGTGAAAACATGAAGCTGTGGCAAACTAGGCCAAGGGAGAGCAACTGGGGCTCTGCTCTTGCCTGTATGTTGTCTGCATAAACATCTTGTCTCTTCAGACAGTTTTTCCCTCTGTTGTGCCTGGAAGTAAGCTATTGGTTTAATTCTGCTCACTGTCCTATTTGCTGTACTACACAGCACATATTGCCCGTTATTCCTCTGGCGTCACCCATTGGTGATATCAGTGCATGGGAAAAAGTTCCTTTATCAGGCTTGCAGACTGATGAAATTCTTTCACTACAGACACTCAGCTCTGCATCTCTGTCTCCTCTTTCTCCATTGCGTAAAACTCAGAAAATTGATCTTCAGGGCCTGCCCTGCAGCCTCATTGATATTAGCAGCTTGATGTCATGCCCTACATATCTGTTAGTACTATTCTGTATCAATGTCAAGAAAAACAGATAACTGATTGTATCTGCCACAACCAGGCAGGGATTCATAACATCACAAAAGACAGTATGTGGTTTTATCATCTAACTGGTAGACTGGTCTGGGACAACTTCACCATTCACTCATGGGATGTGAAGGGGAATACATTTGGATCGTGGAATTCTCTGCCTGGTACTTTCCACGCACAGCAGTGCTGAGTGCTTATTTGCCTAAGGTATCAAGCTACTCTAGCTATTGTTGACGCATAGAAATATAGTTATTTTTAAGAAGATGCTTTTTTCTTATGCTGTTTCACAGCTCCCTCAGATACCAGGGGGAAAATCAGAAGCAATTCTGAGGTCACAGAAGATAAAAAAATCAATGTTTTTCCAGCAGTACCAGCACTACAGCATGAGCTACTGGACAAGAACAAAGGAGCTGCAGACTGAGTATAAGCTGACAAATGATGCCATTGCATATTGCTTTCTTGAGCCAAGAATGCAAGTGCGCTTTAGAAGGAGCCAATAGCTCTGAAAATATAGCAATAAGTACAGGATCATCTTATGAAACAAAATCACATCCATTAAGACATTAGAGGACTCTGTCCCAGCCACGGAGCTGCAACTTATCCATCTGAGAAATTCCGTATGATGTTTGCTGCTTTCTGTTACTCAAGAATGTTTCTATCTGGGCAGCTAAAAGTCAGTTGCCTGTCAAGCAGAGGCGGGAAAATCTACTATTGGTGAAGTGGTCATTGAAGTTTGTGAGAAAGCAAATTTTTTTATATCCTCCAGGACTGTCAATATTGAAAGTCCTGCTGAAGTAAAGAAGAGGTTTGAACAGATAGTTTCCTGAACTCTGTAAGTACAACTGATCAGACACATATCCTTGTCCTCTGCCTGTGAATGTACTAACAGGATGGGCTATTATTCCATCATCATTCGTTGTGCAGTCAAGGTAGAGTACTCAGGGACAAATATACCGCATTCATAGTGTGCCAAAATGTTTTTAAAATGTGCCTTCTTTCGACACAGACAAACCAAATAAAATAATTTGGACTACAGCATCCATACTACCATGCAGCCAAAGTCACTCTAGATTCTTCTGGCTGATGCACAGAGCCAGAAAGGAAAGCTACTTTGACATGGACTGATTCTACTCTTTTGACATTTAATGAAGTACAGCATGGTTTAAAAAGAAAGCAGGCCCATGAGATGCACTAATTCCACTGAAAATCATGCAAGCACTGCTTGGAAAACATTTTCTCTCATCCAGCTTATAAAATTGTTAATCAATTTCTCATCTCACCAGTACTGCAGATCAGGTGGCTGCTGATAATCTGGGATCCTTCGACGTGTCCTTGGGGAATGGGACAGTATATTGTACAGCTCAGAGTAACGGAGAATAAATTCTTGGCAGCTGAAATATGACCTTTCTAGTTTTGAATAGTCTCTCAGAGGTCCACCACATCCTGCTGTCTTCTCCCTCAGTGCTATGAAATTCCCCTGAAAGTAACTGTCATCTTTCCTTGATCCTCTTCAGTCTCATTTTCTTCTCTGATTAACTTTACACCAACCACACTGTTCTACTTCCATTTATCTTAGTTCTTGCCTCCTTTCCTTCCTTCCTTCTCCTCAAGTTCCTGCTCTTTTCATCACTATCAAAGTACACTATCAAATTCAGAAGTAAGTGACTCTGCTGGGCGGTCTTCTATACAACAAATTTCTCTACAATTTGTCAAACATAGTTGTAGTTGTTCACGAACATAGGAAATCATAGGGCACTTGCCTTCTGTTTATTCCTCACATATGGTGCTGTACATGAAGTAAGTTTTTATCTCTAAAGACTATTCTTTCTGTGGGTTTTCCATTTTCATCAGCAGATCCCTACTATATGGGACTTTCAGCAAGGAGTTGCTCTAAGAAAAGGAGTGATGAGATAATTTTACCTTTAAGATTTTCAAAAAACTGTACTGTGCAGAAGAGGACAAAGAATGAATAGGAAAAACCAAGCCAACATATAGGAGGAATAGTGAATATCTTGAAAGTAAGCCTCTAACAAAGTTTTCAAGGAGGTGAGATTTAAAAAATAGTTATGTTTTTAATTAGTCATGAATGATGATGGGAATAACTTGAGGAATGTGATCTCTCTTAGATAGGAAGTAGGCATAAGGAAACGTGTTAAAGATATATAAGCAATTATAAGCTGACATTAGTTGTGATCTTCCCTGTCTAGATAGTCTTATATGATCTTTATTAGACTCCATTGCGAAGGAGGCTGAGGGGTGACCCCATTCCTCCATTCCACAGCTTCCTTTGGAGGTGGAGAGGGAGGCACTGATCTCTTCTACCTGGTATCCAGTGACAGGGCACATGGTAGTGGTTCAAAGCTGTGCCAGAGGAGGGTTAGACTGCATATTAGGAAGTGTCTCTTTACTGAGAGGGGGATCAAACCCTGGAACGGGCTTCCTAAAGGGGTGGCTGATGCCCCAGGCCTGTCAGTATTTAAGAGGCATTTGGACAATGCCCTGAATAACATGTTTTAACTTTTGGTCAGCACTGATGTCATCAAGCAATTGGACTAGATGATCACCGTAGGTACCTTCCAACTGGAATTTCTGTTCTATGTCATGCCATGCTATGTCATGTTACACTACGCTACGCTATGCTATGCTATGCTACACTACGCTATGCTATACTATTCTGCAAAAATAGTACCTTGCATAAATCCATTTCTTTTACAATAAAGGAGTCCTGAATTCTCTAGTTCTTCAGAGATTGTAACTAAAACAATTTTCTTCAGTATTCTTTGGCTTCCATAAATCCTACTTTGTCTCAAGGTGTGAGAGTGCTGTAATCTCCTTCACACTAGGAGGCTCCATTTCTGGCTGTCTTATAAACCATATAAACCACATAAAGCTTTTGGTTTTGCTTTTCAATTCATTATAGGGCTTTAATTTCTTTAATTCTAATATTTCCATACTCTAACATCACTTATTGTTTTTGATAGTTTCTTCCAAATCTTTCTTCTATGGTCAGATTAAAAACCCTGCAGACAGACGGAGAAAAGTTACAGACAAAGTAAGTCAATTCAGACTGTACATTACCAGGTTTATGTTGGAAGTCAGCATTCATCCAGACAAAACATACAAGCTATTTCCCAAGAACACTTTTCTTGTAGTGGTATGAGTTTTCAGATAAGTCCTCTGAAAGTGGCAGAGATTTGGATGGGGAACACTAGTTCTGTCCCACTCCTACTCCACATTAAGGGTATTTGCAAATAGATATTACAAATAGATATTACAAGAGAAACAGATTGGTGAATTAATTTATTTCCCCTCTCCTCAAAAGTTACTTTTGAACACAATGAAGAAATAGGCATTTGGAAGCAGGGAAGCAGGAAAAGAAAGATCAGATGCTTCTAGGCAAATTTACCACTGAATTTTCTATGTTTCACCCATTTCACAGCCATCCTTTGAAAATATTCACATTGGTTTGTGGAGCTGTGAAAGGCTCAAAATTAAACGAAACTGAATGCTTTAATGCAAAACAAGAGCGGGTCATTTCCTGCTATTTCTGGTCTATCTGCCTATGCCTGGAGCGTGAGGGAATGAGGAAGGAGTGTCGTGGTGGAAGTGCCAAGCTGCTGAAGTTCAGAATAAATCTGTCTCCTGGCAACTCTGCACATTTGCTTTCCTTTTCCTCTACCAAGTGTTGTGGTACAGCTGAATACAAAGTCAGCAACTATTTTACGTCCTCCTGCTCAAAAAAAAATAGAACTGAATGCAAGGCAAAGTAAACACACAAGTGAATCAGAAAATGGAGCCTCTCCTACCCAGACACATTCCGTTCTTCCATGTAAAAAGATGCTGAAAATATCACTCCTGCATAATCGTCTGGCTTTTAAAACTCGGCGCTGGAAGAAGAGCGGCTCCAGCGCTGATGCCTGCATGACACTACGGCTGCAGTACCCGGTGTGCTAGTAACAATACCAACTGCTAAGTGCTAAGATTAGTCCTCTGCATACATCTTTCTGTCTCTTCCTGACTCATTTTTGCACTGGGCACGTCTAAATATAAGTCAGATACCTTAAACTGTGACATGAACGCTTTAGGATTAACATTCAAAACTTGATTCCATACCAGTCTCCCCTTCTCCAAGCCACTCCAGTTCTGACCACAGATGGAGTGTATTTCCCTTTATCGTCTCTTTACCTCTTTCATCTCAGAAAAAAAGCAAGGCAACCAAGAAGGTGGTTTTAACTAACATGATTGTTATCATAGCTCAGATTAAGGAGGTAATATCCAGCTCGGTGGTAGTAGCCTCTGAAGATGAACTAACTCCCTCTCTTGCAATTGTGGTATTGAGTTCAAATCTGCATATATGATGGACAGGCAAACCCTGCTTTTCGTAGTCACTGGCCTCATCTTACAGATGGACAAGGCCTCAAATGACACAAAAAATCTCTCTACCACACTCCATTTGTCTAAATCACTTTCTGTCCCCAATGATAAAAGAAGAAAATCCATTTTAAGAATGAACCTGTTCATGATATCCGCATTTTCCCAGTAAGGATTTTTCAAGCAAGAAGCAGTCCAAATGAAAAGATTTAAAATATTCTGAAAATTCTTTTATGAGCCACTCTATCAGCTCCTAATTTCATAGACCTTTTGACACAATCAAAGGCAGCTTTCCCTCTTGTCTTACAGGTACTCTCGTCCAAGCTGACGCCAGAAATAAGCCTGTAATACGAGGCAAGTGACTGATCGCCCTAGAAAGAGTGAAAAACACTGAGAGAAAATTCACAAAGAACCGGTGGCCTGATATGTTTTGCATGATTCACTAATGGCTAATAAGTTTAGAGACAGAGGGGAAAAGAGTGGCAAAGAATAGAATATATTTCTCTCACATCTCCTCATCTCTATTAACAGAATGGCGAGAAGTGGGGTACCTGCTGCTGTAAAAGTTAAGACAAACGCAGAATTTCCTTTGCTAAAAGGTTTCCTCAGTAACTTGGCAGTGTGTAGCTGCTATTCCCCAAACTTTCTTTCTGCTCTGAAATCCTGTGCTACCCCCCTGTGACATTTTCTTGCATGCGCTCCACTGAAGTTCGAGTCTATTGTTTCACAACAAGGGAGCTGATCCTTCAGCAGTTACTTATTTATTGAGGTCATTTGAGGTCAGTGATGTGGGTTTTATGGCATGGGGTTTTTTTTCAGAATATGGTCGATCTGGTCTGTTGGAATTCCTTTAATTTAGCAAAGAGGGAGGTAGGTGGCAGAGGAGTTTTGTTTTAAAATTATACATATCAAACACATAGGTCTATACCTGCATTGTATGTATAACTGGCTATTTTCAATGCGTGTCAGCCTCCTGTCACAATTTTGGCTTGATATTAATGGACTCTCATGGTTTTTCATGAGCAAGATCTTAGTTCTTTATTTTTCACTGAGGGTTTTCTTGTGTTATGCAGCCAGGAAGGGCTACTCTGCCTTACCTCTCACATTTCCTTCTTGCCTGGGTGACAGGGGATTTGTTGACATTTGCTGCATGCCCTGTTGCTATTATAAATCGGAAGCTAAATTTCAAGCTTCAGCACACTCAGAGTTAAGCTGCACTGGAAAGAGGACAATGGAAAATATAAATGGAAGAAATCTGAAGATGTGAAAAGGGAGTTATTTGGATGAGCTTTTTCTTTTATTTTAAAGCATTGAAGAATGGAGTGAAAAAAAAAATTCTTACAAAGTGGGGTGGGGTTTTTTGTTTTGTTTCCAAAACTAGATGCCTGAAGTTAAGGTTCTAACTCTGTGTTTGGTCATCAGAGTTTGCCTCCACTAAACCCACTTTGAAATCTTCCCCTGAAACAATCCTCAGTAAAAAAAATGTATAGATTTTGTGATGTGAAATATTTTCCAGAATTCTGAAAGTGTCTTTCTAAATAGTGTTTAATGTCAGGACTTTAATGAATTGAGATTTTTTTTTTTAAAAAAAAAAAACCAAACAACAAAACAACTATATGAAGAGTTTCAGGTTTTATTTTAAAAGCTTTTAATTTCTGTTTGTACAATATACAATAAATGAATAGTAACTATTGAAAAAACATTAAAAAAAAATGAAGAGTCAGAACAAAGTAAATTTTACAAATCAGGCCAAATAATATATTTCAGCTGACCAGAAATCAATTATTTTTCTTTTTATATTTCTCTTTATAGGGAATTCCTATAAAAAAAAACTTGCTCTCCTGTATTCTATTCCAAAACGTAAGGGGTGTTTAACATGAGCAAATTTCCCAGAGATGAATAATTGGGTTGTCCTACAACTCCAGTGGCCATGTTTTCTAGTCACTTGGGAACTTCAAGTGACTTTAAAAGAAATGTGAGTGCAAATCAGTGAAATTATCTGGACTAGTTGCAGTGATGTCCCTCTAGTGAACAGAAGTTTAATGCAGGGAGACAATTTTACAAACGTGGTAGCAATTTAATACCACAATCCTTAAAAATACCTAGAACAAATAGAAAGCACAAAATAACAGAGAGGAACCACATGATTTAAAAATATTTTTCATGACCTATTTTAACTTGTTTCATGATGTTTCTTCTTTTTCCCGGGATAATTTACTGCATAATTCAAACCTGCAGATAATTCTAATCACTTTTATTATTAGCTATTAAATTTTATTTAAGCTTGATCATTTTTAAAGGGAAGGGTGGAATAAAGTGAAGCTTCTAGTTTTGCATCCTGCTCTAATCTCCAGTTTGATAGGCTGAGGCTTTACATAGTAATATACAGGCAGCAGATAGAGAGATTTGATACACACCCATACCTATACATATCAGCCTCAACAGTGGCCTGTGTGTTTTGCAGCAGTAGCTGACCATAATAGTTCCTTTTGGACTTCAAATGAGCTGATGCCCCTATGAGGGAAACTCCTATATTTTATAGTTAGGGTCAGGCTCAGGGATTATTTTGGGAGGGGGAGTGGGGGTTATTTCCGATCAGCAGTCCTCCTGCCCTTAAGTTTAAGGCTGTTTTCAGACTTCGCCAAACATTTGATTTTTGTAATTATCGTTAGGGTTTCCCCCCCATCCTCGCTCTACGTGGAAAGTAAAATTGTGATTTAGATATTTGGTCCCAGCGGCCCTGGCTGTGCTCAGCAAATGGTTCCATGTCACTCGCTGCATCACAATATCGGAGCGGCGGCGCTCAGTGGCAGCTAATCCTCTGAGCCCGTTAATAAGCTTAGGAGCACGTTCATTGAAGACTGACGCGTTAGTCACAAACAGGGAGAAAATATCTACTGGGGGAAGCTGAATTGGTTTTAATCATCTGCTAATCACCAGTAATGAGACCTACTCTGGGGAAGAAAAGAAAAACAGATAGTCAGAGGGAGGTTTTGTTCTTCACAGCGGAGTAACAGGGAATGAGAGGGCAGCTGTTATTAGGAGAGAAAAGATGGAAAGAAAGGAGGGATTTGGCCAGACCAGATGAAACTTCTTCTGTGGCGCACTGTTTTGTTAGCTGAGTGTTTCTTTCATTCAGCCTCCAAAACTTCAGATCTGTCAGCCCCTCTGAAAGCCCCGGCCCACCTCTCCAAGCCGACAGGGAGAAAAGCCGCCCCCACCCTGCCTCAGTACCCGTCCCTCCCCCAAAATTCGGCTCCCCTCAACCCCCTCACCCTCGGCCTGGGCCCCTCTGAGCCCCAGTTCTCCAGGGGCGGCTCCTCCAGCTACTGGGCAGTGGTGAGGCACGACTGGTAGGACCGGGGCATGGCGAAACAGCCAGCTGGACACCCCAAAAAGGGCCAGGATGGCCAGAGGGTGGGTCTATCTTAGAGCAGGGCGAGCTGGAAGGGATGCTCCTCTGTCTCCTTGGAAGGTGCCTTCCCACTCATTCACCCATCCACCTCGGGAAGCTGGGCTTCGAGATGACATCCAAGAAAGGGATGCATCTGCAGTGGCCCATGGCAGAGCAAGGCAGGGGCTTAGGCTGGCCTGGCCTGGCTGGGAAAGTCAGGTCTCCTTCCCACGGGTGACACCTGAGCAGAGTGTCTGCTTCAAGAAGCAGGCATCATGTTCTGCAGGTGAAAATCAAGCTATGAGAAAAGCTACGGTTCTTAAGAAAAGCTGTAATGGGACTACGTGCCATGCATCGGCCAGATCAGCATCCCTAATTCCAAGATGCCGGTATGAGGAGCTTTGCAGGATGCTGAATATGACAGTTCCTTAACAGTAGGCCCTGGGTGTCTCCTTCAGCTAGATCACGTTATTTTTTTTTTTATTTTTTTTTTTAATGTGGTTTAATTTTTGGCTTATAATTGTGCATCTGACTGAGAGAGAAGAAGAGAGCCCTTAGCTACATTTTTTAAAATCCAGGCTTGGATGAGCTGTTTAATTGATTATAAAGTTGACTAAATGTAAAAGCTTTGCAAAGGCAGTAATTTCAGACACACTTCTGGCTGCTAAGACATGTCTATGTTTCATTTTCTGTGTATTTTTAGGGAGCTTAAGTGGGGTGGGTAGCTCACTCATTGGAAAAAAAAGGTTTTTTTAAATGTCATGCTTCATTTGGCTGTATGGAAAAGCTGAGTATCAGATGTCCTGTCAGGAAATAAGATACACTGATATACAATGTGCAAACATTTTATTTTGAAGAACTCCTTCACAGTCTCACTTCATGGAAGTGAGTTGCCCAACTTAGTCACACAGTAAAGAGAAGTCTACATCCTGATTTAGGTTTAATTTCTTGGTTTAGAGCTCACGGCAGCAGGATATCTGAAAGGGAAAGCATGCCTCATTTTTTTTCTGTGGTTTTAATATTTTTTATCTCCACCATCAGGAAATGGGTCCCAGTACACCAGGATATGGAGAGTACGTTAGCCCAGGGAAGTTTTTTAACCTCTTCTTTCTAACTTGTTTGTTAAGAGTGGAAGTGGGAATGAGTAGCCTTTTTCTTAGGATCGTCACAGCATCGTGTTTCTAATTTTCCAGAAGAGCTCTCTGGAAGTCCAAGAATAGGTGGTACCAGTGAAAAACAAAAGTTCATCATCAGGTAGTTTTCTTAATCTTCTTGAAAGAAGAACTTAAGAAGCTTAACATGTGAGGGTAGGCAACAGTTCTTTAAATGCCTGTCATTATGGCATGACCTTATTCCAGTGCCACCAAAAGTGGCAGACCAGTTATTTTGGAAAGCAAAATAAAAAAGACAAAGAAAACTTAAACTCCTTTTCCTCTGTTCTAAAAGAATAGATTCATTTGCTGCCATTTACTTCTGTTGAGATACTCCTGATTTTGCAGCTCACCTTAAAGGTTAGACTGTTCCTAAAAAGTGGTTATTTATTTTTGAGGACGATCATTCTCATTGGTTTCACACAGATAATCTGAAAGATCTCAGAGGAAAAAAAAAAAACCAAACGGTGGAAACCAAGACTCTTCACAGGTCTTCTAGGCAAAAAGAAACCTCTTGCTTGCCTGTTCAACAGCTGTGGAATTCTCAAGCTATAAACAGTCACGGGTTGATGAAATGTACCCAGTAATTCCCAACAGTGTGAAGAAACCAACGTTTCAATACATTGGATTAAAATTTAAGACATAAAATGAGCTTAGAAAGATGTTTCTCTATTCAAATAAAAACATCAGTAATGCCAGACACAATCATAGTGACCTCATGTAAAAAGTCCTTCCGATTTGGAATCAACTTTGCCATGGTAGTGAGCACATCATCAAAGCCTTGAGGTAATGTTTAATTGCACTCTTTTTCTTTTCTTTTTCCACAAGTATATTCAGTATAGCACTGATGTATTCTCAGTTAGTTCATCTGTCTCCACATTTTATCTTTCTGTCTGTCAGGCTTATTAGCATACTTTGACAGATTAAAAGGCTAAGGTCAAGCAAACAAATCCCCAAAGAAATACTGCTAATTATTGTCATATGTTTTTTAAATACTTTTGCTTCTTCAAAGAATTTCGTAAGGAACTAAATTCAACTTTGCAGTCTAACTGTTTCTTTTATGAGCCCCTCCTCTCAGCATCATTATTCCTAGCCACTTTCCAGTGCCCCTACTCAGATTATCTTTTTTTCTTTTTTTTTTTAGGCAAGAAATTAGCTACTTACAAGAATACAAGACTGTGTTTTAGATGAGTTGCAGTTTGTGGAAGGTAACTGGAATACATACTGATGCACAGTGAGTAGTGTTCAATGAGCAGCAAACACAGATTTGTGTGTTTCTTCTGTTTTGTGAAGTCTGAAGAAGTAAAAGGCATTTTTTTATTGCTGGCAAAGTGACATAGATCATCCTTCTTCCAGAATCCTGCTCAGGGACTGGTGAGTGCTACATACAACTATACACAAGAAGGAGGCCTTTGCACAACATCATTTTCACTCTGTTCGTATGGTGAGGAGAATTGGTTACGATCTGCAGACAGAGTCAGAAGGCCAGTGAGCTGCACATTAACACCAGATGGTGAAAAAAATTTTATTTACCTTCAACTTCTTAGAAGACAGAAGAGAGCAGGTAGATGGTCTGAGCATGAGTGACAAATACTAAAAAAAACCCCAACAAACCAAAACCAGCAACAAAACACAGAAGGCCAACACACATTCAGTTGAGAAGAATGATTGCAACCACAACTGGCTGAGTACTTTCTGTATTCATTGGTGGCCAAGGTAAATAATAAGGTAGGAGTTGGTCAGATAAAGGAAGATATTGGCTTCTTGTGAGGATGAGACAACAGGTGGCTAAGATAAATATAGGTGGAGTGCTTTATGGAACAAGGTAAGTAACAAAACAACCGTGATTAGCTTAATGAGAAGACATGTATTTATCTTATGCCTCCACTTTTCTATTAATTTCCAGACACTTCTGTGCTTCAAGACAATATATCTGTTTTTTAAAGGATTAATTGTTTGACAGGTATGCAAAGGTAGCATTGCCAAACCTTATTCATGGCAGGTAAATCATTACATGGCCTAAGACAGTGTTCATTAGCAGCCTTGTCAATCAAGTGGGAGTCCTGCCAGAGAATTGCTGATGATACAACAGGGTCAGAGACGAAGATATTCAGTCTCTATTCATCCATCAGATTTTTTTTTTTTTAAATCAATTTACATCACGATAATTGAGTCAAAGTATTTTTCTGCCCCTCAGACAATGTAGGATTTGGTGACTGTAAATCTCTTGGTACTCAGACCACACAAAAAAAGAGGAAGAGGGAGGAAAAAAAGGAGGAAGGAAACAATAAGAGTTGAGGTAGAGTGAGGAGATGAAAGCTAATTGTTAAGATAAATATTTTAAGAAAGGAAAGTTTCAGTTGGAGAAGGCCTGTCTTCAAGATGAAAAAAATAATTGGGAGATGAAGTCCTCAGTTAAAGAAATTCTTCACTAAAGGTGAAGGGCTAAATTGCCAATCGTGTATCTGTATCATCTTAAATTAGTCCACTGATAAAACCAACGTGTATACTTCCAAGGGGAACAATACAGCTTTTGAAAGTATTGTTTCTGCTGTGTTCAAGAGTCCTTTTGTAAAATGTTTTCCCCTTCATACACGCAAATGTGCATGCCTGTGGGCACACATGTATGTGCAAGTTCTGAGTGCTGACTAGGTCTCTGTGTCACAACATTGAAAAAAAAATATTAATGTGGAAGGGGGAAATTAAAAGTCTCTTTCTAAGGCAGAAAGAGGAGGGCTTTCTACAGGAAAGAAAGCCATCTTCTGTCAGCCTGGGCATGGCTCTGATTTACAGGGCAAATATCCAGCACTGTATTTCCAGCCCAGGCAAAAAGATTCGTAAGCCCCCCTCCCTTGGCCTGTACCCTTTCTCACAGTTACGCCAAAGAGTTAAAACAAGTGCTGTTGCCATCATGTACAGGCTTTCTGTAAACTGTTGTCACTGGTAAACGTGTGCCTGCTTATCTACTTTCCTCAGTTTGCTGTTTTTTGAGGCTGATTTCAGACACACAATAAATAGACCTTTCCTAAATTTTTGTATAATTATGTTTAAATATAATTTTGAGCAATTAAAATGAATGGGAGAGGAAGTCATATCAATTCTGTCTCAAAATAAATCTATAAAATATCTGAGTGGTGCATTCTAGGGTGATTTCTTTAGCTCCCCTTCATACAAGAGCCGTGCTCATGAGCTCTCCCCTCAGACCCCGACTCCTTTCTGGGACTCATCAGGCTGATGCTGAACATATTTAAATCCTCCCCATAAAAGGTTTAGTCTAAGTTGCTTCTCCAGTACTTGTTTGAACATTAAATATGCAAATAATCATCATTACACTTCCAACAATTACACATGTTTGCGAGCACCATGTCAAGTACTGGCAGCAGTGCAATCATTTGTAAAGACAAATATTCCATTCCAAGAGATGTCATGCTGCTTAGAAGATTTCTTTTTGTATTAGTAGCCACACTGCTGCTTCATAAAGTGTGCAAATGAACGTGACAGTGCTGCCAATAGCTGCCAGTTCCTTCCTCTCGGCAGAGCAGATGTCAATCAACCATCCCAAACAGACAAGGCCTCGGTACTGCCGCAGACATTAAACATGTAGGATGGAGAAGGGAGGGCACAAACAACACAGGCAGCACAGGGGCTCGGTGTACTCCTCTCTCCCTCTCCCTCCTCCTTCTCTCCCTCTCAGCTTCTCTCCCTCTCTCTTTCTCTCTGAGGAGGCCTGAGGCCGTTGGAATATTTTAATTTCTGATTTCTGACTATATTATCGCGTGTTTGTAACAGACGAATTGTAATTTGTAGCTCTGAGGTGATATGAAAAGCTGCCTGAGACCATAGGACAGATGCAGGCGTGTGTGGCAGACTTCTCTCCTCGCTGCTCTTGCCTCCTTCCCTCTCTCTCCTGCTCTTTCTGTAGTTATGGATAATTGTCAGCGTTCACTTTTATCACATCCAAAGTAGCAGCTTAGAGAAGATGCGACTTTAGTCAGGACTAATCTTGCCTCCTCCTGAAGTGGGAAAATCCCAAGTATTTCAGGGTCCTATTGATAACCCTTATGCTTTTCTTCCATAAAAGACGGATGACTCTGGCAAGCTTGGGAGACTGCAGATAATGGGATTGACTTGGTACTTAAATCTCAGTGAACCAAGACAGCATAAGTAATTAGTGAATTGGATCCATACTGGGGTGTTAATGATGGCTAATACTGCCCCACACCATTCTAAAAACTACAAGATACACATCCATCTCATTCAGATAAAACCAAGGGGACACTGCTTTTGCAGGCATCATTTATTTCTTCCTTAGCACAGAATTTATTCCTTGTAAAAAAAAAATAAAAAAAAAATCTAATTTTCCTGGAGTGACATCCAGAAGAACAAGTGACCATTCTGTCAGAAGAGTTCATTATGATCACAAATACCTCTGGTGTTTTTAATTAAAAAGGCTAATTAAGAGAAACTATGCATTTATCTTCTTATCTAGTTGTCAAGGGAAAAGTCACAAACACTAACTAAATGCTGTTTGAACGGGAGACGCAGTTCATATTTTTAATCTTCTTTGGTTTTGGTTTTATGGGTTATTTACATTTTCAAACAGACCAAATCCTTACAAAGGAGAAACTTCACTTAACGTATTTTTTTTTAAATCGGTGCTCCAACTTTTGTTACATGTAGTTCAACTCCAAGTACCAGTTTTCCCTCATGTAAGTATAATTGTGTACAAACTAACATTCTGCCTCATTTTTCTTTCCCCATGGAGTGATAGCATTTTATCAGGATAATTTAGATAAACGTCTTTCCACAGGGTTTGCTTATCCTTCCAGGAGCTATGATCGACAAACAGCCACATAAGATGAATGGGATCATGTTTTGATCAAATGTGCTCTCATCTAAAAGTAGGATGGCTTTCAAGGTGAGGGGAACGTCTGTTTTCCTCAGATGCGATCGTCAGAGGGTGGTCCTCCCCCTGTGCCCTCCGTTTGTTACAGTGGCTGTGAGCTGGGATGTTACTGAGTGTGAGCCTGCGCATTGCACGTATCAGACCCTAAAACCAGGGAGGGCTCGATGGAAGATCTGTTGAACTAATCCAACAGTCATAGCAATATAGTTTTACAGAGTTAGCTGGCAACAGGGAGGAGATTGTTTGGGTGGGGGAAAATGGCACGTAGAAACTGGGAACACAGGCACCCTCCAGCTTTCATGCTGCCATCTAAATCCTAAAGCCAGACAACTAATCTTGCCTCATTCAGCTTGTTATTCGCAATTTGTTCTGTTGTTATCGGACTTTAAAAAAGTTGTAACTCGAGGCAGGCTTGGGCTGCAATGTATAAAGGGTTAAGATGCAACATTACTGATTAACAGCAATAGAGAGTCCTGACAGACACTATTTATTTTCCTTTCTTTCTTTTCTTTTTTCATTACGATTAAGCTGAAATCTTTCTTTTCCCTGACTGTCAGAAGTCTTAATTCTGTGCTACTTTATTTCAGCGAGTACCTCAGTAGGTGTGTGTGTGTGTGACCACAGCAGGAAATGCTTTTTAAAGAGAACTTCATATTCAACATTTGAGGAGAAAAAAAGCAGTTTAATACAGGGGCTCTTGGTTTTCCTTCTCAATCTGTAACTGATTAGGAGGCTTTCGGAGCTAATGTAGGATGAAAAGATGGGCAGATTTTCGCCTGATGAGGCGGAAGGAGGGGTTGGTTGGGGTAAGAATCTGAAGTGGATTATTACAAACCCAGGTTTCAGTTGGGATGGGGCTAAAGTATTAGCCCAGAGGCAGGCAGGCTGCCCTTCATCAGTAGAAATGCTCTCACCTCAGTGACTCTTTCTGCTTCTCAAAAAGCAGAGAGATTCCCACTGAAAGTAGTATTTGCAAATTGCAGATTTAACCTTATTCTTTTATCTAGCCCAGACATCTTTCTCGTTCTCACTTTCTCTCTTTCTCTCTCTCTTTCTTTTTTTCTTGCTTTCTTGCTCTCTCGCTTTCTTTCCTGTCTCTCCCTCTCCTCCTGTCTCCCTCTCCCCCATCTCTCTTTTACTCTCTCTTTCTCTCTTCTGTTTTCTTTCTCCCTCTTTCTCTCTCTCCCTCTTTTTCTCTTCCTTTCTCTCTATTCCTCTATCTCTCTCCACCTCCATCTTTCTCTTCCTTATTTATCTTTTTCTCTTTCTTTCTTTTTCTCCCTCTTTCTTTCTCTTTCTTTCTCTTTTTCTGTCTTGCTGCACACAAGAACTTTTGGCACGTGTAGTTGCTAGATGCATGTATTTCTAAAATGACAGACATTTTGATAATACTAATAAATCACACAGTCCTTTAAAACTGAACTCTATCTTCTCACCAACCAGGTTTCCTTTTGCTTTTCTGCTTAGCACAGATTTACTTGGCTCTAGCTATCTTTTAGACCTTGTTGGAATCCTCAGGGGAAAAACATAATAAATAAATCTTATTTTCATTGTTCAAGACCTGAAATATTTTTATCCTGAAGAAATCTGAAATGTTTTAGTCTACACAAATAACCAAGATCCTCATTTCACAATTAACAAGATTTATTGGGAAGCACTGCAGTGTGGAAGGGTAGCACAACAGTATGGGAAATATTGTTGTAAAGATGTGAGGCTTCACCTTCTACAAAATTATATTTTTTGTTAAGGAAGGTCCCTTTTCTTAGGTTTATTGCTATAACTGTTCCTTCATGAGTTTTGCTTTTTGGAAGAGCTTCATTGTTTTTCTTCCTAACAGCCTGCATTTCCCCTTGAATATTACAAATGCAGCTGCAGGACCCTGTATCACCAGCTTTGGGAGTCTATCAAATGGTGGGGGTCTTTAAAGAGCTTTCTAGCAGGAAGAGAAATGCTTTCCTTCTTTTGACCTAATTTGCTTAAACATTTAGTAGTTAATCCCATTTCTGCTGTCCTTCCTGGAAATAGCCCTAGAAATTGCAGGCACTGATAGAAATAATCACATCAGTGGACAATAGCATCTAAAATACTGCAATTCTCAGTTTTTACTTCTGAAATATTATTTCCCATTTTTTTTTATTTAACAAGAAGGTTTTGGCAGAAATCAGGAAAAAACAAAAAACTGCAATTGATACATTATCTATCCATTTATACCTTAGACTTACATACACTATGAGTAGAATTACAGAGCTTGTAGTAAATGGTATTAAATCTCAGACACTTGGCTAAAAGTAGGTCCGTATCCAAGGTTATAGAAAAGGAGGGGTAATTTTTATGAAGATACTGACCTTCCCCAAACTAATATCTGCCACGCATTTATTTTCCTAACATTTCAAAGGAAGGTAAATTGATTCCCATGTTCTTTCTAACAAGACTTTGCAAGTTACATTTAAAAAAAAAAAAGACAGAAAAAAATGTACAGAGCCTTTATATGAATCTGAAGGCAGGATATACTACATTAGTTAACTTGGTTTTGATACTGAGGAGTGGAAGTCAAGACAGCACTTGTTTTTCCTGCCCGTCAGCAAAAATAACAGAAGCTGCAGGAGCATTTTCATTAAGGGAAAAAATATGGAAGAATTAATACTGAATCACTCTTTGCCACTGGAAAATGCCCAGATTCTTCTTGTCTGATGTGGGAGAGTTTGTAGTGCACATAGATAAGTAGTGGAAATAGAAAAGGCTTATGCAAAAGGAAAAGGAAAGTGGCACACATAAACAACTGTTTCATTTGCCTTCTGATTTTCTCTTTCCATGATTAAACACACATAGCAGAAAGAGAAAAAGAAATCGGTCTTAAAGAAAGCAACTCAGAATACCATACTTTGCTTTCTACATCTTATACCAGATATCAGGGTGCTGCTGAGAAAGTGCCAGAATTAAAAGTAATTCCCTCAACTTGAGCAAACAGTCCTGAAATCCGCCAGTTGCTGGCAGATTTCCACTGGTTTGAAAGTTTGAAAGCGGGCTAAAAAAATTAGGGATAGTTTTTGTTTGTTTGTTCCTGACCACTGATAGCATGAGCTAGCAGCTGGTAAGAGAATAAAGGAAAATGTGTGTGTATTGGCAGCAGACAATTTATAACATGAAGCGATTATTCTCCCAGAGTCTTAAACATCAGAACTTGTGTCTTAAAAAATAATAATTTGCTTGGACAATTTTACAACTGAGCATTTAGCATTTTTCCCATTTTTCCTCCTTCAAAGATGTGTTGGAATTCGTAACCAAAAAGATACATAATTTATCAATCTTGTACTTTTTTTCAAGAGGCGTTTTTCAATCTTGTGCCTTTTAAAGCCTCGTTGCAATCGTAGCTTGGTAAACCTACATCTCCACCTAGTGGTCTCACAGGAAGGTGAAGCAATCGTTTTTCAGACAGTGTAGTGATCCAGATAGTTTGCAGGGCAACCCCAGTGTGAAGACTGCATTCTTTCTGAAGGAAATATTTTAAAAGTTGTGGTTAAGTAAATATATATATATATATATATATACACATACACTAGTTGAATGTTTGAATTTCGTCGCCATATGTAATTGTATGCTCTTTTACTTCGTAGGATTCCTTAATAATAATTTCCACTTCCAACAGAAAAACTAAATTTTAGTGCAGTATTCGTTCATCCTGTATTTTCTCTAACCTAATATAAAACATGCTTGGGCAGTGCTGTAAGATTCCCATCTTACCTACACCCACATCTCTGATGCAAAGTGTGACCAAAGCCCCAAATAAGCCCAAAAATTTAGCAAGAACTTAAAAATGCCCTGGGACCTGTACTTTGTAAAGCACTGGTTTTTATAACCCTTTCAGTTAGGGTATTTTATATCTCCTGTAGGAATTTTCAAGAAATCCATGAAGGCAACAGATGTCCGCGATGCATGTGGGCTTTGGAGCAATATTAGGGCAATAAAGATTTTTAAAGCTGCTCTGTCCTTTCCCCAAAACCTTGATATTGTCTTTTCTTGAGTCTCCAAAAGGTTCTTTCTCCAGTTGTTCAAAAATACCTCTCAAAGAGTATTCTCCGGAATAAAATGAACTGGATTGCTGGAAAAAAGCTCCAATGCCAGCAGAGTTGCTTACTGTCCCATACTGCAAGAACTACCTGAAGCGTATAAAAAAGATCACTTCAGGTACACAAAGAAATTAGTATCTTTCAGTACCAGAAACTCGTTCTGTTCAAAAAATGAAATATAGGCAGAAGTGAAATTAGTCTCCCAATCTTAACCAAAAGATCTTATTTTTTTCTCAGCCACAGTTCTTGTTCCTCTTTCATGTCTCTGGAGTGCCAGTTGCTACACACAGCAGTGAAAATCTGTGTTTTCTGGGGACTAGAATTCCATTCTTTTAACAAAACAATTCCACAGGACTATCCACAGCGCACAAAATAGTGTGTGCCTAAACCGGTGCAGGACTGGGTCCTTCACATGGACAGTAGATGTACTGTTAATTAAATGCTACTTGTAATAAAATATATTAAAGTGATTGAAGCTGCCGTAGCTGCAGTGGGCCTAGAAAGTACAATAATCCTTCACTGTAATGTAGAATCCTCATGTCAGAAACATGTACAGTACTTAGAAAGAGTATAATTAATGCACATTAACATATATATTCAGAGGGAGAATATATGAAGAGGGTGCCCTGGGACATGGTTAAAATTTTTGTGACTTCAAATTAGGGAAATTTGGAAAACCTCCAGTTCAGCAATTTAAAATGATTAAATGGTGTCATAACGCAGCCCTAAAACCAAGCAAATGTGAAGAAATATGGTTTTATTTCATTAATGAAATATTCCAGCCTTAAATATTGTTTTCCACAAATACAATAAATATTGATTTTCTTAGCTAATTAAGAATGGATGGTCACCCACAAACAATTAAACTAAATATTCAGTCTGGTACAGTGAAATGAAAAATTAGATGCTTATTTCGGAGATGGGTAACACGCGAAGGTCATTGGACAGTCCAAGGTCAGTATTGGATTAAAACTGCATTCTACCACTGAAGAGCAACGAGGAATTACTTTGGAAAAGGAGGGACATTTTGGATGGCTCAGGATGAGAACTCTTGCTACATGAGATGGTGACTGTTTGAAATTTGGAAGCAGAGGTGACAATTGGAGGTGAAAGCGAAAGGTCAGTTTTCATGTAGAGAGAGTTCGCTCTTCTCTTGAACAGCGAGACCTGCAGGGCACTGTCAGTCAGCATCGTGAATTCACCAGCAAGAGACCCCAGCTGGGCTTGCCCTGAGCGCTGGTGGGTTGCTGGACTCCTTCTGAGCAGTTAGGAATCGTGTCCTTTCATACATGCTATATCTGACACACAGATGTCACAGATGGACACCGAGCGTTCTTGACAGCCCCCAGTTAGCAGCAGTTTGGGCAGACAACACAAGTGCTGCAAAACTCTGCAGTAGCTTTTAGGCAAAAAAAAAAAAAAAAAAAAAAGGAGCTGGTTGAAAAATAAGAGTGAGAGATGGTAAAACCCTCCACCCATTTTTTTGTTACTTTAGTCAATCTCTTACTTTTTTACATTTCAGAATTAGAGAAAAATGTAGGCTATGTAACTCAATAGAAAAGAAAAAAAAGTGACAATGTTGTTGATTTTTTTGTTGTTCTGGTTTACCCAAAGCCTGAAAACTGGAAATTCAGCCTCTTTAGGCAGGAGATAAGGTCAGAGTCTGTTTAGGCTGCCCAGTCTTTGCTTGCCAATTGTTTGTTGGTCATGCTCTGCTCAGCTGTTTAAATCCATGCCAGCTACCTGAGTCCTTTAAGTAATCCAAGCAGTCAATTAAAGAGCTCAGTGTGATTGAGCACTTTTCATTGGCTGTCACAGCAATAAAAGGGCCATAGTTGTTGGTTTAAAATACATGTAAAAGGATGAAGTATGCAGTGCTGCAACTCAAAACATATTTTTTACTCTTCCTTATTGTGAAATTCATAATCTAACAGTACTGGTAGCTCTAATAGAGATCTAGAAAATAACTTTCTCAGGAAAAAAATGAAACACTGGATAAAAAGTTGTGAGTGTTTAGGAAAATTACAAGCCCCACAAATATTCCAGAAAACTAAATACTCAAAATAACAAATTTGCCTAAGTCCAGAGTATTGTAAATATTTCAAACACTGTAGATTTCTCATCAGTTAGACGAGATTTCTCATCGACTATATCCTCAACAGAATCATGTGAAACATAAACAGTTGACAGAATTAACCACCAAACGGTAGTCTTCATACTACATTGTCTTTGACCTAAAAGGAAGATCAATTGTGAGTAATTGTGATCTTGCTTCAGTGATCTTTTTTTTTCCCAGCTCGTGCATGCCAAAGTGTGTATGTTCATGTGTGACTGTCAAGACATTAGAGGAAATGTTGAGTGTCTCAAAGCATTTATCAAACATGTACAGCAAAGCTGACATGATGAAACTCAGGTTATTTTACTGTAATACATTTGAGAGATCTGAAAAAACATAAAAAAACCCCCTTATCCAATACCTTTACAGGTTGAGGAACCATGCAACACCCCACAGGTGTTGTGTAACATGGCTGGAATACTTCCTGTGTTCTCATTGCTAGGACTGTTTTTCTCCACATTCGGATTCTAATTTTCAGGAAGTGAAATAAACATATAATCTGGATAAGTCATTATTTCTAAAACCTGGGGATTCAGAAACTCATATAATAAGTAGAGAGACCATCACACAAAGTAAGTTCTTCAGTTACAGATATATTTTATAAGAGATTTATTAGAATAAACTGATAATATAAATTCTAGTATCATAACTGATATATAAATTTATAAATCTTAGTAATAAACACATTTTGCTTATCAAGTTCTTGTTTTTTTGGGGGGGGAGCGGGGAGGGTAGGGGGCAGACACAGCACATTTTCAACTATAATCCAAGATTTCTCACATCCATGTCAATTTTAATGAGTTTTACCTAACTGTTCTTAAAAGTCTGCACATACTGTGAAGTACTTCCTTCAAAATCAAAACTCCAGACCTCCTTCAGTCACAAGGGAAGTGACCTGCAGAGTATAGGTAGGTACGTGAGCAGCATGGCACTACAGAATGCCTTGTCTAAACCATTGGTGAGAAAAGGCAGCTTTTCTTCAGCCTGCTCATCCTACTTTCAATTTTCAAGAACTCCCATTGCCTGCCAAAAAAGATCAAGATATACTTAAGTTTTATTCTTTAAATTAAAAAAGCAACTAACCCCGTACATATACACTTTCTTTCATCTGTTTGCAAATACTTCATTGCTTGGTATTCTGGATACATCCAAAGTTACTGCATTAACACTGCTGCATATAATGAGCAGTGCAAACTGATTAAAAAAAAAAAAAGTACATAGGGGAGAAACAGGTATTTGAAATCTTAGCTGAATTGAAGTCCAAGATGGTGTTTATCTGGTGATTTCAGTAGAGCAGAGATTTAATCATAGAATCATAGAATCATAGAATCATAGAATGTTAGGGATTGGAAGGGACCTCGAAAGATCATCAAGTCCAATCCCCCTGCCAGAGCAGGAATGCCTAGACTATGCCACACAGGAACGTGTCCAGGCAGGTCTTGAATGTCTCCAGAGAAGGAGACTCCACAACCTCTCTGGGCAGCCTGTTCCAGGGCTCCGTCACCCTCACTGAGAAGAAGTTTCTTCTCGAGTTTAAGCGGAACCTCTTATGTTCCAGTTTCAGCCCATTACCCCTTGTCCTATCATATCTGATGATAGATCGTTCTGACTGATTTCTTTGGTACATAGATTTTTGGAGCCATGTGACATATTTTGATTATTTTATTAAGCCTTTATATATGTATGCATATACACATTGATACGTTTTGTCAAGTAACTCAGAAAAGGGTAGAATATAAACAAAATCCTCTAGAAAGCCATTAAATGAAATTAACAAACAAGAGTCATCAATGTATGTGCCTTTTGTAGAAGTTGTAGCAGAGAAAAAGAAGAGTACGACAGAAATATGTAGTGTTCTTCATAGAGAATACAGAGTAAATCCACAAATATAAGACAAAAACAAATAGAGTGATGAAAGTTAGAAAAAGGTAACCATCCAACAGATGCAACATTTATTAGCTAAGCTCATATGCAAAATATCTTTCACAGTTAAACAAGGCAAGGTGATGTTAACATCCACTGTACTGTTTCTGCCCTGCATATACACAGAAAAACATGATGCAAATATTCAATCTGATGAAAAGATAGTAGCTGTAGGTTTAGTACAAATAAATGTGGTTTAGAGTTGAAGTTCGGCAACATAGCCCAAACCACGTTTACGCAGAGGATGATCGATTTTGCTTCAGATATAAACGTATTGCTCAGGTTTCAGTCCACCGTTTAAGGAGCTGATGAAACCTTCACTTGGAATCATAAAGATCTTCTTCCTTTTTGGCATTTAGTAATTTTCCCTGTCACCAATACATAAACTGGCGATGGTTTTGGTTATTAAATAGTTTCTGAGGTTTTGTACTTCTCTTCTGTAGTCCAGCATTTGTGATGCTCTAGGCAGTATCTACTGCAGCTGATGTTATGTGACTTCTCACAGGATTTTAAAACTTTATTTGTTCACAAGCTTAGTTGTCTTTCTCAGCTACACCAAAGATTCACAAAACCATGTAGACAACAAGGGTGGTTCCCTCCAGGTGGTCCTCAGATGGCTCAGTCCTGAAACCTTGGAAAAGCCAGAACTGAGCTGGAAACACACAAGGATCTTCTATGACACACTAGTAGGGCTTCTGAAAGCCTTGAGGTCTGTAGGATTTTTTACCGAGGATTTTCTGTGAGTTTAACACAGTCTGAAGTGTATGGTTTTCTTCAGTCACAACCTCCACAGACTATGTTATCCAGGTTTCTGGGAGGCTGCTCACGTGACTTTGCAACACGTGACTCATGGGAGGCCAGTCCCCAGAAATGGTACAGAAGGGCTGAATCCTCCACCACTATCCAGCTGGAAAAGACACTCTCCTGCTCACTAACCAGCCTTGCTGACTTTGAGACCTAATATCTTTGCTACAGCAAAAGTTGCTCAGTTTTCCGTTTAGAAAAGGGAAAATCATCCCTTTCTTCCTATTCAGTTTCAACATTCTAAAGTAAAATCGGCACTAGGACAGTGCTGTAGGTTTTGGTAAGACATCATTATTGTCTAAGAAAATAATAAGATTGTTAGAAGCACCTGTTAATGTTCTCACACCAGTGACCCATATTTTTCTGTAAATACAGTATTTCTCCATAGTTACAAAAATGTAACTATAGGCTGTAATTTATAGCAGCTGCAATATCAGAAACACCTCACTAATGTTCTCAGTTGCTAACTGATCGTTTGCCACAACTACTTCCCTTACAGACATAAGCTAGTAGCGCTGTTAAAAGTTAGAGGTCTAGCAGAGATCCTGCTCAGACAAAAGAGCCCAGGTGGCTGACTGATACACAACAGCTACCAATGCTAGCTTCTATCTGTGGAGGCCATCTTTGAAACACAGGTCAAATCATGAATGAAACATGCTGAGGGATCTTTAACTATCAAGCCAAGCTCTAGCAGATAGTTACATGGAACACAAAATTCATTTCAGAAATCATGAAATCTTTCAGAAGAGGCTGCCCTGCAGAAAAAAAAGTGAACGGTTGAGGCAAAACAATAGTTTATTGAAACAAGGTCTTCTTGGAAATTTAATCTTTAAATATACCTGGCCTGAAGGAGCTTGACTAACCAGCTCAGTGGTCTTAGGTTATATTTGTTCCTTTCACATATATAAAACCACAACGGACTAAACAAAGGCAAGCTTGGGAGGGTCATTACTGCCTTGCTCCAGTACTTCTTCAACATCTCTTCTCTCTCCAGCAGGCATTAACAGAGCTGGTAAATCTGATTTGAGGTCCTCCTGCTCAAACTATAACCATTTACTAAACAACTTCTTTTCTAGACATAAAGCTCTTGATAAAGATTTTCCCTGCACATACACAATGATTTTTTAATTTATTTTTATTACCTATTCACAGTATACCAAATTTGAATGTGACGGATTTGCTGCTTCTCTGCATCCTTGCAGAAGAAAATTTTTGTGTGTTGACTCTCACCATGCTTAAACTACCAGGGGAGCAATGCAGGATCTGATAAAGCTCTCTTCAAGGAAGTTGAGAATTTTTTCCATTTTTTTTGAAAATTCAACTCATCTCAAGTTAATATGTCTTTTCAGAAGATATGCTCCAGTCTTAACTGGGGTGCTCAGTCTGAGAGTAAGTGGGTGAAATTTAAGGACCAGCAATATATAAGCAGTTACTCTAAATAATCTTCAATTCTATGCATTTAAAATGAAGAATCTTGCACCGTGCAGCCTGCAACCTGTTAAGTATTTCTGGAACATGGGCAATACATTTACACCCGATAAGTAACACTACATCACTTGCAAAGTAAATTCTTTCCCACTCTGCATAAAATACAGTATAAATGAGTGCAAGTGCAGATTAGCAAGGTAACGAGCACATGGATGGTCTCCCCAGCTTTGTTTCAAAGCCATCGTGCAGCGACCATAAAGTCCCTTCAAGCCATGTGGCTGATATCTGTGCTCTGTGGGTCTTAACGTCTCACTTTCTGCAGCACAAAAGTATAGCCCTGTGGCGTCAAGGTGACTCTTCAGTCAGTCTTCTGAATGAGTGTTTGAAGTAAGGAAAGACAAGACAGATCCTGAGAATCACGGTCTGCCATCAAGCCTATTAACAATGCCCCTGCTTTGCCCAGAAGTTTGAAAGCACAAACATAAAAAGGCTGAAAAATATGAAGGAAAAAGTAAAGAGCAATAACATGTGGTAAGATATGTTGATGAATGTTTTGAGAGCAGTTATTACCATATTTGACTTCTTACAAAGGCATACATTTAACAAGGAAAGACTACAAGCTTTTTTATTTTTATTACCTGATGTCTCCATGTTGCCCGGAGGTGTGATGAGCATTGTTTTGGTGGGAAAGTTTTGGGAGCTGCATTGTGTCTGTCACAATATGTCAAGTCAAACACACTAACTGAAGAAGTGCCTTGATCTTGCTCAATTAGTTTTGTTTGCTTTGTGGCCTTCCCATTAACAAGTATAAATTTGTACAGTGGTCACCATTTAAAAATCAATATTTACCAAGGGTTATCACATCATCAAACCTAGGACACTAAATAGTTCCTTAAACTTTGAGCAGAAAATAATACTGCTAACTGGTAAATATTTAACACACATACCATTTTATGGTAACCACCACTTTTGATACAGGTATTCATCACCTCTTCATAGCTAAATCTTACATTAAATCACATCACACTGAACTTAGGCTTCACTTCAGCCAAATTTCATTTCAAGAAAATGAGAATAAGAATATAATGAAACTGACTTTATAACAAAAATAAGTGTCATGAATAAACACTTTTGGGTTTTGCTATCTTCTCATCCCAAAGCATTTGATTCAGCATTTCTGGCTAAAATATATCTAGGGAAAATTAACTCAAGGTTCCATTTTTCTTTGGGTGTAATAGGAAATTTTCTGTTTGGCAAGGAAGATTCTCCAGTAGCTAGTTCCACTGTCCAGATACTTTTAATCTAAGCACTCTTCTTTTGATGTGTAAGCAACAGATGTTTAAGAGATAAGAAACTAGATAGATTGTGATTACTGAGAAACAACTTAATTTCAGTTCATTACTTGATGTTCTCATTCACTTGTTCTGAAAATGACAGTAGTTAGTAAGGCTGTGGGTTTTTTAATTGACATTTTTAATGTTTTAACAATCAGCTTAAACTTAACCTATCCACACCTCTAATTTTGAAACACATCATTTGCAAGTTAATACTTCAGTTTTTCATTGTAAATTGGAATTATTTCCAAAATGGCTTCACTTTAATTATGTGTGTACCACTTAGCCAGCTTGTTTTCTTGTAGGCTATGGAAAGAGGTAAGATGGAAGCAGGAAACAACAGCTTTACTTCTCCCCACTTCCCAAAACAAAATCCATTCCTTCCCAGTTTTCTAAAATAAAATAGGTCTTTTGAATAAAGTAGAGGAAGGGCTTGGTAGGGGAGAGATTAGGTTTGGGTATTTCTAGTGGGAAGAGTAGGGCTTATTAAGAAACTATCTTGGATAGCTCATTAGCTTTCAAATATTGCATGTGTTTGGTTGATAAAAGTAATAATGTTCACACAAGTACTGTAAGGCATTTGACTTCATACCTCACAAAATTTTGATTAAGAAAGTAAAACGATAATAAACTGAACATACCGTATGTTGAATAGCTTAAAAATTACCATTTTCTTCTTGTAATTGCAAACAGGGAATTCTCAGAGAAATGATGTTTTCCTAGTCAGGTCCTCAGGGATCATTTTTTAATGCCATGCTGTGGAATATTTGTTATTGGCGCAGAGGAAAAGATTTAGAAAAGGTGTTTGGAAGAACTTTCCAAAATACATTGCAGTTAGCTGTAAAAAAGAAGATACCTAGGAAAACTGCTGTTTCTCAGCAAAGGTTTTTAAAAATTAATTAATATGCTGGGGCTGTGTAAGTTCACTTGCACCTGATTCCTGGTAGGGATATGATCTAGGTGACGGCTCGAGACCCCTCCAGAACTGCATCACATCTGCATTATTCAAAGTCAAAATGATCACTGACAATTTTTTTAAGGGTGGTCAGGAAACTGGAGCAGGATAACCAAAAAAGATGGTAGACTGCTGGCACAATGCCAGTTGAATCAGACTTCTGATAATTGGGGTATAAGCAAGCAACAGTGTCATAGTACAGACGTAGCCGGAGTGCAGTAGGGAGAGAAGAAGAGAAGAAGGAGCATAAAATTTAATACACCCTGCATCACAGAACCTCTACCACCAGATCTGATCTTCCCAGTCCAGAGAAAAGCCATCAGAACAAGAGTAGTGTTTTATAATTCACCCTTGCAGTAATCAAGCCCAACAAATCATGCCCCTGTAGTTCATAAGTCAGGCAATGTTTGCAGGGAGAAGTATTATTTTTTATGCCTAGCTGATATAACTGGAAGAATCAGAGGAGTTCTTAGGTACACAAACCCTGAATTTCCTCTTTTATTCTCAGTTGTATCAATATATAAAAATACTACTGGTCCTTACAAAGTCTGCTCTGTTTATACCCTCTAGTCATCATAACCATAACAACACTACATAGGCAGAAATTGAAGTAACAGGTGACTTGTTCAAATACAGGAAAAGCAACATAAAGGAGAAAGACATAATCCCTTCATTCTGACACAAAGACTTTGACACTCTCCGATGGCTGGAAGGCCAGTTAGGACAAATCCAGAGTGGAAACTAGACTTGCTTTCTAACAGTGACAACAAATAAGTCCCCAAAAATTGATACATATTTACACGTTCCGATGATTCACCATCAGAAAAAAAATATTAGGACAAGTCTAGATATTTTTAGTAAGTTATGTAGCTCCAAGAGGAGCTGAGACTTGGAGTTAAATCAAGGTGTTTAACAGCTTTTTTGGCTTTGTTAAATGAGAGATAAAAAAATTGATGGAACCAGTTGTCCTGTTTGGTTTCATAACCTATGAATCTACAGCTCTGTAATGTAATTCCAATAGCCGAATTTAAACATAGTGAATAGAATAGCTCTAAACCCACTCTCATTTCTAGTTTATTGTTCTCAGTTTGAGGATGCTACATCTCTCAAATGTTGTTCTGTGTTTATCTTGTAAAAAGAAACAGGCTAAGGCTCCACAGGATAAGAGTCAGGCCAGGCCAACGTAGGCTTTTAAGCAATCTCCTCAAGCACCACAAATCCGTGTCCAAACCCCACAGTTTATCACGTGTCAAGCCTATCCAGATGTCAGGTGATATTCTGGTATTAAAACTCCACATCCATTTCCGCTTCCATCTCGGTAGAAGATTGCCAGCGAGTCTCCCTGGTCGTCTTTTAAAAGTAAAGGAACCCTCACATACGTGAATGTACACCACATATATTACAGTATCTTGTTCTGAACTAAAAACGAGCTCACAGCAATTTAGAAACTGAAATATGTAGCAGAACACAGCTTCAAATAGTATGAAATTGTTCTATTTGCAAGTACTTTCACTAACTGCCTGTGACAGTTCCAGGGTCTTGAGGACAGGACTTAGGAAAAAAAAAAAAAAAGAATCTGACCTGAATGTGTTTTGTCTGTCTGAGAGAGCAAGAGCTGTAGCGATGGGGTTTTGCACAAACAGAGGGAAGACTCTTCTCTCTGCACCAGCATTACATGCACTACCACAGCTCCAGTCCAGAGTACTATCAGCTGCATGCTCAGAACTAATGCATCAGATGTATGGGCTGGGAAGCCTGAAGATTTTTAGTATACATATCAGGCAGCAGAAATAAACATGGAGTTACAGAGCAGATTAACTGGCATGAAGACATAGTCACAGTTAGTTGTCCAGCAGTTATAACAAAATGTGTAGCTAGAGAAATTCCAGCCTTGCAGGAACCAGAAAAACTTCTTTTTCTATTTTTTTTTTTCCCTTGTCAAAACTGTGGGTTTACACCTTTAAAGATTACTTGCAAATCATTGGCGCTGCCTTTTAATTTCTCCAGAGGTTGCATAGCTTTCAGTAGGTCCCAGAAGAAAGCGTCTTAACTCTCTTCTTCCCTGTTGCGTTGTTCCCCTACAATCACCCTCCCCTTCCCTGTCCTTCCCCTGCGAACACCTGCCTGCCTGTGGGAGTAAAGCCTGGGACCACAGTCTGTCCCAGGAGAGGAAGATGAGGATGTGAGACAACAGATGTGCAGGACCATACCTGCAGTTTAGATAGGAAATAATGGGACCTCAAAGCAGCAGGTAACAGAGTTGTGTGAAACTAAGCAGGTTTCAAGAACACAAAAGTCTCCAGTCTTTTGCCTCATCCTTCTTTCGCGCTTTGTGCATGTGGATCACTGGCAGCAAGGCAAAAAATGAAACCTAACTTTCTTATTTAACCCCTGGCCAAACTATCGCCTTCTGAAAAAAACTCTATTTTTTCCCGTTTTAATTGACTATTTCCATCTGACAATTTTCTCTTCTTTGTTATAGTGAGCAAACCAGACAGAACTTAAAGGTCCTCCAAATTTCCTACTCAACTACACATTATCTAGAATGCTGAAAACCTCTGGATTGTTTCAAGTCAACTCTTCCTCATTTCTGTCTCCTGTGGCACAGGCACACCACACTTGCTGGCATCAATCTGAGTATCCAGCAGAACATCCATAGTGAGCTGATAGGTAGCTTGAGGCACCTCACTTAGGCATCTAACTTGAGAAGCATAGGATAATCAAGTATTTGAGTTAGAAACGTTTGTGTCCCTTTTATTTAGGCACAGAGAGAAGCAGATCCCCACAGAGAGCCACTCAGGGCATCTAAGCTCAGTTCCTTGAAGAACCTATTTCTCTGGAAATAGGAAAACTAAGGGAAGTTTGCAGTTTTAAATGTGTATAAAGTCCCTTAATCTAAGCAATATGAATATCCCACCTGCCTTCTTCCACAGTTCGTACATCCCATACAAGTTCAGACACCCAAAAACATTGGTGGATATAATGAGATATTTTCTTGTGTAGCTACTGCTGCCTTCACTGATGCCTCTTTCTTTGTGAGCTGAAAGCCACAACATTCAAAGCTCGTTACAGGGTGCAGTGTGTTGTCACCCCACCCTGGCAACACAGAAGCACAGATTTTTGTAACACTCTCTTTTTTTCATGCACACTCATCTTCTAGGGAAGAATTTTCATTGTGTCTGCTCCCAGCAGTGTCTTGGTGGTTCTGCTCCCATTACAAGGTGCAGACAATGCAGAAAGAGGATGAGCGGTCAGCAGCTTAAGTGGCATGGAAGCTTTTTCATCTGCTTATTGCTGGAGGCTCAGCAGCCCTCGCAGGGTTAACCCAGAAGTGGGATGCTGCCATGTCTTGACACAACTCGGAAGTTTGCCAGAAAGTATTAATTAAATTTCATGCTTTTCATCAGACTTATTAAATGTACTCATCCCTACCAGCTCCCATACTGATATGGGCTATATTATTATTATTATTATTATTATTATTATTATTATTATTATTTATTATTATCACGTTGTTCCCTAACCACATTTAAATATGGCTGGAGAATGTTTCTGAGTTAATAGTTTAAGACTAACCTAAACTATACAAAGTGATGAGAATTATAGAAGAGAGATTTATTTTAGGCATCCAAGTAATTTTCCTATGTTAAAATGTTTAGGGAAATGCTTCTTCCCAGCTCTGCCTTAATTTTTTCAAAACTCATAGAATGCCTTATCTGAGACACGCCTGTATTCTGGAAAGGTGAGGTATATTTGGAGGGGAAGAAAAGGGAATCATTACTGCAAGAAAATGTGTGGTAAAATATCTCTGAAGTGTTTAGAAGAAAACAAATTGTTGAAAATACACAGATTTACCCTATTCTTGCTTTAGATTTATATGGGGTTGTTTTCAGTTGTTATTTAAAGCTTTTTCCATTAATTTGGCGCAGCAATGTGAACCTGTTAGCATCTGCTGCCCTGAATTGTTTATCTTGATGATGGATCTCAGCGTGTATGACTGTAAATAGGAGTTTGCATGTGCTCAGCCCTTTTGCAGTGCAACCTGTGATAGCATCCTCATGGTGGATAATTTAAGTTGCTGAGATCACACAGCTGGTCAAAACACTACACTGAGATCAAGTAACGCTGTTCAAATCTCTGCTTTTCATCACAGGGAGACATATTGAAACAAATATACTAAACTGTCTGGTATTTGTAGACTTTAGTAATACAGAGTGTTCATTAAAGACTGCCTGCTTTAGGACTTTTACCTTGTGCTACATTCAAACTCAGTGTGAAGAACTGTCCTACTTTCCTTTTTTTGGGTTGTGAAAAAAATCATCTTTCATTTTGCCCTGGGAAAGAGGCTCAATTTGTATTTGCTTAGCCCTAAGACCTATGCAGAGAAAGCAAGTTTGTCATGTATCTGTCATGATATTATCTAGATAATTCCCTTTGATAAGCAGTATCATTTTTCTGGAGCAGGATTGAAGAAGACTTTACCCTGGAGTGAATTGAGAGCAGCCGATATGGTTGGATAAACACTTAAGTTCTACCTGGTATCAAGTATATGTCTTCCATATGAGAGACAGCCTATGTACTTCGATTGTAAAGTATGTCTCGGGTTACCCAAGAAAGGATTCTCCAGACCTGATATTTTTAAGTTGGCTCTTTACCAAATCTGGCCATTAATACATTCAGAAAAAGGAGGTATTCCTACTAAGACACAGCATTGTACAGAAAGAGCTTGGAAATAAGCTTGTTTCTTTCCCAGCACTTACACCACTACTACTGAGCTGTTCTGTTGGATTGATGTTTGGGCTCCAGCATTGCAAACGAAAGAGCATGACTGAACTACAAAGGCCAAACAGAGACCCCACGTTCTTGAAAAAAACTCATAGATTGCAACCCATAGCTCCTTTCTTAATGAAATATTCTGCTTTTGTCAAACAATAAGTCCTACAAAAGGATTACTTCTTCTGAATGTTTTGATAATTGTAAAAGTTGTTCTGTAATAATGCGCAACAGCAAAAAAAAAGTAGAGTACACTTAGAACACAGGGCACCTAACCCCTGATTTCTCTGTACCAGTGTTTGTAACCAGTATTTGCTCTCAAACAGTTACTCCCTGTCGTAGATTTTGCTCTTCCCTGCATACACACCCACAATACGATGCACCTGCAGAGAGGGTGGTACACAAGGGCAGGGGAGCGCTCTGCTGTTACACCCTGTGAGTTGGGGAGCTTGTGACACACCAAGGTGAGGGAGCAACAAGAGCCCACGCACTTATCCATCACCTCTGACCCATGCACAAAGGCCACACTTTGAAAGCATTTGTCAAAGGAAAGTGAGCAACTGTGGAAGCAGCCTTCCCAGCTCCCAGAGTTTTATTCTGTGTCTTGCATTTTTTTTAAACTGCAACCCCTGGAGGCAAACTACACAACTTGGAAGATTTCTCACATCGTTAAAATTACATGTGTATATTCTCTCTCACACACACACACACCTTTTCGGGTGTTATGTTAGCGGAGCAAAGCTTGAGAGTATGGTAAAAAAACCCCAAAACCTCATGGACAAAGGAAAAGAAAACAGTATTTTTTAATTATTTAAACGTTGTGAGCCAGTCTCATAATTTCTCAGCATCTGGAGCTGGCAATAATTTATATTGCTAGGTACATGCCTGAACACAGGTGGGACTTGCCTGCCTGAGAATCTGAAGGCAGTATCTTTTATGGTTACAAAGCAGACGGCCAAGTTGTGCTTTTATTCCTGCTCCCATTTCCTTCCAGCTCTCCAATTCTTTTTTCCCTTGTCATTTTCTTTCCACAGCACCCACCCTTCCCCAGGTCATCCACCCTCCATCTCACAAAGAAGAGGGAGGCTTGTGAATTCGTTATTCTTGGTGTTGGAACATAGGCAAACTCTGTCGAGCTCGTTTTCATATTTAATAAGCAGCATCTCCCTCTCTCCCTGCACTGCAGCCTGTGGTGACACTGACCTCTGGTGATCACACAAGTAACACACTGAAGTGACGCAGCTATAATTTTGGACTAGGGAGGTGTGATTTGGGTTTTTTTTAACCAAAACAGTGGATCCCTTTTAATGATACTATATTTTCCAGTCTGTTTTGCATCATAAAGGAGAGACATGGGTAAGTCTCCCCAAGGCTTACTCTTGTTCTGGTTTTACACGTGGGAATTATCACAGCCCTTCTGTCACTCTAATAAGTTTTGTACAACATTTCTCAAAATACATATTGTTCATGATAGGCAAGTGTATCGGCTGTCATGCTATTTCTTGCAAACTGACTTACATATTATGTTTCACAGGGACCTCAATTACTAAAACGGATTCAGAATCAAGCTGTGGCCTGTGCAGAAGTGACACTGTGCAGCTTCTTGCAACACTCTTCCATCCCCAGGGTTTCTCCTTGCACTCGCAAAACGTGTTATTAACTCCACTGAAGTGAACGGAAACCAGATCTCCACCCAGTCTAGTTTTTGTCCATCCAGCCAAGAAAAGCAAATAAATCCAGGGCTAAGGCTGCAACTTTTCATTTGCTCATTTTAAATGTGCTCTATTATGATACTGGAATGATCTCAGCACACCGATGCTACAGAATCAAATTTGTGCTGCAGACCTTGGCAGAAGTGAGCCTTTAGTTAGTGAAAAGAGTTTCAGCTTGACATTCGCTCTATTTTGTAACCTTAATTCTATTTTAATTTATTCTTTGGAAACTCTAGAGCTCAGTCCCATGCAGATGGAGTGAGAGAAAATGTTTTGTTGCTTATTAATCGTTAGCAAATCTCCAAGATGTGGCGATAGGGTAATGACATAGGTATTGAGGAGCACACTTTGAATGAACTTTAATTAAAAATGTAAGGACTGATGATACCCTCATTATATAAGCAATGCTTTTTAAACATCATCTGGTAGCCCAGTAGGTATGAACAGTCCTTGATCTCCTTAGGATAGCTTAAAATGCAAGGAAAAGAGGGAAGGCTTAATTAAAAGCAGGCTGTTTAAGTAAATTAATTTTTTTTCCACAAAAAACCACACGGCAAGGTGTCAGGTTAGATGAAGGATACAGACAGGTAGATAATAATCCCCTTGACTGTGTGTTCAAGTTTTCTTCTATTGATAGGCTTGCCTGAGTAGTATTAAAACATTTCATGAGTCTGCTTAAAACACTACTTTACTGTAGCAGAATGAAAATGAATGCTTAGTAGTCTGCTGTATGCTTTTAACAAACAGATTTCATTTACTCCTTTGAGCCAAACAAAATTAGAAGGGCCTAAGGACCTCTGATCATTTGCCCAAAATTAATGATCAGTTATTGAATAATTAACTGTCATTGATATCTCATTTCTAAACAAATCAATGGACCCATTTAAGTGTTTGTGTAATGATAGTAATATAATCCTTCCTCATATGAACTGCAAGTGAATAGACCAAAGAGAAAAAGCACATTCTCCACCCGAAGTAATTACAAGACCTACTTAAAAATCATTTGCCTCAGCAGAAATATAAAGTATTTTTCTGCATAATTTACCTCCAAACTGTGTGCATTTGGCTTCCACTTTAAAAAACGAAACCCACGTGAGTAGAGTTAGTGCTCCAGCATCCCTGAAATGTGACAGCAAGGGCATAGGTGATGTTTCTAAGAGCATGGTGAAGCACCTACAGCCATGGTGCCTGAAGGACCTACAGGCGAGGACATCGATCACCCCCAGTCAGGCACTTGTCAGGGGCATCATGCAACTCATGAGAACTGGCTTGAGAAAGATGGGACTGGGGAGGGAACAAAACAGGTAGATTGCTGGGGCTCCTTAATCTCTTGCGAATCACTTTCCTTTCCACCACCCAGCTCTGTTCTTCAAGGGAGTCAAATGCAGTTCAGTAATACAGGATTTAAGTCAAGACGACTGTCTATTTTATAATACCACGGTGTGTTGGTTGTGCGTGAACAAAACTGCTGCCACTGACGAGGATAACTTTGTAGATGACTGCATCCCTGTATTTTTGAAAATATGCTGGAGTATCAAATTCAACACTTAGCATTGATTGTCTTAATAAACAGCAATGGCACAGAAACATTTCAGCTTGGGTGTGGAGGGGAGTGCCCTTTATTTCAAGGCACAAGTACAGAAAACTGTAAAACTATTTGAACCAGGAATTAATTTTAAAATGTAATATAGCTCACTCAGAACATTGTGGACTTACTCACTGCTAACCCTTCAGCTGGTAGGAAAATGAATGCTTGAAGCAGGATTATTTATTAATATTAGGAAGAGATAGCGTTTTGAGCATTTAATAAGAGGTCTGTGAACATAACAAACGCCACAACTAGAAACAGAATTGTTTGTCTTATTATTTCAATGAATGTTTAAACAATAGCAACAAGAGTAACTCAAAGCTGCAAAAATCCAAAATATAGGACTGAAAATCTTGGTGGTCAGCTATATTGAGAAAAATAATTTTTATATGGGTAAATTAATCCCAACATCTAGTTATTTTTGCTGTCACTCATTCACTCCCACCCTTTGGCAACAAACACATCGGATTTGCCTTCATGTTTCTATTAACTATGGCTTAAAGAGTTCCACTCCCACCCTTCTAAAACAACAGTATTCGACTATTTCTATATTCTGACTACTGAAGTACATTCTCTACCTTGGCTGCTCACTTTTAATAAACCAGCGGATTTTGCCTCAATTTAGTGCTTGTGGATTTTTTTAAGAGAACAGGCAGGGTTAGTAAAGTATTGGAGAGGGCACAGATTTCTCTCCTGCCACAGCTCAGAGTCTGCATTCTCTCTCAGGTTTGAAGAAGGTTTATGTGCTGGAATACGGTTGTCCCCTCCTATTCTGCTGAATTTACCAGCTGACATGTAACAAGACTGTATTTTAAAATGTTTGTGAGTCTCTTTTTCTGTTAAAAAATTTGAAGGTCTTTCCCAGCCTTCCCAAATGTGAATGTATCTGAGACATATGCCAGCATATTGGGATTTTTTTTCTTTTTCTGTTGCAGAAATTAGACCAAAAGCAATATGTAGTTATGTCTGATTCTGCTTCCAAGTGTGAAGTAAGCTAGGAGTGGGGGGGGTTCCTTGTTAAAAATTGGGGAGGAGGAGGGCTGCTGTTATTTTGGTTTTTTTCAGGTGACCTGCTGCTACAGAGATCCATTTGCGATCGTTCCATATTAGGTAAACTCAGAATCAAAAGAGTTTGTATCTGAGTAATGTATTCATTATGAAAAATTAGCATTTCATAGCAGAAGCAATTCCTAAACATCCACAATAAAGAATTAGGTGTATTTATATGTTAGAAGGAGTTTGCAGGAGAAACGTGGGATAGACGCACAGTGACCCAGAGAAGGAGAGGACTGAGCAGCTCAGCTTTGGCCAATCGCACTGACGACAGATGCAGAATCATCACAGCACACTCCAGCAAGCTCCCAGCACAACCCCACGAGTGCTGCAAAATGTGCTCTCCTGTCATACCTGAAACCTTAGCAGCTGAAAAGGAGATGTGCGCTCAGTTGACGTATTCGCTATGTACAGAGCATTGAAAGAAATTAAAGATGCAAAAGAAATGTTAAAACAAGCCGTTTTTCCCTCCCCTTTCAGCTGTTTGAACAGCAAGCTGCTTATTTCTTTTCTGTGAGTTTACACTGATAATAAAAGGGAATTTTTAAGGAGAAGTGGGGAAGTTTCTTGGCTTGAAAATGTTTATAAAATACCTACTTATCTCAAAATGATAATGACGAGAACAGCTATGAAGCAATTACTATTTGCTTGAATATGCTGCCAGTGATCTTGTTCCATGATTTTATTTATTATTTTAGTTTCACAGCATCTGACATAAATTGAATCATCTTTATTTGTATCATCCATAAATCAGCTTTATGTGGTTGTAATCACAGTAACCTCCAAGTTCTGCTTGAAACTGTACCAGACAATGTTTTCGTTACCTATTGCAAGAAGAAACACTATTTAGAGTACGTTTAATTGTAGAAAGTGCTAGGTTCACAGCCATTTTTATTTATCACTTGATACAGGTATTTATTTGTCAGCCTGGTGTCTTAAATAAATAAGGGTGGCATGCTCTTCTTTCACTTGAATAAATGGTGTATGTGTGTGACAAGTACTAGATTGAATAAAGCATATGATGAACATTTCTTTTCAAAGCCATGATCTAATTCTTTAATTTGAATATAAACAAGTCTGATTTAGAATTAAAGGGATACTCTGCACTGAGATTTGCCTTCTTGCTTCGTTTTCCATTTTATTTTTTTTCCTTATTCTCCTGTTCTTATCTTGTGTTCTTAGAATGCATTTTAATGAAGGGCTGCAAAAATGATTCTGTCTCAGAATATTTAACTACGTATATTTCATATACATGTAATGATACTGTAACTGAAACAGCTGTTTCTGAAGTAATTCCTCTTGGAATATTTACAGCTCAATAGTACTGTCAGAGTGATCATAAAGTGAAGCTCAGCATAAACAAAAGAAAACCAGCATAAACCTAAAGTTTAGGGAATTTAGAAACTATAAATGAGCAGCAAGAGTAATGAAAATTAAAGTAAGTTTCCTTTAGTATCATTTTTTGAGTGGGTTTTTTTTCCCTTAGTTAAAGATGCTACTCTATTGCTTCCTCTTGACAGTCCAGTTTTTCTCTAGCAAACCTAAAACAGATGTTTTGTAACCTGTCCGAGTTCTGGCTCTGAGACACAAAGGTAATTTGGTTTGGGTTGTTATCTGATATTATCCCTTTTGGTGGGATAAGAGATGCTGATTTAAAGAAAATCTATTCCAGTATTTGTTGAATTTTAACTCCAAACATATGTTTACCTGAAATGACAACTCAGAAAAATTTGAGGAGGGCAAACAACAATTTTCTCTACAGTTCAAGAATGATGGATGCTCTCATCCAGCTGACCAAGTTAGCAACCAATTTCAAGTATAACTGTTAACGAAAAGGTTAAATTATTTTTTTTCTTTCCATTCTACTGTTACTACTCCAGTATATTTATATGAAATGTAGCAGAGAATTAAATCAAAACACCGATTAAAAGATGCATAACATTAATGTCACAACACTGGTTTTATCATCTAATGATAAACTCAGAACACCACCCTTAGTTTACAAGACTGATTGCAACTAAAGGCAGTGCTAGACTTTTATACATTTAGGACACACATTATTATAGTTTTCAAAATCATTACTTTTTGCAAGCAAAATTTATTTTGTTTACCCAAATCGGATAAATGTTACGGGTATTTTATTCATCATTGTTCTACTTATGTATATTGACATTTTTCACCAGATTCTTCCAGCGCTCCAAGTTGGGATGTCAAAAACTGTGCTTGCAGAAATGAAAGTATCCTCATTATGCAAATTTAGGTTCCACTGATAGGCATGTTCTGTTTTATAAATTACATCCTCTTGTCAGAAGTCAAATTGTATTTGAATAACTTCACGGAAATTGTCACCAAGATTTTAAATTGTGTGCCTTGTATGCCATTGTTGATTTAGTCAGTGAGTAAAAAATGGACATATGTTGATTTTTAAATATGTGCATGATTGTTTTGTCATAAATGTTATTTAAATGAAACCTAGATGCATATGTAATTTTTCATGTATATTTTTGTAAAGTTTTGCATTATATAAATAATCTTAATATTTATATTTAATAAAATATGTTAAACACTATTAGTTGCTGTATATTTTAGTCTTAACAAGTTTGTTTCCTATAAACATTCTTGAAAAAATTTCCTGTAGGGTAAAATAAATATACATGTTCCAATAAAAATATTAAAGCATAAAAGTTAAAATGAAAAGTGAACTTGAATTATGAAAATTGTTTTTATCTGCTATAAAAAGAATGTCTTTCTTATTTACATTTTTCAATGAATTTCCAAAAAAACAAACACAAGTATGCTTCAGTCATATTGGTGAGAGTATTTAGTAATACTCGAATATAAGTTGATTTCTTATTGTAAGCTAAGCAATTTAATTAAAAATACATTTAAACTCATTACAAAGAATAAACTGAGTTCAGAAAAGAATATATTTAAATAATTTATAGAGCACAGAGATGCTCATTTCAATTTAGAAAATAACGTATTACACTCTTATTAAAAAAAAAAAAAAAAAGATGAGAGATATGTTACCAGTAAAAAATATGTCCTTTACAGAAGCTCATAGTTCCGTTGATCTTAGTTTTCAGAATGACCATTATTGCAGCTGGAGTAATCTTTGATGTTAAGAAAAGTGGAAAAATCAAAGTGAAGTGGTAAATCTGTTCATTTTTCAAACATATTAATCTTGTCAAGATAATACATAAAATCAATCTTTGCTTTTTTTTTCAGAGCCTTTTATTCCCTTTTATCCAAAATATGAAAGCACTTAGGAGGATAAAAAAATGTGGATGACTTTGGAAAAATGATCTGAAAATATATTTTGTCTGTTGGTATTAAACAGTGACACAAGAAATGTGAACTGTGCGTGGTCAAAACATGAATTACTTGTTCAACTATTGGTATTCATCATATTTGTTCTGCTTATAATATGAATATACAGCAAATTTCTGGTACAGCTTTCTTAACAATTCAACTGAATTTCAAACCCTGACAGTAACAAATACAAATTGCACCAGCCCAAAAAAATTGTTGGGGCTAATTTTAATATTAATGAATTCTTTACAACCTCAGTTCAGCAGTTTCGATTAAGCTTTAATTAGTAGCCAGAGGGGAATCCAAAACAAAAATAAGGAGTTGAATTGCTAATTAAGTTAGTTTGATGAGGTAGAGTTTTAGTAAAAGACCGGTTGTTGTTGGCTGTGCAGGTTCTGACAGGCTAAAAATACTAAAGATTATCATTATTGTAACTAACATCCTACATTACCACCAGATTTCTGCAAGGAGCAGACAGTTCATTAGAGTACAACACTTTTGTGTGTCAGTACGAGAATTAAAGTCTTGTTAATAAGATAGCAAGTGCATGGGAACCGTAGACCAAGACAAGGAAACGTGGTTTTAAATTTGACTGGTGATAAATTATCTAGTTATTTGATACTCCAGTATGCTTCTGAATCTAATGTGCATTTATTTGTTAGGAGCTGCTTGTCAGTCAATTCATTTCCCAAACGGAATTTTGTTTATTAGGCTACCAGGCTCAGTGATTTTTCTTCTGACATGTCCATCACAGTCACATTTTTCTTAATTTACATGTTTTAGATGGTACAATGTTCACTAAAAAATATATTTAATAGTGCCTGTGTAGATGCGAGTAGGTGTGCTGTTAGATGCTCTACTTCCAAAACCTACATCTCAAAGAAGGCAATTTAAGAAAAATTGATAAACAGACTTAGCTGAAGAAGCAGCATGTGTTAAAATTATACAGCTATGTTTTTCTCCTAATGGTACCTTTGATAACAGGTTAAAACCTCAGCTAGCTTAAAACATTATCAAATGAATTTTTACATTGCTAAATTAACTACCGCATTCAATTAAATATTTTTGACATTATAAGTGTGCTTCCGTATCTCCCAAAAGATTACTAATTATAACGACTAAAGCTCTGCAGTGGTAGCAATTTGACCAAACTGCATATAAGAAATGTGTTAGATATCTCTGTAAGGATCGTATGGAATGTCATTTGATTTCTCTATACTTTGATGTTTTCTATAATTCCTATTTTGTCTTTTTGCTTAAGGTTTCAAAGCCTGCAAACCCAATAACGAAGGGATAAGGGAAGACAGAAAAATAAATGATATTGTTTCTGTGGCATTAAATATAAGCCTGCTATCAGAGCTACATAGCACTGGCGAATTGTAATCAGGTACTTTAACTTAACACTGTTTTGTTTTATAATAAGAGTGGTTGCCATATGTTGGAAGTCCTACATATCTGTGTCTTAGGGGTTTCATACCTCTGTAACAAATCCAAAAACTCATTTTATAATACCTTAAATCTACCCATTGTAATGTAGCTCCACTAGTGTAAATCCACATCAAACTTTCCTCATGAATGTTGCTAGAAGATTATTTATATTATCACTGAAAGCAAGGGGAAGCATTGAATTAGGATGCCCAAGATAGAGGAAAAATAACTTTCACTAAATCTTCCTTTAATGCATAGTTTACAATTTTCTTTTGCTCTGCATGAAACTGATTAAAAGCACATGGATGCCCCTCATAAGAATGCTTTGCACAAATAGATCAATTGTTTAATATATTTACATCCTTGGATACTTGGAATTTGAACTGTAATGCAGCACTGTAGCAGTTGCTGGAAAGGAGCATACGATGCCCACTATGCATCTGTTTGAATACACAGTGCATTCCTCTGCTGTCTCACTCTCTCCCAGTTGCATCCAGGGATTCCCACTGGACGACCAGAGCCTGTCACAGTGGAGAGATTACATTCCTGGTATGAGCTGTCAGGGGCACCGTTTCTACCGGGTACCAAACCAACAAGAGAATAGGGTCATACATCCATCCCTAAAAGCAGATGTACAGGTGCACACAAGCTCTCTGCTCACTACTTTATTTAACTGAAAGATAAAACATAAATCTTTTAAACGAGCCATGATAGATCTGCTTTTTTTTTTTTTTTTTTGCTTGGATTACTTTCTTCAGTGCACGTTTACCACAGGTCAAGGCAATTTTTTATTTCTTTGTTTGCTATTTTTCCCATATGCTTCACTTACTTGTCAAAATTAAAAGGATAAAAATAATAGCCAAAATACAAGTCCCGAGATCAAATTGATGTTCAGTGAACAGACCAAGCAAAGATTTCTGAATCAGTGAAATCAAATTCCAGATCATCAAAAATCTTCAAAATTCCCCCAAAACAGCTTGAAAGTATAACTGGGTGATACATTTTAAAGTTTTACGTTCCCAATGCTTGTCTTCTTGTGCCAGTTTTAATGCTGATCTCTTTGGAGACTTTAGTGTAATTGCTCCTGACAATTGTGGAAATGACAGAAAAATCAGACTTAGTAAATGATGGAAAAAGTCTGTGAAAGTTGAATCACTGAAGGACACTCAATTACTGTCTGTTAATAAATATTTTTCCCTTTTAGATTTTATTTTCATTTCTTTCAGAATGAAATGAAGACTGCTCTAGTACTCAGCACTTACCATATCAGCATCTTTCCATACACTGAAAAATCAGAATCTTTACAGTCACAGTATGTTAACTAGATGTTCAGTTTTACCATGAAGTAAATGAAAATCTAGTCATAATCTCAGCCTTTAAATACTCAGGACAATAAAAATAGCAATAGTATTCACAGAATAGATCATTTGTTTTGATATGGGATGTAAAATAAAATTCATGGAATAGCTTAAGTCGAAACGAGTTTGTGCTTTGGGGGCTTCATATATGTATGTATGTGTGTGTGCGCATGTGTATACGGATGTTTGTGCATAGATATATAAAAATACAAACATACATGTATTTATAATGCCTCTGAAATAATCTCCAGTTCCCCCACTCTCCAAAATCATAATTTGTTCAGCAGACTCCCAATCCTAGCTCGATATGAGTTTGTGTGCCTGAGTGTGTGTGTGTGTTCATTCCCTGTGAGGACACAGAGATGGGGGAGGGGGCTGCCTGCATATTATTTTGTTTAGAAGCTTATTTTTTAATTGATTTGTACATACAAGATGGTTTTATATTGGCAACTTTAGTTTAGAAATAATTGAGTAGCACCTAGCAGAAAGAAAATTAAAGTTGAATGTACATGAAAGGAATCACAGCACTTGTAATGTCCTGCTTAGCTCTGGTGTAGTCTCCTGGAAAAAAAAAAGAATATTAAAAAGCAGTCTATGTGAGACTTTTCAAGTACACATGAGAATCTTAAAGTGGACAATCTTAATTTTTTTCTTTGAAATGCCAAGTGTTGATCCCTTTTCTTTGTGTAAATTGTCTACAGAAATATCACCCACAGAACTCCTGAAATACATCTGAAGCAATGTTTTTGGATAGAAGAGATACTTGAAGGAAGATATTTTCCAAAAACATGTTGATGCATCTGATAGAAAATAAGCATCATTTAGGAGGTACAGAAGTGTTGATGAGCAATCCAAACTGTCAATGTAATGAGTTAATAAGACAATCCAGGAAGGACAAGGTACCTAACTTTTTTTTTTTTTGCACATGAAAACAAGTAACTCAGTTTCAGTATAATGAAATATTTGTGTTTTGAGTAATCTACTGATTTTCATTGCATTCATGTATATCCTGAGGTATACACACTACAGTACAGCTCCCCAGTGGAGGCTGAAACCCCCAAATTAGAAGGCAGCAATTTTTCAAGCGTTACATTGTGTAGTGGAAGATGCCTTGAGAAGGCAGGTCTTTGTAGACAATACAAAAACATCAACCAAGCCTCAGCTGAGCAGAAACCTACACATCTTTCACAAATTAACTGCAAATATTTTTTTTCTTTTAGTGTTTATTTAACTCAAAGTTTGAATGAAGAGCGAGTATTTCTATCTAGTGTGAAGCTATTCGCAGAGTGCACATCGAACACAGATCAGCTTTCGTTTAACCTGATTTAATCAGGGTTTTCAGATCTCCACCCCGTAGTGCTCAAATCACTGCTAAACTCGCTGTGAGATCTTGCCAAACGTGTACAAAAGAATCAAATTTCTGCTCAGATCCATGTTCCCGGTGTTTCGGCAGGAGTTTGGGAATGTGTTGTAACAGTGTCCACTACAAAATCAATGTCTCTTCCCATATCATTAGACAGATGGACAGGCTGGCAGACAGGGCTAGCCTAGTTTGGGGGCAGGGACAAAAATAACACGATCATATTTCAACTCATTGTTCAAGTTTAATGAGTTCTGCCATAGCTCCAGCACTAGAAGGCTATTGTGAGGGAAAAACAAAGGGACCCTTCTTTTGTCTTTCTTCACAAACTATCAGGCCCCATTACTGAAAATTAAGGTTCAATAAAATTCGTATTCAGAGATAATTAGCGGACAGCTTTGTGGTGTGGCGGATAATATGACCAAAGTGCTGGTTCACAGCAGTGTGTGCTGAAGTGTGAAAGAGCCAGTTCTCCGTTGCTGCTTCTGAGGTCATACCCCCTTATCCCGCATACAATGTGGCAGTCAAAATGCAGCATTCTTACCTGCTGTGATTAAAAATACACCAAAGCAAATAAATTATTTCAAACCCCCTCCCCCTCGCGGCTTTTTTTTTTTCCTGAACAAAGCTAGATCATTAGTAATAAACTATGACTTCATTAGAATGTTCCACATAACAGGATTACAGAGGAATGTGTCAATAATTGGCAAAGGTTTGTCTTTCATTAATTAACACCTTTGTATGAATACAAACTTGTTATCCTCACTTTTTATAGGTGAAATATTACCATTAAAATCAGACCTTCAGTTAAAAAAAAAATCTTGGCGGTGTTAATTTGTACAACTGAACATTTTCCAAATATTGTTTCGATTGGAAAAGAAACCAAATTTGAAAAACAGGCAGCATTTAAGGAAGACTGTTTTTCTCTGCACTAAGGGAAAGGAAACTTTCAGAGTTCTTTCTTTACATACACATATGAAAGTGTATACGTACATTCTATATATGTAGGAGCATATTTAAGGCAGTAGCTACTTACAATATTTGTCCTGGCTTTGTTGCTTAACAGAAATACACATTAACTACTTTAACTTTTCTTTCCCTATCTGTCACTGAGGAAACAGCTCATAAGCTTAAGGGCAGTCTGTACTACCAGATTGCTTATCCTGACATACGAATGTCTATGTGGATAGAGAGCAAAGAGCAAATTTTACCTCTTTATTGTGAGTTTTTCTCCAGAAGTAACTGTATAATCTCATGTGCTGGTCTGATCTTTGTTTTCCTAAACCCCTTTTTATTTCACAATGCACAGCACAATAACCATATTCTCAAGAAAATAAATAACAAACAAGAAGAAAGAATATATCTCCTTTCTGTCGAGTCTAGTGTTATGTTACTTTAAAAGGTTGTAAATTCACCTAATTTGAAACAGGTCAGTTTTTTATTTCTCCCTCCAAAAAAATCTGTTGTCAGATCAGTGGGAAAAAAGTAGATCTCTGCTTCATCATTGTTTTTTTGGGAAACTGGGTCTTTGAAATTTCATAGATTACAAGATTTTTCTGACTTGGGATTTTTTTGAAAAATAACAGCTTGCTGAGGGAAGATCTCAGCACCCTGCAGTACAAGGCTGATTATAGTGGAACCAGGTCTACTAACACTACATAATGAAGTGCTTTCGTCTGCATTTCAGTGTGTGGTGAACGTAGTATGTGATTAAAAAAGGAGGATTAAGACTGTGTCTACATTAGCAAATAATTCGGTATGTTACATCAGTAGATCAAAACAGTCGATGCCGGAGTCCTACATCTTGCTGTCTGGTTGAAAGTTTTCACTTCAGACCAGGTTTAGTATGATATCCTGGTTTGAATGTCCTCACCACACCTATGGTTCAAAGTCACCTACTCAATGTCCAAAGGCTTATGGCTACAACAGGGAATACAACATACTTGGTGCACCTCTGGAGATCCTCATTTAGTACTCTCTGAAATCCAATTTGCAGGCATCTAGTTTGCAGGCACCAAGACATACTGTGCAACAAAAGAAAGCACCACAACATGTGGAAACTGAGGGACTACAAGCTAAAATGTTAGTGCGATGCAACCTAAAAGTGCCTCCTAGCTAGGTGAACACAGGGTATCATAATTCTTGGAATTCAGGTGACTCTCTGACACCTGTGCAGCCCCCTCAGTGGTGTAGCACTCAGCCGTCAACTTCCTTGAAATGGAATCCTGCAGCTACCCATACTCCAGACCAAAGAGTCAGGCTGAAAACCCTCCTGTACCGCACTGTGGACACTTCAGTAGTTCTAGCACTCGCAGTTCATCTCCTTCAGAAACATCCTAGGGAAAATATATCATAATATAGCTTAAAGTCTGCAAGCATGTGAGTTTGCTTAGCGTTATGTCTTAGACACATGGAAGTAACTTAGAAAGGTCGGCAATATTCTGCCACTTTACAGTGGCATTTCAAGACAGCTTTCCAGTGCACTGAGGACCCTTCATAAGTCCGTGCGGCACGAAGCCATGAAGTCTCTGCACTGTGCCGGTTCGCAGGCAGACTCGCTGAGTTATCACAGCCCTTTGACAAGCTGATAAGCCCTGTCAAGGAGTTCATAAATCAGCAGGGATTATTAGCTCAGGCCTGGTGCCCCTCAAACTTAAATATACTGCTTCTAGATCTGAGCTGGTTCACGGGCAGTTATCTTGGCTGACTTTTCCTCCATGGTGAAGAGGTGTCCACAGCCTCCTGTCAGCGCTTCAACTGCACCTTCTCCAAATCCTTAGGCCAATGATATTATCCCGTTGTTTGCTCTTTTGTTGGAGGTTTTCTTCATGCAGTTCAAGCCAGAATATGCAGATGCTCCTTGTAACAGTGACACAGGTTTCTAACTGCCTGAAGATTGGCATTAACTACGTTTGAAATACTGTTCAGCTCTTACAGGAATTTTTTTTTTGTTGATTCGTTTCCAACAACACAACCCCCTATACTACTTAATAACGTCAATGCGGTGGTTTTAAAATTTTCCAAGAGCTGGTACGATCTGACATATTTTGATGTTTCCATAATCCCAAGGTCTCACATCTGTCACTCGGTATTGGCAACTAGTTTGTGTGATGAAAACAACTGCAATAAAGCATGTGTAAATCAGAGCTGCGTTCCTTCTTGCAGTCTTCTCCTGTTTGCTCTAACATTGATTGCTTAAGAGTGAAATTTAAAAGTTGAGTCTCGCTATGTTAGAAGTATTACCTAAATAAAACCATATCATTCTGCGTATCTTTTAAGGATGAAGTGGGATTGCCAGGTATTTTATCCAACTGCTGTGCATTGTATAATGTACTAGTCCACAGTTTCTCAGTTGCTCATTCATTTGATACCAGTCAATTTTAACAAGCAGAAAACAGAACAAAGAGAACAAAATCAGGGTTCAAACCAAACTTCAAATAAAATCAGCTGTGTTTTCAGTAAATTTGGATCAAGTCTCAGTTTTAAAATAAAATAAATTGCATTTAAAATGAATGCTGAGAAAGACCTTGTTTTATAAATTCATTTTTAGAAAAACAGAATTGAGAGGACTATGTACACATTTTTAAAGCTAGTGCCCTGTATACTTGGAATCTATCTGAAAGGCTGTAAGTGACTGTGCAGCTGTGTGAGTCAAAGCTTTTGCTACCACCTCTTTCACAGATACACTTTGTTTGTGGAACCAGGGGGGTAACTCCATACCATATGATGTCTGCTCAGCAATAAAACCTAAGAGAAAAAAGAGGAGGAGGCTTTCATTATTACAATGTTTGTCCTCTGAAACAACCAGAGTGCGTACTGAAGCCCTTCCTGGGAAGTGGTTGGACATCACCTGCGGATAGTAGAGAATAATTTTTTTTTTGTTTTCTTATACTTCTATACGTGGCCTTTCCTTTTGCTTTATTGAACTGCCTTTATCTTGACCTGTGAGATTTCTTCCATCCCATTTTCTCTACTTCTGTCCTGCTGAGGAGACGCTTGATAGAGCAGCTTGGTGGGCACCTCGTGTCCAGCCACGGTTAACCCACCACACAGCAGAAGCCAGGACAGATGAGACTGGAACCTCCTACGTGCTTAATGTGCTTGAACGTAACGAGGTGTCACTTCTTTAGTCACTGAAAACAGTTCTGAAGCAACTGTTCTGTTAGATACCTTCAGTTTAGGAAGGCCTGTCCTTTATTTTCTGTCTTATGGCAAGAGTTTGGAGAAAATACTGCAAATGTGTCTGGTTTGATATTGAAGTCTACACTCGAAGGAGCCAGGAATCATCATGGTGAGCCAGGGTGAGTCTCTGACTGTCACAAGCTGTCCTCCTCGCTGCTGCCCCAATGTGGTCCTGATGCAGGGCAGACTAACGGCACAGCAGCATGAACATGTCCCTTGACTGCACCTTGGGGAGAGAAGGACAACTCACGTGTCCCACTGTACTGTCCCTGTACACTGCACAGCTCCCTGCATTTTGGGAGGCTGGCAGAGAGGCAACACTAGGTAGTCAATGCTGTCTTCCCCATTAGCCAAGCTGTATTGTCACTGTATGTCAGGGAGCAGGTCTCCACCAGAGGAGCAGCTGATGTATGAAGGATACGTTCAACCTGCCAACAGCTCACGAATGTCAGTGTGCACCCAAACTACCTCTGGCAAGCTGTTTAGTGCAAACCTGGAGCCCAGACCAGTGCAAGGCTCCGTCTTTACTGCTGATCAGGTTTTTCCCTCCTGATGCGTGAAGAAGTTATGCTTTCAAGTGGGAAAGGTCCCTGCTTACTGCAGGGAGGTTGGACTAGGTGACCTTTAAAGGTCTCTTCCAACACAACGCATTGCATGATTCAATGAGATGCCCTTTTTCTCTTGGCCTCCACTCATGGGTCTACAGGATGAACTGATAAGTCTGTCCTGCAGCAGCAAAGTCTTCCCAGTGCAGAAGGAGATGTGAAGTTTCCTTTGTTTAGAAGTAGTCCTTGATACAACAGGAATAAAACCATTTTAACTTCAAAGGGTACACCTAAACTCTAATGTGAACAACACTAAGTAGAGCATGAAATCAATTCCTATTGATTAAATTAGTAATCCAGCAATCAGTTTCTGTTAAAGAAAGAAGAAAGATACTGCCATGTTTCTGAGTAAATTATAAACACATTCTGAGTGGATGGTTGGCTTCATTTGTCTTTAGCAGAATATTTGAGTGATAAGTATGTCAACCTTATGACATTGAAAATGTTAAATATAAAGGCAGGCAACGGAAGAACAATGTCTGTTGCCTATGAACACAGTCCACCCACCACCATGGTGTGTAGATGGCAGGTATTCCTTTCTAGCATGGCCCTCGCTCTTGGGATTTTGAGGGACTGCAGGGAAGGTAGGAGTTACCACAGTGCTTGAAGAACAGATCTCTTCAGTAGCAGCTTGGGGAATTTGGTTACATGAAACTGTGACAAAATTACCCTGTGAAGTCCTGAAAAAAGATAAGGGAAAATAGCTAGGGAAATGCCTTGAGTTACTAAAAATTTTAATTTACCATACATTAATTATTGGTTAATTAAGTTCAGTATCTCTTTCAAAGTTTTTCTGGCATTCAGATCTTTGGTGGTTTGATTACTTTTTTTTACTGACAGAATAGGGGCATTTTGAAACATAAAGGGCAACACCACTCTCTTTCTACCATAGATTCTTTGTAGATATAAAAAACAACTCCCACTGGAATATTGACTTATTTATTGAAAATTTAAAGTTTGTAAAGAGATTTATTTTGTGATTAATAATTTATTCTTTAAATTCGATAGATTGTCTGTAAATAGTTTATTTCTATTTGTTTGGTTTTGTGTTGACATTTAGTGAGTAGAAACAGCATGTCAAAGCTGCTATCATGTTCACCTAGTGCTGGAAAATCTATTTTGGAAAATCAGAAAAATCTTCTGTTTTTCTCTCATCAGATCCTAAGGAATCTTTTCAGAACCAAAGATGCAGGAAATGTAGATAAGTTTTGGTGTTTACAGTTAGAAGATAAAATCAGCTGAAGAAAAATAAATAACAAGTCACAGAACTATGGTTGTATCTCATCTTGTCTGAGATGGCAGACATCATGCAGCTGCTAAAGGTGACATCAGGTCTCATGTCATGGATCCATTGATTTCATGAAGGATGCCTACAGATCCCATCTGTCCTTTCACCCAACACAAGTTTTGTTCAGGAAGAGCTGGGACACCTAATGTGTTTTCTTCAGGAATTTTTCTGCAAGGGCACAGAGGTATAGGCACAGTCAGGATTATGAAGAATTTTTTCCTTTAGTACATGCTGAGTCTCAACATGCACCTCAAAAAGGTGCGGAGATCCCTGTATAAGATCTGCTGGTTTGTCCCAAGAGTTGATCTAATGTACATATTTCAATTGGATATTAGGAAAACTTCATTACTGATAGGGTTGTTAAGCACTGGAACAGGCTGCCCATGGAAATGATGGAGTCACCATCTCTGGAATTATTTTAAAGACACGTAGATGTGGTGCTTAGGGACATAGTTTAGTGGTGGACCTGACATCCCTTGGTTGGACTCGATGATCTTTCAACTGAAACGATTTTATGATTCTATTCTATATAAGAGTTAGGAACAACTTCAGGCTTTGTACCATTCCTGCAGTGCAGTATGGATATAGCCTCTGTGACTGAACTTTTCTAGAACTGAAAGGGGACATTCTTACATCTGGGAAAGGGAAATACGTGTATCTTTCTTTGCAAAGAGAAGTCTGGTTTGTGTTCACATGTTTAACCTTGAAAAATAGATATCAAGGGAAACCCTGTCTTGCAGTCATTGTAATCGTGTAGACAATTCATGGTTAGGGTTTCAAATTCATACTTTAAGGTTTTAAATTATGGATAAAGTTGGAAAAGTATCCCATAGAGTTAGGAATTAGTTGGATATGACTGCCTATAATCCTATGTATTTATATTGTGGGATTTTTTCTCTTTTTTATATTTTTACAAGCTTCAAAATCAGTCTTGGTATGCTACTTAAGTATTAGGTTAGAAAATATATTGGAAATAAATCAGGATAGAATTTTAATTTTGAAAAGTCTGTTCTAAATATATATGTGCATAAAAACTGTCTGTAAAATATATACAGACAGTACTGCATATAGATGGTACAGGCATCCCTGAAGTGAAAACAGGGTTAATGTTCTGTAGTAAAAATCTAGCTGGTTTTATCAGATAGGGTTTTTTAGTGTTACTCAGTAGCTTATCAACCATTAAGCAACGTAAAGCCACATAACAGGTGTCTACCCTCAGTCCCATTAGTCTTAATAAAATTAGTGAAGGTAAAAATTCTTATTAGTTTTTTAAAAATAGCAATTACTCTGCCGCCTTCGGACTGTTTTCCTGTAGATACAAAAATATAAATACTACTGCTCACTCTTGCAGGTTTTGACCTAGCTCTATCATATTTTGCAGTCACAGATAGAACAGCTGATAAGCCTCATCATGAGGACAATTCTCTTATGTATTTACACAACTTTTCTGACAGCCTCATATAGGTGGCCAATGAATATACCCTTTCTACTACCACTGAAAAACAAGTAAATTTCTTTGTGTGGATTCAGTACTCTTGATGAACTTTATTCATCAATAAAGGAAGTTTAAAAATACAGTAGCTGAAAAGTCAGCGGTGCAAGGTTATTACATCCATTTAGGGATAAAGGTGTGTAATTAAAAAAAATGCAGCCATAATCTTATATTAGCAGAATTAAGCAATTAGTATGTGATGCAGCATAGAGTATCATTGCAGTTCAGAATATACTGTCACTTGTGCAGCAGTTATTTGAAGTAAAAATGACAGTGCCAATTTTCAATAAAATAAGTCCTACACTATGTTGTTTTCTGCCTTATGACACTAGAGAAGTGTTCTCAAAACAGTGCAAAATCCCTCCTTCTCTGAAGTCTTCACCTTGACTGCCAGCATTTTAAGTTTACCATGAGTCAATAGGTGGTCCAAGTAACATCTTCTATGTCCGAATCTTCAAAACAGATTTGGAAAGCTGGGTCCTATAATGCGTGCTGCTGCATGGGTCTGTAGCATTTTTAAGGCCTTTTTTTTACATTGTTCATAGGTCTATGAGAGTGCAGGAAAAGTAACAGTGATATCTGAAACTCTGAGCAAGATGGCTGTTTGTAGTTTGCAACTATGACATCCTGCAATACTCAAAAGAGGGTAGCTCCATTCTTTCCAAATTTGTGAAAAATTGCACAAAAACAGAGAAAGCTAGCAAATAAGAACAGTGTAACTACAAAAAAAATACAACAGGTAGTCTCTGAAACTTGAGCTCACAGTCTTCCGTCAAAGTGCGAATAAAAAGTCCTATAGCCAGTTGCAAAAACTCAGTTCTAATTTAGTGGCTGCTGAAGAAACCAAAACTTACCAGATTTAAAATTTATCTACCTAAGAAGCTTTTCTGAGAGGTGTCTGCATTATATGGGCTTAGCATTTATGCTTTTTAAAGTCTTCACTGGGCAAAACAGAGAGTTTGTTATTTCCACATAAAGGTCAATAGTAGCCTGAAGGTCTATGCAAATCCTTCACACCAAACACTAATAACATTAGAATGGAGTGAGTGATAAAAGAATTAAAGAAATGAAGATTAGAAACTACTTTAAGTAAAAAGGGGTGGGGGCTGACAACTTGTCAATACAAGGTTTTCTCTGGGGATGGTCATAACTTGTGTGCTTTTATAGTCAAGTCCACAGTTGTCCCCAAGACCTGCAGGATCCTTCAAGGTGATCATCAGAGAAGTTTTGTTTGGATTTTACAATGTTGCTTTCCTGGTGTGCTCCCGTGTCATTCTTTTTTGAAGACATTGACCATATGATGATATTCAAATGGCCAAGCGTTTACAATTTCCAGATCTGCCAAATAGCGAATCAACCTTTATAATTAAAGGTGACAAGCTGACAAGGAAAATGAATGTAAAATTGTATACGTACATGAATTTTTATGTCAGATTGCCGTCTGTGCACTTGTTTTCTCTTTGTCAATAGCCGAAGGCTCATTTCTCTGCACTAGAAGCGCATTTTATATCGAGGCCTTCAGACAGCTCCCCTTCGCCCTAGTGAATTTGCTGATTAATTTTGGATGCTCCTCTTAATTAACACCCCAAAGGAAGTCTAGATTTTCTAGCCTATATTCCATGTAAAACAAGTGAATCTGAAGAACAATGACCTAAGGAGACAGGCGCGCTCTGTCCGAATGACATTACAAGAACGTTGAATATCTCACAAGTCAGGACCTGGTCAGGCAATGCCTAGGGAAAATGTAGGCCTTTAATCAGGGCAGAAATGAGATTCATATTAGTCCAATTTCATTTTCTTTATTGCTGACAAAGAGAGGCTGGGATGGATGCCACCTGACAGTTGAAACATGGTGCCCCTATGCAGGAGCGGGTGCCTCTGGCCTTGATTAATAATTGGTATCATTTTGACTTGCGGGCAGATAAGTTGATGATGGATGAGAGAAAAAGAGTGAAGTGATTTATTATAAAATTAGGATAAAATAACGAACTGGCTAATTGCACACAAGCCTCATAAAATGTAGCTGTGGAGTCAGAAGTGCAATGCCAGGCAAAAATAATTTCCACCTCAGTTTTTACGATGAGATCTTAAAGCAAAGAAATACAGAGATAACTCTTACTTATGCAGTTGCTTAAAGCGGAAAAAGCCTTGCTCATTCTTCTACTTCAAGCAAATAAAATATTGAGACTTGTATCTCAATTTGTATTATTACAGTTTCACAAGAAAAGGAAACAGTGGAACTAAACAGGCGACATTAAACCAACTGTTGCTTCACTGTCAAAGCTAATAAAACCTTCTAATTCTTGTATTTCTTTTATTTCAGCAGGACAAAAGATTTAAAGTTGTGAAACTGAGATGCATATATGCCTAAATCAAAATTCAACATAAAAATTGACTTATAACCTCTATGGCAAACTGTATAAGAGTACAGTCCCCTTTTCTTGTTCACTTTTTGACGCTTTGAACTTTCAAATCTGTGCTCTGATAGCTGTTTTAGAAACTGAGTCATCTACTGCTTACTATTTTATGCTACCTGTGCTCGACAACATACAATTACAGATTAAAACCCACATTTGTTCTAATATTCATTTGCTGCCTGGGAAAAACATTTATTGTGTTGTATGAACCCATTTGTCTTTACAAGACAAATGATTGGTCACTTTTTCTTGGAAAAAATTTAAAAGTCTAACCTGTTACAATTCCTTGAACTCTTTTACCAATATCCAGCTGTTTCATTTTTTTCTCCGAGGTCAACTATTAAACCATCTGAAATCATTAAATTAAATAAGACTGTCAGAAACATTGTCCAAAGAAGATGAGTTCAGTCATAAAACTGAAAATGAAAGTAACGTGGGCAACTAAAATTAATTTTCTTGTAATTTCTTTCTATTCTAATTCCAAGACAAAAATGTGGCAGTTTGTCCTTACATTCTACAAATTTCCAGAAACTGAGTTTTCAGTGCAGATTAGGAAAAAAGATTTTCAAATAATAATATACAAACATTTCATTATGGTTCCAAAACAACAACCATTGCTTAAAAACATTAAAGTTTTTCTACGTACCTAAAGAGAAATAAAATAGCATCCATTGTTACATCCCTTAAACAAATACTAGAACATTTAATATCTTACCAAGTCTTAACTGGATACCATGAGTAGTAATTTATTTTTGTGGGGAGGTTCAAGAAAAGTTGACCTGAATTTACTTCTCCGGTGTGTTACTTAAACTATACCAATTCCACAGGATTTTTTTTCAAAATTTTAAGTTCCATCTAATATAATATAGCTTCATGAATTAAACCAAATTAAGACTGTTTCTGAATAAAGATATCCACAACATACTGCACCTTAAGTTTAAATTCTTTTTAAACTCATGTCACTGTTTTATGTCAACTAATTCTTCAGAAGTCCCCTATTCAAAAACCTTTTTACAGTGATTCATTTATAGTTTATTTAAAGAAAAAAAAACAACAGCAAAACAACAGCAAAAAAAGAACAGATGAATTATTATTTAAGAGAAAAAACACAGATGAATCACCCTTCTTTCTTTCCAAAATTGTAAAATCTGTCATCATCTCTGTCGAAGTCTGGTGGCTACATCCCATTATGACAATGTGAGTACAGGCTAGAGAAATACGTATTGCTGCGAAACAGGAGATTAGACAGTAATAGTGTCTGTGCTGTTCTTGCAAATTACATGAATGGTTTCTCACCATCAATATCTGTATACTCACAATATCTCAGAGGTTTGGGGTTTCAGGATAAAAGGAAATAATTTTAATTAACCACATTGCTTTTAAGATCAAGAGGTAAATAACGCTGCAAGGAAGAACTTGTACTCTGAGCCGTATCAGCTATACACTCAAGAGGAAAGAGCATGGCTGGCTATGAAAAGGACAGTTCTCTATCAGCCACATTATAAGAGGTATTCACATCATCATGTACTTCATCCTGAAAAACTCAAATGGGATAAGGTTGTTTACAGAATGTGGAAAACAAGACTGGCCACTTAGGAGGAATATAGGAATGTTGTCAGAGAATGCAGGGATGCAACAAGGAAAGTTAAGGCCCACCTGGAATTAAATCTGGCAAGGGCTATCGAAGACTAAAAGAAGTGTTTTTTCAGTATATCAATAGAAAAATGAAGACTGGGGAAAGTGTGGGCCTGCTGATGAATAAAGTGGGAACACTATTGGAGGAAGACGCAGAGAAGGCAGAGTTATTGAATGTCTTCTTTGCTTTGGTTTTCACTGCTAAATCTGGCCTTCATGAACCCAGACCCTGGAGTCCAGATAAAAGATCCAGAGAGAGGAAGACTTTCCCTCAGTAGAGGAGGACCAGGAGAGAGACTGGACATCCATAGCTAGACTGGACATCCATAAATCCATGGTCCCATGGATGCACCCACAAGTGCTGAGAGAAGTTGCAGATATTATTGCTATGTCACTCTCCATCATCTTTGAAAGGTCATGGAGAACAACAAAGGTACCTGAGGACTGAAGGAAGATCAGTGTCACTCCAGTCTTCAAAAAAGGCAAGAAGGATGAGCCAGGAAACTACAGGCCAGTTAGTCTCCCCTGTTTGAAAAGTGATGGAACAAATAATTCTAGATATCATCTCTAAATATGTGGAAGAAAAGAAGGTTGTTTGGAGTGGTCAACATGTGTTCACCAAGGGGAAACTGTTCTTGACCCATGCAATAGCCTTCTGTGACACCATAACTGGCTAGTTACATGAGGGGAGAGCAGTGGATGTAATCTACCTTGACTTAAGCAAGGGTTTTGACATAGTCTCCCGTAACACCCTCAGATGAGTGGACAGTGAGGTAGACTAAGAGCTGGTTGAGTGACAGACCTCAGAGGGTCATGATCAACAGTGCAGGACTGATCTGGAGGCCTGTAGCCAAGGGTCAGTACTGGGTCTGGTCTTGTTCAACGTATTCATCAATGGCCTGGACAAGGGAATGTATTTTATGCTCAGCAAGTTCACCGATGATACAAAACTAGAAGAAGTGACTGAAACACCAAAGGACTGTGCTGCCATCCAGTGTGACCTGGACAGGCTGGAGAGTTGGGCACAAAGGGACTTAATGAGGTTCGGCAAGAGCAAACGTAAACAGCCCCATGCACCAGTATAGGTTAGGGGCAGACCTGCTGGAAAACAGTCTTGAGAAGGAGGATCTTGGAGTCCTGGTGGATCTTGGAGTCTGGGTTTCACGGTTCACAAACTGAGGAATGTCTCATGGAATTAGAGTTTGCCCACTTTGTTGTGAATTAGATATGTTTTATCCAAGCAGCTTTTGCACTTGTATTAGCTCTGTACTTTGTTCCTCTCCAGGTCCCCTATCTTTCTCACATTACTTGGCAAAAACCATTCCCAGCCTTCTGTATCCTTTCTGAAAGCAAAATTCCAGGAAGTCTCTCTGTTCCTCTTTGGAACTCTGTACCTCTTTGAGACATTCCCTTGAGAAAGCTAGTGAAAGGAGGGTAAGATTTAGTGTTGGTCCATCTCACTCAACGTAGGTTAGGTAACGTATTACAAAATTAGAAACTGAAGTGTGACACACGACTACTTCATAAAAATACCTGTCGTGTAGGTCTGAGTAGGTTTGAACAACTATTGCTGTTTTGTTCAAAACTGTAGCTAGTCACAAAGGAGGGTTACCAACAGAAGTGCCTGTTATTTATCTATTTTGCAATGCATGGAAGCTTTGGAAACACAGTTTAATTCCTTCTGGCTTCTAGTCATTCTCATTTCTAGTACAACTGTACTTTTCCTTTCTAGCTGTGCTTCAAACATTTTCATTTTGCAGTCAGTGGTTTAAACATGTCTGCCAGTAGTGGTTGCCTGCCAGGGTTACTGTCTGCTCTTAGTAGGCAGAAAGGTGTACAATAAAATGCTGTGAATAGAGTTGAAGAAGGAAAGGCTTTCTTTGGTCCTAGTTATCTCTCAAAGCGGATAATAGCTAAGGGGAATGTGTGTACTGACAGTTTTAACAATGCGCACAAGGTATCATCTCATTTCACCAAGTATAATGACCACGTAGTGATCTAGTCATGTTCAAAAAATGCATAAATTATCATCGCTGCTGTTTATTGCTCTATTCCCTTCACTTACCTATTTCCATGCTACTTTCCATGCTACTTCCTTTCTTTCTTCTTAAACTTTTCTGCAAATTTTTTATTAATGTTTTTCATGATTTTTCTTCTGCATTTTCCATTTAGACATTTTCCTTTAGATTTCCTTTTAAATTTTCCCTACTTAGTTGCCTTCATCTAGTAATTTTTATCTTTTTGAATTTTTTACTCCCTTTTGTGAATTAGAACTCAGTTCTTTTTTCACTAGTCTCTTTTCTTTGTCTTTCATTCTGAGTGATCAGTGGGAGTACATAAATCCCTTGATATATGTATCTTTCTGCGTTACTCCCTTTATATAGCCTTTCCTCTATCAAATCATTCATTTCACACCTCAGTTTTCTTTATTCCTTCTCCATGAGTGTTATATTTTTGTCTCATATTTCCAGTGCAAGTTTCTGTTGAGGAATTTCGTCTTTCCCCACTGTTGTAGTTTCTACTCACAGGCTCTTGCTTTCTGCTCTATGTTTTCCTACTCTGCATTTTCTCCTTCCTGCATTTTCTTTCTCCAGCTACCTTCTCCCCCATCAGTCTTGTTCCTCTTCTCCAGCAGTACCTAAGCTGCCTCAGGATGCTAGGCTGCTCAGATTTGCATATATCAGTCACTTCCCCCAACACTTCTTCTCTTCCTGCAACTCTTACCAACGACAGTAAACTTGGTTTCTGAGATTTCCTTCCACAATTCTCCAAGATCAGTACAGGTAAGGTTTAATGTAAGATTGCTGCTCAGAAATAGTTTTAATTCATTCACCTCATCTTTCTGAAGGCCCCAAGGAACAAAAATTTGGAATGTGCTTTGTGAAACATATTTCCAAGTCTCCAGAAAGCTGGGAAAATGTGGGAGCAGAACAATCTTTATCTGTTTCTGCTGGGGTGGGCCGGTTAGGGAAAGCCACAGAAGTAGTCAAGATGTGAGCAACAGAGGAAGGAAAGATATGGGAAAGATATTTTGGAAGTCTGTTTTGTAGTTATTCTGTATGACAAAATATAAGATTGAGTTTTGCCCTCTAACACTTCAGCACTGGCTTCTCTTTGGACTTCATTTGCAATTAGGAACCGTGACTGATAATAACTAGAAATACACTTGAATATCCATACTACTCTTCTAGAGTGGAGAATTCGTCTCCCTCTTTTTCATATAGAACTGAATAATTCCAATGAAAGCAAATTAGGTCCTATTAATGCTAGCCATTCTTAAATAACTGAATTTGTACTCCTGAGAGGGCTCCTAGCTGTTTAACTTCATGATGGCCCCATTCCCATCATGATACTGCAGCAGCTCTGGGATGTGAGTGTCATGCTGTCAGTATAGTAGCCTTTTAGATCAATATAAGATTAATTTTACTGCAAAAAAATCTTTGACTACATCTGGCTTGACTCTGTGACTGGCTCTATCTCTCTCAGAAATCTATAACTTAGTCTCTTAGCAGTTGCATTTGAACTGTGTTTTGTGTCAATGTGGGATAAAGAAACAAGAGGCCTGCATGTAATTTGTATTTTTCTAAGTATCTCATTTCAATCTAATGTACTGTTGTGTAATTAAGCCAGTAAGTCTATATGAGCAGCCCATTTCAGGACTTTGTCTGCTATCTTTAGCCAGTGACAAATTCTGGTTTCCATTGCTTGTTCAGAGATGATAACAGTGTGATTTACAGGTATAAGTAACAAATGAGATCAATTAAAAAGACTAAGAGTGGCACCTGTCTAAGTGTAGGGTTGCACTAAATGATTCCCACATCTTTGTTTCCTGTACAACCCTGCATTTGCAGCCTCTCTTCGGGAGAGTTAACAATGAAGGAGTTGTTCCTTAATGCTCATGAACCAAGAAAGCAGGCCTTATCCTGCAGCCCAAGGATATGATTATGATCTCTGAACAAAAAAAACAGCCGTATTTTTTAGCTTCATGTGTACAAATGATCCTTGTGTTTCATATAGTTTTTGACTGCAGCATCTTGGATTGCCCAATTTGTTATAAGTCTGTGCTGTGAGCTGCCTTTGTATAGTTGAGCTGCGCTCGCAGTCAGGTACATGCCCCTCTTCATTTGTGTACAACCTTCACCATTTTATACTCTTAAACACATTTTTGAAATATTTAAAAGCTATTGTGAACTTAAGATTCTTAAGATATTTTCAAATAAGTTGTCTTTTTTTTTTTTTAATAGTGGCAGGAAAAGTACACAATTTTAGAATTAACAGAACCAATTTTATAATATTTAAATTCCTTCTATCTCTACTATTGTCTAATGAAACTTAAGAATCATGTTATGAGAGACCATATTAATACAGAAACTTCTTAAAGATTTGGGTTTTATTCTAGTTCTGAGTTTGAAGGTATATCTGTGGTTTACTAAAATACATACTTCTTTGGATATTGGAACCCTAATCCGGTTGACTAGTAAATATTTGTTATGCAACACTCTGACAAGGGAATATAATTGTCAGAAGTCAAGATAACAGGTTTTTTATGACAGTTCCAAGAAGAGTTATCAGGGCATCCAAGAGGTCCAAGATGTTGAAGAGATGAAGGGTACTCAGTTTGCTTGTTCTCTATTGCTTTTTTAATAACAGTTTCTCTGTTGTTGCATAATTTACTGTTTGCCAATTAGCAAGTTTGCCAATGACAGTAAACTGTGTGGTGTAGTTTACACACTGAAGGAAAAGGATATCCTCCAGAGAGACCTTGAAAGGCTTGAGAGATGGGCCCATGAAAACCTCATGGTGTTCAACAAGGCCAAGTGCAAGGTCCTGCAACTGGGACAGGAAATCCCAAGCATAGATATAGGCTGGGCAATGAGTGGATTGAAAGTAGCCATACAGAGAAGGACTTGAGCATGTTGATGGGTAAGAAATTGAATATGAGCCAACAATGTGCACTCACAGCCCCAAAAGTCAATCTCACCCTGAGCTGCATCAAAAGAAGCATGGCCAGCAGGGGAGAGAGGGGATTTTCCCCCTCTACTCTGTTCTCATGAGACTCTACCTGCAGTGTTATGTCCAGCCTTGAAGTTCCCAGCAAAAGAAACACACAAACCTGTTAGAAAGAGTCCAGAGGAGGGCCACAAAGATGATCAGAGGGCCAGAGCACCTTTTCTGTGAGGACAGGCTGAGGGAGTTGGGGCTATTCAGCCTGGAGAAGAGAAGGCTCCAGGGAGACCTTATAGTGCCCTTCCAGTACATTAAGGGGGCCTACAAAAATGATGGGGATGGTCTCTTTCTCAGGGAGTGTAGTGATAGGACAAGGGATAAGAGTTTCAAACTGAAAGAGAATATATTTAGATAGAATATTAGGAAGAAATTCTTTACTATGAGGGTGGTGAGACACTGGAACAGGTTGCCCAGGGATTTGTGGGAGCCTCCTTTCTGGAAGTGTTTAAGACCAGGCTGGATGGGGGTCCCTGTTCTAGTGGGAGGTGTCCCTGTCCATGGCAGGGAGTTTGGAACCAGATGATCTTTAATGTCCCTTCCAAACCAAAACTTTCTGTGATTGTACAGTGGCAGGAATACCCTTCATTTGTTGGTCTTGGAATTCAAAGAAAAGGATAACAGCATTTTAGTTCTAAGAACATATATTCAAGGTCTTAGGGGCTAGTGCTTCTTTGTGCAGTCTTCCTCCCAAGTCAGGAGTATTCAGTTCAGACTGGTTTTCCTCTACCTTCTACGTATGTCTGGCTCCTCTGAGGCATGGTCAGAAGCTTACACTTCTGCTAATATAGTCTCTCCAACTATGTTAATACGACATCATCTCATTAGAATGGAAATTACAAGTGAGGAGCCCAATACTTGATCTCAGAAACCAGTTGTTACAATGTCTGAAAGAGAAATTTCAAGGTTTATGCTATTCGGTTAGTATTTAAATTTAAAGTGATGAGCGCTATCTGTACCCCAAGACCTCCTGAGCCTAAGTCACTAGTTAAATTTAGGCTGAATTGGTGAGTACTGAAAAATATTAAAGCTAACACTTTTTAGACAACTATCTTAAAGGAGATATACACAGAGTTAACACTGGGGGATTAATATTCCTGTCATATCCTTCCTGAGAACCATCCTCCAAAAAAACCCACCTTGTCACCCTCTTTGAACAGGTTGAATTAAATCCAAGAACTAAGTGGTGTGAATTACCTTTATATTCCTAGAACTACTCCCTGTAAGTGATCATATATATTGGCAAAGCAGTCCAAAGGAAATAGCTATACTGACACCCTTAGTGTGCCTGTACAGGGAATAGAGAAGCTTTTTAGTAAAGGTCTGCCACTCCATTCATGCTGATGAGTTTTCATAATCATTTACTCACTATATTTTGCACCAGCCACTTGCACTACAATTGTCATGTCTTGCTTATCTGCACTCTGGAGACTCATGTGCAAACCCATGCTCATTTTTATTATGAAATGGGTCTGATCCACGAAAAGTATTACAAATGTTTGTGTTGAGAATCAAAATGAGAAAAAAAAAACACATTTTGGTGTGATATGGTCAAACATTAATGTCTTCTTTTTCAAGGGGTTCAGTATATAGTCACTGTTTATCTGAGATTGCTGGAAATATCCTCTCCTGGAGGATCAAATTCTGAAGAGGGATGCAAAACTTTATCCATTGCCGTCCAGTCTTCCAAATCATTTGAAGCTATCTCCAAGCAAACTTAAATTACTGTACGTATTTTTTGAATAGAAGCTATTTATTGCACTTTTCTCTTTCTATAGTTTACCTGCTTTTCCATGTCACATCAACGTCCTTCCAAGAGAGGCTTATTCTCAGCCCATTACAGCAGCTTTTCTAAAGCAAATCTCCAATTACAGAGGAGATTTCTTGGTAGTATATGCAATAAACGCATGAACCTTTTAAACAGGTTGAGCAGTGTAATAAACTGAGTTATGACAAGTTTCAAAAGGGGGCTGATAATATAAAAATAACCTCAAAATGGGACTGGTACTATAAAAAATTAGCAACCAAAACTAACTACTGTTAATGCAGCAGGGCTACCTGGGATTATTTGGAGGTACGTTTATTGCAGCAAGTTTATTGTGGGAAAAAGGCCTCAGCAGTGAGAGGGTTGGTCTTTATCCTGGATTAGATCTATATGATGGTCGAAAAGTGAGGCCGCAGCACTGGGCAGAGCTTACCTCACCAGCTCACCCCTGTGCATCTTCATCCAGCCCTGGGGGGCTGACAGAACACACACCACAGAGGTCACCCCTGTCCCAGGGAGGCCACTGCCTAAGTGGAGCAAAATTGTTATGCCTTGAAATAGGAAAAAGCAGATCTTTTTTCTGAGATGAAACCTCAAGAGTTCATTTTGTTGTTTTCCACAGGGCTCACAATTAACATTTCATACAAATTAATGCTGATTACGAATGGACGGCAAGTACCTTTGTGGCAAGTGAGAACTGAACTTCGGCCACTTACTGAGCGAGTTAAAGCAACAGAGGCTGTCCCATCACTTCCCTTTGTGGCTCTGTTTGAATTCAGTTGATTAATGTTGTATGTGCACATCTACTGAGGCACCAAATTTAAAAGGATTGTTTATCATAGCCTTGTAATCAACCTGCCTTAGCAGCACCCTATTACCCATGATAACAGGGCTGCTGCAATTTGGCTCTGAAAGAAAACTGCCTCAGATGGGCTCTCGGATGCTTTAGTGCTAGTATGCTGCCCTGTTATCTTCATTTGTAATTTGTTTTCAAGAACAGTGATTTACATTTCAGTTGGATTACACCTTTTAATGTATCACAAACGTAAAGTGGCTGCAGTGAAAACTCACATCTCCACTAGATTTCAAACGATACATTTGAGGCTTCGGTGGAGAGGATTACAATTACAATTAAAATCAAAAGCTTGCTCATTCTTTTAATGATGCATGCTAACCCTTTGTATACTAAGAAGTCTATCGTGGTGCTATACAATCAGGATTTTTTTAGGGATATGAAATAGCTGCATGCGTTCTACCTTATCGTCTACTACTCGCAAATACTATTCTTCTGAATAGGAACACGTTCTGCATGTTGAGTTCAGAGGACAACTCTGAAGAAGGCATCAAAAAGGAATGGATCGAAAACTGTTTTGTTGGGTTTTTCTAACATGGAATGTATTAATAGACTTCATTTTCCTAAAGTAGTTGTTGCCAAGGTATGTAGTTATGATGACTTTTATTGAAAACGTAATAGTACTGGATGAAGTGCAAAATATTAATCAGTGGGGTATTTTTCTTTCAAGGAACATTACATGAGAAAAGGAGAGTTTGTTGGTTTTGTTCTCTGGGTTTTGCTTTTTTTTATATCTTTTTTTTTTCACAGCAGTAAATTTTCTCAAATCTAGATTTATTTATATTCTTCAGCAATTCAGAATAATTTCAATCTAAGTCCTCTTCTGTCAGTTTAGAAGGATTTGCAAAAAAAACATGTATGTTCTTACGCGGGTCTTATTGTGGTATTCTTGGTCTAGAAAATGATTGAAAATTCTTATGGGGCAGACTTATGGCAAGACTAAAACTTACTGAGATCACACTTGGCAGAAATATCTGAGGGACAACTTCTAGTGAGGTGTTCAAAAGCTTCAGCTCTAAGCCAAGACCTCCCCTGGGCTCAGTCAGCCTAATGGTTTATCTGTACCCTAATCCTCTCTCTTCCTAATTGCCACGCTGGGACCACCCCCTCATCCCAAGCATATCTCCCTGTTTCCTTGAGGGCAGGAGGGACTCAGACTCCACAACAATGGGCCGAGGACTGTCTGTAGCAGGTGCTCTTTACCCTCCACTGAGGAGCTATCAAATACCACCCAACACAGGTGGTGGCATGGTGAGGGCCCAAAGCACTGTCTCCAAAGAGTGAGGAATTCGGGTAGAGAGGAAAAGTGTCATGATTAAAAACTGAGATTTAAGCAAAACGAATGAAAATGGTTTTATTTTCCTTTTTTAAGATAATCATTTAGTACCCCATGTAAGAACACTATTCCCAACCTCTGATACATGAATTTCCTGTCCCCTACCACTCAGAATGAAAACCATTTCTTAGCTGGATACTCAAATGCATTGTAGAAAAGACAGCAAGGATTTCTCAATTATTTCTAAGCAATATGAAAGAAGAATTTGAAAATACTCAGGCTATTCCATCAAAATTTTCTTAGTTTGTGAAAAAGTATCTTTTACGAAAGCTAGACAGCTAAATCCATAAAAAAATCTTAATAATATTTGAGTCAAATATCTCACTCAAGTCAAAGTGTTTTTTGTTTCAATCTTCTACAAAAAGATAGATTAAACCATCCTACTAAAATGAAGTATTACTTATACCTTGAAAATCAAAACTTCTAGTTTAACATTCATGGAATAGGTGGGACTCCTGTCACTGAACTAAAACCTTTTGAAAGCAAATGTCTAATGAAAGTAAGTCTGAGGTTTTCTCCATATTCAGTGAGAAGAGTGGGAAAGTCATACCAGCCTAAGGATTTCTCATGCTTAAGCTAAACAACATTTGGTGAAGAAAATGTTCCTACCTTAAGGGCAGTCCAAAATGGAGTTTGGAAACACAGCTCACACAGAGTTGTCACACACATTTTGGCAAAACATATTATCTTGATGCTTCTTTCCACCTACTCTGTCACTTTTGTCTTATTCTGAGTAAATTAATTCTTATTTTCCTCCAGGCAAGCCTTTCTTCTAATACAAACTGAGGTATTCCACAGCACAGGAAGGGCAGGCTGAAACCAGATATAAAAACATCATCACACAGATTACCTAAGGAACATAGCACATAAATGGAGACATTCAATTCTTTTTTTTTCTTTTTTTCATGTAGATACTTTTAATTCTCATTGCAAACAGCATAAAGGAACTTTAAGTCTTATGATCAAAGCCCAAAGAGTGATTTACAAGTGTCATTGAGGTGTTTCAGGGCAACTACAGTTCAAATGCTTCATTCTCTGTGAGATGATTTTCTGATGGTTCTCAACGAGGCATCAGAACAATCACCAAAATACATCATAGAATGTGTAGCTCAGGCTGGCCCCTTGGCAGCAGTTCAGAGTGTTAAACAACAAATCAGGAGTTTCAAAAGAAACCAAAAGAAGTTTCAAAATTTGTCTGAACTTTAAATGATTTTTTTCTGATTTAGCTAAGATTTTTAATATTTTTTCTTTTTCCATTTTCATACATTTGTACTTTGATGTGAAATTAGTTTTGCACAGACAGCTTTCATGAATCTTTATCACTTTTATTTTATGGAAAGTCCATGTATCCATTCATAAATAGTGTCTACAGAATTAATTTGATGATCTGTGATAATTTCTACTTGATGATCTAAGCTTTCTCAAAAGAGTTTGGTGAAAGAAATCATAGAATCATAGAATGGCCTAGGCTGGAAGGGACCTTAGGGATCATCTAATCCAGCCTCCCTGTCACGGGCAGGGACGCCTCTCAACTAGAGCAGGCTACTCAAGGCTCTGTCCAATCTGGCCTTGAACACCTCCAGGGAGGGGGCAGCCACAACATCTCTGGGCAATTTATTCCAAAGTCTTGCCACCCTCGTATTGAAGAATTTCTTCCTAAGATCTAATCTAAATCTATTCTCCTTCAACTTAAACCCATTTCCCCTTGTCCTATCAGTGGACGCTCTTGTAAAAATTCCCTCCCCAGCCTTCCTGTAGGATCCCTTCAGGTATTGGAAGGCAGTTATTATGTCCCCCTGCAGTCTTCTCTTTTCAAGACTGAACAATCCCAGCTCCCGCAGCCTGTCCTCATAGCAAAGGTGTTCCAACCCCTGGATCATTTTTGTGGCCCTCCTCTGAACACGCTCCAACAGATCTATGTCCCTCTTATGGTGGGGACACCAGAACTGGACGCACTATTTGAGGTGGGGTCTCATAAGAGTAAATAATGAGGAAACAATTCCAGACAGTCCAGTGGGACATGTGACTTTGATTCACCTGAGTGCTATCTTCACACGCCAATCTCACATGTCTTGTACCATCTTGTCCAAGTCAAAAGTAAGGAGGTTCTGAAGAAATAGCCCCTGTAAATACCACTGCAGAGCTCTCCTCCACATCACTCACTCTTTTTCAGGTGAGGGTATCTCTAGTCCTATCCTCCTGCAATGTTGGAGAGGTCTTTCATGGATTTACCTGTGAGGGATGTCACCTCCATACAGGCTCTGTACTTCTGCTTCTGAGTCATCACTCACATCCTGACAATAGGACTTGGGCCATAATCATTTTCTCTATGAACATTCTTTCCATTAGGGTAGGGAGTTCCTTGGAGAAGGTGAGATGACAAGAGAAAATGCAGTTACAGCTCTCATGGATTCGTTTCTAAGTGTGATTCCACTCTTGACACTGAAAAACAAGGACATAAGAGGTACTCAGCAGAATTTTGTGAATATGGAATGTTTTGGCTTATCTGTGGCCCTGAAAAAGCATTAAAAAGGTAGGAAAATTTTGTGGTTTGGGTGATCTCAGAGGGTTGTTCTTTTTCTGAAATCAAATAAAAGCCACATAGAATATCACAGTTTGACCTGAAATATCAGTATTTTTCTTTATTTTTCAATATCTTTTAGAGATATTTCAGAAAACAGTTTCAGTTAAAAAACACATTTCATAAATATGAGAATAATTGCTTTATTTGGAGGATTTATCACTAATGTTTTAGAAATAAAAAAGGTGAAATGAAGACCTTTGGTACATTTCACTTTATCTGACTTTATATTTCATCAATAGACAAAGGTTTCACAGATTTTTCACACAAAATTTTAATCCACTTTAAATAACCAGCAATCCCCTGACAGACTATTTCTAAAATTGTCATCAGTCATTGTCCTTATGATTCAGAAGCTACTCTGTTTAGATTGCCCCATTTCAGGCAAAAAATTGTACCCATGTTGCTCCAAATGAGAAAAGGTCGTATTCCTAATGGAACGGAATATAAATCCAGTATGATTTTCATGTTACACATTACATCATTAGCTGCAGATTTATAGGGAGAGAGCTAATAGATTGAAGCTTGTGACATAGTTCTCTTTCTCACATGCACCTAATTTTTGAAGTTAGGCAGCACTGAATTTCTTATAAGAATATCTAAAGTATTTCTCTTTTATTGGCTCCTTCCTTTAAGCAAAGACTGCAGAGCTGATGAATATTTCATGGGTAGAAAAACACCTACAATACAGGGTTTTACCTACAAAATCTTTGGGGAAAGGGAGAAAATGGCAGGAAGGAGCTGTAAGTACAGCTCTTTTAAAAAGTCTTTGGAAAAGGGTCTCTATTGCATTTTCCACATCAATAACACTTTCTTCACCTCTTAATACTTTATTCCTTTCATTTTATTCCATAATAGTGTTCATTCATTTTTTGTACTTTTCTTTGTATTAAAGTGTCTCCCAAGCTGGCTAAACCATATTAAAGCTAAAAATTTAAATAGAAAATTCTGAACTAGAAAAAAAAATAATTAAAAAAAAATCTTTCAAATATAGTAGCTGTAAATTTTTTTCACAACTCTGTTTTTACAGGAATAAGAATTGGAAAAATAACCAAATGTAAATTTTAAATGGATTTCTTTATTTTATTATCCAATTTTAATCGAGCTCGCTCCTGAATTTCAAGAACATATTTTCACTTAATGACAAGGGTGACAAAAATATTTTATTTCATTAAAGACTTTCCCTTCTCATACATTAAATGGACTCTCATGGCCATGACATGTACAACTTTCTTCTGCCTGATAGGCTCTAATATATAACAATGACAAAAAAAATCAAGAATTAAAAGACAACTAATAAAATCTCTTCTATCGAAAAGGAAGAACATACATATCTCTGTGAGGTCCACTAACAGCTCTTGTTCTTAAACAGAAGCTGTAGTATCATACTTAGGTAGTATGATGATTAGAAAGAGCATAATACCAAAGAGGAGCGAGAAAAAAAAACAAACAAACCATGAATCTAATCCGTCTGTATACAAATGGTTTCATCTATAGAATCACAGAATTACAGAATCACAGAATGTCTAGTCTTCCTTTGAAACCATTCTTTGCCATTCTGATCTTAGGCTTCGATGGCACATGGTGGAAAGCAGCTGAGTAGTTTGTCAGACACTGAGACAGGATGTCCGATATGCAAGTTAAAAATTTATATCTGCAACAAAAAAAAATAGTGCACTACTAAAGTTTTTACTGAATGGAATCAAAGAAAAAAATCGTGAAGCTTAAGTTAATGTTCCTCACCCAATCTAAGCCTATGTATCAGGTGTTTAAACACCTAAACTTTGGATGGTTAGGTTACTCCCCCTTTCTTCTGGGCTTTTTGAGGCAACAAGAGTATATCAGATTTTCTAAACCGTCAGTCATTCTTGCTGCTTTCTTTACCTTTTCTCCTCTTTGTAAGTGGAAATTACATACTGGAATCAGTGTTCCCTATACTTAATCTAGAATTGGGAAAATTTGCACTGAATTACTCTGTTTTCACATCCTAGGATGGTGTTAGTCCTGTAAGAATTCATATTTAGCTGTTTCTCTATCTTGACAGTGCATCTATCTTCTTCCAATGCACTGTGTTTTGGTGTTGTCATTTTTTTTCTTTTCCAGAAAATACTCCCTCATCCTGAAAACATGACTTACCTTTTTGTTTTCCCGAATGTGTAACCTTTCATTTAACCAAAAAGCACTAATGCTGTGGAAGTAAGCCCATCTGCCAGTATAATACAGATCACTTGCTCCATTTTTTCTTTATTACTTAACATGTAACAGCTGCTCAGATTGTCTGCAGACTTCACCAGCAAGAGCTTTTTATTTATTTCCAGATAAGTAGTAAAGATACTGGATAGGCCTGGGTCAAGGATAGTCCTGTTGCAGCTCCTTTCAGGATTTAAATTGCCAGATGATTTATTCTCCATCTACAATTGCTTCTTCTGATCTCTCACTTTGTAAGTGTCTAATGAATTTACTTTTTATAGTGCACAAAGGCAAATATTTTAGACAGATCTATTTTGAAAATGCAATAATGTTGGTCAAACAAGATTGAAATCTCATCAGACAGTTGTACCAAATTGGTGCGACATGACCTTTTTTATATAAAGCCACGTTGACTCTCATTAGGTAAGCTACCACCTTTTACCTCTTTGCTAATTGCATTTCTGTCTATCCTGTTCATGACTTAGCTTGCAATCAGTAAGCCTAAATGATATTTATCATGATTTAGATTGTTCTGTTTAATTTTTAACCTACTGACAGAACACTCCTGTTGTGCCACATCCCTCTGAATCTCCTCCATCATTCCAAACTGTTCCAATATCAGTATTTCAGAAAACATTTTGGCTAGTATTTTAGTATTTCTCAGTATAATCTATATGATTTTACAAATTTAGGCATGCCTTTTTCACCTGATAGTGATCTTGTTTGTGAAAACTCTTTTCTGAAAAAGCTTTTTTTTTTTTAACACAGTTTCAAAAATTGTGTACTTACAGAAGAGCAATTGCCATTTATATCTGCAACAGAACTGCTTGAAACTTTGGAAATGACTTTGTCTTGTACTTTCTTTTTCTTTCTTATTTTAATGGATACTAAGGACGAAAAAAATAAGTCACACATTAATGTTAGCCTTTTAAGCTTTTAAAAACTGGGATATGAAAAAGGTTACCTTCTTAGTGCAGTCTTTTACATTCCTGCTTTTCTTTGTAAGTATATGTCTTACCTTTAAGTGTGGTAAAATATAAGGTATGTCATAAAATATACAGTATGTCTGAGATAATGTTACTGCAGGAAATGTTATTTCCTGACTCTCAAGTACATGAAATTGTCACTTTCCCAACATATTTTCATTACGTATTCAATTGCACTCTCATGTGTCCATTTTTGTATCAGTGAGCACCCAGTAATATTTGATTGGGCTTAAACAGCACAAGGTACACACTTAAGCAAAGAGTAAGGAAGTTACTTTGACTTCTGGGGGTACTAGTTCCATACCAGAGATTATTTATCTTTTACTGGCTAAGAAATGTCCTCTCTTCAGAGGCTCATGCTAAATAAAGGTGACCCAGCCTTCATTTGTGCTACCATCTCTCTGCTGAGTGTCACTCAATTATGATGTAAAACTACTACTGCATTTCCAATTCCAGTTGGTCTTCTGCAAGGCTTCAATCTTGAACAACCTTTTGCTGCAAGGATTTACATAGATACAAAAGACTGTACTGAAGGGTATTTTGAGACAGCAAAAAAAATAAATAAAAGAAAGACTTGGATAAATGAGAGTGAGGTCAGTGGTGGGACTGGAGCACTTGCACCACCAAGAATCATAGAATAGCCCACGTTGGAAGGCATCTCTAAAGGTATACAATTGTTTAGGTTGTAAAAGACCTGTAAAATCATCTGGTCCAATCGTTTGTGGGAAAATTGAGAGGATGTAGGAACTGGGCTTGGTTGTCCCAGAGAAGGGAGAGGTTTGGAGGCACTTCATTACTATCTTCAGCTACCAAAAGAGAGAAAAGGAATCCAGATTATTCTTGTAGTTGCACAGCTAAAGGAAAAAGAGGCAAAGCACACATGATACAGGAAGGGAGTTTCCCATTGGGTATAAGGAAAAACCTTTTTCAAGGATTGTGGTGGAAAAGATGTGTCAGAGTTGTGGGACAGATAGTACAAACTCAGTGGGACAAGGCCCTCTCAATCTGCTCCACCTTTGAAATCAGCAGTTTTGGGCAGGGTGCTTGACCAGATGACCCATAAGGTCTGCATTACTCTGTGGTTCTGGAGCTGTTCACAATCCAGTGAAGACCTGAGTGGTTTTTCAGATCAGTCTGCTCTGCTGAAAGGAGATCACCTTTGGTTGGGACAGCCCATCCACAGGCCATAGGTTCTATTTCAGTTCAGTGCAGGGTAGGTAATGAGAAGGCCTGATGCTGAATCTTTTGCAAAAGCAGGAGGATTATTCTTTCTCTTGAAAACAAGAAACAAGCCATTACCCTCAGATTCTTTCTTCTGCTATGACCCTTAACTCGTCTTTTGTTTTATACTGTACTTCAGTTCTGTACATACTTTTCTTTTGATTCCTTCTGTAGATGAATCACCTCTTCAAATGTCTCTAGGACTAGTCGAATGAGTAAAATTTTTAGGACATGATTGAGTTTTTTCAGTGTTCCTGTTGGCCTAAATCCAAAATGTCTTTACATCAGCAATTACATTTTCATTTGTATCTGTACCTTTCCAAGTAAATGGAACCCTCATCCTGACTGTGATATTTCACTGCATATGTAAAATAAATGATAAGCATTAATACTAATGATCCTTTTGTCTCATACACTTATACTTTTCATCCACTACACAGCCACCCCACTTAATTTTCAAGATGACAACAGTGTTGGCACTTGATTTACTTTTAGCAGAATTTGATAATGTTCAATTAGCCTTCTGCTCTGATTAATTTTTGGTCCTCGTCAGTATTGCCCTCTAATTTACCATGAGTGCTTAAGAGAAGGTAGTAAGGAGTAGGCAAACCCTAATAGCTTTTTCATTCTGCAGCCCCTAGATCATTTGGATCTAAAGGAAATGGAATCTGTGGAACTCACTCTCTTGCTACATGCACATTTTGCAGGTATTAACAAAATCCCCAGACAACCAAATGAAATGCACACATATTAACAACTGCTTTGGTAACCATCATGGGAGATGGAATCAGTCAGCCTGATGAAGCAGACTGGATTGTGCTTAAAATTAGTAACTTGGTAAAATCAGTCCTGAATTTAGTGCCCTGTGTTGCTCTCACAGGCAACCAAGAGAGGTAAGTACTCACAAAGGCTTCTGAAGGAGCTCCTGACCAGCTCATTTATTTTCCTGGACTAGACAGGAAGAGTTTGCTCCCAGAAGTCTTTAAAGGCTACATCCTTCCATACAGAGAAGTAATCACAGGCCAAGGCAAAAATCACAATAAATATTGGTCCACACTGTTTCTAGTCATCACCAGAGCTACCAGTTTAGCATTCTCTTGTTCTGAATACTGTTTCCCTGCATATTTCACCCTACCTTACAAACTGCCATTTTTATTTCATTTTCCCTTCAAGATATATGGTAAAATACGTTCGCCTGATTCTAAACCAAATTCTGCGTATGGGTTTTTTTTTGCTTTAATTTTTGTTACAAACCACAAGTGATGTAAGAAACAGAATGGCTTAAATATCAGCCTTGAGACAGCCTAGTACAAGTTATAAATAATCTCTTGGTAAATATACTCACTAGATTAGGTTTGGTGTATTTCAGACGTTATTAATGTAATTATTATAATTTTTTTTTAGTGTCTCTTCTTTAACAATTAAAAACAATAGCTTGTGTAAGTCCTAGAAAAACAACCGATTTTCCTAATTTTAATGTGAATTTTAATCTACTTCCTTTGCTATAATTAAATATAAGTTATCAAGATGTTGCTCTTATTTACTCATTTTAATAGTTCTAATGTTGATTCTCCTCCTTCATACCATTAGTACAATTCTGAAATTTGTACTTAATAGAAACACAAACATTTTTATTTTGAACACTAGCTTTTGAAATAGTCATTATTGACCTGCTGGCTACGTCTAATTCTTTTTATATTGATATAATCTGAAAACTTGTGTTCCTTATAATTATTGTATCTATTTGTTATTAATAATTGAGACCCACTTTGCCTATTACTTTTATTCTTAATGAAGACAAATTATTTTCATTTATTATAATATTTAAAAATATCTTTTATCTAATATCTACTGTATCTTGATAAACATTTTTCATCAAAAAAGCAGCTCAGCCAGGTATTAATACTAGCTGTCTGTATAGTCTGGTCCGTCAGAATACATAGTTTGTGACTGTTTAGTCACCAAAAACAGATAACTTCATATCAGCAAAGAAAATCACAGTTATCTATACCATCAGAAATTTCTGCCTGCTGTTGCTTGAAAAAATTTACCCCCTCTATGACCATGGTGCATTTTGCCTCCTGAAGAAGAAAAACACCTATTAAATTCATACTTTTTTCTCATGTGCTTAAACATACATCAAGATCAATGTCTGGAGACCTCTTGTCATCCGCCTGGGAATAAATCTGCATTTCTTGAAGAACTGTCATCAAAAGGCAAGAGAAGCTATCAACACTGGAAGCTGAATTCCAGTTCAAGTGGATAAGAAGGCAAATTGCTTTAATAATGAGATTAATTTATTACTGGAACAGGTTACAAAGGATGTGGCAGATTTTGCTGTACTTTACAGCTTCCAATTAACTCTGATGGTTTCCAAAAGTATATGATGTTCTTCAAGAAGATCATAGAATCATAGGGTCATAGAATCACAGATTGGTTTAGGTTGGAAGTTATCACTAAAGAACATCTAGTTTCAATCCCCCTGACATGGGCAAAGAAATCTTTCACTAGATGAGGTTTCTCAAAGCTCCATTCAACCTGACCTTGAACAGTTTCAATGATGGGGTAACCACAGCTTCTCTGTGCAACCTGTTCCAGTGTCTCACCACATGCACAGCAAAGAATTCCTTTCTTACGCCTAATATAAATCTAGTATCTTTTAGTCATTACCCCTTTTCCCATCACTACAAGACCTGGTAGAAAATCTCTCTCCAACTTTCTTGCAAGCCCCCTGTAAGTACTGGAAGGCCATTATAAGGTGTCCCCAGCACCTTCTCCAGGCTGAACAACCTCAACTGTCTCAGCCTTTCTTCACTGAAGAGGTGTTTTAGCCCTCTGACCTCTGGACTTGTCTAACAAGATCATGTCTTTCTTGTACTGTGGACCCCAGAGCTGAATGTATGGTACTTCAGGTGGAGCAGAGTAGAGGGCTAGGATCACCTCCACCAACCTACTGGCCATGCTTCTTTTTATGCAGCTCAGGATACAATTGGCTTTCTGAGCTGCAAGTGCACATTGCTGGGTCATGTTCAATTTTTCATCTACGAATATCTCCAAGTACTTCTCTGTAGGGCTGCTCTCAAGCAATACACCCCCCAGTCTGCACCACGACTGCTGATTGCCTCGATGCAGGTGCAGGACCCTGCATGTGGCCTTGCTAACTTCATAGTGTTCACATGGCCCCACTCCTCAAGCCCAGTCACTGAATGACATTCCTTCCCTTAAGCTTATCAGCCACACCACTCAGCTCAGTGTCATCCACAAACTTGCTGAGAATGCACTCAACTCCACTGTTTATGTCACTATTAAAGATACTGAGCAATACCAGTCCCAGTATGGATCCCTGAGGGACACCATTTGTTACTGATCTCTGTTTGGGCGTTGAGCTGTTTACTGCAACTCTGGATGCAGCCATCCAGTTAATACCTTATCCATTGTGTTGTCCACCCATCAAACACGTATCCCTGCAATTTAGTGACAAGGATGTTGTTTGGAACTGTGTCAAAGGCCTTACAGAATTCAAGAGACATGCTATCAGTTGCTCTTTCCTTATCCACCAATGCAGTCACTCCATCGAAGAAGACCACCAAGTTAGTCAGGCACAACTTGTGTCTCTGCTTCCACTGTATGTGATTTCCTCTTGTGCTTCAGTTTCACCATGATGACCTTCAGGTATGACAGTGTCTTATCTTGCTCATCTGATTTCTTGCAAATGAGAATTGAGATCTCTTGCACTCTAAGAGAAATATTTTTAAATAGCTGCAAACTTTCTACTTCTCCTTTATTTCTGAGGGCAGTTTCCTGGAGGGTCCAACCACTACTCCTTTAAACAGCTGGAAGTTTGCTCTCATGTTTTAAAGTCTTGGCTATACTTTTTGCCTGGCCTATATCCCCCAGGATCATGAATTCCAGCAGTGCATGATCACTGCAGCCCAGGCTACAACCCATCTTGACCTCTTCTTTAAGCTCCTCTGAGTTGGTGAGCAACAGGTTGAGTAACACATCTCTTCTGGTTGGGCTTTCTGTCACCTGCATTAGGAAGTTACTTCAATGCACTCCAAGTCTCCCAGATTGCTTGCACCTTGCTGTGACACTTTTCCAATGGATGACAGATATTAGATCTAGTGCAAAATCATAGTGTTAAAATCTGTAGCATGTCACATAAGAGTTAAAGAAGATTTTCACACTGTTTCTACCTAAACCTGAAAATTTAAGCACTTCTTAACCACACAGTACCAGCTATTCCAGTTTGGTACCTGATATTCAAATCGCAGTAACACTAATTGTATTTAAACAAGCTGACAAAGATCAGGAGAGGCAAGATACATTTAAGAGCTGTTCAACTGCCCCTGTAAAAAACAATGTCAGAAATCACTATTTCTAAAGTCAACAAACCTTCCAGAACTCAAGAAATATATAAAATTTCAATGACCTTGGCAATATTCACCATGAGCCCAGAAAGTCTTAATATGTCTGTGACAATATCATCTCCAGCATGAATTAGGTTATTGGTCTCTTTAATTTGTATCATTACCAACTGTTTGCAAAGCAACAGATCTTTTAAGATGGTTGATTAAAAATGTTTTTAACGAACATTTTGTGGTTGAATCACAGTAAATCCAACTGCTGTTGTCTTGTCTCACATTTTGTTATGAAAAACTATGTAATTCATCACTTCAATGAATTACACCTGAATTACAGCACTGCATTACCTGAATGTTATGATTTATCTTCAGCATCCATCAGCACTACAGGTCCATCAGCACCATCAGCATTACAGGTCCATCAGCACCATTATGTCTGAAAGCACACACGTAACATACTTCCCTCCCTGTGTATCCATGTGCAGGTCATGACTCCAGAAACAGGAGTATCATCTCTTTCCAACTGGCCTGTCCATGTGTAAACTGTTTCCATCAGATTAAGAACAACGTCAAACAAGAGACAGCAAGTACTGAGATGTTTGACTCACTGGTATACAAACATCTCTTCTGGAAGTAAGCTAATAGTAAAACAGCATAATCATTAGCTTATTAAGGTTACCCAAAATGTTGTCAGGGAATGTTCGTGTTCCTAAAGGAAATATAATGTTTGCATGTATATCCCTTGTCAAAAATTTATGGTCTCTTGAGAGAGAAGCTGGTCTCTGAATGAGTAATAATGACTCAAAAATAAACTTTTTCTGGGCCTTTAAGCATTTAAGGGAATAACTATCAGTATTCCAATGTAAAATTTACAGCTTTGAAAGTAAGTTTAAAAAGAAGCTTCTGATGTAGACATGTAAATTTGGGGTTGCTGGGCGGTTGGTTTTTTCCCTTTTAAATTCTTCTTCCTTCTGGATTCTGGAGGAAAAGCATTGCCTTCTAGTAAGTGCTGCAGAGGTTAATAACGTATTCAGCTTGAATAAAACAAAAAGCATAGTAACATTTGACACATACAAGGATATAGAAGCACATTAAATCAATGCAACCAACTGGCAGTTGAAAGGCAACAGTTGCATAATATAACCAGAGTAATGAGAAGTGTGCTACATATTAATAAATATGTGACCTTTTTATCTTGATTATTTAAAAATCATGTTATTTTAAAAATGAATAAACAAATGCCTTGTTTATCCTTACATAAAAGCACAGTTTCACTTGACTATGTAGAATGATTTCTGTATTGGTAAAGTGGAATGTTGCTGTACAGGTCATTGCAGAATTTATCACACTAATCTGTTTCATGACTTTAGAAAACCTCACATCAGGACAATCATCTTTTAAGCTAAAGCTTAAGCTTTAGGAACAAGGCTATGCAAGTGTATTCATTTATACATAATGAAATTTTAAATTCCTGAAAGACAAATATAATTAAAATTAAAGAAGAAATAAAAGAGAAAAGCTGTACAAGTAAGATTGCATTTAAGATTGCTATATACTTTAATGAGGCACAGTTTCTTATTTAAAATTGTAAAGATTTGATTAATGTTTTATTATCCCTATCATTAATAACCACAAGTGAAACTTCAGAGGACTTGTATTAAAAAAAACCCACAAAGAAAAACAAAAAAAAACCCCAACAACCAAAACCAGGCGGTATTTGAAATTACAAAATAAAAATAAAAAAATGTGGTCTAGTACCTTTGCATTTCACTTTTGTTATTAATTATTTATCAGAAGCTCAAGCCAAGCCTCTGGGCCAATTCAATACAAGTAATTTATATTATAAAATAAGTGCTGACGGTCAGTTAACCTAATATGACCTAAATGACTCAGCTTATTATGAGGTAATTCATCAACTTTCCAGCAAAAAGCTGACTTGTCCCAGGAACCCACAACTCAAACCCTTGAATCCTGCCATGTCTTGCAAAGATGAAACACTGAGCTACCCAGGAGTCCCATGCAGAAGAAGCAGTATTGTGAGGCAGCTGTGCCGGACACAGTACAGGGGACACTGTTGAGGTCCTTGGTCCCTGCAGGGAATTATAGCATCATAGAATCATAGAATTGTTTAAGATGGAAAAGACCTTTAAGATCATTGATTCCAACCACTAACTTAGCAATGCAAGGTCCAACACTAAACCACGTCCCTAAGCACCTCCTCCACTTGCCTTTTAAATACCTTCAAGGATGGTGACTCGACTGCTTTCCCTGGACAGCCTGTTGCAAATCTTTGCAACTCTTTCCATGAAGAAATTTTTCCTAACACCCAATCTAAACCTCCCCCAACACAACTTGAGGCTGCTTCTTCTCGTCCTGTTGCTTGTTACTCAGGAGAAGAGACCATCACCTACCTCACTACAATCTCCTTTCAGGTAGAGAGCGATAAGTCCTCCCCTGAGCCTCCTTTTCTCTTCGATAAACAATATGATTCCCTCAGCCTCTCCTCACAAGCCTCATTTTCCAGACCCTTCCCCATTTTCATTGCCTTTCTTTGGTCTCATGCCTCAAAGGCACAGGTAGAACAGTGTGGCTCAGGCAGGGAGAGCTAACTGCCAAAGCCATTGGGTACTGTAGCTTGACAAAATCCGTAGAGAGCTTTTCCAGTAAATCTGGCAAATTCTACTTATTGAGCGGAAACCCTGCTTATAGGGAGAAACCCTAGTTGAACCCATTAGTAACGTGATGCAGGTTTCCTTGTCCCCAGTCTCTCAGCTACCAAACAGAGAAAAAAGCATCTTCCCCTAGTTGCATACTTATCTTGCAATAAATACCCTGTAAAGCATCAAAGTTGCTGTTTCTTTGTAAAAGATATAATTTATACAGCCACAATGGCAAAGACAACAGGCAGAAGTACAGTATATCATTAATCTTTTCAGTGTCTTAAACAACTATTACAACTAATCTAAACAAACCACTCTCTCTGTATAATCTGGGTTAGTTGACTGACTGGGAGAGGCAAAAAAAGCCTTCTTTTCCTCATACCAATCATTTGAAAAAATGAGATTTTTTTGCCTGCAGACCAGCAATCAGATACCTCAACTCAAAGTAAAACCATCATTGAAGAACAGAGGTCTCAGGAAACACCATGCTGTGATAAAGCAAAAGACATATGGAATGTGTAACAGTTAGGGATGAACAGCCCAAGTGTAAATCATGCCGACAATCTTCTTCATTTCCCCCACTATTTATTATTATTTCTATTGCTACGGCTACTATTTGCATTCCAGTATCTCCTACTGGCTCCAGCTAAAATTGAGCCTCATTTGTAATAGACACTCTATGGACCCAGCTACTATCCTGTAACTCTTTTAACTATATAGAGAAGATAAACAAGACATTTGATAAATGACATTACTGTTCCTGGTCCATAAATGGGTAGCCAAGGTTCTGAAAAATCAAGTGACTTGCCGAAGTGTGCAAAGGAAGTCTGTGGTAAAGACAGCAAGTTACCACAGCTGTCTTATGTTACACTTCTGTGGTCTGAAGTCCAGGACCATTTTTGCCTGGTTTTGGCACTTTCACCATCCATTCTCAAGGACTTGTTTATAGGAGAACCAAGTACCATGCACAGAACTGATATGGTGTAAAGCCTGAGTGTGATATAAAAAACCACCCTTTTCTTTTTAAAAGTCCAACAAAAAAAAAGAGTAGCTGAGTAGGCACCACACATTCTTGATATTAGTGGAAGACTAGAAAAGAAAATATGTAACAGCCTGAAGCACGCATTTTAAACAATTCAGAGCAGTTTATAGGAGGTTACTGTGTTGATTGGCTTTCTATTGCTAGTCGCATAAGCATCATACCTCTTAATTTCACTAACAAAACTAGAAAACTTACACACAAGATGTGTACTACACAAGGAGAAACTTCACAGAGCTATTATCAGAAAGGACACCTTTCCTGACTGAAATAATCGCCTAGCTAATCTACCATCGTAAATCATGGCATATTACTATTTCTTGGTGTTTGCAAGAGGTCATTTTCAAGTAACTCTGGCACTACATCATATGGTGGACACTTTTGTTTTCTTATGAACAAGAAAGCACATGCTAACATTTATCTTTTGTTTATATCTTGAGCTTAACTTCTGTATTTGAGTTTATTGTCTTCGAGATGTATTCAAATGATAGACAATGCATCACTCTTACACTGGTCCATTCATGACTATTGTACTAAGAAAGCATTGTGTACTCTGAATAGGTTAATCGGCTGGTAGATAAATCTAAGTGGGAGATTGTTAAAGACAATAAGTATATTTTTTTAACCAGTGGTATTATACACTAAACTATTTCATTCATTTGTGTATGTATTTCTCTTTCTCTTTTTCATTTCAGAATGCTATTGTATTTTGCTTTTATTTGGATGAGCTTCTGTGAGAATGTTGCTATTAACTTATTAGTCTGGAAATAGGTTGGATTGCTTGCTAAATGCTGCCTGTTTTCTTTCCACTGAATTCTCTGCATGCAATTTAGAATTCTGTTTCTAATAAGATTATCAAGGAAATAATGAAAACTGATAGGATTGTTCTGCTAGCAAGTTTCCTTGGTGATTAATGAACTAAATAATAATGTTCCTCTCTATGGTCAAATTCTGCCTTCAGCTGCATCCATGAGAAGCCAGAAGTAACTCCCTTGATGCCAATGGAGCTGTTCTAGATTCATGGTGGTAGATTTAGTTACTGTGGCATAAATGATCAGAGAATTTGACTTCACATGTGTCAGTAGTTTAAGGCTTGTTTGTGGTTTGTGGGTCCTTCTTTGAAATAATGGTATATTGTATGGCCTTAAAAATCACACAATCAAGAACTTTCCTAACAGGAGTAAGGAAGTCTCACTTTAACCATAAAGCACAGAAAGAGAAGAGCAAGCCAAGAGAGACTGACTGTGAGGCAGACATACACATGTGAATAATGATGAGTGATGATGGTTTCAATCCACCATCCTCGTTCTGACTGCAGGGCTTCTTTCAGACCAATGCATGTAAACACTGGGTAATAGTTTCCAACATAAGACCTTACAGTTTATACAGGGGCTGGATGGAGCATCTACTGGGGAAGGTGGGAAAAAAAATGGAAATCGTGCACCATTCCTCTGTAAGACAGTAAAATGGAGTAATTTTTTATTACTGGATACAAAGAGCAGAGTTCTGGGTGGCATGTTTTGATATAGAAACTCTTCCTTACATAGATCAAGTGATTAAGTTTAGATATTATGTGCCATCTGCATGAAAGTCCGTTATCTATCAGGTATTCCTGCCTAGGCTCCTCCTTGCTCCTCCAAGAAAGCTTAAAGATGAATAAGTCATGATCCATTTGTCCGTTTTGTGGGGCTTAGCAGCTTGGAAAGGTAGTTGGTATTAAGACCGTTGGGGAAGAAAGAACGTATCTTTGTGGTCCCGTTCCTCCCCCCGCCTCCCCGCCCCGAAAGAAGGGTGAAATCAAATAAACATACTGAAGTGTTATAGAAGAAATGGTCCTCAAAGACCTCCCAAAGCACCCTGTGCCATTCTTCAGTACTCTTCCATACTGAAGACACACATTTCAAAGGTATTTCCACATCATTTTCTTTTAGACGTAGATAGAAGCAAACAAAAAGCATCAGTCAAACTCAACAGTCTCTTTAACCTCCACTCTTTCCATTGTAATTTTACTTCAGAAATTCAGAGTAGTTTGGGGTTTTTTTCTGTCCTAATGACAGAAAGAGTAAAGGCTACATCTTCTCTCAGTGTAGTTTCAGACAACCAACTATGGAAGATCAAATCTTCTTCTTGTCTTTCTACAAGGCATTTTTTTCTTTTATTTTTTTCTACACTTATCTTTTGTTACCATGTGTGGAGACTGAGGACTAACAGCATGCTTTTCTTTCTCTTAAGTATACACTCTCAGTCAAGGACTTGATTAGCACATTTTTGCCAATAAAATGGGCTGTACTTAGCTTTTAATAGTCGGTGTGGTTTTGCTATATCAGCAAGTGATTTAGACACTCGAGGTATTTTAAGAACAGCATTCAGGAGCTCAGTACCACCTATTACATTTGGGGCAAATAAAGCTTTTAGAATAATGTTTGGAAAAGCAGCACCCTGTAAATATAAGGTGGTATTGCACCATATGGAGACTGGCTCTATGACATATGGTTTGAATTAACAAGTTTAAAACTGTTAGGATCAGTTTTTCTTTCACTGAAGGAAAAAACCCCCACAAGATACATACAGTTAAATAAGCTTCAGTAGCGGATACAGACCCAGCTTGTGCCAACATGTGCTAATTCAGTTAAAATTCTACTTATGCTACACTAGTTGGGTTTCTTTTTTTTTTTATTTCTTTTTTTTTTTAAAGCACAGTATTGCCAGCTGCAAATGTGTTTTACTACTGTTAGTACAAGGAGCATCATCACCACCACCATCATTACGATTGTGGTCTTTACTAAAATAAATGGTTGGTCCTGGTTTTGTATTAAAGCTATTTGAAAAGGCAAGGCTGAATGACAGATGAAAACAAAAGATGGAAGCGGGTCTTCTGATCTCACTTAATTGAATCTTTGTTGGCTGAATTGATCTGAAAAAAGTTCAAAGATCTGGGATCCATATTACACAAACATTGTTTCATTTAATCAAAACACTCTTTGAAGTGCCATGCTTGCAGACCACCTGTAGCTTTGAAATCTGAAGTCACAGGAAAGCTTCACTGATGGCCCACAGTTATGATATGCCAGAGAAGAATAAAAACTGAAGGAGGAGAGAGGTCCATGAAAATCTATTTTGTATCAAGATTTCTTCTAAGCGCATTTTTACCCATGTTTATGCTAAGTCACCTGGAGCAGCAAGCAAAGAACTCAGTATAAGGGAGTGCGTATCCCAAGGGTCTTTTCCAGCCTGAACTGTTCTATGATTCTATCTTTTTTTTCATGTGCTGTCTTCTTTCACAAATTTAATTGTTGTTACATTTGAAGACTATTTCAAAGACAAAATACTCTTGAAGTTATCCTTGGCATCAAACCATGAGACCATGAGAACTTCCTTTGTTAAGACTCATCTTGCATCTGAGTAAGTTTAGCTCTGTAGTGAAACAAGAAACAACCACAGCATATATTAAAATAGTGGCAACAGAATATGGAAAAGAAAAACAAAGAATCAAAATGAAAAGTTCAGGGCCAAAATCTCCTTCAGGCATGCAGGTTATTGGCACAAAGGAGCTACAATATGGCATCAACAGGTGTTATATCTTCAAGAAGCTAAAATTTCAGACCTTCATGTCACTGGGTCAAATTGCATGAGTCTTCTCCAATCCGATTTTCCTATGAGTTTCTATCTGGAGAAAAAACATAGTAGGGACATGACCGGCATGCTCTGCTTTTCAGCAGACATGGAGCATTATTCTTCCCTTTGGAATTATAACCACACAGTTTAATCTAGAGAACCTCGGAAGATGCTAAGGACTGGCAAAAAACAGCACAAGACCACTGAATTACAAGTGGTGCATTTATAGCCTGCTATCAATAAATCAACCTATGCTGGAAAAATCTGAGAACTTGGGACAATTTTTCTTCTCAGTGATTCAAATCTCAGAGAGGAAAAAAACCAAACACACTGAAAATTGTGTTAGAAGAGATTAAGCTCCTTAAACTGCAGTTTACAGTCAATTTGGTGGTATTGGAACTGTGGGAATAGAATCCTGTAGATCTACCTGGAAATTAATAATCCACTTCTATATTTTTTTAAGAGAATTTCTAATAACATCCAGATTTTTCCCTCTTTATAATCAATTTCTCTAATTCCACACATTCGTTTTCAACATCTCATGTTCCAGTTAGGAAAAAAAAAAAAAGATCTTCTAAATCTGGTTAGGTTATTTAGCTGAACACTGCCGTTAAAATTAATCTTCCTCTGGTTTAAAATATCCGATCCTAGTGGCTGCAACTTAATGTAGCTCTGTAGCTCCCAACTGCGTAGAAGAAAAGGGACAAAAGTGCTGTATGTTGATCTACCTAAGGAATTCACAGCACATGAATTCATGGGATGTTCAGACCAAACAAAGATCTGTGCTCCTCCCTACTACGCAAATTATTTATTTATTGCAACGTAAACAGTCATGTCCCTTTTTGTATATAACCTAGGTCTTTCTCAATATAGAACTGCTCAGAACAGGGTGCTGAGGGCAGAACTCTTATTTCAGATTCAAATGATCAAACAGTAATTCTTTTCTTAGTAAAAGAGAATTAAAACATAGTACTCTTTGGGTGCTGCTTTATTGATAATGTATGACAGAAGTCTGTGTGAATGCAAAATATTGAGAAACATCAGGGAACAATCCATACCTATGTCAACTATAATGGGAACAGCATGTGGTCTACTGATTGCCTATCACAACAATTAGCAATTTTCAAATAAACCGTTGGCACTTTATTCATTCTACAAAATACAATATACCACAGAAGAGGCTAAGGTCTGTAAGGTATAATATAGGCATGTGCTGTCGTGTAATTACACACATATTGTACAAAGGCAATATGAAAAAATAGAAATGTTAAAAATATTATGTATGATTTCATAAGACCATTGGGATCTTTGTCTTTCCTGTTCTTCCTCTAATCATACTGTAAAGCGGAGTATCTAAAACAAAGCAAGCATAGTATTTTTACGTGAAAACACATATTGGATTCCTCAAGCAAATAAGGATTTATGTTGTGCATCTGCCTAAGCTACATATCTAAAAACTGATGGTTTTGCCATTTCAGAAGTGTGGCCCTTATTCACTTGCGTTAACGTGTACACAAGATACTCCTGCGTGTGGCTTTTATATATTTGTGTCCTGTATGTCACAGTCAATGTATAACTTGGAGCTGTCTAGTAATGCTAAAGAGTTCATGTACAACAGATTTATTAAATATATAGGGATAATAGCTACCTCTCTGTGAGTCTTTCCCTATAAATTCCTAGATAGACAGATAGATGGATAATTTTAGCAAATTAAATCCTCTTCCCTTGCTGATAACACGTCTGCTAGCAAGTGTGCTGTGTGACAGACATTTGCCCTTCTCTACATCAATACCTGATAGTTAGGCAGAAAACAGGCAACAGCATATTAGCATATCTATTTCCCTCTCTTTCCTCTACAGGTGCTAAATAATTAGTATTGGTTGAATTATTCATTGCAAATAATATTCATTGTGAATTTAGGCTTATTTTATTTATTTATTTTGCTTACAGATCATTCAAGAAACAGTCCTGAATTCTGCAAATATATTCATTACTCAGAAGTATTCAAAAAATACTTCAATATAAGCTCTTTTGTCCTAGGAAAACACTGGTTTATAAATCAAATTCTTCAGAAAATTATCATGTATGACTGGACATCAAAAGCGGATGCTGTGGTTTCTCTGTTCTTATTGGTAGAATTCAGACTTTTTTTTAAAAAAAGGAAGTGAAAAGTGCTAACTAGCAAATAATCTGCACTTGGAATAAGTTTTCTGGCTCATAACTAGTTACGAGACTTTTGAGATTAGCAAATAGGAATGACAGAGAAGCAAGAAAGTTGTGAATATGCCTGTGCATCTGTACTTTATTTTGCACTGCCATGAGGTAACAGTTTAAGTCTGTATACTTGGAGAAAAGGAGTTGTGCTGTCACTATCTCTGTATTTGTATTAATTGAATCCCAATCTGGAATGTAGCTGTACCAGAAGCAGTAAATATAAGGATAACCAAATAGAATAGCATGAGCAAAGCTTCATAATAGACCTGATTACAGCTACCTGGGATAAGGATAGCTACTTACAAATGCACATTCTGCTCAGTATTCCAGACTGGAGCTTTCTACTGAACTTTAAAGTCAAGAATTTCTTCATAAGCAGTATAAGTTTTCCCCCAGTGTATGCATACACAGATATACATGTCACCTATCATTTTAAAGCTAGACAGACATGTCAGAGAATTTGAGTTGAGAGAAACTTAAGCAAAATAAAAGAAACGAAAATATGCTTATAAGACAACTTCAGAATAGAGCTTGCTTACAAGTGAGGTATCCCAAAACCTTTCACTAAAAAGTTGTCCTCTGATCCAGAGTTCCTAAACGGAGAGAAAACAAGGGCTGTATACCAAGGAAGGCCATGCATAACTTCTTCTAACAAAAAAAAAATGGAAGAAGTGGATCTTAAAATATCTTCCAGTCACTCAGCACTATATTCATCCAGCACAGGAGGACAAATTATAACAAACTCTATTGCACTCCAGCATCTTCTGTCCTTATGCATTTTTTAAAGACTTCACACTCTCCCTTACATATGAAAAGAGGAACATTCTGCTGATTTTTTATCACTACGGATGAGGAGAAATTTTGCTCAGTTATGGACATCCTGCAGGTTAACCCCCACTGAGTCTATTTGCTGAGTCTTGAGAAGGTTACTGGAGCAGAAATATCACCTATCCTTCCATACAGAGTGACTACATGGCTTGAAAAAGTTAACATTTCAAGATTACACAATATTGAGTTCTATGTGCAACCTTCCAACTATGTAAATTTCTCACATTTTATAGAATGGAATATAATCAGGTGGTCTAATGTCAGCCAGCATCCAAAGGTAATTGCTTTTCTGGAAGAAAAAAATAATAATTTTGCAGTATTCAGCACAACGTTCTTTATCACTTTTACCTAGACCATTTTTATTTTGAGGCCCAGTGTATTTTAATTTGTATTAGAAACATTTTTAATTTATTTTTTCTTAAAGTAACCTTAGGTTTTGATGAGGGCTTTGGTCTTTCTGCTGATGAAGAGCAATAAGGCAACAGAAATACCACAGATCCTTTGGGATCATGTGCATTATTATTTACCATATTGAGATATATGTTATTACCTGGAAACACAAATATGGAACTAGTCTCACACCTCTTTTCAGCTGCAATGGATATTGACAGAAAAGTCCCTATGGGTGATCGAATGGGTTCCAATAAACAAAAGTGCCTGAATACCAAAGTACAAAAGTGACACTTCTGCGAACTCCTTCATGACAAAGCCAGGTTCAGCAAGCCCTGATGATTCATATAATGGTGATTCATAGGACACCAAACAAAAAGCAAATTCTTGAAAATTCTCCCTCCGAGACTCTTTTGGACAGGAGAGGAAGCTTTTTTTACTACACAGGAAAAAAAATAAAATGAGGCAATTTATTCACATCCAGCACTTCCACTTGTAGTCTCTTGTTTGTCTTACAACAAATCCTCACTTTAGCTACTACATCTCACTGCTATTGTGCTGAAGATATGTTCATTCTTGGTGTGCATAAAAATGAACTTGCATTATTGCTCATTTCTTAAGTAAGCATGTGAATAGTCAGGTTGCAGTACTGTACTGTACTCACCATACTGTACTAACTCACTATTGCCACAACAGTCCGTCCTCCTCCTCTAATCATCTTTTCTTCAGACTAAGCATTTCCTCTGTTTTCTGTACAGTGATAATGAAAACAGGTTGGGTCAGACAGTCTTATTTTGGAGTTAGTTTTCTACACATTCAGGAAATAGGAATCTAAACCAAGGGAGGATGTTAATACTGGGGCTGCTATTTACAACAGAGGCTGTGCTATCTGAGAGAGAATGTGAAGCTGGACCTTCAGGTGTTTGGTGTTCATTGAGGGAGGAGTAGAATGCAAGACATATCCAGAGAAATACGTTTATTCGCTCCAGAAGGCACAAATTTCAGAACTTCCAGCTCCCTCCTAATGCAGTGATATAACTGTGCATAGTGTGCCTATGTTTTGAACAGAGATTAAGGAACTACGGTTAGGTAACCGCAGGCCTGTTGAGGCCTTCATACAAGAGTTGGCAGAAGCAGGCTTAGACCAGAACAACGCACTGGCAGCAGCATGATATCAGTTAATTAAAACCTCACTTTGTGGCACTTCCATAGGCTTTGTCTCCACACACTGCGTGTTGTCAGACCTACAAGCTGAACCTGAAGAGCCTGTGCCTCTGGTTCAAACCATCTTCATGATGTTTCTCTCAAAGGAGCAGCAATGCTGTCTCCAGCCGTGCTTAAGTTGTGTTAAGCCTAAGGACTGTCCAGCTTGTAATTGGAGCTCATTCCTATGTATTCGACATTTTTTTTTTCTTTCCAGTTCTTTGATCTCACCAGGTCCCATCAAATGTTCAACCCCAGATGGCACATTTTGCCACTAGTCTCAGAACCTTGGAATAATTTTTTTTCTAAACCACCAAAAATTTCTGACTTAAAAGATTGTTTTACTTTTGACTAGTTAATTACTGAGAAGCTGGAGACAAGACTTATGCTTACTGCACTGAGACAGGTTTTTGAATACAATTTCTGTTGAGCTGTGGCCAGAATTTATATTATTTTATCCATCCCTTGTGATTGTTTTACACAATAAAGCTATATGTAGTCTTGTTTTTATTTGCATGGGCACAGTAATATTACATTTTTCTGACCACACAATATGCTGTTGTATTCAGTGTTGTCCTCTATGAGGGCACCTGAAGGCTGATAGCCCTGTAATGCTGTAATTTATTATAGCCAGAGCTCTGAGTTTAACTTATCTCAAGGCATGCCATCTGTGAAGCAGAAACGAAATTCAATGACACAACAGAGAATTTTACCCTTCATATAAATTTCATATGTATTTCTAATCTTGCATATGTATTTTTAAGTGCTTTTTCCCTTGGAAAATGGCAATAGTAAAATATCCTCTTCATCTGAGGGATTTCATATTGTGCATTTCTCAGTGTCCCTGGGAATTTTATCAAGTTGTTTTCTTTTTTTCATATTGTCCTAATGAACAAACTCCTGTTCTCTATGAGCAAAACAAAAGGAAAAAAAAATGTGTTTGCTTCTGCCATTAGCCTTAAATATTCACCACTGGAAATAACAATGGTATAACAAGTCTCCTGGTTGAGGCTTAATCTAAAGTGCTTTTTATTAGTAATTTTGATGGTGTTCTTGCTTCTATCCTGGAACAGAGGTGTTCTAACAACTCCAAGATCTGCCATGTTTGCTTTGGAGTCATCATTCACAAGCACATAAAAGCATTGTCTGCATTAAATCAAGTAACCCGTTCACTGTAATGGAAGATCATCTAAATTCACTAAGTTCTATGGAGTGTTTAAGAGTAAGCTGCCTTTTTCTTGTCCATGTCAGCCTTAGATCTTCTGGCAAAAACAAGAACTGGATGGAAATTTCTGGAAACAGAGTGCTGGAGATTAATATTGGGGGGGTTTAACTATTTTTTTCTATTTATATTATAGATGATTTTTTCTAATGTTGACAAATACAGACTGATTTGTAACCTGGTTGATAATGCAGGTTTCATAATTTCTTGACTATGAAGAAAACCAATGGACAAAGTTCTTTCTGTGTTCTAGTCCTGATCTGATAGCCTATTCTCTACATGGAAGGGCTTTTAGTTGTTTGAAGTGTGAGAGAATATGACTGTAATTTGCCTTCTGCTTTACTAATATGTTTATATCTTATAGTCAGTTAGTAACCATGGCTGAATTACTGCTCAATTGTCCATTATATTTTTCTTTAATTTTTGTTTGAGTATCCCTTACACTTTTTCTACCTAGATGCAAAATTACAATGAAGTATTCATCTAGCAATTCTACAGAATAGCCAGACCTAGGCCAATAACTTTATATCATTACCAAATACCTACTGAAAATAGATCCAGCTATTTATTTCAGATATCTTAAAAGGTAGATTGTGCTATTTGTACTCAGAACACTGAATTACTGAAATTCGTATACAAATTGTGAAAGTGACACATCTCTGAAGCTTCTCGAATATCTGAAGTACACAATTACTTGTATACCTGAGACACAATGAAAAAAATAATTGATAGAAGTGTGAAATAATGAATATTTGAGGGGAGGGGGACACACACAGATATTATGGACTTTCTATGACATGTAATAAATGTTTCCAAATATCTACAAAACTAATCGCAGGTCAAATTACTTCTCACCCGAATCACTTGAAATATCTCCAGGATCTTGGTTGCTGCTGCTGAAAATACAAACATAGTAGATTTTTAAATATACCGTGTAGTCTACTTGTTGGTATTTATCTGTGATTTCAAATCATTTAAAATAAACATGGAAATATTTTTTTCAGTAGAAAACAATGACTGAGTATTTTGTATTTCACACAGAAATGCTAGAGTCCATACATAGACTGCAACAGTGCACAGTTCTACAATGAGCTTACCAGACTCTTTCATGGTACGTGTGTTTTATTACACAATGAAAATATAGACTTGAAAGCCATGGCAGCAGTTAATCATGTATTATTTCATAGCATGTATTGTCATATGTACAGGTAAATTTAATAAATATCACAGACATTCAAAAATGAAAATGCTAGCAAAACCAGTTGCCAATACTCAGATTCAGGAAATGTCACTAACACACTTCTTCCAATTCTTTGTAAAAATGGTTAAATAAATATTTGATTATAAGAAAAAAAAGAGAAAATGAAGTGAAATTATCAAGTAAAAATAATAAAAGGCTGATTACTTTGCACATATAAGAGCTGAAAAACATCTCTTACAATAACAAGTCAAGCAGCTCAAGCCATTCAATTTATCAGAAAGGCAGATAAGAAAGAAGTTGAACACTGTGTAGACAGGCAAAGACAACAGTGGAGCAGGTGAAGGGCTTTTCAACCTAACTAATAGAGATATTAAAAGATATATTAACAGGAAGATTATATTAGCTTCAGCCTTGAAATAAGAATCAGTACCCTTAGTGGAGAAGGTAATTAAATGCTGGAATGGCTTAGTAGGTGTAAGTAGAGCTGTCATTGCCTAGAATCTTTCAAATTAGATCCTTCAAAATGCTGATGTTGAATAATGCTTTCACAAGAAATCCTACCTGGGTTTTCAGATCACATGGCTATGGTTTTGGCTCCATTTTTTCCCTCTCACCTTTGTTACATGTCAATAGATACATGTTAAACTCTTTCTTCATTCCCTTCCTTTACAGAAGATGAGGGAGTTTATTATTGTCATTCTGTTGGGTTTGCCTGGCTGGATTTTGGAGGTGGGGGGGGGGGGGGGGGGGGGGGGGGGGCTGTAGGAGTGGCTTCTGCAAGAAGCTGCTAGAAGCTTCCCCTGAACCTGATAGAGCCAATGCCAGCCAGCTCCAAAGATGGACCTGCCTCTGGCCAAGGCTGAGATGATAGGATAGGAACACCTCTGTGAAAACATATTTAAGAAACGGGGAAAAAGAACTGCACCACAACAGCTGGCAGAGAGATGGAGAAGTGAGAATCTGTGCAGACACCAAGGTCAGTGAAGAAGGAGAGAGGGGGGACGATGTGCTCCAGGTGCTGGAGCAGAGAGTCCCACAGGCTGTGGTGAAGACCGTGGTGAAGAGGGTTGTCCTCCTGCAGCCTGTGGGTGGGACTTAGATGTCCACCTGTAGCCTGTGGAGGAGCTCACCCGAGTGGGTGGATGCCTGAAGGGGTCTGTGGCCTGTGGAAAGCCTGCACTGGAGCAGGTTGCTGCCAGAGCCTGTAGCCTGCAGAAGAGTGAATGCCCACACTGGAGCAGGTTGGCTGGTGGGACTTTTGGGACGCTGTGGGGGACTCACGCTGGAGCAGTTTCCCCTGAAGGACTGCACCTCAGACTCACAAGGAGTGGGCTGCCCCTCGTGAGGTGTCTCACGTTGGGCAGTTTGTGATGAATTGCCCTTCATGGGACAACTCACACTGGAGAAGAGAGTGTGAAGCTTGTCTCCCGTGAGAGGGACCCCACAATGGCCCTGGGGAAGAGTGAAGAGTCCTCCCCCGGAGTGAAGAAGCGGTGGAACCAACGTCGGACGAACTGACCATAACCCCCATTCCCTGTCCCCCTGCGCCGCTCGGGGGGAGGAGGTGGATAAACTGGGATTGATGTTGAGCTCGGGAAGAAGAGAGGGATGGGGGGAAGGTGTTATTTTTCTTGTAAGATCTGTTTGTTTTTCTTATTTCTCACTACTCTTCTCTGAATTCTTCTTTGAATAACTCTAACTAATTTCCCCAAAATCAAGTCTCTTTTGCCCAGGATGGTAAATGTAAGTGATCTCCTTGTCCTTTTTTCAAACCTTGAGCCCTTCAACACATTTTCTCCCTCTGTCTAGCAGAGAAGGGGGCATGACAGAGGAACTGTGTGTGCACCTGGCCACTGGCCAGGGTCAAACCACAACAGTTATCAGGGCACTTTCACCTTTGCATTAGGACATAAACGACAATGAAATCTCATACTGGTAGGCACAAACAGTCATCTCCAAAAGCCTGGAAGGACTAAGCAATTGACGAGATATATTTCCATGTCTAGGTAGTTGTTAGACTTGGTAAGGAAAGAATTTCTCTACAAATGCATATTGGCAAATTTTTAGGGTTTTTCATTACTCTGCAGCACAGGAGATGGAATTCCCAGGGAATTGTCATCAGATTGTTAGGGGGTTCAGGATTTTAAATGTATATGTCTACATAAAAGCTAGCGGTTTCCACTATACTTAATAGAGAACCAACCCAGACAGTTCAGGGAAGTCAGGATGTAGCTGAGCTAACAAAATGTGGGTAGATGCCTCCTTTAGAGTGAACTGAACAGTTCCTCAGGCACCTTCAACTGTATTCCACTTTGTTATGAAAACTCTTGTAACTAGCTCACACGAACACAACAGCATTTAGTTGTCTAGAGTCTGGAGTTTATTCCCACCCTTGGTAGTAATACATGAGCATAACACATTAAATCATCTGACATTGCAGTGCTGTGGGCTTTGGGAGCACCCTGGTATCACCTGTTCTCTTCTGGAGTCATGAAACGGCTCAGGGTTTCAGTGAAAGTCAAGCTGTTGGACTCAGTGTAGGGAGAGCTACAACTCTGTGAAATTTAGTGGTGTGTAGTACATAAGAGATAAAACTAAATGATCTTTCTTTGGACTCTAAGCGTTATTATGGTTGTTCAACTCTGAAATACAGGTTGGTGACACCCTCTTTTGTCAGAGGATATTGCTGCCTTGAAAAGAAGGAAGAATAATAATTCACAAATTGTTTCTTTTCACATTTGTTTATTTAGCAATGCTGGCATTATGGTCCTGCCCAGGACAATGCTAGACATGTTGTTTTCCATTTTTAGAAAGAAAAATCTCCTCTTCATTATAAGTTTCTCTACAGAATGTACAGCTCTGAAGCTTAGAATCAGTTTATTTGATGAACAGGCCATCCCAAAAAGTGCTTGTTGAAAATGTGCCCCAAGAAATTAATTGTCACAGACAACCCCAGGGAGAACAAATGCTTCCAGAAGTACTTAATGGTACTTACCATCTATATAAATTTTTATGTTTTGCAGAGCACAGCCCAAACACTCACAATTAACATTAATTATATTGCCACTTGTAAAGTGGCACCATTTCAGAGTGCAAAAGCTCAAACAACCTATTTTCTGTGAAACTCTGAAGCATGGGATCTTTAAAGCTGTAATGGAAGTGGGTTTTTTGGTTCCCCGGGTAACATAGGCATGATCTCAAAATCAGCACATGAGTCAGCCCTCAACTCAAGTGTTTCTCTAGAGGCTGTTAGCTTGGTTGGCACCACATAATCTCACACACATGGAGAGGTCTGACCAAAAGATTCTGAATATGCACATACACATTTATCTTGCGAGAATTGCACCTAAGACTTGAGAGTTTCCCACTCTGTGCTCTATTCACCTGACCTAACTTGCTCACTAGATACATAAATAGTTGAAAGATACTTATTTCATCCACTCTGAATAACTTGAAAAACACCAAATAATGTCGGAATATCTGTAAAAGGAAGAAAAATATTACTAAAGTAGAAAATTGTGAGATGAAAGAAAGTAATGACAAGAATGAAAAAAAAGAGAAAGGGAGACTGTATCTCTGGACATTTAATCAAGTGAAATTTTATTTAATATAAAAACAGTGTGAGGTCATCTTCAGGCACAAGGTCCATAACATAATGTCAGGCAAGGACTGCTGACACTCTCAGCTAGTAATTTCAATTATATGTAAAATTTGACCAATGAACACTTAGGAGTCTTCTTTTTTGTTCCAAAGGTATTTGTTTTGCTAAATATCCCAGGAGAAGAGGTGAAGCAAACAAATCATTAAGTTTAAATGACTTTTAGTACTAAAATTGGAATGAAGTGTGGAGAATGAGTGAGAGGTTTGCTATGACTTCAATCCCAAACATTCACATGTTAGGCGGCCTCTTGATCTTAGTGAACTGAGGAGGGAATTTAAGTGTGAAAATTTTATTAGAGAGTTCTTGCAATAATATCCCTGTCCTGTCTGAGACAACGCTTATAAAAAAAGATTCAATTGAACATTGTTCTTAAAAGTTAATGTGACAAATCTTTTGAGGTTTTGATTTGGTTTTAGGCAAAAGTTTGTGTGAAAAATAACAGAAAATTGTTGCAGGTAGGTCTGGGCCTTCCCTGCTCTCTTTCTGTTGACGTGTCCCTGAATTTCTGATTTTTTAAATAAGTTTGCTCTTGGGGGTTGCTGGGCAAAAAACATACACTAACAAGGAAGATGGTGACACCATCTGAAAAAAAAAAAAAAAAAGAGCTATCACAAGTTGAACAAACAGGGGAATTATCTGTGTCATTTGCATTTGTCATAGGTCTGCTTGTCACAAAAGCAGGTAGACCAGTTTCAAACAGAAGTGAGGTTTCAGAGCTACACTGTCCCTTTTATTTCTGTAGGGGGTTCATTCAAAAAGACACACTCTGCAGGACCAAGTAGAAAAAGCTTCGATTAGGACTGTACAGTATGTGACTAAAGGATTTGCTAACCTTAGCGCTTCAAAGCACACTTGAAAATAAGATTCAAATGGGCTCTTTCTTTTGTGGTTCTGTGGTGATAAACGAGTTCTCCATGCACCAATGCTCATGATTACTACTTCTCCAACATTGTGATTCTGGATGAACGCTAGATCAGTCTAAGTAATGTCCAGCACATTTCATCCATACTAAATAATATATGTCATGGCAGACCTCTCCATTTTGGTTAGGAAAGAGCTGCAAGTCTTGTCATGGCTTTTCTGGGGTTATATCCTCAATCTTCTGGTGCTCCACAGAATTTGCAAACTTTTTCACATAAAGAAAGGAAGGGAAGGGAAAGCCCAATGCTCAATTAGTATATGTTTGGGGGAGATTTTGGTGTTTATTTCAAAAAATAATAATGTAGATTTACATTTAAAGAATAAACTCATAAGCCGTGTTTTAAAACCCTTGTGCTTAAATCTCTGCAGGAAGCTTACTTCCTAATGATCAGTTTATGAATTAGTAGAATAATTCATGACATATCCTTAGGATCAATACTTTTAAATATGCCTGTGGGTAACATCACTCACGTGATTCATCCCAATATAGCAAGTGGAACTACTCAAATACTTCAGGTTATTCACAGGTGTAACGGCTTAACAGATCCTTTACTGTTCATATGAAAGTGAAAGGCCACTGAGGTCCAATAAATACATTATACTTAGGGTTCCTCTGATTCTGACAACAATGCATCATTACCAGTAGTGTTTGGTGTAGTTAATCCTCTCTCTCAGTATTAGAAAGGCTTCAAAATTTTGTTCTTCCTGAAGAGCGAACACATTCTGCAAAGGGTACTGGGACATCACTCTCCTTCAAGGTTGACATGAGTGATCACTTTCACACCTTGTCTGTAACTGATAGCTGTTGGTCCTGGTAACTGATTGCTTGATTCAGGACTTTGTAGCCTGATGGCTTCTTTTTGCTCTTCAAGAGCTGATTTATCCTCCAATTTAAGTCTAATAATTTAGAGCCTAAATGTTTAAAGCTTTGCTTCTACTGCTCATTAATGCTGCTGTTTTATGTATACTGCTTGGATAGCTCATTTTCATCAGCTCATCTATTTGGCTGTCTACCTATCTTATTCTGTTCTCTTCTACAGATAAAGCTTTGTTCATGGTTTTGAAGCCCTAGCACAGCTATTTCAGCACTCTTCCCAGGAACAGAAAACTTAACTTTGCAGTAAACATATTGGCAACACCTAGGAAACATTTTCATTGTTTTTATATAAATATTTCATATATCTTGCATGCATCTGAATAATATGAATTTACTTCACTTTATGTAAATGACATCAGTCTTCCTACGTTTGCAGTAACTTTCAAAAGAAGCTGTAAAATAGAAAACGACAAGTAACGATGGAGTTAAGATAATAATGGTTGGGCAATGAATGAGGCTCTGTCTAGACTAGAATAGTTTATTTAGTTTTCCAAAAGCTACAGCCTATAAAAAGGGGGATTAGAATTTCTAGAGAAGTAATTTAGGTAAATTAGGCTTGAGCACATTAGATTTTTACCTAGTCTTAGTCAATACACATGAGAAAGAGAGAGCAGATACAACAAAGGAAGAAAAGAGACGTGATCAGAACACATTTCTTCTCTATCTGGAAAGTTGGGAAGAGAATTTGAAAACTTTTACAAAGGTATTACTAAGGCTCGTAGATCTGGACCATTTGTCATTTTATCATTAGCAGCTTGGAAACCTGAAACAGATACATTGTGCTTTGTTTTGTGTGCATATGTGTATGATTTTAAGATACTATTTCAATACTGCTGCAAATTTACATTGTACCAGAGGAAGCTGTGACAGGCACCAAAACTGAGGGTGTCCTGTAACTAATGTTTCTTGTAAACAGAATCTTGGAAAGGAAAAAAAGAGATCCTAAGAGGATAATTGGTTTTGCTAGGTTACAGTGTAAGTTGCATCTTGCCTGGAGACAGAACCAGAGCTTTCTGGTAGCTGTCTTAGGCATTCAAGCATTCTGTTCAGCAAACCTGTTGGTACTCCCTGTTTCCCCCAGATCTTCACTTTGGTTTTCTGGGATAACACTGTAATACAAATAATACACAAACTTTGTCAGTTTCCAAGAGTGCAATAATTTGTCCCACACACTAGATCGCTATGCCAGCTGAAGAATAGCAGACATGCTTGCCAACTCCTCAGCAGGCAGAAAAAATCCATGTTTCGATTCACTTTTAGTTTCAGTGATCTTTGCTCCCACCTGGTGTCTCTAATTGACAGCTTCTTTGCAGATGATGGAGACAGCGATATGATTCTAGGCTTTAGCTTTAAATTATGTTTTTAAAATCTCACAAAGTTACAGAGGAGTGATTTACTCTGAAGGGAACTCTAATAAACCCTCTCAGCAGTAATGGGGGAAAGTATCCTGATAGAAATAGCACCAGCTATAACAGTGATGCAAAGAGGAGGATCAGTCACAGGTGGCTGGCATGTAGCCACTGCTGGGGCAGAGCACAGCAGGCTTGCTCCAAACTCCATGCTTCACAACTTGTATTTGAAACACAGGCAAGCAAGAAATATTTTTTTTTGACTGGAAGTCTGAAAGTGTTATGCCATCAGTAGGTGCAACTTCACCTTGCAGATCGGGTTTCAACACAGGTGTCAGTGTTGGCAGGAGAAGGCTTAAGTCTCTGTTACTTTTTACATTTTGGAAATTCCTGGCAGGACAACTTTACTGTTGGAGCTGCAAAGCTCTGGGGCCAAGCAGTGGGAGCATGTCTAGGTCAGGCTAGATGAATCCTACATGTAAACCAGAACTGTCTTCTCTTCTTCTGGTCTACAGCTGGCTGAAGGACCCCACAAGGTACTACACTAATCTTCATTCCCTTTAGGATTCTGAGACTTTGTTGCTTAGGAAGATATTACCTTGCTACCAGTTCATATTTGGTTCTTATGTGAGTTCTGACTTCAGTGAGAATCTGTCTGAATAAAGAGGGAATCACATTGGCAAAAGTACCTGAAAGGAGGATTTTGTGTGTATCTGGGAGTGGGGAAATCCCAGGTCACTTATATGGGTAGAGAGCATGGAGCAGACATCCTGCGTCACTCATGTGCTAGAGAAAGAGAAGAAAAACATGGCAGTATGCTGGGATGCTTGTGAGGAAGTGGAGGAATGACACAAAAGGTACAGAAATAAGATCTGTAACCTCTAAGGGTTCAGCAAGAAGCTGGAGGCCAAACCCTAAAAGGGCAGCTGAGCATGTGTCTGTTCATCAGTCTTTCATCAAAGGTTAAAAACATCCCCTTATGCTTATTTTATTCTCCCTTTAATAGAGCACTGCAGAGCAAAAAGTCTGAAAATTTGGCTGTTCCTATCATGAAAATTTGGGTAAAAATGAGCTTATAATCTTTTGCTTCAAGCTTGAATATATATTCCTTTAAAAACACAAGCTCCCAATCTCAACAAAGGAATTTTAAAGGAGGCTCTTTCTTTCCTGATAGGTTTAGTTCAGTTTGCTCTCTTCCATTGGACTCTTCTGAATTTGATCATTAAAGAGCTGAAGCTCCATCTTAACTATGTAAATAATAAAGAACACATATACTTTCCATAAAACAGAGATTGCTGAAGCCTATTCACAATTTTTCCATGCTTGCCCTGCCTCTTTCCCATTGATAACAAATCTGCCACACCCTATGTGTGGTTTTTACAAAGCATTTTGGGATACTTCAAACTTAAATTCTTAATAAATGTGTAAATTATTATTATTATTGTAAAAACATGTTGGCCCACTGTGCCATGTAGCATTCTCGGGAGCAGCTTTCTTTCAAACTGGGATTTGAAAAACAGCACACAATTTAGCTTGAATCAAATGGCATTAAGTATTTAGTCATTTATCAAAGCCACTTGGTAGCAGTTGGGAAAAACATTAGTTAATCTTATTCATGTGGGGGTTCCTGGTTGTGCAGCAATACTCTTCTTCCCTATTTCTTAGTTTCCCTTCCCTCTCAAAAGCCTGTATGCTTCAGTCTCCTATTGAGCTTGAAGCAAGACCTTTTTTTGCTGCTACAATATGTGAACCAGCCCACAGAGACTGCTTAAAGTTTGTGTAGGGTATTGCAGGCACTTCAAGGAGCACCCAGGAAGAGTAACTAGCATCCACAGCATGAGACATCTGCCTCACTGCGTCTGAATTTAGAGCTCCTCTGAGACTGAATTAGCAATACTTTGGCCTGCTAATTCAGCTGTTGAATGACTTTGGTTGGGCTTTGGAATAGTATTTTTCACCTTTAAAGTATCAGCAATGCTCTTTTAGGTTGCTGAGACAGTTTGGGTCAAAATTTGAGGTATATATGGTGCATGCGAAAGGTGACAATTTGCCACCTTGCAGAAGAAACATTCTCTGTTGATGAACTACCTCATGGCAGTGTAGGCTGTTCATTATTAGGATAGCTTGAAATACACAACAGCTGCCCAGCACAGATCCCACAGGGGTCCGTGGGACGGCTTCTTTTTACTCTGACAAGGAGACAAGCTAGAGCAATGGCGTATCCTTACAAAAAGTCTTTGTCTTTGTTTTAGAGTGATGTGTCCTTCCAGCGACATGCATGCTTTGCTCTATTTTCCTTCAGCAGAGTCTGCATGAGACAGAATTTATCTGTCTATTCAGAGAAGCTCACTCAAAATAGCTGTCTTTATAGCAACTTTTTTTCTGTGGCAACTTTGCATTAGTCCCTCTTCACCGGTACCAAGGTAGGTGGAAATTCCTCACACTTGCAGACCCCAGAAAATAGATTCATAGTATTTTTCACTTCACTAGACAGATGACACCCCATGCAGGGATTTATCATAGTGATGGTACATCTTATTAGAGAGGTTGACTCAGGAACCAGCTCCCTTCCCATTTGTGATCACATAGCATCTCACTAGCAACTGTAGCAATTGCGATATTAGGCAAGTATTAAGACTTTTTAAAGGGTTTTTAGTGACACTTGCCGTCTGGGACAAGGTCAAGAGGCAACACGATAGAGACCATTTTACCATTATAAATGAAAAATGACCTGTAGACGACAACAAGTCCATGTGCCAAGCCTGAGATCTGATTTTTTTAAAAAACCCAATCAACATTGCCAAAACAATACCATACTCCAAAACAGAACACTATAAAGAATTAAAAAGCAATAACCAAGGTACCAGAAACATCCTAATGGAGTTGATAGACATGGCAGAGAGAGGCCCACTGTACTCTTCTGTAGAGGCAACCAGAAGTCAAGCAAGATATCTTTGGCCTCTAAAATTAATGTAGCAACAAATCCTTAGCAATTGCACTGTGTATGCAGTTTTTCTGCTGCTTATCCCCATATGTCACAAGGCTTGTTCTCCTCCTGAAAGCAGTTAAACTCCTTAGTAGGGAAAAAAAAAAAAGTCTGATACCTTGGGATGTCATTACTTTTAGATTATTGATTAGGAATATTAGGAGATGATAGCTTTAAAGTGAAGATGGCTTGCAAAGAAAGAACATGTGGAGTTATACCCAAACCCTGGGCTTATTGTGGGCAGATTGTGGTGAATGTGCAGCAGTGCAAAGAATGATCAACAAGCTTCTTCAGACTAGCGAGTTCACTGTGCAACTAGAGCAGAAGTGCATCACCACACGTATGGATTGGTACCCGGATGCCTGGAGCACGCTTTCGGAAGCCTTCCACTCTAGGGAAGCATCAACATAAGGCCAAATCCCAGTATCTTCTAGTAATGATGATTCTTTGCCAGAGTGGCTGACTCTGGGATTAATAGGAAAGGACTTCCTTCGATGGGAAAGAGTGACCTGTTTGACTGGTTGGGAGTGAAATTTGACTCAGGATATTTATATGATGTTTCTAGCACCTAATATGACAAAGCAATACAACCTCATTCAGTCCTTAAAAATAAAAGAATCAGACAACATCAGATGCTGAGGGAAGAGTGCCAGAACAGGACCAGCACCACAACAGAAGTCCGAATATTCTGTTAGATTGCAGCACTCTGTGGCTCAAGCATTTTCTAACCTTAAGGGTGATGTCTTTACATCTACTATCCTTCAGTGGATTTTTCTTCCATAAATTTAGGAACTTAGGCCTAGGAAATGGAAAAAAAAGTAGCCAAAACTGAAAGTTTTCAGAAGCACAGTTTCTTCTCTGTTGTCAAAAACAAGCTAGAGTGAAACAAGAATTAACAGGAGAAAAAGCACAAACAAGTTAAAACAGTCAACTATAGTTATGTGGTATTTTTTCTTCAAAGATTTCAAAGCTCAGTTCAAAGGAAGTGATTGCTATTTATCCCCATTGTGCAGATAGGCAAAATGAAGCCAATAAACATATAGAAACTTACCAAAAGGCATTTAGCTATCAAATAATGGAACTGGACATTTATTTCAGAACTCAACAAGTGGCATTTTTTTGATGAATAGTAAAGCCAGTAAACAAAAATCCTAATATTTTAAACATCATGTTGAGAGTAGGGAAGCCAGGAATGCTTCCCAGATCCTTCTGGGCCTACTTTAATGTAAAAGACAGACAGACACTGTCACTGCTTCATGTTTTCCTGGTTTTCATGCAAAGTAAATGCAGACACACAACACAGGATACAGCCACCGTGTTCTCTAGCATATCCCAGCCCGGGCTACTGGAGACCAAAACTGAGAATTTTTTACCCATAGCAAACTCTTAACAGTAGATATTTGTGGCCAGAGAATAGGCAGGGAGGGGAAACATTAAAATTGTTTACGAAGATTTCATTGTGATATTTTGAAAGGAAATACTTCCTTTGAAAAGTGATAAAACAATTAAGAACAAAATTTTTAGCATTTTCTATTTAAAACACTATTTTCTGCTTCTGTTCTTCCAAGAAAAATGACCCAAATATGAAAAAATAAGAGAGTGTGATGTAAAGCACTTTATTATTATTATTATTTTACTTTGGTTTTATTTTAACTATGAAACTGTTTTTAAAGATCTGCTTGAGATTTTTCCCAATGCTTAGGTTTGATCACCGAATCAAAAAAACCACCACCTTATTGTTTGCCTAGTTATGTTAATGAATCCCAGCCCAATGAGCTAACCTTTAAATCACACAACCTCTTCATTAGTCTCTCAGAATGCTGCAAAACCTTTAATTCTTTTGCCTCTGAAAGATTCTCTTAGTAGACCTTGAAAGCAAGACTTTTTATCTCAGATACGATCAAAATTTTAATTATTTTCTCAAGTGCTTCTCTGTGTCCTATACGTAACGGGAAATATCAGCAGGAAATCAATTTGACAGACACTAATGTTGCATGTTCACCAGTTCACCAAATTACACCAACCATGTTATCACAAGGGGCATGAATGGTTCTGGCCCTACAGTAAACCAAGGACTAATGTGGTCTAATTAGGACAGCAGTACACAGAGAAGTAATACAGTCTTAAATGAGGGTTAGGGTGTCATTCAGTGAGTCAATTAAGAACTTTGCTTTGTGGATGGACTTTCACACACTTTTCCATGTATTCATGTATTCTAATATTTTGAAGAACTAAGGCCTAAGATTATCCAGTTATCTAAAAAATGTCACGGATAAAAATCTTGTGTTGTTTTGCAGGTTTGTAATTTTTTTTTTTTCCTAGCTGAGTGCAGGTGGCACTTTCAAGCACTACATTTAAATCTCGTGTTTCATTCACGTCAAAAAATATTCTTGAGACTTGGCAATACTGTTTGTTTTTTGTTGTGCAAGGTGAGATAGAAAAGTTAAAGTTTTTGTTTTGTCTCCCCCTCACCCTTCAAGTGTTCTTCTGGAGGTAAACTATAAAAAATTCCATCAATGAAGACCACAGTGCACAGTGGTTGGTATTGGTGATAAAGATTGCCTCTTTAAAAAACAGAAGATATAAGATACACTGTTACTGCAGGAGCTTTAAGAGCAAGGAAGCAGAAATGAGCTTTGAGAATAGAAGATGTTTGGGTTTTTTTTTTTATTCCTGCTGAACAGTAATTGTGCATTTCCCTTTTCCTCTCACTCTCTCTATTTCAATTTTTAATACTGTTTTATAGACAGGACTTGAGAAACTTTTCTCAACTTATGATTACTTTAGTCTAAAGTGTGGATGACTGGCATCCCAGACATTTCTGCAGCACTGAAGCTCTTTCAAAATTCCATCCACACACATCCTCGCAATGATAAAACAGAAACTCTATAAAAGTATGAAGAAAGGGACAAAACTAAACCTTTGGCTTCATATAGGCTATTTTTTCTGTTGTTTTTGCTACAAAGCTGTAATTGGCCTAGTGAGATCTGATAAATGTCTTATTATAAACTTGAACATCAACTGATGGTGAAAAAAAATATGATGGAACTTGTGACTGAGAGAAAAGTAAAAGGGTATAAATGACTGGCAGTTCCCATTTCTTTACAAGTGTTACATTTCAGTCCCCTGCCACTACCACATGTTTCCTGTTCACAGATAATTTGTACAACATATTTTATCATTCAGTTTTAGACACAGTTGAAAGGCTTTTGCCTAAGGCTTGGAACACTTTGAAAATTGTATACCATTTGCAAGGCTTTCTTCTGCTTCACTGTGCAATTAGGTGACTGCCTTTCTGCAGACTCTGGATTTATCATATGTGGAATTGGGCTTTTTCACCAAGGTGAACTGGGAACAAAAATGCAAGTAGTTTTTCAGTAACCCACAGACAAGGGATTAGTGTGCCAGCACAAAGCTTGTAGGCTGCCTGTCAGTCCCAAACTGGACGCAGTTCCCTCACAGAAGGAGTATTGTGAGCCACAAAGTTTCACACAAAAAATTACTCCCTGTCTCCCTGCTCTAACACACCGCGTCTATATGTGATTCGAACTTCTACGGTGCAACGAAGGCATTTGACCAGAACAATATTTTTTTTTTTCTCTAATTTTCTAATACGACCGTTTATGACACTGTAGATTTTTAATTCTTTTCCTTGGTTGTCCCCCCCCCCCCCCACACACACCCCATGCTACCCCCTGCTCCGTCTTGGCTAAACTTTGCTCTCCCCTAACTAAGTGTGACGATACTGATGTGCTAAGAGCTTCCCCTGCTGGAAGTTCCTAGGAAAAGGTGCTGTAGCCAAATAGGGCTGGATCTGGGACTAGCTCCCAGTTCAGCTAATTTATGTGCTCAGATCCTGTCGAAGAGAGAGTACATAATGTGACTTAAGATGCTGATTAAATTTCATGTGTATTTCTCTGTTCTAAATAAACCAAATTTTAAAGTCAGATTTGAGCGGTGGTGGTTTATAACCCTCATTACAGCAGTTTGTATTTTTCCACTGAATTATGTGAGGAAAAGGGAGACAAATTCAGTCCTTTTGTATAATGTACCTACATGCTTTTACAAGGTCATCTTCCCTTCCAGTAGAGGATACCTTAACAAGTAAATTTTATCTATGAATAACATGCAATTGTTTAATGAGAACAGAACTGTGAATTCATTATTTGCTTTTGGTCGCAGACATCCTACTTGTGGAAACTGTGTGTAAGCTGAGGGGAACGTAAGTGAGCTGAGGGGAACACTGGTACCTTATAGCACAATCCCATCAGAAGAAAGGTGTATTTCTTCAAGCTACACATCTCTCTCAAGCAATAATTGCTAAACTATATCAATTACCTCCTCTGAAACCTGAAAAAGTTGCACTTTTGAAATCAAAATTTATAGAATTTTAATCTAATTGTTTAGCTATCCATTCCAGAAATACCTAGCTGCAAATTCCTCAGCTTCTTGAAAGGTAGGAAAAATATTATTACGTAGGCAGCACAAGTGCAAGAATATACTTCTGATAGATTGTGCTGAAAACGTGGACATTCTGTTGTTACAGTGTGACCTGGCAGCCAGGATTGACTTTGCCACTCTGTAAGATCTCGCTGCCTTTGCATAGACCAGCAGTGTGACTTTGGAACAAATTGCTTCTGTGGTCTCTCCCATCTCTGTTGATTTTGTCTGGTTGGATTATAAGGGTTTTTAGGGGGTGCAGGTTGTCTCTTTCTGAATGGTTTGTGCTCTCCCTAGTGCTCTGAAGCAGGTGGCACGCTGGCTATATTACTGTGGTATTGCTTCTGTGATGCTGTGCCCCGACCCACAAGGGTTTGCAGTAAGGTCGTGGCAATCTGAGAGGTTCCTTAGAAGTCCTTCCTCTGTCAAAGAGCCTCTTACCCCACCCAAATCACCAGGGTCACCTGGAGATGTATTTTGCATCCTACTGAAATGTAGTCATTTAGGGCAGTCTAAGAGAAGCCTTGCTCTGCTCTCCAGCTGTAGCCTAAGGAGGGACAATTCACCGTGGAGTTACCTTAGTGTCTGCGAATCAGAGGATATTTGGAGAACTTCAGAGCTCCCATCATCTGTACCCATGCAGATACACCAGTAAATGGAAAGCTTCCAAAGGAAGTTCCCTTTTCGATCTTCATAAAATCCCCCAGACCCAGCCAGCAACTTGAACTTGGTGCCAGAGGAACAGAGGATTTCCTTCAAATTCTCTACCTGGCTTAATTTAATTTGCTGCGTGACAGAAGACCCCAAAAAAAAGCACTGGGTCATGGGATTTCCCAATCTAAATGTAGTGGTAATCCCAGACTGACTCCCTTCTTTCTGTGGTATCCATTGTGCTTTGTCCCAAATGGGAGATACGGTTTGCCAACGCAGAGGCAGCATACACTGTAAACAATGACAAGAATAAAGCTAAATATTATGCATATTCATAGCACACAATCCTAAACACAAGCACACATTACATGAGTAAAAGAGAAAGAAGATTTTTAATTTTTTTTCTCAGCTAAAGCACTGCTGTATCTTTTTAACCCCTTTTTTCCTCAGTTATGCAATTTGCAATAACATACAGTGGTATTTCACTTTATATATTATGAGCAACTATTGTCTAAGCAGTGTCTTCTTTTCAGTCCAACTTAGCTGCATGATAATTTCACCGACTATCTTCTCAGTGCAGCTCATCAGTAATGATTCATTTCAAATTCACGGAAGGCAGTGGTGCTATTGCCCAGCACGTGCACTTTAGTTTTGCTGTAACTTTTCTAATCAGGCCATCTGGCACAGGTTTCATTCCTTTTATTCACACTGACAGGGCTAGTATAGGTTTATGCTCTGCTTTAGAGTGCTGAGAATTCAGGGTTTTTATGTAAACCCTGAACAAACATTGGAGAAATGCTCTCCATGCAGAACACCTTTTACTTTCTCCAGAATCTTCATGGCATCACATAGGACGTTTCCAAATTATTATGTACTCATTTACATACTTACTTGTCAAATGCAGTTAAGATGGAAATTATTATTCTCTTACAAAAATCAGATATCCATCCTGAAGAGTAAAGCAAAAAATTCTATTAAGATCCTGACCTAACAAGGCTAATTTCCCGAGCAGTAGTAAAACCATAACCATAACCTTATGGAAGCCAGCTCAACCTGACCCACAAATTTCTTGAAACAGTTGCTCCCAAATGTCAGTGTAACAAGGTAAGCTAGGATACTTCATTCCACAGCCAAAAAAAAAATCCAGTCATTTCTGAAGCAATGTCCTAGGCTGTAATTTATGATGAACTCTGGGTTAGACTGGCTGATAATAAAAAGTAATTGTCATGCAATTTTCTTTGTCAAGCCCTGTTTTCCTCTCATTTGAAAAAGTAAAATACTGTAGCTTTCATTTTCATAAAAGCATTGTTCTTGATAATTTTCTTAGTGTGGATCCCCTGCATCCAACACCCTGAAATACAGCATTCGTGTTCAGCAGCTGGCATCTGTTGTTGCTGTTTTTTTTTCTGGATACTGAGCAGCATAGAGTAGATGAGAAAACCCTCAGCAACTTATTTGATAAAACTATAGGGCGTACATAGTAAGAATTCAGGTTATTTAAAATATTAAGACTGTGAATAAAACAGGTTGTGTCTAAACTCTGCATGCATCCACAAAGAACTCATGTTTTGACACGGTGTGCTTGTATAACTATTTATGTTTGCTTGAAACATTCACATATTAATTCTGAAATGAGCTTCTACCTTGCTGATGCATGAATATTTAAAGATAAAACCAATAATTTCCGCTATTCCTATTATTATTTTTATTATTACATAGCTATTAATAATACATTATCAGAGTGATATTTTTGGCCATGGTAGATATGGGAACTGACACAACAACAGGTTGTAAAATAATAATAAGAGTGTAGACCCAGGGCAAAACTCTAAATTGTTCGTTTCGAGCTGGACTATAAATATACTGACAGACACACCACTTCTCAATATGTGATATTTTAAGTCTGGGACCTGCCTGCAAATTAGAGAATAGACTGGAACACATAAAATGAGAATGAATGTTAAACTAGAATTATTATTAGGACATGTGTTCTAACTGACCACAAGTAATTAGCAGTGGCAAACAGGATAAGGATCAAGCACCACAGGCATATCTCAGAGCCCTGAACTTACGTATGACAGGTCAACTGCACCTCTAAAAGGCACACTCAGAATTTGTTTTTTACATAGGTCTTGCAGAGGTATGTGTAAAACCAGCAAAGTGTAACTCATCACTAACCGGGAAATTTTCTTTTGTGCACCACTGCTACCATGACTATTTTGGATCCTGGCCCATAGTGGTCACACTAAGAGGCATTTAGGGATTTACAAATTACTTAAATTCCAGTTTTCATTTACACAGACAGAGCTGGCGTGGGAACAATCCCAAGTTGAGAACATAGCATTGGTTCAGTCCGCACAAGCAGAAGCTCTACAGCAGCCAAAGGTCCTGTGGCCATGAGGAGGACTCCAGAGAGGAAGGCAAATTCTTTCTTTCCAGAACTGTTCCCCTGCAATCTCCCCAGCTCAGAGCTGTAACTGCTCTCCTCTCACTTGTCTGGAATGGGCTTCATTCTAATAAAAAATATCTAATGATAAATCAGTTAAATAGTCAGACTTATGGGTATTTTGTTAGGCTGAATTGTTGCTTTCCAGCCAACCCCACTTGAGTGCGTTTAAATGCTTATGTGTGGGCTGAAATTTTTCACTGCTGAGGTCAAAATCGGGTTTATGTTGTTTTCCCACCTACATCTTTCAATGTTTGAATGAGCTGGTGTTAAGTCACCATAAAGCATTAGTTAAATGCTCTAGGATAAAATCTGGTTTAAAGCTGTCAGAGCCAGCACCTACGCTGTCTCGCACTGATGTAAGCAAAAGCACGTGTGAGGTAAGAAATGACTGGGACTGCAGTCACTGCGGTAAGCCTCAGCTGCTCCTGGTCTAAGAGAGCCAAGGAAGTTCTGTCTAATCCCATCACTCAGAAAATGACAGCAGCTTCCCTTTTTGCAGGTTTCATTGAGTCAGGCACAGTTTGGCATTTTAAACTTCTTTCCAGCGTATGTGCTTTATGCCATCTTTGAACACGAGGATATCCAGTTTTGCCTTGTATAAACCAATTTTTTTGGTTTGCATAATAATCCTATACCTTAAATGTTTCAGATTTGACATAGAAAATTGGCATGAAAATAGCCTTTCTGGAGAAGCAGGCCATAATCATATTCTGGATAAATTGATTTTCTATGAGCAAGTTGGAGAATGAGATTTTTTTTTTTCCTACTAAGTCGATGTACACAGTAGTGAAACAATGTGCAGGCATACAGCTGATTTGAGCAAAATGAAAAAGATCCTTCAGCATTGAATCCTTTAAGCACAATGTTTGCTCTTTTCAATATGCCGGGAGTAGTCTATGAAAATTGTCTCTATCCAAACTGAGCAGTGATTTGTATTTAGAGTGTGCTTCTTTCTATAGCTTAAATATGCACTCTGTATCTAAAAATGAACTTTACAAATGTATGTAGGACTTTTCAGTACAGTTGAAGCAAACATGACACTTAATGTGCGTTGGAGGCGTGCCCAGCAAGTGTGCACAACAAGGCAGTTCTTCAAAGCCAGTGGGAGGAAAGATACGTGTTTCCTGAGAAACTATTGAAATATATATTCTAGGATGAAGTCATTTAGGCCACTGCATCGACATAATGAAATTAAATAATGCACCAGAAACTGGTATGTCCATCATAGCCTGGTTGTTCCTTGCCAAGCATCTCTAGAGATTAGACTAGATGCTGTCTGAGAGCAGGTAGACTAATGAAATGAGTTGTCCTATAGATTTGTGTCTTTTACTTGCTTAAGGCTCTGCCTTAAATAACCCAGTTTTCCCTCACAGTCTTTACAACACCATCCCAGACAAGACACAGCAAAGCTGTGAGACAGTATATCATTGCTGATGGGCTGCAAGCTGCTGCCGCCAAATGGGATACGTGAACTCAATTCTACCTTAGAGGAGATTGTAGGTGCTCTTTTACTCAGATGAAAATATTGTGTTTCACTGGCTTTGAGATGTCATCTGTTTTTCAGAAAATCACAGAATGGTAGGGATTGGAAGGGACCTCTGAAGATCACCTAGTCCAGCCACCTCTGCTTGATTCAAAAACCTGGCTGAACTCAACAGAATCAAAAATCATTAGGGAAAAGTGGGTAGTAGACAGATAAAAGACAGTACAGCTGCATAAAATATGGGAAAAAGCAGGAAATATTTTATGTGCATCTCCTGACAAGAAAACAACAAGTAGTCAATGTTTCAGGTTGGCTGCTTGCTGCTTCCTAAGTGGAATCTGAGTTATTGTTTAAATATCTATATAACAAAAAAAAAATCTAAATAACAAAGATGCACTACCTTTTTCTGTTTGTATTTGATATTGCAACAAGTACTGCTGATCAGTTCCATATCCTGGATCCTTCGGTTCCTAATAGAGGAAAGTGGAAGTCCCTTTGGTAACACATCCCTTGACTGGAAATGGTCCATACCTAAAGAAGGGCAATACACAGGACAAAAGTCATCTATTTTGAACTTCTGAGGTTCGGATAGGTGATTATGGATAGGACTGCAGATGGTCTTCATTACTTGATTTTATTAGCTGTCATAATCCTCTTTGTGAGTTTTTTCTGCTGAGCCCAGGAAGTGTGCAAAATGTATGGAAGAGAGGTCACAGCTTTTTGTCACAGAGCAACAAGCTGCATGTGAGTGCTCTGTCACTCTGCCTGGCTCACAATGGCTGCCTCTCCGCTAGCGAGGTCATCAGCGGTTGGGACTAGGTCTACGATCATCCGTATTGCTTAATTGGTAATATGCTCCTCAGCACATTTTGGACACGTTCCCACTAGCAGTCTCCCAGGTACTGTTCAAGGAATCAGTTGGAGCAAGGACAGTCCCCAGGTGACAATAGGGACAAGGCAGGGAGAAGAAAATTAAATCACATAGGTTTGAGTGTGTCATCTGCTTGGTCTCAGAAAACAGACGCTGGTCATTTCATTTACTAGTACAGACTAGAGCCATGCTGTGTGCTAGCTCGGGTCAGAAGAAACTGACTCCCACCTCCCTACAACCCCCTTTCATGTAGTTGCAGAGAGTGAGAATATCTCCCCTCATACTCTTTTTCTCTAGGCTTAACAAGCATATTAGGGTGGCATTTATGCTTGAGTCAGCTGGCTGAGTTTTCAGAAAAGCCCATATCTGAGGTGCAATGTTATCCAGCTAAAAAGAAAAGAAAACAGGAAAAGAAAAATAAAAAGAGGGATGTTATTCTGTACCATCCCTAAAAACAAGTCAGGGGCATGGCAATATGATGGAAATGTCTTTCCATGATTCTGTCCAGAAACGGGTATGAACACATCCACTTTTAGAAAACAGCCACTCTCGCATCAATTTACCTGCACAGCACCATCAGCACGAGCAGAGACCTGATGCTGCCCGTTTGTGCAGCCACAGTGTCCGTGCTATCAAACCAGAAAAGAAAGCAGGGCAGGAACAGCTGTGGGCAGTGACTCTATTTCCCTGAAGGAAAAGAAATTTTCGTCTGCCCTGATCTACCACAGCTACTACTGCTCTCTTCCAGTGAGTAGGTGCAAAGGCCAAAGAGTCTACGTGAATTAAATTCTGACCTGTTTGGCCAATACGTAAAAGAATTAACACTGTATGTGAAATCTTAGTTTTAGCATTCAGGTGGTTAAACGTTTTTTAACTATGAAGCTTACCATTTTACATAAGTGGATTTCTGCTACTATGTCTTTGTATATATATATGTACATCTACTCTTAGGCTGTTGAAATTTTTTTCTTGGAAGATATTTTTAACAAGATACAGATTTCCCACCAAATGTGCTGGCTATTGATGATAAAACCAGAAACAGATAACACACACAAAAAAGAAATTGGTTAGCTTTCAATAAAAATGCTTAGATTTACTTCAATCTTTTGCTAATTTTGCTGTGGTATTTTTATTTATTTTTTCTCCCAAAAAGAAGTGTCACCCCTCCTCCCATCTATCTTTTTTATTATTCTTGTTGGTGTCATTGAAATATATGGCTTTGCTCCCTTCTATTCAAGAAAAAACAAAACAGTATGGGGAACATCGGAGGGGAAAAAACAATAAAATTTTGACATTTCCCATGAAAACTAAATTACTTCTTGAACCAGCCAAAACAGGCACCCTGGAACATGCTGATGCTTTTCAGATTGTAGTAGATAGAGGTACTTAATCACCCGTTTAAGTAGAATATTGGCACCAAGGGAATATTTCATGGGGTGATTTAGCTATACGCAAATCTGTTGCGTACTGTAGTACCAGGGCACCCAGGAGCTGAACACTGTAGAGCTTGTCAAAGGCTTAGGTAACAATGAAGATTTAAGAGCCAGGACAAATCTAGATGTAGGTGGGGGAATAATATTCCAGTCAATATATCCTCTGATGTAGACAGATAGATAAACATGTAGATAAAACTTACTACAGCAATGTTCAAGCAAAATGCACCACAGGCAAGGAATTGAAAAGAGATTCCCACAAGACACTGAGACAGCTTTTCCCCTTTTTCTTCCTCTTTACTGAATATTTATTGTATTAGAAACGCCATGACAAAACCTCAGGACTGAGCCCATTGTGAACCCAAACCTTCAGGGGACATAATTTGGAAGATTTCTCATTGCTAACATGAATTCCACTGAGCTTGTGGGTGCACACTAGTTAGTAGATGATTTATACATGTGGACTAAAAGCAGTATTGCTGTAAAGTATATGCATAAGGCATTTTTTATAAACAAACTAAAGGTGTAAATAAACTGCAGCTTCATGTATTCATAGAGATAGTATTATGCATCATAAAAAGGTCTGTCATCTTCCAAGTATATGCATCATTTCTATCAGGTTCATAATGTCTTGGCCACTACCTGTAAAGTAGCTATAGTAAAACCATGCCAAGCTTCCAGGACATGAGGAAACAATTTACATTCTTAACCTTGAGCTTTTCTGCCTGGGGGTTGGGTGGCTTTCGGTCCAGAAAGCTTCCCCTGAACCACCCTAGGCAGTGAGAGGTTGGTATAAGGACAGCTAGCACCGAAAACAGAACAAAAGTGCGTTGTAGAAACAGCATCTCAGCGATTTTGCCCAGAGGAAGGAGAGCTGCAAGTACAATTTGGATGGAGCAGGAAAGCTTTGAGTAACCTCTGTGACAGGAAGCTCTGGCAACAGCGTGTTAGTTCACCCAGTGCTATGCTTAAACACGTTTCATGGAGAGAGTCTTGATGGACTTATTCAGGAGGCTGTCCCAGAAGCATAGAATCTTAGAATCATAGAATGTCTTAGGTTGGAACAGACTTTAGAGATCATCTAATCCAACCTCTCTGTCATGGGCAGGGACACCTCTCAACTAGACCAGGTTACTCGAGGCCTCATCCAACCTGGCCTTGAACACCTCCAGGGAGAGGGTAACCACAACTTCTCTGGGCAATTTATTCCAGAGTCTTGCCACCCTTGTACTCAAGATTTTTTTTCTGAGATCCAAACTAAATCTATTCTCCTTTAACTTAAATCCATTTCCCCTTGTCCTATTGGTGAACACTCTTGTAAAAAGTCCTTCTCTAACCTTCCTGTAGGTTCCCTTTAGGTGTTGGAAGGCAGTTATAAGGTCTCCTAGTAGTCTTCTCTTTTCAAGACTGAACAGTCCCAGTTCTCTTAGCGTATCCTCATAGCAGAGGTGCTCCAGCCCCTGGATCATCCTTGTGGCCCTCCTCTGAACTCGTTCCAACAGATCTATGTCCCTCTTAAGGTGAGGACACCAGAACTGGACGCAGTATTCGAGGTGAGGTCTCACAAGAGCAAAGTAAAGGGGGAGAATCACCTCTCTTGACCTGCTGGCCACACTCCTCTTGATACATCCCAGGATGCGGTTGGCCTTCTGGGCTGCATGAGCACACTGCTGGCTCGTGTTGAACTTCTCATCTATCAATGCTCCCAAGTCCTTCTTTTCAGGGCTACTCTCAACCCACTCTGTGCCCAGTTTGTATTTGTGCTTGTCTGTCAGGAGCACCAGAGGGGAAAACGAGATAAATTATGCAGCAGTCAAGAATGTTTTGCTCAAGAGGGTAAGTCATGACAAATTTTTTTGTGATGAAAGTTAATCAGGATCTCTACTGAAGGATTTCTTTTTAAATCTGATCTGGAGGAGAAAATATGGGAAATTATATTGATTACAGCACTTCCGTAATTGATCAGTCCCTGTCACGTCTGAGGTAAACCAAAGATTTAGACCAGAGTTTCCCAGGTATCCTAGGTCCTGCCTTTATCAGACTCTCCATGCCAAAGGTCTCTCACCATCTGCACACACCAGAGCATCTCCAGTAGAGGTGAATAGAAGGGAATCACTGCAAAGCAACTGCTGAACTGTCAGTCACCTAGGGTGCACTGGATGAGGGTGGGATCCTCCAAACTTATCTGTAGGCACTTAAAATACATTAGGCCAAGATAAACTATTCCATAGGGTAATTACATGTTTCCCTCAGGATGGGGCAAGCTGATCTCCAGAGGTACATAACTCTCTGCACTAAGGAAGTTTTTCTGACTAGCAAAGAGAAATTACACCCATCCATATATGTCAGAGCCTTCATGACTAACAGTCCCTTGAGGTCTGATTTGGCAGAAAAGTCCACCTCTTACATGCCAGACAAGTGATTGAGCAGTGACTCTGGGGCTTTCTCCTCCTAATTTTCATGAAAAATTTCAAGTGGTCTCACAGTCACCTCTATTCAAAGATGAAATGGTAAGAATGTTACATTGGACAGGAAAATCATTCCCAAATTATCTGTATTGAACAGTGCCTGAGAAATGTTGAACCTGAAGTGCACATGAAAACAAATTAAAGCAATGATCCTGCTTAGTTTTTATATCACATGTTGAGCTCTGTGTATAAGACTGCGTGTGAAAATTGACTCCCCAAGTCAATGGCTAAAAAAACTCGGTTTGCCATCTTAAAATCAATGAGATAATAATAGATTTTTTTTCCTTTATCCTTCATGTGTGTTCTTTGTGGATGGTAGGTCTGTGAATGTCTTTACTGTATCACAAAGGCACTACTAATTATATGTCTATGTAACACAGGAAAAATTACAATCAAAACCAATATCTTAGTTCATTAAGTTCTGGTTGATTACTTGATAGGAAAAATTTTCTCTAAAAATCATAGAATCATAGAATGCTTTGTATTTGAAGGGACATTTAAAGACCATCTAGTTCCAACCCTCCTGTCATGATCAGAGACATCTTCCACTAGACCAAGTTGCTCCAAGTCCCATCCAGCCTGGCCTTGAACACTTCCAGGGACAGGGCATCCACAGCTTCCCTGGGCAACCTGTGCCAGTGTCTCACCATCCTCATACCAAAGAACTTCTTCTAAGTCTAATCTAAATCTACGTTGCTCTAGTTTAAAAACATTGCCTCTTGTCCTATAACTACAGGCCCTTGTAAAAAGCCCTTCTCCATCTTTCCTCTAGGCCCCTTCAGGTACTGGAAGGTCACTATAAAGTCTCTCCAGTGCCTTCTCTTCTCCAGGCTGAACAACCACAACACTCTCAGCCTGTCCTTTCAGAAGTGCTCCAGCCCTCTGGTCATCTTTGTGGTCCGCCTCTGGACACACTCCAATAGGTCCATGTCCTTTTTATGTTGGGAGCTCCAGAACCACAAAGTCAATGTTATTTTTGATTGTCCTTTTTGGTTGTTGCATTTTGGGCATTTCTGCAGTGAAGGCTGAGGGAAGATTTACATTTTCCTGGCCTGTGCTCTGATCTTCAAGTCCTGTGACTGTGATGGGACAGATTTGAGCCCAAGATATAGATGGTACTGAGATTTACAACACCCTAATACAGGTTAAGTGCAGTATTTTTTTTGTGCATGTGGCTTTTGGAGTAGGAATGTCCAGTTTTCTGCCAGATCCAAAGCCTGAAAATGAGGCTTGTATTTTCACAAAAGCTAAGATTAAGTTGTAGCTTTAAGTAAGTCTTGAAATATTCAGAACTTGAGTTAGGTGGAACAAAACCTGTCTCCACTCAATGAACTATAATTCCCTTGGCAATGACAGAACTTTTAACGTAGGTGGTCGGATAGGAGAAGGCACACTGTGTCCTAGACCAAGTGCTGGTAGTGGGTGGACTGCCAGGACAGAAAAGCAGGAGGGACAGTGGAGTTAGTGCTGTGAAGAATAAGAGTGCAAAGAGCAGTACAGCACAGTTTGCACAGAGCAGCAAACCAAATTTTGTGCTTGAGGTAGCATATGTCCCCAAGCAGTGTGACATGGTGATGCCTCTCAGCTATATGTTGCATCTCATGAGCATTAAAAATCTGGCTTGTCTGCCACTCCAGGCATGCCGATCAGCTACGGAGGAATCTTCACAAGTGGAGGACACATGATTACTTTTTATGTGCAAGATACTCTAATTATCCTGTAGGGATTCATTTCAGGTTACAGAATTTTTATTGAAAACCATTTAATTTTCAGTGGCTGTCACTTGAAGTGGACAAAGTAGAGTAGAACAGGAAAATTACTTAGCGCAGGTTCAGACCCTTCATCATTTGCATACACACGTATTTTTATCTTCTGTTCATAGAGAATAGCAGTGAAGCTGATAATATGTATAGAATGCAGCGTGTTGCTAGTGTCAGACTATTAATAACAGTATGAAAAAATATATAATTTTACATTATAGCTGTGCTCATTTTCTGGATAAAATAACAAATATTTAAGTACATGTGTCTGACACAATACTGTAATATTGCATATACTCAACTTTCATGGGCAGTAACAAAAACAGTTATCACAGTAAAGAGCAAAAAAACAAACCAAAACCAAAAAAAAAACCAAACCAAAAAACATACCAATACTTTTGGGAAAGGATGTAAATTCATATGCTTCAGGGCATAAATCAGTCTGTGGATTAGGGGGAAATTTTCCCTGTGGGCAGGTTGTCTCTGTAACAACCTACTGCAGAGTTTTTGCATGCTCATCTGAAGCTAGCCAATTTTATAAAGTTTACTTAAGGAGGTGGACAACTTTTCTGATCCAGTATGTCTTCTGTGTATTCACACGAAAAATGAGAGTCTCTTACATGCTCTACCATGAGCAATTTTGTTTACTGTAACTCTGTTTTGATACTTTTCAAATGTAATTTAAACCAAACGATGAATAAGGTTTCCTTTTCTGTATACCTTCCCCTCTTCCTATTCCTCTTTTCGCTGCAGAGGAGTGTAAAATGCCATCTCCTTACAGTGTAGACAGATATTGTGTCTGGGTAACAATACCTTCAGCTCAGTAGAGTGCCCTCAGTAGAGCTGGCAGTTCCGTAGGAACAGAAAAAGTGACCAGCTGTTAAGTGTTGCCTCTAGCACTGCGTGACATAACTGGGACTCCTCTTCTTCTCCCTGATGCTTGTGATTGCAGGGCTTTTCCATGAGGGGGTGACTTCAACTAAAACGGTAGTTAAAACACTATATGGGCTCAATCGGGGCGGGGCAGTATTTCAGAGGGTTTGAGCAGAAACCAGACATCCTCACGAGAAAGCAATCTGTGTTTTTACAGTGTCTAAGCAACTTGTTTTATATGGGCTTTTTAGTCACGGGAGCTGTATGTGCCAATTATGGATGTGGTCCACTTAGGCTGTCACACCTTGCACTTCTTCCCTCCATCCCTGCAGCAATGAGGATTCAGGCAGGGAACTCAAAGGAAAGCCATTCCCCAGTCTCAAGGGAAGGGTGCAAGTTACAATGTATGAGTATTCAGCCTTCCTTTTGTGGGGTCTCCACTGGGACAGTGGTCCTGCTCCTCAAAAGGGGTGGGAGAGCTGGAAGGCTGGGGAACCAGCACTGCTACAGGCATTTAATGCCATATTTATTGCTTTGATTTTGGGCATCTCAGTGTGAAGTCAGTGAAAGCCACAGGAATCCAGCACATCAGAAAATCAGACCCATCTTGTTTTAAATTGACTATCCAGAGCAAAAAGCCGCTTTGAACAAATTTTACTCTAGTTCTCTGTATATACTTTCTTACCAGCTTTTGTATTTAAAGATATAACAGCACTTTCCCATCACAACCATTTTGGTACATCTGTGAATATGGAACACTTTTTTGTGTGTGTGTGTTGCTGGTTAGTATTACTGCTTTTAGTATTTGCTCCACCTCAAATTTTCCATGTTTATTTGCATGGAGTTAGTGCGAGTCACCTCTCCAGCACCACTGTACTCCTCAGAAGCAGTAAGGCTGTGGTGAAGATGATGTGCTTGTGGTGAAGATTGGTGCTTGGGTGTTTCCAAGTCACTTGGTCCTAACCCCATAGGAGCCTTGGTTACAGCCCACCCCTGGGGCCTACAGCAGGATGCAGGTTCTGTCTCCCACCACAATATCCAGCCCACTAGAAGTACCTCTAGATAAAGGGCAATTTCCACAGCAGGACTAATTTTTGGAGTACTGATAGAAGTTTTCAGGGTTGTTAGCTCAAATAAGTTTGGAAACTGGTGGATTATAGGACAGCTCACAGTTCAGCAAGCTGTTGCCTGAGGATTTTTAGAAAAATAGGAAAGAAAAAAAAAGGAGAGCAAAATAAAAACATATGAACTTATGCTAAAATAGTCCTCTGACTTGAGGCATTTCAGTTTTAACTTGGAGTGGAGATTGTGAGAATTCAGAATTTTTGCAAAGCAGACCCTAGCCCAAGTGTCTCAAATTGACCACCCAAAGTCAGAAGCTGCTTCTGACACTTTTTGCTTTTACTTTATGTATGAATTATTAAACTGCCGTGAATTGCCCATTCATCCTCAGGCTTCTAAACTGAGTTTGAAAGACTGTATATTCTGTACAATTACAGAAAACCGAGGTTATGCAGATGGAAAACACTTCTCTGCTGTAGTTTTCTCCTAAGACGTCTTACAGCCCCTGCACAGAATGCAGCTGGATGTTTTTCAAGTACTTCTTCAGGAATGGCACAGGGAGATATTATATGCACGGCGATAGGAGTATCTGAGGCTTCCACAAAAGGCAGTAATTCCAGGAAGCGATGATCACAGGAAGGTGTGGTGCTCCTTTCAGTGGTGATATAAATGCTTGCCAATTTGTTTGAATGCCACTGCCTAAGCATGTCATGATTGCTTTCCCCTTCCCCAAGAACTTCCATGGAGACCAACGAACATCTATGCTAGCATTACTGACACAGAGTTTTACCTTCTAAAAGTAAGATATTCAGGGGACTTTCTCCAAAATGCTCCTCTGGTGATGACCAAAGTTTGCTGAATCTGTTATTAAGTAATATCCATTAATTCAGTAATCCACCAGAAATTAGGACTCTAAGCAGCTTTCTGTATTAGCTCTTATGGATTTCTCTGAGACTTTATCACACGACAGTTTTCAATCTCAGCGAGCTACTCCAGGTCAGCAAGTAAAAGGCAGTAACAAAGCAAAGCATAACATGTAACAAATTCAATGAGCATCTATTATCAGCCTGATTACACGCTGCACCACACAGAGTCCTAATGATTTCAGTGAGGCTCCATGCAGCATAAGGAGTCTCCGATGCAGATTAGTTTACAAGATCAGGGTCTCCATATGGAACATCTCCTCCCTCCACCCCTTCCTGTTCTGTATAGAGCAGTGTAAAACAAAGGCCTGCCTTTCTGCATATTTGCAAGGTTTCAGTTGTTGGTAGGCTTGCACAATGATTTAAACAATAATAGCTAAGAAAATATTTCTCAGTGAAATATAAACCTATCTTGGCTTTTCTAATTTTGGTCACTCACTGCAAACTTCTCTGTCCAGTCACCTTCCTAATAATCATTTTGATGCATTCCCGCTGCCAGAGCATTATGTATAGATGCCTAAATTCTTACCGTTCAGTTCCCAGATATAGTTTCATGGAATGAAAGGGCTGGGTGTGTAATATTAAGTGAAAAAAATGAAATGTCAGAAACTTCATATTGATACTTTGATCAGAAGCAACATGAGACTGAAAGTTTTTGAACAACAAACCATTTGAGAGTGTGTAACATGCTTGTGAAAATATTCATAGCATAATTAGATAAATAACAGATCCAGTGTCTATTTTTACTTTTCCTTGATGAGAAGCTTTGCAGGAGAGACTGCTGGTAGTTAATTCTCCCTAACAACAATCTGTGTAATCACAAACCCCAATTAGCTGTGCCTGTTCTATGCTATACAAACTATTTCCTTAGCGCTTCACATCACTACTTTGTAATTAGCTTTCATCTACACGAGCTTTGACTAAAAAAATATAAAAGAGTGTAAGTGATTGTACTGCCACTCAGTATTCTGCGAAATAATCGCTAGCGATTTCAATCAGATTAATTTTATCACCCGTATTAAGGAAAATTACCTCCCTCTTCACTCGCTACAGCTGAGGGCTATTTCATTTCCTGAGATGTTCATAAAAGCATAATATAAAGCAATCTGTAATTGTAAATATCCTTCCCTAATAACTTTGAGATATTTCCTTAATACATCTTTACATTTGGAGTTTCCGTTCCATAAAATACAGTAACAAGTGCTCTATTATGTTTTAAGTGTGTGCTGTTAAGCTGGACAACTTAGCGCTGTCCTTCCTGTTTTTACATAGGGTTATATTTAACTTGCAGATAATGGGAACAAGGTTTAAAAGTGATGGAGCGGAATAATGGCGTTACAGCAATAATATATCTTGCCTTCGTGAGGAATAGAACTTTACGGCCTATTTCAGGTCAGCCAACACCAATTCCATTTTTCACAGCCTGACAACTTTCACCTTCACCCACACTCCAGATGGGTATTAAAAACTACTTTCCAAACAAGACTGTGGTTTGGCTAAACCCATGCCCTGCACTCAGTGAGAGCCCTTCCGATACTTAAAATCCAAATAAAATAATATAAAATAGAATAAAAGCAGGCAGCCTGCAATAGCCCCATGCCACTGGCTTGCATGGAGAAACTCTCAGGTATTCGCAGAGCAAAGCAGGCTGCTCAGATCCTACAGGAGGGGTCACAGTGGAGGAATTTCCACAACTGCAACGCTTGCATGCTCAACTTCTGCAGGGAAGACATAGCATTAGCACAGATTTAGCACCTGGTTTATGGAAAATGTGAGAAGAGTGCTAGAGGATCACAGAAGCCCAATATATCACCACCAACAAGATTCATTAAAGTGTTCAGGCCACCAGCACTTTTCTCTGAAGATAGATTTAGGAGATGAGCGTGTGAGATAGCTTGTGTGGGAAGCTTCCAACCAGGGCAGCTGGGAACACAGTTGACATTTCCCTGACTTGGTCAGACTCCCGTTTTTATCTGTAAGCACTGGTCCTGAACATATCTGTGTATTAAAAACCCAACAAGACACACACACACACACACAAAAAAACCAAAAACATAAAAAGCACCAGGTTGCTAAAGTACATTCTCAGCTATGCGTGTATGTGCTGTCTGCACTACAGGGCTTTCCCCCAGCATCCTCAGCTTCGCCACAGGGCTACAAGGTGAATGATACAGAAAGGCTGCTCACTTTAGGACCACCACAACTCAAGGCTCTTTGAAGCTGCCCCTATCCTCTTCTGAAAGCAGTCTTCCAATCTTTCAAAGGTAAAGACACCTCATCATCTGAGCTACCTCATTTATATATGCTCCTTAATATGCTCTAGCAGACTTATGTCTTGGACTGTCTCAATCCTAATTACTGCAGGTTGAGAGCTGTCTGTACACAGGACATCTACTTGTCATGCTGGGGAGATGACTAAAATGTGACAAAGGCCAAGATGGGTGAGGGAGCATCCCTAGCGTAGAGGAGAAGTCTCCCTGCCTGCTGTGGTGGAATCTGAGTTGTTCCCAAATAACGAAGTCCTGGAGGAAAATGAGGTGTTTGCACAGCTAATCACAGGGGTTTCCCCAGCGCACTGTGAAACGTTGTGCATTGCTCTGCATCCCTTGGCACTTTGAGACTGTGCGTGAGATGAAGAATAACATGGTGTGTCTTGAAATCTTATGAATGGGGTGGGGGTTGTTTGAGAGGTGTTGCTGTTTTTCTGTGTCATGGTATCAGAATATGGAGGATATTACAGATAACAGCTCACTGGAATCAAACATATTGTACTCATACTTCTTTCTACAGGAGCAAGATGAACTTTCTAACCTTTTGAGCAGGCATGGGAAGAAGTTCATTCTCATCTAAATCAATGCCTTGACCATTTGTAAATGTGCCTCTTTGTATGTATAGATGGAACACACCAGCTAGATGGGCTACAACGGGTCAATTTCCTTTGCTGTTCACTTAAGACAGAGGACAGACATTTAAACTCCACTCCTTCCTAGTATACCTGTCTCCATAATGGTAGAAGACATTCAAGACTGGATTATACACATCATCTGAACATGAAAGAGATACTAAAGACATCAGAAAGTGATTTTCAATTGCCTGAGTCTCTGCAGGAATCTCTGTGCCTGAATCTTTCCCAAGGATGTTGTCAGGAAATAGGTCTGGAGCTGATATATCCCCACGTGGCACAGGTATTCCCGTCAGAAGCGTCAGCTTCCAGTCACTTTTTTTCTGCTTAAGGAGCATGCAGGGACAGGCACGCATCAGGCAGAAACACTGAATCCTCTGGGGAAAATGAGACAGAATCATTGCAAGAAGAAAGGCTTAAGTTTATACATCTGCAGAAAAATTCAAACGTGCTGAATTTTCATTTTCTCGTGCTTAAATTCCTACTTCTGAGAAGACCAGCTAATAAATAAAGTCACCTATTACTGTTATACAAATGTTATATCCCCACTGTTTTATATTGTCAGGAAATAAAGTGAAACTAGTCAAAATTCAGTATCCCTGGCAAGTATCTGAAACTCTTTTTATGTGGAATGAGGATACAGCTAGGGCTGAAAGAACATGTGTTTTCAGTCCCACTGAAAATTTCACTGTCTTCATATTTGCTTTTATCCAAATTTGGAACAGAAAGTCAAACACAGACTACTGAAACTTCTGAAAATCACAAAGTTCAGAAATGTCAAAACATGTCACTTTAGTATTTCTGATCTAAAGAAAATGCTGAACATTACAAAACTGCAATGCTGAATAACATTTTTTGAATGGAACCAAAGCATTTCATTTAGCTCAATGCTAATGTAAGTCTCCCTGAAATGATCTTGATACTTCACCAAAGCTGGAGTTTAGATGCCTTGCATTACTAATTTTTTGCTATGGACAAATTTTCTGAGTGTGCAACATAGTACATCACTCATCATAAGAATACCCAGGTTGACCCTAAATAAGGCATCCATCTGCATCTTGCAAAATCTAATCCACTAAGGAGATGTTTCTGTGTGGATCTTGGTCACCAGGACATTAGGCATGATGACACTGCAGGGCAGCCCAGATAGATGTTGAACAGATCTGAAACAAAATACTTCGTTCAAAAAACGAAAGGGGTTTGGATTTTGTTGATCCAGTCCCAAGCAAGACACTCTTTTCCAGATTTCTAAAGGCTGATGATGTAATTGTTCAACGTCATACTGAACGATATTGATCTGTACAGTGGTCATTCTTAAGAATGACCACAGCATCTTTAAAGATGCTCTGGACTTCATTGGGGTAAAATAATACGCATTACTGAGGAATTACATTGATGGTTTGTGCTGCTTTATCATTACAGTTTAGAATGCTTTGAGGTATTTTACTCAGCTAAAGTTAGATAAGATAACGTTTTCTGACCACTATAAATACGTATTGCTGTCACATTTAAACTAGTAGATAATTAATGCAGAGCCAGCTGCTACTAAAATACTGTACTAAGACTTGTTAATACAAGGCTCTAATAAAGCTGTTAATACTGATAATACCATACTGCATTTAAAACTGTTGCAAAATTTTCCTTAGAATTGTCTCCTTACTATGGAGGGTTTTGTTACATTTTTGGTTTCTTTTTATAATTAACTTCCACTATTATACATCAGGTTACATGTTATAAATAAAGTCAGCCCTTGCCTCAAGGGCCATGCAGTTTAAAAGGCAAGAATAAGAAAGTCAGGAGGTGTCAGAAAACTAAAATAAGTAGGATTCATTATTTGCCTTATAACAGAAGCTGGAGATCAAGTCAAGCACAGGATTCTGTTGTTTGTACGCGCACTGCAGACAGATGAGAAAAGATAGTCTTTGGCCTGAAGAGCTTTAATTAAAATAATATAGAACTATAGGAAATTATAGCTCAACAACATGTTTTTTCTCTTAAGAGTCTCTTCTTTCTGATTTTCATTCAAATCCAAGAAAATCAGCAGTAGGGATGGGCATTTCAAGGTGCAGTCAAAACCTCTTCAAATCTGTGGAAGTTTTGGAGTATGGCTGTTAAAAATTGAACTCCATTTACTCAGATGTCCAAGGAATATCCTACTGTAAATGAAAGGAAGGCATTCTCTGCTAATTCACTCACTGTTACAATAAAGTTAACTGAAACTGAAAATAGTTCTGATCACCAGAGTCAGAAATTGGTATTCCAAGAGTTTCATAACAGAAATTGGTTTGCCTCCATTTTACTAAATTATACTGTTCAGTAGTTAGAAACTCATTTTATAAGCAAATACGTACTTACCTATTTTTTAAGGCTCTGACCCGCTGCTCATCTTAATGGCTTATAACTAAGAGTGTTCCAACTGGTTGATACCATCTGTCTGAATCTGCTAGACAAAAGGGTAGCAGACTAGGTCTGTGGCTCTAGCTCATTTAGTTTATATTCAAGAAACTGTGACATTAGTCTTCAGTATGGAACACTGTTGAAATATTATGAAAGTCAAATGATTGTTTTTCTTTAACAGAAAAAAAAAAGCAGCGAGTAATTAAACAGGAATAAAAAAGAACGACATGGCAGCTGTGGGCTGTGTTATTCTCTTGTCCCTAGATATGGATGGGCATTGAAATAACTTGTCTTCTGGGAATTCAGAAAGAGGCACAGAAGGGGAAAAGTAGGTTTCTGAGTGCCCAAAGTTAAAACCATCTCAGTAAAACAAAGGCAAGAGGGAAGGGGAGTGGATGGCTGCTCTGAATTGTGCCTGGGGACCAGACCCTTGGGCTTGTGTATCATTGCTGCAGACGGTCCTATGGTTGGTTCCCATGTGGATTCAAGGTGTATGATCACCTTCAATAAGCGGAAAAGACTGTCAGTGACAGACTTAAAAATCCTCTCTGCCACAGGAGGTGGCAGAAGACCTTTCAGTGCGCGGATGTTAACTGCCTTCAGGCGTAAGCAAAAGGCAAGTTTGTGTCAGTGACCAACATAGTTTCTGACATGCAGTGCCCGTGACACTGAATATTAAGGGTAAGAGAGATCAATGCCCCATTTTATAGAACTCAAGGTTTATACTCTAAAAGCCTGTTTAGAACATGTTTTTCACCCCAAGAGTTAAACCCTGACTAAAACCTTTTTTTTTAACATAAAGGACCCAATTTGCTAATGATTTGTGTCCATGTACAAATCAACTTAATAGCACTATTTCTGGAAATATTACACACAGAGAGATAAGTTTCACATTCATCAAAGCTGTTTAAACCCATTTAGAACCTTTTTTTTCCTTGAAAAGCATTAAAAAGATTTAGCAGTTTAAGGAGAGATCAAGGCTATTTTCACACAATTATTTGAAATTGTTAAAAACTGCCTCCGCTTTTTCTCAAATGTACATTATGATGTCATTAGGGCAGTTCTGACAGTAGTGTAGACAATAGATTTTTTTCCTCCCTTCTTTTTTGTAAATATTTTTCAGAGTTGCTTTAAGGACTCTACTCTGGCCGTTTGGATCCACAGCTGTCCTGTTCCCTTGAGAAACAGATATTGTAATTACTAATCTGTGAAGAATCAGAAAATTATTTGTCTTTTCACACTAATGACTCTACTTACATTTCAAGCTCTTACCAATTAAAAAGTTCTCTTGAAAAAGATTTGGTTTTAGCAAGGTTGTTTTTGTTTTTTTTTCTATCCAATGGGAGGGATGATTTACAGTTTAGATCATGGAAAAAACTAACAATTTCTACCCCCCTCCCTCCATTAATTAAGCATATGCTCGGTTTGCTGCATAATATAGTTTGTCTATGTTTTGTAGGGTTTATTAGACTCTGTGGCAGTTCTGAGCACTTTTGTTGAAAGAAATTTTTAGAATAATGTTTTTCCTCAAATCTCATTTGTCCTGAATCAGGCAACATAGTTAAACATACAAAGAACAAAGTTTCCATTACTCCTCTGTGATTCAGCCTTGCAACAGCCATCAAAATTAAAATTTCCTTTTACTCCAATCTAATTAAAATTAATTGAAAGCACATGCTTTAAGCCAACTTGCCATACTGTCAAAGTAATCAGTTTGTCTTATTCTAGATAAAGCCATACCTGCTCACTAAAGGTACACACGTTCTGTGTTCTTCACTCACCTTTGAATATTAATAAACTACCCAGAAGGCATGTGAGAACAGTTTTCTCAGACAGTGCTTTGGTTTTTAGTGAAAAAATGTTTTCAGAAGATAAAAAAGCAGTCACACTATTCAGAGACCCTAGCCAGGCCATGAAATGAAACTGAACCGGTCATTCGAGGGACTCCTCCTTCAGTGTCTTGGAAGATACGTGATCAGTGTGATTTAAGAAAGTGAGTCTGTAGTGAAAGAGATGGGGAAGACAGACACAGGAATGAAGAAGGCGCATTGGAAATGTTTAGCTTACACAGATAAATAACCAACAACTAATGGTATCATTAATCATGAGACAAAACTCCTTTCCTCATCCAGCACAAGAACTGCAAGACAATCCTACAGGATACTGATTGTACATAATATATGTCTGCTTATTGAATGAAGTCAGAGAGTTAAAAATAATACTCTGATAAATATTTCTAAAGTACTCAAAAAGGTAAGGAGCATTCTTCTTTTCCCGCATCTCGAGTCCTTTCCCTGCCTGCTCATATTCTCCCTCTTTTGGTTGACAAACACAGCTTTGTAGGTGAGAGACAGACACAAGTGTATGAGCACACACAAACAGACACACACTTGTGCGTGCACGCACACACGGAAGTTTTACAATCATAGAATCACAGAACAGTTTGGATTTGAAGGGACCTTAAAGATCATCTAGTTCCAATTCCACTGTCATAGGCAGGGTAACTTTAACGTTTAACTTGATATTTGGGTTAGAGGCTGCTGTGCAAAGTCTGGTGGAATTATAACATGCATCTCCAACATAAAGACACTATTCCACTTTTCGCAGCTTCCAATAAACGTAGTAACTAGGAAAAAAAATGCAACACAAAAATTAAAGACATTTTCCTGGCACTGCCATATACAGAATGTGTAATATAGGTAAATCAGGAAAATCAGCATTTTTTATGTCTCTGCCTTTTTATTTGTTTACTTTTGTAGAAGTAGATTCCTTCATTATAGATTAATCACTTTGCACATCTTGTGACCAGTGTTAAGGGAGCAGAATGAGTCCATTAATGCCCTCCATTTCCACTGTGACTTTCATCAAAAGATCTCAGAGGACACTACTACATGATATAATCCCCACAACACCAGCCTGACTATTAGCAGTTATTTTTCACAAGTAAAATCACAACTGTTTTTTTGGCAGCAGTGCCAATATAATCAACCTCCTCGCTTTCCCCTTTTCACTTTCCAAGGTACTAAACAAGTTTGCATGCTCCCACCTCTACATCTTACACTGGTCCAGCACAAACGTTGGTGAGCCGTGTGGTAGACAGAATCAAAGAACTGGAAAAAAAAACAAACAACTGTCTTTGGGGTCAGAGGAACTATGTTTCTGCCAAGTCAGTCCCCAGCTGTGACCCACCAAATACGTGTTTGTGCCAACACAGCACTGGGGTAGAAACAAGTGGCCAGGAGAACAGAAGGGCACTACTCTGCCTACCAGCTATCACTGCTGTTGAATATCTACCTGTAATATAAAAAAGGATCAAAAATCATATCTTTAGTTACTCACTCAAGGTCACAGAGAAAGTCAGCAGAGACAGGATACGGTCCCAGAAGTCTGCTTACGGAGTCTGCATTGCCCTGATAGAGAAACCCGTTTTAAAGTAGCTCTTAAAAAGTTTTCAGTGGCTCGCTTCTCAGGATATATAATTGCACATTACTTGTGGCATTTTAATCACTTCTGAAAGTACTGTCTGGAATTGTAAAGTTATTTGAAGGCAAAGCAATCTCCAACATGCATAGTTTAAAACAGGCTAACGTTAGAAGTCTGCATTGTTCACAGGCAAGTTAATCAGGTCTTTTTCCCCCTCTTCCCCTAAACTGCATGCCAAAAGATGTATGATCCACTTTCTGAGCCGGGTCACCTTTAAGAGCATAGTGACACGCCACAGAATTACTCGCCAGTCTCCACCAGAGATGTCTGCAAGTGCAAAGCCTGTGACAAAGGACTGAAATGACAGCACTTTGACTCACTTCTACATTGTGTTTGTTTAGGAAGGTCCTAGAAATTGTATTTCACCAACCACATTCGCTATCAACACACAATTATCTGGCTTAATCATGTGGAACAGTGGCAAATTCACCTGGGGCTTAAGAACTAATGACATTCTCGTCTGAGCTGCTTTAGTGAAATGGCCTAGCACCTGAAGCAGGAACAGCAAGATTGCTCAAGAAAATTTGGTTTTCTTTTTTCATTTCACAGCATAGGGGCTCTGCTCAAATCAACAAACGCTCCTGATTAAATAGCTGTGGTAGTTGACTTATTTGCACTTGTGTGTATGGCTCTGAATGTACATTGAGAATCTCTAACCTTTACAGGAAAAGAATTGTCTGTGACTTGTTTTTAATACATTGTCCTTTTTGACATAGAAAATAGTAAAATAATTTCATATTTGATAATTTTGGTGTGATGAGATCTATAAGTGTGGGTAACTCCAAATATTCCAAAGTTAACGCTGGGGCTACAGCAAAAAGAAACCCCACCCTTTCTCATGCTGAATGTATTTGTATCTATTTTTGTCTAAAGCCTGGGCAGGGCCATTTAAATTCTGCTTGCTCAACAGAAATTCAGACCCTTATGTTGGCTTCCCCCCCTAGTACAGAGGAGATGAGTTGTGTTGCTGCTGACTATGCCATTCAATCACAAAAGTTTACAGGCTGCAAAGAGGAGAAATGGAGTGTTCAGACTCCTGAATGCTCCAGAAAAGGAGTAAGAAGGTTTGGGGGATTATCCACTTCTATTTTGCCTGCGGGAAAGAAGCTAGCCCTGTTTCTATGAATAAAGTCTGAAAAAAAAAAAATCAGGAAAATATAGTAGGTGAGGCTTTCATAGTCACCTTTCATAGTCACTTTTAGCACTTCTTAGTTAAGAAATCTGTGTCTGGGCAAAACACTCGTAGACTTGAATAGAAAACCATAAAACAAGGTAGCCCAAAATCAGTCATAGTGTGACCACTTTTCCTGATACAAAAATCAATTAGCTTTAACTACAATATGCATATTGGTTCAGATTGATATACAGATGAAATTTAGTTCATGCAGAAAAGCTGCATGGCCACTCAAAGTTGATTATGCATTCAACTCTTAATACTACTACATCCTACAATTGCAGCATCAGCACCAAGCTATATTTGCAACAGAAGCCCCCTGTATGGTCGACATATCCTGATTTCTCCCCTGTGAGCACAAGAAGCACTCGTGTAAGGTAGTGCATAAAGCAGTTTTTTGCTAGATCAGCCTATGCAGGCCACATTTCATAAGCCCAGTGTCCTATCACTGGTTGCCTACCCCCTTGTAATCACTGGAGAAATCAGTGATGCAGGATTCTCTTAGTGAGTAGCAGCATTGCAGGTAGTCCTGCCAGGTTATCTGCAAATACGCATTTCTTCTTTCAGGTTAGTGCCTAGACACAGTCAGGCACAAATCTGGCCAAAAAAAAGTCTTGCTGAAAGACAGCAAACGCAAGTCCAGTTTTGTAAACACAGGGCTAGAAAACAGTCCATAGCCTTAGAGGCACACAAGAAAACTCTTCATTATGGTCACAAATGAAGTGAGTTTGGTTTGAGGTTGGTCTCCAGAGGAACAGCTTACTGACATGTCATGTCATTTAACTTCAAAGAGATGATAGTTTGCAGCATGTAGACTGAGGTAAGAAAGAGTAGAGCGGCTGAGCTATCCAGATTAGCTTTAAGTAATGTTCAAGCATGTAAGGAGGGGGCTAGAGAACTCTTGTTTGCTGTGGTACTATAGGAGCTACTTCAACACAAAACTAGGTAAAATAAGCATAATTTTGGAGACTATGAGGAAAATTAGTTCTTCACAGCAAGTCGTCTGTGCTGAAAAATTCTGAGGCTTACCTGGAAAGTCCAATACCGAGCAGCTATCAGAATAAGCTGTCAATGCCACCACCTTTGAAGCCCTCAGCATATTGCGTTGTGCCTGGAATTTCACAAGTGTCCAAAAACTCAGTTTCTAACGTATACCTCAGAATCACTACTGTTGATGTCATGGGGAGCTTGGGATTTCTAGGAATGCCAATGACAGTCTACTTATTTACTTAACAAGCATTGGACTTGGCACTGTCTCAGCAGCCACACGACAGCCTGCCCTTGGTCTCTGTACTGGGCTTTGCATGACTGCAGGGATTATTTCCCCCTTGATGTCTCATTCTGTCATAACTGTAATGTCGTTAGCACTCCAGATCGCCGTGCTTTTTAAACCTTAACTCACCACTCGTATAAAGCAGTATAGCTTGACTGAAGTCAACAGTTACAGCAAATAATATTGACAGAGTATCCTGACAGTAAATCCAACTCACCAACATCAAGAAAGTGCTTTTTCAACATATCTGTGTCACTGTTTCTATAAGACTGCTCTGTGCTCTAAGAAAAGGCCATACTTTAACATTGGAATATCTAACATCTCAGGTAAAAGACCACAGTTACCAAAACCAGTTGTATTTTGGTGACAAACAGGAGGAAAAATGCAGTCAGCATGGATTTGTATGGCCTCTGCGACACCAGTGCATTGCCACCAAGAGCGGTTTAGACAGTGAGTTCAACAATTTGAAGACACAATACATTCACTGTATGACAGCAAAAGAGTGTCACTGAAAATGGGGAAAAGTTGCTTCCAAATAGTCTTACCTTATGTTCTCTTTGGGCATTTTTCTGTTAAGGCTGTAGTATTGGTTAAATGACAGAGAAGCAGAAAATGTGAGACCAGGTGCATTAATGCTGGTATGTATGTGAATCCTATCATTAAAGGGCTTCATGCCAGTCCCCATACAGAAGTTACTATAGGTACAGTCACTTATCACTAATACTAGGTTTCATCAGGCACATCCGAATCAGGAAATAATATGGTAATTTTCACAGTCACCAAGGGCAAAATATTTATGGTGCAGTGGTTTAATATATCTGTATCTTATATTTCTAAGATTGTACCTGATGACATAATAAGAGTTTGAGTTTAAATAACAGCTGGATGGTTTCAGGAAGAAAAAAAAAAATGCACTGGTAGAAAGCTTACTCCTTTATAAAAAACCTTTTCCACGTTCATCAGGATTGCCAGCCTGGGGCAAGCTTAATTAAAGTCAATGGAGAAAAAAATTGAATACTTAAAAGTGCTATTTGGGGCTCACAGAGCTTGAATGACTCAAAATATGAAATATTCAATTACTAATAATTGTGAGGTTTTGTTTGGTGAGCATTTTGTCACTCACTCCACACATCACATCCTTCCCCTTTCTTTCACTGCTAGACAGAAGGGTTAAAAGAAAAGAAAAATAGCAGCTCAGCTCCAGGGGTGAAGAGGCACCCATGTTTCCCCAACCCATTGCTCTTCATCATCCTGGCCTCTCCCTTTGATTCAGCCTTCATGCTTCCTCGCTTGCTCCTTCCCTCTCTCCCTGAAACATGTTCGCTCTCCTTCCCATCTTTTCACTTGTTCAGAGGTTGCTCACAATTCATGAGGCAATGATCTGACTTTGAACATGACCTTACATTTAGCAGCTCTGTTGGTTTAGATACCTGCGAGAGTTTGAGTTTCTTACTGACTCAGGCACAGCATTTACCAAACTCAAATGCTTCAAATGGCAACTTGAAGGAAATGGTACCAGGACTTAGTTTTCAACACAAGCTCGACAGGCTTGGTAAAGGAAAAATCTGTTGGGCAAGAACAATGAAACCTGAAATGGTTTTATTTACTGGGTTGCAGCATTAGAGGAGGTGAGCTCAAATTTAAATATATCCTCTGCCTGGAGGTGCATCTGATGACAAATGCTGGGTTTTGCAGGCAGAGCTCATTCGGATTGATGCTGCAGTAAAATGCTGTGCAAGAGGTCAAGCAATTTCCTTAACTTCAGAATTAAAGCCAAATCCAACCAATGTTTAGATCAATGAATTAAAATAGGACACAAAAGAACTGAAGTCAGACTGCCAGACCAATGTTAAACATTTCCTATTCTACTGCAAAAATACTCCAAGTATTATGAACAAAGGACAGTTTGGGTTCAGTTTTGGGCTATTCAACAGTTCCAGAATTACTCTAAGAAACAAGACTAAGACTGATGAGGACAAGCTATTTGAGTGATTTTTTTTTTCGCATATTTTACTTTCTTACAATAAAAGAAAATCCTAACCTGGAGAAATGGCAAATTAATTAACATATTCTCCACTACTTAACGACATCTCAGTAGAAGGCAACTCTTAAAATGTGAAACCCTTGACATTGCCAGCATAGAAAAATAAAGTACATGTCTCTCAGTGGGTACCAGAGACCTATATTATGTCCTACTGTTGGTTACAGAATTTTCAATATTTTCTTATCCTTTTTCACTCATATGAACTGCAGCTTATAGCAGTGGTAATCATTTCCTGTGTTTGAAAAAGAGATGAAAGCATTCATGGATGAAAGCAAGTTGGATTTAATCTCCTTCTCTCTCATCCAGTGCACTGTACTGATCATTTTCCAAAAAAAACAAGACTTAAGCTCATTTTTGTCATGACAAAACTAGTTTCATAATAATCAGATGGCAATTCCTAGTGTACACAATTCTAATATAATTACCAGGAGGAAATGTAGAGGGAGTTGCAGGTTTGAGATAAAGAAAAGCCTGTGAATTTTGTATTAATGTCTCAGACTCTCTTATTTGTGCAAGTAATCAATCTTTCGGGGAGTAGAATAGTAATTCTTTGTGAAAAAAATGACAAGAGTCTGAGGAAGAAAGAAGATAATCTGAGTTTCATTCTGTACACAGCAGGTCAGCTGTGATTGACAAAGCTCATCACAAAACTATAGCTCCCGGAATAATCCCAATAGCAGAGTTTCATTTGCAGCCGAAGCAGTGTTAATGACATGTTTAACAGCTGCTTGTTGAAGTTTGGAATCTGCATTAACCTGCAGAGCAGTGAACAGAGAAATGAGGGGAAGTATTGAAATCAAGCCTTCATTATGCCGACAGCCCAGGGTAAGGGGTAGTGAGGGGTTCGTGGAGCAGGAGAGTAGAGAGGCACAGATTTGGAAGGTTCAGTTGCAGATAAGGATAGTCAAGGAGATGACAGCGTCTGATCGATGAACACAAAAGGCTGCAAAAGGGAACTGACGTGCCCAACTCAGTACACCAAGAGAGGGAAAAATTAGACAACTGGAATGAGCAAAAACGGAGAGGTGGAAAATGAAGGGAGGACAGCATGGCTTGTGAAGAGGAGAACCGACAGCACCATGCCTTGCAGGCTGGCACATTCCAGCCTGTAGCTGTTCTCTAACCAAGGGCCCTTGCCTACCCTATAAAAGGACCAATTTCACAGTACTCGGTCTCCTGTTACTGTGCATTTCAAAGTAAAGGCTAGTCCCCGTGGCAAGACACTGAATGCCTTTCCATGCCACACTGGTATCCAGTAGTTAGAAATTTTGAAATCCTGGTGTGACTCCAATCTTCCTGTACCAAAGCAGATGTTAAGAACCAGAGTACGTGTTTGAGTTGCTCATATACTGTACTCTTTTGTGCCAACCCCTTATCTCATAGTGTTATTACTAATGTCAGTGACACACGGGCAAAGGGCAAAGGCCTGGAAGTCTCTGATCTCTACATGCATGCTTCAAAAGGTTGGCCATGCCAGCAGGTATCTTTTGGTAAAGATGGCAACTAATAGAGGCATATGCATACAGTACCTTCATAGGTTAAACAAAATGCTTCATACTGTGCTTTGTTAATTTGAGTACTGGGATCAGCTTTGGCTTCCATCAAAAGTCATTGGAAGGCTGTCCCTCACACCAATTATGTCCACCTTTCTTGTCTGATGGACTGCTTAGCCAGTGTTTCTCATTGGACTGGGTTATTCTCTGCAGCTTCATGATACAAATGGGACACTTTTAATTCTGTAGAAAACCATATAATTTAGACCAGAAATTGTAGGTGGAAGGCACTTAACTTCCACCTCAGTCCCAGACTGTTTTAGGTTTCTAGGCAGGTAAATCCAAGCACATTACAGCTTGAACTGAAGAGCTCCCCATGCACCTGACAAAATGTCTTTCCAAAGATAGGCACTTGTACATATAGGAACAGTTGTGGTTAAGTTAGGTCTAGCAAGGCTAGACTCAGTAGACCCATCACAGTGCCTCTGATCACTATAGGTGCCTTTACTATTAACCCAGGTGACCATTCCTGTGAAACTGGAAAAGACTTCTGCCTTTCCAGCATATTTGGTAGCCAAAGGGCAAGCACAGGCCATGAAAGCAAATACAAGTTTGGAGGTGTACAAGCCTGACCCAAGTTTAGAGGTCACACTAATGGTAAGGTCTACTATTCAAACTGGTTATCATTTTCTTCCTGTGTCTACAGCTCCAGTGTTTCGATTTTTACTTCTTTTTTATTTTTAATTCAAATTTTTTTATCTCTGGTGAGGGTCAAAATTTCTGCTCGGGAAAAACATTGTCTGGGAAACAAGCCAAAACACAGTTGATGCTCTCTGAAAACAACAGGAGAAAGCAGAACAACATTGAATTGGCATGGTCCAGAGGCTAGAGCAGGAGTCAGAGACCTGTGTTATATAAATACCTTCAGAGTGACTTATCATAGGACCAAGGGCAATATTTCCTGACATTTTTGGTCAGAAAGGTTTTCATTTAGAGAAAAATCAAAATTACGCTAAATATTGAATGTTCCTATGGTCGTTCTCTCACTTGCTTGTTTGCATCTGGCAAACATGTTTGGAAGCAGTTTGGTGAGGAGCCTTTCCACAATCATTTTTCTAGACAACTTTCTGACATCTTAAGGCACATAGCAACCCAAACACTGCACTAGAGCAAAAATAGGGAGAGAAACATATGTAAGGCAGAAGTAATCTACGTCATCCCTCTCAGTCAAAATCTTCTACCACCACAGAAAATATATGTATTTTATCATTCTAACCTCTTGTCCAGAAAAATCATCTCATCCTGTGAAAAGTTTCACTTATTCTCACAGCTGTCCTGTGGACTTACATGTTTATAGTCAGCCAGACTTTGAGATCCATTTCTTATGTTTAAACAGACATTTGCTCACAGTGAATAATGTCCGATAGGGCTTTTAGCCTTCTTTATGCATACCTGCTAGCTATTACATTACCGAAAGACTTAGACGGTATTTTTAATTTGTCCCCTAAAACATATGCAATGGATTTACACAGATCTTGATGGTTTTGACAGTAAAATCTACTCCTGGGACAGTCTCCTTAATCCGTGTTGCCAAACAAACCTGAGGGCAAAGACAGAATGATAGTAAGCTGTTGAACATGAAAATAAATAACAAACAAAAGGAAATTAGATTTATCTACAAATGCCTTTGTTTTGATTTTCACAGCTACCTTTTTAATAAAACAACTATGTCAGATAGAGAATTTTCTCAGTGAGAGCTTAGGAAGTCATATTATTTTCAGCTCAGCCTTTAATTTTGCAGTGGCCAGGAAGTTTATTATAGAGTATATAAACACAGAAGCAGACTTAGTCTTTGGTTCTAAATACACAAAGATTCACAGTCACTAGAACTAGCCACAAGTTCAGTTGCTACCACTCTTCTTCATAATAATATCAGACTATTAGAAGTATTATTGACTTTTAGCATGGTTTATGAACTTTGTCAAGTGTTCTATCTTGTCCCATTTTGCTTCTCTACAATAAAGTTAGCTAATACATGCGAATATTACACTTGTAACAGCAAAAGCTCAATTTAACTTGGTTATGCAGAGGTTGGAAGACAGGGCTTTTCAGAAGCTGGGAGACAGAGTGTGTAGAAGATATGATCTATGTGAATCTTTTGGGAGATAAGTATTTCCTGATGCAAGCAAGTGGCTTTTAAATCAAAACAGAAGTCAGTACAACTTTGTCTGAAAATACCCTTTGGGAAACAACACTGCTGTGTTAAAGCAAGCTGTTGCAATCTCCAGTGACCATGAATCAGAATCATAGAATCATAGAATGTTAGGGATTGGAAGGGACCTCGAGAGATCATCAAGTCCAATCCCCCTGCCAGAGCAGGAATGCCTAGACTATGCCACACAGGAACGTGTCCAGGCAGGTCTGGAATGTCTCCAGAGAATTATATCAAGTCTGCTTAACACTGTCCATTAATATCATCCAGCTTTGCAAGCCTTGTCCAAGGAAATTGTCAGCAGTGTTCCAGGAAACTGGGATAAACAGGCATAGAAATGATGATGAAGCTACTGAAATGTCCTCAAAGACAGCAGTGGGAGCTAGATATACAGTATTATTGACCACTGAGTACCTTTACCAAAAACCCGTTTGAAACTAAGGATATTAATCTGTGCTTGTATTTATGCTTCGGCATAACAAAGTGTCTCCATAAAAAGTGGGATCAACTTTTTGCACAATAAGGAACTGCCAATACAGGGATTACCTAGTAGGAAGAGGGAAGTATGCAGAAGTTGGAGAATACATTAGTTTTCATTCTGTTTTGGTATAAGTTTGCAGTCCTCACATGCTTTTTTACAGTTGTTTAAGGAAAATAATAATAAAAAAAAAGAGATGCAACCTTTGACCAAATGCACATACAACACATACACACACTACAGCCTAATTTGGTGAGAGGAAATGAGAAGATTTTGACACCTTTCAGTGGGAGCATATGTTATATTTACCATTATCATTTCAGGGCCTTTATTATAGCCGGATAAGAATGAGGTGGCAGTAACATAAATGAGAATAAAACTACATACCTGTCTGAACAAATTTCTTGCACTAATGGGTTGAATTACAGGAGACGATCTTGTTGCCATATGTGCGTTTTGCTCCTCTTAACCATATGGCTTTATTGCTAAGCAAAATATTTCTAGATTTCTATTTTTTTCATCCTCAAGCTGGGACAAATGTCAGCATTTTGAAATTTTTCCCATATCAAGAATGGAGGGAAAAAATTCTGTCAAAGCAGTTAAAATATTTCCTTTACATATCAGACTTCTACAAAAGTTTATAGTATAATAGCCCAGCTTACAAAGCAATAGGTTATTTTGAGATGGAAATAGACATTTTTATACAAAAAAAAAATGTCAGAACAGAAAGATAATTCATCAGGGTTTTGAAAAATTTGAGTTTGAATGAATCAGCATATTTAGCAAATAAATACTACTTAAATTGAACATTTTTTCTGTTATCTCTAAATCAATATAATGCATGTTTTGTGATTTGAAGGGAAGCCAATAAGCTTTGTTTTAGTGCAAGAAGCAATTTAGGGAAATGTGAAAGTGGAAGAGGAAAGGCAGACAGAGGTAGGTTTTGTGGAGGATCAGAGGAACGGGACACGGGAAGAAATGAAGAAAATGAGCAAATAAATGAGCAAAGCATAGAACACAAAAGACAAGATCAGAACTGTGTTTTCACCTGTGGTAAAGAGAGAAAATGTGAAGTCCTCACTTTTTCATTAACCTAGCTCTGACTTAAGCTAATCGATGCCCTTATTTTGGATTTGAGTCAAGAAGGGCTGATGAAACCCTATGGTCATAAGACAATATTAAACTAGGCCTGTGATTTCCACAGCCATTACCACATACAACACACTAGGTGAATTCCTGGAGTGTATCTCCTGGTTTAGTTCCTCCTGCGAGGATCAGTTTCATACACCCTGAGACTCTCCTGTTATGTAAATCAAAATGCTAAGAACAGCCAAGGGCTAATTTGCTTCAATAGCACACTCCCAAGCTGGGAAAAAAAACATGTTAATGTACCAAAACCTTGGCTAGATTTGTAAAGAAGGATAGAGCCAGCAAGAGAATCCTCCCTCTGAAATTATTTCCTAACTGGAGGGAGAAATGATGGAGAGCTCTGTGAATGAGCGGCAGCCTTCTTTTAGCATTTTCCCACCAATGTCCACCTCACATTACAATCAGAAAATATAAGTGAGCCTTCATCTTTCCCTTTCTCACAGGCATGAAGGAAAGATCAAGACTAATGACAAGCTGGAGAGTGAGGACAGAAAAAAAAATGGGGATGTTACCTCTACCACATTGCAAGGCAGAGATTCTGATTCTCTGCCACATTTTGGGGCAGAATGCAGCTAGTAGTCCTGCCCTCCAGTGCCCGGACTAGGAAACACGTTCCCCAGCTACATGACCCAACACTGTGAATTCTTTTCCCAGTCATATATTCCAAAACATGGTTATTCCATGTCAAGAGAGAAGACACCTGGAGCATTCACCTGGACACAGCTGAAGGGCCAGAGGGAGGTTTTAGCAAAAGTCTTGCCATTCCTGATGTGTTCTTAGACACTCAGAGAGACCTCATCCTGTTTAAATCTGCAACATGGACCTAAAAGCAGATGCACTCTCTGTAAGTATTACTGAGATCAAAGATATGACCAATTATTGCTTATCTCTTAATCATTTTAGGTTTTAAGAACTCAGTTAATGTAAAGTTAATGCATGTTTTCCCTGGTATTTTTAAAGGTCATCCAACCTTTTCTTTAAAAGTTCAAAAGTATGAACTAATACCATAGTAAATGTTCAAGCCTGCAAAGTGTCCCTCCTCTGTGACAAGACTTAGATGTTTGTTCCTTTCCTTGATTTGATCTTTTTCCAGCAGCATGCAGGCACTATAACCTTTAAGTTTAATGACTGAGCAGGTTTGAAACTGAGCAAAATCAGTCTTTTCCATGCATCGCTAGTAGAAATAGAAGAGTCATCCACACCTTATTCCGTCAGCATGGAAGATGTTCATGATTATTTATCTTTAAATTAAAGATTTCCTACAGCTGCTGCTAAAGCTAAATTTCAGACAGTTTTGCCATGCAGTTGCCTTCACAGAAAGGTACTGTGTTCAGGACCAATAATTCTTGTCAGTATTTGTCTGACAAGAGAAGTATTAGATGACTCCTTCAACAGTAGACAGGAATTAACCCCCTTTTCTGGCTTTTACTGTAGAAATGTGCTTGGGAAGCATCTTTAAAAAAAAAAAAAAAGAAACACAAAACACCAAAACACAAACTCTCTTTATCCTCCAAAACCATAAGTTAAGAACTGAGGACAGAAATTAAGAAATACTTCTGGGAGGTAGGAGCTGATGCAATTTTGCCATTACTACCTCTGTTGGATTTTGGAGCATAATTATCTCCAGTGTTGCAGAGTCAGCTGACACTTGCAATGGCGGTTTTCACGAAATGGACAGCAGGTCTCCTTCTAGACCAGTTCCTCATCTAACATTGGCCATTTTCTCATTGCAGGCCTACACCATAGTTCATTAAAGCCATATGTTCTCACAGTCCAGCACTTTAACTCCACCTGAGGTATGAAGATGGTGAGGCAGGAAGAAGGGGAATTAGCCAAGGGATCTTCAGAAGACCCTACAGCTGTAAGGTACCCAGCTCCCATGGGAGTTTCTGAGGGCCTGCAATGACATTTCCAAAGGAAAATTTACAGTGACTGGACTTTATAGTACATTTTATATTACACTGCTTTTTCATATAGTTGTATTTTCCTGTGGGGGTGGACTAAGATATTTTTCATCCTTGCTTGGGATGGAGAGAAATTGAATGGTGACAACTTGAAGGTCAGTCTGGTCATGTCATACTTTTAGTATGTGCTAAAGCATGTTGCAGGGTGGAGGGTGTACATACGTGCCAGCACTTTCTTCTTGAATTTAGAAGTATGACTTTGCTTATTGTTCTGTGCAAAGATAATGACTCATTACCTAAGTTTTTGTTTATTATGTGGGTAGAAGGTTAGGAACTACATATCATACTTTGTTATAAAGTGCACAGATTTAGTTATTTAAGAGCAAAATAATGAGCTATTAAAAACAGCTGTCTGAGGGACTGGAGTGAGCAATAAATCTATCTGATAAATTTAGTTTTCCTTTTCACAATTCTACTCATTATTAAAACCTCTTTTAAAGTTTATGAATTGATTTGAAGCAGAGCTTTGTGGGTATCTGATGCACTCTCTCCGGGGGAATTTGGAGACTGCAGCATGTTCTGAAAGAGCAATGAACTTACTGCCCCTTTCCATGTTTTCGACAGGAACTGCTCTCCTAGAGAGAAAGCAGGTGAATCTCGGCAAAAAAAAAAAAAAAAAAAAAAGAAGGTTTGAGAGCTGTTGTTTTGTTCTGTGACGTTAATTTTAGTTTCTTATTCAGGAGCCTGTTTGGTAGTGACGGGCTCCACTCCAAACCAGGGAAACTTGCAAAATAGTATTTTATTTTATGTATGTATGTTTGTGCATTTCAAATTCACTTCCCATTAAAATTGTACATGTGATGTCACATAACAAAGGACATCCCAGACTGCAAGAAAATAATTTCTTGAAATGTGATCACATCAGTATGCATGAAGTGTTTCTGGCATACTTCTTTTGGTTTTTGCTTTGTTTCGATCTGTTATATTTTGGAGTTTTACTATTCATATATCTCTGATTTAAGAAAAATAATAGATTTTTTAAATGTTACCCAGCAAAGGGCATTGGTATATGCAGAATTTGGCCAGAAACAATCTTACTAGAAGTGACTGATAACGATAAATTGTTTTTCTGATGCTGCAATATCACAAAATAATAGGAGCTTTCTTCTTGCACAGGCAGCCAATGTGCTGCACTAAACCTAAAATCTTCCTTGAGATTTGGTCATCAGAAAGAAGAAAACTTTGATTCTCTAAGTCAGGAGTAGATGAGTGCACGTCATAGAAATGTTATGAGCATTTAATCGTTTTTCCGTAAGAAAAGATTAAAATGCCTTAGTTATGCTAGATTAAATGCTCATTCGATAATTGCAATGGACAGTATGCTTTCAGAGTAGGAGAATTAAATTAAAAGAAAGACAACTACAGAAAATGTACTAGTGGTAGAATTAGACAATGTTTCATCAGTCCCCGATGTCTCTACAGTAATGAACCTGTCAAAAGATAATAATACTTTAGTGAAAGGTGTGATTGGATAAGTCACGTTATTTATTAACTGTTACCCTAAAATATCACTTTTGTCTTATTATTAAAAAATGGTTAGAGGGCAGCAGGGATGCCTGACATAAAGCATTAAAATATGGATTATGGTTATAACAGGCCATGGAGTGTATATGCTCTACTGTAAACTCTGTAGCATAACTTGCTAACACCCCATGACTAGGAGCATTCAAGAAACCATAAACCAGCAGACTTTACAAAAGTTCTTTGGATTGACTTGGTCACTCAGTAGTGTATTTAGCTAGCTCCCTGGAGCTATGTTTGTCAAAACATCTTAACCATCCAGTGTCTACATCCCTAGGTTCTAAAATTGATTTTCAAAGCATTGTAATTAAATACTTTTTTTTTTTTTAAATGATGGTGGTAATTGTAGTAGACAAGGGTGTGTTACGGAAAAACGAACTACACAGCAGCAAACACCAGCAAAACCTTGGTCAAAGATCACAGCAAGCTCTCTGGTATGCCCGTAGCACATGGTTTTTATTGTGAGCCCAGGCTAGGTCATGTAGTTGTATGGTAAAGAAGGGTTCTTTATAAGTCCACTACACAAGATAATGAAGAGGGATGAAATAAGCAGTGGCACTATGGATGAGAGTAAAAGAGCTATTATGAGAAGGGAAGGATGTGTCTACTATAATGAGGAGACTATATCAAAACCACAGATAATATGTACACAGAAAGGGTCGCTCAAAACATTACTTCCTTTGTTTTCATGACAGCAGCTGAAGCAAAAACTCAGGAATCCATACTTCTCAAGCAATGCCTGACATTTTTACTAAAAATAAAAAAAGTGGAAGCACAAATAATTTTTGTTTTACTTTTTAATTCCCATATTTCCTCAGCTCAAGATCGGCAATTACAAGTAGAATTCAGCCAAATCGTATTGCCCTATAGCAGTTGTCGGTTACTCAGGATATTCTGTCTTTTCTGTGGCTGTTAGATCACATCACACTGATAAAATATACACAGAGCTGTACTCAGTAGAAGGCTTCAAACAGCAGACTGCACCACCTTTAGCTAACTATATGAGATAGCCTAAAACTGTGCCTCGATTTCACTCTCAAGCAAAATGTATTTTACATTTCCAGAAATTGTTTTGATTAAAAGAAGATTAAGAGTTACCAATTGTACCAAGAAAAAGCTAACCTTGTGAAAGGAGGAAAACCTATTTAAAGTGAACCCATTCATTGATAAAAATGCAATTACTCCCGTTAGATGCAACTTGATCCAAAGTGCTAAGTGTGAGGTTACAGTCCCTCATGTTTTCTTGAAATATAAAACCTTCACTAAGTCAGGGCCACGAGCAAGTTGTTGACTTTTTCCATCATTTGCACTAAATCAGGGAATAACAACACAACACTGAACAACACCAAAATGGCAAAGTCCCACAAGTACATCTAAACTCTTGAGCCTCATACGAAAGGCTGCTTGTGGGCAAAACAAGATTTTCATGGTAGGAAGTTTAAAGGATGCATGACACACTGGGACAGACACCCGGAGCGTGGACATCACCTCAGTGTCATCAGTCTCATTGCATCCTTGGCACACCCTCTTCCCAGCACTCAGGGACATAACGTGCACACGTGCCCATACACACCCATGCAGAAAGACCGCATCCCACAGACTACATATGTACATACACAGTTATTGTGTTTTAATATCAAGTAGTTTCCATTAGCATTTAAAAATGAATTAATGTTATCAAAACCAAAGCAGACACTAAGTTACTGAGAAAACCCAAACCCCGACGCTGAGGCTACACTCCTGTTTGGTGTAATTGTACAAATCTTGTTCCATTTTCCTTGTTGTGAAATACTGAAATGCTGAAATAGTGAAAGGCTTCATGACCTGGTATTTAGGAATTTATAGCTGAATCAGTATTCTCATACCAAATTTCTGCCATACTCAGAACAATCATGAAGACCTCTTTCCATGGCAAACCAGGGCTCATCACTGCAGTGGAGAAATTATGTCAAATATTTTTCACTGTTTGACTCGTCTAAGGATGATTAGTGCCAAACTAATATGCAAGTGGGAGTATCAGAAATACACAGATTATACAGATTTAAGCCCCAACACAGGATTATATGAGAGAACCTACTATCACAGCATTTGTCATTGACAGAACATTATTGAGATAATGTGGCTGTAGCTACCAAGGACGCCAAACCTGCCACAATACCCAGTTTTGTAGGAGAGGAGGAGAACAGACATAAGGAAAGCAAATTTGTGATTTCCTGCAAAGCTGAATGAACTTATGCCCAGAATGAACAGATGCAAAAAATACAAAGACTGTCAACATACCCTCCAAATTTGGAGACCTCCCCAAATACAGTGCAAACCACTCATGACAGGAGCTGAAGAGGAAGTTTCTGACGCACTTTGTGAAAGAGCTGTTAAAGAGTTTATTTGCATCTTTATGACTGGCAATTCAATGGTGGAAATACCTGTCTAATACCCACATATACACTTCTACGCACTTACAGGAACACTCTTGCCCCAAGGATGTTTTGAATCACATGATACCCTTTCGAAATAGCTGCTTGAGTGGTACAGAAGATAGGCCACAGCTCAGATTTCTAGAAAAGCATATGGCTGAAGAAAAATATGGCAGAGATTTATTTTCAGCTCATTATTCGTAAAGTGGCAAAGCAAGAGTTAACCTAATTCTCTAAAGCTCCTTATAAAATGACAGTTCTTAAAAGGGCTGCACCTACACTTACAGCTAACGATGCAAGATGCAAGGAAGTGGAGAATCAGGCCCACTTGACTCTAATCCTACTGAGTAAAATATATATTTGTACATTAATCAGAGTGTGCACAGAAATACCTATATAACAATACGTAAGGAAATGAAGGGATTAAAGCACAGAAAACTCCAGATGCTGGAAAAGATTTTTGCGTCCTTATTTTAGCAGTCAGCATCAGCAAGATTGTCTTTCAAAGGAAGGAGAGAAACTGACTTCACAAAGACACTTGCGTTTCAGGTCAGCGGTACTTAGGGAGTATTTCTGTTCCCAGATGGCTTCCTGAGGATATTTATAAGATGCGAAAAAAAGGACCTGCGAGTATTTCCGCACTCACTGCATTTTAATCTGGACAAGGGATTAAAAGGAGGTGCTTCCCATTTCTTGCATAACAGTCGCTAACCCGCTTCACATAGCGATGCCTGTCTGAACAATTTCCACGCCAAAAGGACAAGAAGATACTTGGCCCCTGAAGCCGTACTAGAAGAGTTACAGAAAACCAAAGGATGTACACGTACATCAGCACCAAGGATCAGACATAAGTTATTGCCAGTCTCTGTTATTTACTCCTGAAATTCTCTGCACAAGCAACAACAATGTACAACAATCTGATAAACAGTACCGCTTTTTTTTTTTTTCTTTCAAGGTCAGTTCCAAGAAACCTTTGCTAGAATCAGCTAATTAATTTTTGGCCTTTTTAACTACAGGGTATTTGAAGCCACATGTTATGAATCATTTTCAGTTGAGATATTAAAATCAGATTACAAGAGAAAAGCCTTGTAAATATTTGCCTTCAAATGAGGCTAAGAATAAATATATATTCAGTAATTCATCCATATTTAGCAGATATTAAAGAGACAAAGCATAGCTTTAAATTCACTTATCATTTTATACAAAGAGGGGAAATATGAAACTTGGCTTGATTAGCTTGTTTCTTCCTATGCTTTGTAATACCTTATTAAAATTTGAACTATGAAATTGATATTATCAGTCAAATAATGTCAGCAGAAATATTTAATCTGTGGTTAGAGCTTTATTAATAGAACTTTTATTTGAAGTATTTTATGTCCAAAGAGAAAAAAAAATAAGAAGAAAGAAAGCCTGAAATGGACTTGGAAGGTTGATTTGACTTCACTGATTCCATTGTGGAACTCTACATAACTTGCTGCTAAAGAAAAATCCCTAAAACTAGCTTCCCAAGTAGATACACTTCAGACTTACAAGACTGTCGTACTCTCACTGGGGATACTGGTCCTTTTTCATGACTGGGAGGTGTTCAAGTCTTCATGCAACACAAGGTTCAACTGGCCTACCACAGCAGGCAGACAAAGACTGTTGTGTTCACTGGGAAAGACTCACAAAAGATGTTTTCACTTTTCCTCCCCTACTGATAACATTTTAACTGTTAAAGAATGTCCTTACAGTGTAGAAGTGAAACAGGGAAATCCTTGCTTCTTGCCTGCTTTTGACAAATGAGTAGTGTTAACTGATGAAACGAATTTGTAGGTCTGTGATAGACCAAACCCCAAAATTAAATACAGTTATTCTGATGAGAACGAGGATGACATTGCAGGGCCTCCAAGGGTGACATTAGAAATAAAAATCACTCCAGAATTTTGCTTATAAAGGAGTTGCATTTATGGAAATCTGAGTGACTGTCATTCATAGTATTCCATTTTGTACTACAGTAATGTCATTGGAAATAGTTTTCAGTTTCCCTGTAAAATATCTTTTCATCTACACTGACACATGCACCAAATACTGCAGAATGTACCATATAAAGAAATACATATGAGAGAATCATGAAGCCTTGCTGTGCATTCCTGGTTTTCCAGTAAATATTCTAGTTTTCAGCCCTGTTAGCTATGAATTCAAAAAGATAGGATTTATCTTGAAAATAGCTGAAGGAGAAAGAGGGGAGAGGTAGAACAGAAGGGAGGGAGGGAAAGAGGGAGGGAGGAAAAGCAAATAAGAAAGCAAGAAAGAAAAATGAGAAGGGAAAGAAATAAACAGAGAGAATAAAGAGAGAGCGAAATGAGAAATGTGTCCCTCTGGGCAAATTCTAGTAAGATTCCCAGTTTCTTAGTGTATGCAAAGAAATAAAAATACAAATGTTGATTTCACACAGAATCTGATTTCAAGCACTCAATAATCTTAAACTCTTTTTAAAAAAAAGCAAAGCCTATATTCATTGCTTTATTACCACTAAAGTATTCCTTATGTAAGGACAAAATAGAAGAATTATGCACATAATCAAAAAACCCTAACGTACCAGACTTTCTTTCTTTTTTTTCACACATGCATAGGTCTGAATATTTGATTCATGCAAAAAAACTACAGGTCACCACTCTCAGGAACCAAGTGGGAAAAGACAATACTTGCCACTTCAGCCTGGTTTTAGTCAAGCCAAAACCTGTACAAAGCCTAAAACCGAGAAATAGCTGCAAAAACCTGACCATCCTTATTTAAAACTATAAACAAAAGCCTTTCAGGTCTCTGCCTTCCTGCTGATTTGCAAATGACTGGTTTTGCTAATACTCCACGTTACTGGTAGAGTTTATGGTATTATCCAGTGTGAGCAGTTCATGAATATGGGCACTAAAAAGAGGACTTTGAATTCTCTACTTGGCACTTTCTTTCACAATGAAATTTATGAAATGTGTTAGAAAACACTCTGTCGTAGCAGGGTGAAACACATTGTTTTACCCCTGACAACTTGACTAAAACCACCCAGCCACAACTGAATTTTCCATACATAGCAAAGGGGACTAAATAAATTGCTTTCCCAGGACTACAGAAGTGAGGATGAGGAAAGGGATGAAGAGAGCTTGGTACAAGCATGTGGTATTAAAAGAGATGTGATAAAATCATCAACGTTTGGAACAGGGACGGTTTTACACTGTTGCTGCTGCTATTTTACAAACAGTTTACAGGAAAAGAAAACCTCTGTGTCTAATGCTCTCCCTGGCACTGCTCCTTTCACCCCCCCCAGCTCCATCCACAGGTGCCTGCTGGGTGCAGTCCAAGGCAGGACGACCACATGCCATCTGCAGCATCCCTCGGGAGACCCCAGAAGATCAACCTAGAAATTCACTTGATTTTTTATTTCAGCTCCTATTGACTCCTATTCCACTTCCTAATTACCCCACTCCATGACAAAGTCTTTAATCAGGTATGGACAAAAAAACCTCACAAACAAAACCAAGGAGAATACAGTTCATGCCAACCAAACGTTGATCAGGGACAGGCATTGTGGGACCAATGGTCCTTCAATTTATCAAGAGAACTTTTCATGACAAACAGGAAAAAAATAGAAAATTCAAAAGTGAAGGTTTCTGCTTTGTGCTCCTCCAGCTTCAATCTTGTTTCCTTTTGGTTTAAGGAATTATTATTTGGTTTTAGCAATAGGTATTGTTTGGTGCATATAGATGCTATTGTTTGTAGCACTCAGCTAGCAGGATAGCAGAGTCTATTTTGTTGTCACAATGTTAGCACTCACATTTTCTTAGTAGACCTTAACTATGTGACGTTACTGATAAACTAAAGAAAGCTTTGAAATTTTAGTACTATTATAACTAAAATGCCACCAGATTTAAGACTGGTCACAATAATGAAGAAAAAGGCTGTGACATGAAATCACCTTTTAAAAAAACATCCATTACTAATGTATATAGTCTAAATATTTAGATACTATTTCATTTAATTAATTTCCAAATGCCAAAGAGCTACTCTACAAAGTATTTCTGTTCATCTTAATATTCACAGCTTTGTCATTATTGTAAGAGAATTTAAAAACAACAGTGACTTTAAATGGGAGACTGTCAGAAGGAACTAAGGGATTGGGATCCCAGGTGTCACTGCTCTGCAGAGGAAGTTCTTCCCCAAAGAGTAGCAGGAGCTTTTGAGAGTCCTGCCTCAAATTAGCAATAACATTAAAGGCAAATGTTGCATGATTATATCGGCACTTCCTGTGTTTTCTCTCCAGCACCCCACTATACTGTATTAATTCAATTCTTCCCTTGGGATGGAGGCATAAAATAGCATGAAAAGATGCAAAATAGTATGTGATCATTTTTAGCAAGGAGGCTTATTTGTGATGTTTTCTATAGCACTGTAATCTCCTTAAGAACCAGAGGGCACAGTTAGTTTAACAGGGTTTGTATGTGATGATGGCTCCAGTACGCACCCTTTGGGCAAGTCCATGGGGCATTACAATCAGTTGGGATTATCAAGCTGAGGCATGCTACTGAAAAGTAGCTGTGGTCAGAATACTCCACTTTTTTGGGCACCAAGGTCTGTCTCAAAATCGCTTCCCACTGGCAAAGGATCAGTAGCCCCATCATGGATCTGACCTGAGACTTACCTCTCTACTCCTTTGCTGAGTCTGTGTCAGGAGCCAGAGCTGGCACACAGGGGAGATGGTGCAGGCTGGAGGTTCAGAAAGGTGTGAGGAGGGGCAGGGAAAACTGAATTATTGAGAGAAGCAGCTGCTCAGGAAGAGAGGGAGGCGACAGCCCATCTGAGCCTTCTGTACTGCAGAGGAATAACAGAGGAGACCGTGTGTGTACTCTTCCAGTAGGTATGCCAAGCATATGACTGCTGCTGATGGGGAAAGAGTTTCATCAAATAAGCACAATCTTTGTAATGCAAAGGAGATGCTTCATTACGAACCGGTTGAGGAGCGTTACTCCAGCTCCGTGGATGCATGAAACAGAGAGGTGGCATCCTGACCCATATGGCGTGACCCAGCTGTCGAGGCACCACAGCTGCATGGGACAGAAAGCTGTTTTTCTGAAACCAGCACACAGAGTCATCTTCTAGGCTTTTATATTTAAACCCTTGAGTTTAAGTGGCAACTCCCAGGAGTATATCCTGCAGTTGCTTGGTGTACAAGCACAGCTATGACCTCAGCATTTACAACAATACTAAAATATATTTTAAGCAAGAAAGTAGCAAAGCCACTCACTCCAGTACACAGGTTAGACAAAAACACAGACTAGCTGGCATCTTTTTGGCTTATAATACCACTTGTATGGCCACAGTGTGAATCTTGCACTGACAAAACCCTGCAATCCTCAGGCTGCAAATGTTGAGAAATCTTTAACATCCTCAAGGAGTTTTTTAACCAGTTAAAAAATTTCTATCCAACATCAGTTCTGCAGTTTTCCCCTTTAATGAGTGAAACTCAAGTGCAGGGTCTAACTTTTCTGCCACTCTCCCACCATACGAAAACAATGTTGGCATCTGCTTCGCCTTCCCCCATCACCCAGTGGGTGAATTTTGTAGCCTGCCTTGTTAGTGGCACAGCAGGTCACCAAAAAGAAATCAAGTTGTTTCTATGAGATGAGATGTTGGGCTGCCAACTGTTATAAATCTTGTGCTACTTACAGCTTCAGCTTTTCTTCAAGCCTACTCCACCCCCTGCTGTGGTTTCAACTGTTGGAGCAACATTAGGAGGCACAACTGAAAGCAGTAACATTGGCATTTTGGGTAAAAAAACAAGAGAAAATACAAGGAAGTGGCTGGACAGAAATGTTTCATTGTAAGAACGTATAAGACCTGTAGGTGCAGAGAGTTGGGTGCTGTGATGGCAGCAAGGGGATCTTCCCCCTGCAATATTTACCTGTAGCTGTACCCATTGCCACCAGCTTGTTTTGTAAGTGTAGCTGCTTGTAACCTTACACATGCCTCCCCACTGTCATATCATATTAAATGAGCTATAATTGTAGTCTATTAGAGTGCAATAACCTAAAAGTGATAGTGCATGACAGCACCTGTCAACACGTCACAGAGGATTGTATGGAAAGCTGAATTATACCCATTTTATACCACATTAATGAGGCAGCTCATTCTTATCCAGTCATAAATAAACAGGTTTCAATTTCTTTTTACACCATGAGAAGCTTTCTCTTTTTTTCTTTTGTAGAAAGACCCACAGAAGTCATGATAAGGTGATCTATTGCCTGAAAAGGAGTATCAGAGTGTGGTGATTAATGACAGTGATAAAGTTATTTTTACCATTATTAATTGCTCTGTGAAAACATCTTGGTGGGACTGTTTCTCTCCATTTTTCTGGAGAAGAAAATAGAGAAACACATAAAGAAAAACAATATTGTTTTTCCTTAATAAAGCTTTAATATAAAATAAATGAATTGTCTGATCACTTTGGCTGTGCCCAAAGGACTGACTGATACGGGCAGAAACCTGCTCCCTTTAAGATCAATGGCTGTGCTGGGGCCTGGTTCTCCTTCATGTACTCTTTAAGTCAGGCTTGAAATGGGGATGGAAAGAGGAAAAAGGGAAATGACAGAAGGGAGGGGAAAGACAGAAAAAGAGAGACTTTCAGCCAAATCAAAAGGAAAGCAAACATATCAAAGTGCATGTATAGTGCCTACCATTTTCCACAACCTGACTGGATCAAGGTGTCTTCATTTTGAACAGCTGCTTAGGCTTCAGAGCCATAAGTAACTGCCTGCCCTCTTGTGCCAAGTCTGCGTGAGGAGAGGTCAATACAGTCCCCTGCAAGAGAAGACCTCTCCTCGCCCATCCAGCCGGAGGCCCTGTGTGCTAAACCCACTCAGTGGGTGATGCTGAGAGATGGATGTGGGAAGGGTGGTCATGTTAGACAATTTCTTTCCTTTTCTTGCTTGAAGTTATTCAGCTAGTACATGAATAACCCAGTCAGAGATTTTTAAGTGTATATGAAGTAGGACATGCAGAAATAAAGCACACTACTTAAGAGAGAGAACTAATAAAGAGTAGATGGCATTTACAACAGAGAAAATATTTTCAATATGAGGAAAGTTAAGGGGTTGGAAGGAAGGAACTGGCTACTAACGAAACAATCTCTAAATCCTGTTCCTCTGCCTCCTGTAGAACCCATGCGACAGGTGTCTTTCAGGATGCTGGGAAATAGCCTCTGCTCCTTCTTTGATCTTGGAACTGTTGCAGGAAGAAAAGCGAGCTTGAAAGCACAGCCCACAGGAGGCACACCAGCTTTTCCCTAGTGAGCAAAAACAAGAGATCCAGCCTTGGGAGCTGATGCCCGGGCAGCCAGAGTGACCAGACGCCAACCTCACCTGTCCTCAGCTCCACGCAGGACCCCCGAGTGCCCCTCTCCACCCACGGTCACCACCACTTTGCTGCAGGAAAAATTACTTTGCAACTCCAGTGCAAACCCGTGACACCTGAATCATAGATTCATTTATGGTGGAAAAGGCTTTTAAGATCATCGACTCCAACTGTTAACTTAATAAATACGCTGACATCACACTTTATTTTATTCTGGTGTATTTCTCAGGTCTGGTAATTAGTAATTTTACCAGTAGTGTTTTGGGCTGACTGCTTAAGAATAATTACTTTCTTAAATTCTCAAGCCTTATTTATTTATATATTATCTTTAAAAAAACCCCACAGAATCACTTCACTTAAACATTTTCCCTGTATTCTTAGCTTTATAGAAGAGGAATTAACTTAGAATTATGTCCATCATCTCCAATAAAAATGAATTAAAAATCCTCATTCAAAAATCCAGTTGTCATTTCCCTCAAAGTTGTCTGCAACCTTTCTTCTGACAAATACGCTATCTTGTGAAAGAAAGGTGGAAGGACAGAGGGACCCAGTTAAGTATTAGGCAAGCAAATCAGGTCAAAATTGTTCCTGACTTTAGCTTGATTCAGCTAATAATTTTGACTGAAAAAAAAAAAGATTATTTCAAAAAAAGAATTTTTTTTTTCATATTTTCACAATATTTCAAACTTTTGTTCAAAATTTATTATTTCTAAACTTCTCTAAATTAAAACCTCACTTAATGAGCTTTTCAATTCCCCCAGTTAAATAAATTAACTTTGACTTCAACTCTAAATCACTTTTTCTAACATTTTCTTATTATTATTTTGCAAAGAAAGCCAATAAAATTTTATGTTCCAGGTCAATCCAAAACGAAGGTGTTTTTTTCCTCTTCATTTTGACCAGTGAACTGAAAAATCAATTATTCACAGAACGCCACTTTAAAATGGCTTGGAACTATCTAATTGTGCATGTAGGCAGTTAGTTACTGTGTGACCGTGTTACAACTCTCCTAATTCTTGCTCTTTCCCTTCTTAACTGCTGTTGTGTTTTGTTCGAAGTCAAACCGTAGATGGTTATGGGCAGACACTTTTCGTTCCCATACATCCAAAATGTAGGGCAATTATCCCTATACCAGTCCATTACATGTCCATCAACCTTTCCTAATACTTAGGCACCTTCCTTGTCGCTGCGAGTGACATTCCCCAGTGCAGGATTCACAACCTTCTAGTTTCTCCTGAAAGTAAAATTTCAGTTTTACAGACTAGTTTAGTCTTTTGCATTGGGCCCATCCACTGCCATGTGAAAACAGAAGCCAACTCAAGGAAAGAAATGCAAGAGAAACTTTAAAAATCTTCATAGTAGAGGGAGAGCTCAGTGTTTGATTTTGAAACTGGAAAGCAGATGAAAGAAGCAGCAAATGACAGGGAAGGTTGGAAGAGTTTCGCTTCTGCCTGCTCGCCAATGTTGGCAAAGGAAAAATAGATAAACGAATGAATGGCTCTTGGTGTACATATAATTACCAGATCATTCAAATACATCTTTATTTTTCACTGTGTCCCAGCTTTTTTTGTTGTTTGGTTTGTTTGGGGTTTTTTTTGTTGTTTTCTTTTTTAAAGAAACATGGTACTGTTTTCTGGTCTCTGCTTAGAGTGGTCCCAGTTTATTTCAGGACTTACACCTCATTTACAGTCTGGTAGCAAAGCCTTCTTTGCAACCCAAGAATAACACTTTAACTAAGTTGAAATACGCTGTAAAAATGTTCGATTCTTCCCCAAAAGCCAAATGGATATTTCACCTTGATCCAGACAAGTGGCAGATGCTGCCAAAAGCTCACTGTAGCAAGCAGAGACAGAGGAGGAAGCAAGGCGTCATTCATACAACAGTCCCCCTATTGCTCTCAATAATTCCTAAATAACTCCTGTGTTGTTTTGGTTTTGTTTTTTCTTTGGTGATTCTTAGTGCACTTATCAAGTTTCACCGCACTCCTCTTCATCCCATAACTAACAATGCAGTTGTAACAAGTTTGCCTTCAAACAACATGATGTGCAGCCTGAAAAACTCTCTGAAAGGAGACTTACTAACAGCTTATAAAAGAAGCCCCTCTCTATTTGTTAAGCATTTCCCATACATCCCCTCTACATATAAGTTGTAGCTCTCTGCCTCTGTGCGTGACTGAAGCCGACCTAGAATCCCTTCATCAGACTACCACGTACTGTTTTAATACATCCCCACATTGGTGTGGAAGACCACGAGCAACTGGCATGAAGTTTCCATAGAAACCCTGATGTTAGCCTACAAAAGTGATCTTTCTCTTCCTGTCTTCTGCCCTCCACACTGTTATTTTCCAACAACAAAGAACTGTGATTGTAGTTCTTTGGGTTCCTAGTTTAGAAGGCAGGAGATGGCAAAGATAGCCAAAGAAAAACCATCACCAGTCATCATAGAATCACAGAATCATAGAATCATAGAATCAATCATAGAATCACAGAATGGTTTGAGATGGAAGGGACATTAAAGATCATCTAGTTCCAACCCCCTGCCATGGGCAGGGACACCTCCCACTAGACCAGGGTGCTTAAAGCCCCATCCAGCCTGGCCCTGAACACTCCCAGGGAGGGGGCATCCACAACCTCTCTGGCAAACCTGTTACAGTGTCTCACCAACCTCACAGTAAAGAATTTCTTCCTAATACCTAATCTAAATCTACCTTCTTTCACTACACCTAGTCCTATCACTACACTCCCGGATAAGGAATCCCTCCCCATCTTTTCTGTTGGCCCCAAGTCCAGACACCAAGCCTAGCCAGACATTAATTCAAAGATTTACCTTTTTGGTGCCAGTCATGGTCTCCACAATCACAGGTGCAGGCCACGGTCCCTCACAGACCATGTGAGAAGGAATCAGCACCTGAGACCAGGACCACAAGGGACAAGTCTGGGAGCAATATCCTACATCACTAGCAGAAAACTACACCCCATTTTGTACGTGCAGAACACTATGGAATAAATTGTACCTACTGAATTAACTGTACTTTGCAGTTCTGTATTATTAGCTGCTGAGGGCAACTGGTGGCTTGGCACTGCGCAGCCTGAGCCTGTTAATTGAGTATGAGCAAGTGTACGCAGCTCGGCTGGCTGATGTCCCAGAGCCTCCCACGCCTCTAACCAAGTGTTTCAGGGTCTTCTGCTGGATACCCAGTGCAACTCTGTAGGTTAAAGAAGCAACACCTCTGTAACCTACACATATGGAACAACTTACAGAGCACTTGCTCACTGTGTGATCCCATCTTTAAGCCCTGACTTGCAAGGGTTGTGCTGTGTACAGAAGGAGGCTTTCCTCTCTCCAGCTGCATTTCTAAACAAATTTTGGTCTGACATCCGTGTACCACCCACATTTGCCAGCTGACTCCCTGTGTCAAGCTCTGCTCCTGGTTTTGTAAATTCCATGGAGACTCCCAGGGACAGATGAAGTGCAATAGTAAATAGATCTGGGAGCTTGGTTGTGGTTTTTGGTGTTTGTTTGGGGTTTTTTTTTGTTACTCCTTCTCTAAGCCAGTGGACTTTAGAGAGATCAGTACAAATGATACAGACTTGTGTAATGCTTGACATCGATTTCAGCAACAACAGAGCTCTCTACAAAAGAAGTTTGCAGTTTAATTAGAATGGCTTACATCCAGCAAATGTGTTCAGAATAAACAAAATTTAGATGATTTTTTTTCCTAATGGTAGCTCAAACAGGGAGAGGGGAGAATTTAATTAAACCCACACTGTCCGAGTTTGGTTTAGAAGTACACTGCCAGGACAGATGTTTGTGGTTGGAGGCCAAGGGGAGACCCTGCAGGCCAAGTTAGATGGGGTGCATGTTGTCCAAAGTGCTAGTGGGATAAGGGAGGGTCCAATATTAGGTCTCTGGCCAGAACCCTCTTTTTTTTGCGATCACAACTCTGCATAAAGTACAGGAAAGGATATGTGAAGCCTGATTGTCTTCACAGATGATTTCCTTTGAACTCATCTTCCTGCTGCAAATACCATGGGTAAATCACGTTAGCTTTGATCTGAGGCTTTCCCAGCACCCCATAAAACACAGCTTTGTGCACCAGGGCATGAACAACACCAATAAAAGGGGTGCACTTAAGGGCAGGATTTTATGGATCCATCTGCCAAGCATTTTTTCACAAGTGGAGAAACACATCATGAGCCTAAGCAGATGTCAAGTCTCACCAAACTGTTTGTTGCCAGCAAAACACCAAGTCATCAGCTGACCTGGTTTCTACACTTTGGAGCTGTATCTGAAGAAATCACTGAGGTCCTGGCTCTGAGGGAGCACTTCAGGGAAGAGAGGGTGGCAGGAGATGATGAGGAAGGCAGTGAAGTACTTTCCCTGTTCACTCTTCACCAGTCATGGTCCTCACCTGTAGAGTTATACGAGTCCCTCCCAGATTGAAGAAGAGAGAGAAAGATGTACACCAGATTCATAAACAGTCAAAGAGATGTCACATTTGGCCTTCTTGATCTCTGAGGATGGCAGAGTGCAAGAACAGGAATTGCCACTGCATAAAACTGGTAAATGGCATACAGAAAACATAAGGACACTGCTCAAGGACATGGCTGAGCAAATGGGAGCCCACAGTCATAGAATTAGGGAATAATTTTAGTTGGAAGGGGCATTTGGAGGTCATCTGGTCTGACCGTCTTCTCAAAACTGGACTAGCTTTGACATTATTAGATCAGACCTACTCTAGTGAGGGAGTTCAATAAATCATGGAGAATAGGCTTTTTAGAACCCTGGCAACACCCTCTGACACCCTCAGTTCCCTGGAACAGACAAGTTGCCCGAGTCCCTGATGAGGAGCTAGGAAGGTACAATAGGCCCATGCGGTGTTCAAGCTGTTGTGTAGCACTCATCAAGCCTTACTATTTGGATGGGACAAAAAGTCTAAGAACTGGGCCTGTGCCAATTTTCCCAGAAAACAAGGCAAGGCAAGCCAAGACAAGCCCAATGCTCACGTCACCAGTGTGTCTAGGTAATGCCTTAGGGGGCCTTTCTCTGAGGTGCCGGATTCATCTCTGTCTCTTCAAGTAGGCTGTGCCTACTGACATAAAAGACATACTGCACAAGAATATTCAGGGGTCAAAACATATGTGACATGCCTCTAGATGAGTGTCCTTCCCACTGTCTCCCATTCCTGGTTTCCTCTCTTCCTTCTTCCCTTGTTGCTTTTGCTGACTTACAGAGTCCCAGTGTTGCTTGGGAGAGGTGACCACTTCACCTCTGCCTCCCCAGGCCTACAAACACCTTCCCAGTTGCAAACACAAGGACAGAGCACAGATGAGCACTTGTCAGAAGGGCCCGTGCCCTGAGAGAGAGGTACTATTTGCACAGACAAAAGCTCCTGCTGTACACTTAGGTGCCAGCAAAACCTGACCACCCAAATGTTTGTGCAAAGGGAATAAAAGGAGCAGGAACGTGATCAGATGGAATCGCTAGCCAGCTTTAGCAAACACAGGCTCTAATTAATTTTTTCCTCCCATTGTTTACCCAGCTTTGTATGTAACTGAGAGCTGAACTGGGCTTATCAGTAATTACCAACAGTTCTGGAAACTTTACATATTATTGCACAGTGTTACTACACAGGGTAGTGATCCATGAAGACAGGTGTCTCTTCATTCATTGTTAAACAATCTTTTAAAAAGAAAGAAAACTCCTTCAAGCCACTATTATGGTCCCCGTGATGGAGGGGAAAAAAAGAGGGGGGAAACGGAGGGCAGCAGCACATCTGTTTCAGATCTAATTATGAAGTTTCCTGGACTTTGGTGACAGTGTCAGAGGATGCTCTGCCTGCAGCCAGGCTCCCTTCCCGGCTCTGGAATTGCATTTTCCCATTCCATAGTGACACCTGCTGGGAGCAACTGTGCGGAGACTCCCCCGCTGCTCCGCTTGGCAAGGGGCTGCGGAGTGCAAAATGAAGGGTCTAAGGCAATCAGGCAGATTGATTCTCATCCTTTCCATGCAGATTGAGCCGGGCTCTTATCAGAGAGAGAAATGTACCTCTGCGGCGTGATTAATGCTCAGAAAAGCCCTGCACGAGCAGCCTCTCAGAAGCGGCATTAGAGCATCAGCCGGAGGCCTGCGGGAGAAAGAAGCGAAGGAGATCAGAGGGGTGTTTGTATGCAAAGGGCCAAACTTAGCCCATATAGTGAGGAGGTGAAAGCAGGGCTGAATTTTCTCCCCTTTGCAGAAGCTGACAGGTCACACAAGAGGAAAGGTCATGTTACACTTGCTGTTTGCTGACAGTCTTTCTGTAAATATTGACCACTCCAGGAATCATAGAATCATAGTCATAGAATGTTAGGGATTGGAAGAGACCTCGAAAGATCATCAAGTCCAATCCCCCTGCCAGAGCAGGAACGCCTAGATTATGCTACACAGGAATGTGTCCAGGCAGGTCTTGAATGTCTCCAGAGAAGGAGACTCCACAGCCTCTCTGGGCAGCCTTTTCCAGTGCTCCGTCACCCTCACTGAGAAGAAGTTTCTTCTCGAGTTTAAGCGGAACCTCTTATGTTCCAGTTTCAGCCCATTACCCCTTGTCCTATCATTGGTTGTCACCGAGAAGAGCCTGGCTCCATCCTCATGACACTCACCCTTGATATATTTGTAAACATTAACGAGGTCACCCCTCAGTCTCCTCTTCTCCAAACTAAAGAGCCCCAGCTCCCTCAGTCTTTTCTCATAAGGGAGATGCTCCACTCCCTTAATCATCCTAGTTGCCCTGTGCTGGACTCTCTCCAGCAGTTCCCTGTCTTTCTTGAACTGAGGGGCCCAGAACTGGACACAATATTCCAGATGGGGTCTCACCAGGGCAGAGTAGAGGGGAAGGAGAACCTCTCTTGACCTACTAACCACCCCCCTTCTAATACACTCCAGGATGCCATTGGCCTTCCTGGCCACAAGGGCACACTGCTGGCTCATGGTCATCCTGCTGTCCACCAAGACTCCCAGGTCCCTTTCCCCTACACTGCTCTCTAATAAGTCATTCCCCAACTTATACTGGAACCTGGGGCCGGTACTTTTTATTCAATTGAATATGGCCATTCTGATGGCAGCCCAAATGGTGGTTTCTCTATGCTTTCTATTCTTCCTTTCTCCTGAGGATTTCATTGCTCCCGATCAGCATTTAGATCCCATCATGCCTGGCATGTGGGCTGCAATGCATACATGCAATAACCAGGGAAAATTAAAGATCTTGCCCTAACCCTACACTTTCCCCCACTCAAAGCTGAAGGGAAAAGACAACCCGACAGGAAAAGTGCCAAAATGTTTTAGAAATAAATGACAGACACTGGAGTCATCACACATTTTTCTAGGCAGGATAGTAATTTCTGTAATGTATTTTTAACTGTGAGGAGTGATGGGAGGGAAACCACTTAAACCTAATGCAAACAGCGGATTTGTCAGTTACGCAGTTTGTATAATGTCATACGTAGAAAATGTTATAAAAGTGGAGGGATTATGGAGAGGAGAGACATTTCTAAAATTGGAGGCCTCCTTTTAGGGCTTTAGCCCCCTCACTCTTCCAGATCACTGGGAACATTTTTCCCTGAGGAAGGGCAGGAGTCCATCTCAAAAACTGTGACAGCTCTCTAAACTGCATGTTACTTAAGAAACTTCGTTCTCCTCCTCACTGCTACCTCTTCCAGTTTTCGCCAACTGCTGCTTCTCCTCGTTTCAGCTCCTCAGTGATCTCCAACCATTTTAACCACAGCAGGGAAGTTTCCAAATGCTCCCAGGCTGTTTTCTTCCTTCCTTCAAGGCAGCAGCTGCTTCTGTGACCAAAAACCTTATCTAATACGGAGGCTTCCCGCTGTTTTGCTTTTGGTTCCAGCCTTGGCTTAAAGGTGTTGGAAACGAGACCATTTGCCCGGCTGATGCACAGTGACAGCATCAGTTATGAGCACGTCAGGAAATTCTTCACAGCAGTGGTTCGATAGGGTTAATTGTGCTGACCTCATTTAAAAAGCACTTTGAGATCTTATGAATGAGTATAAGCGTTTAAAAAATGCCATGTATTATAGTTATTAATATGTATTACTCTCCTGGCTAACTATTTAACCAAGAAATTATCGAAGCAGCCATTTATAGCAAAAAGTAGAGGAGCACCGCAGGAACAGGAGCCTGGCAGGCTGTAAAGAGAATTTAGCACAACATTTGTGGCTGTCCTGCCCCAGCAGCTGCCCGTCTTGTCATTGAGGTAACGCAAGGCTCCTGTGAAGGGTAAAACGTGCTTAAGTGTATTAGTCTCGACTCTGTGAAGGCCGAACGGCCTTGAAATCCCCAAAACAAACAGGATGGCCAAGATACCTTTAAATGGATAAAACCCGAGCTAACAGCAAAATGCTCCGCGACCGGGGAAGCCAGGCTCTCATTAGCGCTAACGAGCCGCTTTTCCCTGGAAGCAGCCTGCGGCACAGCTCCTTTCGAGGTGAAATGAAGCCCCCCGGTGGCCACCGGCTGCTTTGCAGCCCAGAAACGACCGACCGACCGACCGACCGACCGAGGGCAGCCCGGCACGCACCGACGCGCTCCCCTCCCGGGCTCCCGCTGCCCCACGGGTCTGCTCGCAACGCAGCGGTTTCACCCCAGTCTTGGCGCTGGGCAGACCTCGATAACAGCAACTCATCCCTCGCCCATGCGTCCCCTTCTCCACAAAATTTCGTCGTCGTTGTCACCGTCTTCATCCAGCCCGCTTTGATGAGCAAACCTAGGGTTTACATCCCGTACAACCTATGGGTTATGGGTTGCTGGGCTCTTACCTGTGTTCCCTCTTAAGCCGAATGGCACATACAAATCTCTACAAGCGCAACGCAGGTTGCCATTCTGCTTTCGCACAGAAAGCACTTGGCAGGCATTCCCCCTCTCTTGAGGTGAGAGTTTGTTCTCGCCAAGCATTTGTCTGAGTTTGAAGAACAGGTAGCTCAGAAGCTCGTGTAGTACAAATGCCCTTTTCAAACTTAAAAACACATCTTCAGCGTTCTTCATCAGCAGAATCTGGGTGTACTGGCATGGGCCAAATGCTTTTTGTTAAATTGCTCTCTCGGGGCCCTGCCTTCTTCTGTTATTGAGCAGTTTTCAGTCGCTCTTGCATCTAAAGGTACCCCTGTGTCTAGACACATAGGGGATAACTGAACAGGCAATGTGCTTGTGCTGGAATAAGAATCTGACCAAATAACCCAAGCATACGACTGATCAAAGAGTTTCAGAGAGCATTAGCTTCTAACTGGGGCTTCTACTTTGGTCTCTCTAGCTCATGAATTTCCTCCTTCTCTAAGTGCAGAAGCTCCTTATTAAATTAAAGAGCCCATAGCTGATTCATGCAGAGTCTTCAAGGGATACGCTCATTTCACTGGAGCAGCAGAGATACAGGAACAGATTACCAAGGGCAATCTGAAGGGCATTTTGCTGTCATTGAAATATGCATAGAATTTGTTGGGGTTCTTTTCTGCAGAGAAAAAATGTCAGACATGCCTTTTTATAGCATTTAATAATTGGAATATAATTATTTAACATTCCCATACATCTGAATTACAAAGTAACGCTTCTTACTGCAGAAAGGTTATCCAAATATTTTCCTACTGGGTGAATCACAGGTTAGAGTTATAAGAGGGTTTCGCGTACTAGAACCAGCTGTCACCATCCTGTCTTTGAGCATGTACGTCACTGCCTTGTGACAGATTTCTATGGGACTGTTTGTTCTATAAGGTACTACTAGGTTTTCACTAGGGTTAGAAAAAAAAAGCTGATTGGAGTTGGTTTTTTTTTTATCAGGCTAGAGGTTGTGTTTTTTTCTTATAGCAACTAGAAGCAAATACCTCCCATGGATTGCATTCTTTGTAGATACAGATAGTAGTCTATGAGAAACATCTTTCAACATAATACGAAGCTCTGCACAGCTTATATACAGTATTACATCTGCAGTATTACAGCTGAAGAGCCATGACCTACACGTACCACTGAAACCCACCAGGCTTATTTCCTCAGACACAGCTAACATTTGGGAAACCCACGAATTAATGGTGTATTGTGCAACTTTGAGGGAAAAAAACAAGCATTTGGAACTACAGTGATGGGACCACATTACTGGCATAGTGGGCCTTGTTTCTGTGGGTAAGGCAAAGAGCACAGTCCAGGTTATAGTTCCTCCTCTCTCTTTGACCGACGCTGTCTTGCACACCACATCAGCTGCCAGAGTCCAGTTCTCACACTTTTTGGACTTAGTTGCTATGTCCACACCACCTTACTAAACAGACATCTCTGGAGACTGCATTTTAAGCTGTAGCCACCCACACCTGGACCCTGATGTGGGTCCTGGAGCAGCTCATGTAGCTGCTCAGGCATGTCCAGGACTGATATGTGCATGGCAGCAGCACACCAGTGCCTTGAAGCATGTGGTGCTCTGAGGGAGCCTTAACGCTTCCCTCCCTAAAGCCTGCTCTTCAGAGAAGGCTGAAAGGGTGCTCTTGTACCAAGTTAGGTGATGTACATGCCAAAGAAACAAGTTGCATTACAACCTTAGTTCTAGTCCTGGAACGTATAGGAATACGCTGTTCATATTGCTTTGACTAGCAAGTTGCTATTTAAAGTTCAGGGCAAAGCTTTAAACCCTGAAAAGGTTTTGATGTAATGGTCGGGGGCAGGGGGGAAGGACACAAAGATTAACAGCATGGACAGGACTTTAGAAAAAGGAAGTGAAAGAAGGATTATATATGACACCTCAACTTCCTAATCAATACCCACTGGAGCTTTTGGGTAAGCATGATCCCATATTTCCTGAGAGAGGTTAAAGGCAAGCGGATCACGCCAGCTCCTCAACTGAATGCATCTATCAGGGTTAACAACGACCTGGGTATGAGATCAGTCACTTTATTTCCTATGAAAAATTCTCCTGCTCTCTAGTAATAAAATAATTAAATTCCCTGTAGTGTAAAGTATTTATTGGTTAATTCTTCTTGGGAGTCGCTTGTCTTGACTTTGTTCAACGTTTTGTAAAATTCAAGATCAGGCTCATTACATTACGAGCAGGATTCAAACCTATTTTGAATCTCATAATGGCATCCTCTCCTGCTACAAAATCTTGTCTGGGACTGGGAGGACAAAATTAGTCCTTTTCAAGAAGTAAACATCAAAGATCAATGACCATCAAAGCGCTTTACTTGGGGTAAAAAAGAAAGAGTACAAATTTCAAGATAACGCAGACAGTCAGTGAGACTGGCGTGCTTGAAGCTGGTGGAATTTTTTTAAGTCATTCACAAATAGTATATCTACCCTTGACAGGTCATTTCATTCTATTTAGCACTTTTTATTCTCTGTGGTTTATAAGCTCTTAAGCAAATGTAAGAGGGAGGAAAAGCTAACGTGTCTGATAATGTACTATATCAGGCTGACAACCTAACTGAATTTCCCCTGTGGTGCTAGCAAAACGCTGTTCCAAAAAGTAATAATGCATACAAAAAAAAGAAAAAAAAAAAGGGGGAGAAAAGGGGAAAGAAAGGATCATAGAGATCATGCCGTCACATTTAATTTCAGAGAACAAAACCTGAAGCTGATTTCTCTTTAGATCAGTTGTATACCAGTTGGAACATGGGTGCCTAGCACTGCGACAGAGTAATATGATCTGAGCTTTAAATAGCTGCCAAATAACCATGTGGTGGCTGGCAGCATTAGACGTGTTGCAATGAGAATGATCTGTTTCAAAGTAAAGCCACATAACAGAGGATAAGTCAATCTGATGTGGTATGGAAAAGGAGGGGGGAACGTTTTTCATTATCTCTCTGGGTTTCTTTCTGTCTTAAATGTGTTTCCATCTTAAAGATGCATTAATTTGAGGTTTTTTTCTTAACCAGTTTAAAACCACCATCATGTGCAGGTCATTTCAGAGAACATCTCCTTGGGCACCCAGGCACAAGGCTGGGGGGGGGGGGCGGGGTGGGGAACAGTGTGCCAAATATGAAGTACCAGCGCTGAGACCATCCCCTTGCAGCAACCGAGTTCAGAGCGGCGGCCTCCCAGTGTGAAAGGCACTTTCCCTCTGCAGAGACTTGCCTTAGTTTGGTACCAAACGCATCCTTGGCAGTTTTTAGGAACATATAAGGACCAGATCTATGGGAAATAACGTGGGGTGACTTCTGCTCCAGGCCCTCCCCTTATCCTCAAAGCAAAATGTGGAGCCCTGCAACACTCCGTGAGGCCCCTCTGGGCAATCTTGGGACATCGGGAAAGATCAGGCACAGAGTTTGGAGGTGCCTAACACAGCAGATGTTGGCAGCCCTCCATTCATTTCTACCTTCATGTCAAACGGCTCTCCTGACCCCTACTGTCAATGTGTCTCCGGGGTAGATGAGTCACATTGTGGACTGGGAAGACAGACCAGTTTAAACTGGTAACGTGAGTAAGAGACATGGAGGGAAAAGTGGTACTGCAAATACTTGTCATTCTGCATCCCTTCTGTCACTTTTGATTATAGATGACTGACTTCTGTTTTTAATTTCAGTGTCTCCACCAACTTCAGCAGCATCAATCCAGACTCACTCTAAGTTAACACAGCAGAATTTCATGTGACCATACTTTATCTAGTCTTCCCTGCCTGGAAATCGCTCTGCCGAAAGGCAAGATATGAACAGGAGAGCCAGAGGAAAACACAGCTGCTGCATCTGAAGGTAAACAGCTCATTTAAGAGGTTCGATATGACTACTTAAAAGATAATAAGTGCAACCACAGCATACTTTGCAACTAGTTAGGATTTTGGAATAATGGGGACAGCAATACAGAGAGTATTTACAGTTGTCCTACTAGTGGCTTACTAGCACAGTACAGAGTACAGTCTGAGCCGCAGCAGCTAGGCACCCTGCAGAGAAATAAAGCCGGCTTTCTTTTGCATTCCCTCAAAGGAGAACGTCGCTTTACCTCACTAATGCAAATGTCAATAAACGGCCACATATTTTATGAAGGTGAGCTCCAGTGAAACCTCGACCCCAATGAGTAACAAGGATAGACCAGGGGCAAATCCTTTTCTGACTGTTTTTGTCCGCAGCTGCCTTTGCTCGTTGTGTCAGTGCGTCCCCGAGGAATCCACAACAGCTGCGCAGCGGGCTGGCAGAGGGCATCACAGAGGGATGCTCACCCTTCTTTCCCCCCTTTCTCACCTCCATCCCCTCATTTTCTCACTGCCTCTTTTGTGGGCAGTCACAGTCCTCACCATGTTTGCACTGGGCGAGCAGATGATTGTCAGATCGAAAGTAATCAGAAAATGCTTCTTAGCTAGCTGTTCCTTTTACCCTCACTTTTCCAAATACATTACTTTAAAAAAAAATAATTTCTTTTCTTCCAGTATGGCCACAGGCTATTAAACCAGCAATTTAAAAAAGAAAACAAACCAAAAAACCCAAACTATGGATTTGTGAGGAACACAGCTCTTTGACCAATTTCACAGACTATTTTGATTACAGTATTTAATCCTCTTTACAATCTTTTCCTCAGCTCTCATCATGAAAATCCGTGTATCACCGCCAAGGATTTTCATGACAAAAGCATATCTGGAAGAATGCCATGAAGAGAGTCTCTTTAGCAGGCCTTGTCTTCCCTGAGTTTTTACAAACACATTCCCCTGTGCATAGTTCTTTTTAATGGAATCAGAAATCAAGAGTTAGACTGTACTTTTAGGTAATATTCATACAGAAATGCCTTCCCATTACCCTCAACACCATTCCCGGGTCTGCAGCAGTTAGTTATTACACATCATGTGCTCACCTACATGCATACCTTTGGAGGGAGCAAGCAACGTGTCCCCACCGTTTCAGAAGGAACCTGACTCTCAGTTCTGCTATTAGGAGAAGGCAGTATCCAATTAAAGCAAATCGATAGAGCTACAGACTATTGCCAAAAGTGTCAGTTTGAGTGAAGAATTTATGAGTACTTAAGCAATTTCTACTGACGCCAGAAAGGCTTCCTGAAGTTTCTAAAGAAACCTTCAGAAACACCTTGAATCTTCAATGGCCATTACGTCCACAGTCTGACCCAAAGGGCTGCCTCCAAGAGAGGCTGCCTCACACACAAGGGTGCAACTAATTTAGCTGCATAATGGAGAGAGTTCTGAAGATGCACATGGGCTGAATTAAGGGCTCCACGGGAGCCTTTGGCTCATTCCTTGCAGAGTTTATTAGTTGCTGCTGCACACATGGTTAGGTTTGCTGGAAGAAGTCCAGTTCTGAGGCACCTCTCAATTGCTCCAGCTTCTAAAAGTTGTAAGAAAGTGGCTTGAGTGTATTGCCCCCTCTAAGCTCTTGCAGAGAAGGACTCCCCCCTGCAGAGAAGCCAGACAGGGCTTGGGGGGTACCTAGTCAAATAACTCTTGATTATTGAATTTACCTCCACAATTACCAGTGAGTATCCTAGACTGTAAAGAGGGTAAACACCAACAGATTGTATTATTTGAGAAACAGTATGTGATTGTGTAATTAAGGGCAGGAATATAATACCATGCGTACAAGAGGGAGGGTTAATTTCAGCATTTCCTGGCTAACCAAGGGCATTATGGTGTAACCCTAATGTTCTCCGGATGGCTATCATTTATATGGAGTTCATATACATGTTTATGAATATTTGGTTAAAATTCACCCATCATACTCTCTGACACAGTAATTAAAAACACCATGTTTGCTGCCAACAAAAACATTTTTGTGATTCGGTAATTATTCCAAACCTCACAGTCCCAGCTCCCCTACCCCCTGCCCTTGTTGTCTTCCTGTTCTATAACATATAAAGCTAATCTTGATGATGGAAAAATAAATAAGTAGCAGGGAAGGCTGGAAAGCTTCCAATCGCAAAAGCTCCTGAAATGGAAGCAACTTCCAATATGGCCCACCACATCTTCTAGGTGGGCACTCCTTTCCTGCCTTTTAGTGACGCTTTCAGTATTCATAACAGCTGTGGAATTAAGCATTATGAACAAGAAGAAACCAACATGCAGTCTTTACTTTTCCCCATCAGTTCCAAACTATTCTGCATTGGGTTACAAAGTGAAAACCAACACACTCGCAGATGGATTTAATTTCAGCTTGGGCCTGATGCCTGACGAAGTTTCCCCATTGTTAAAACTCTGCCCTGTCTTTTCCGTACCATGCATACAGTCCCATACTCGCCTCGTCCTCCAAACATACGTGCACGCACACACACATACACAGAGAACCAGCACTCCTACAGTGCAGAACCAAACCCATCTCCCCTGCTGTCTTAGCTAGACCCATGGCTTCCCCCAGGATGACTAACAGGCAAGTTGGATTTGGTCTATAAGGCAGATTTTTAATAGTTGGGAAAATGAAAGCTACATAAAACATACATTTTCATGTCCTAGATACTGTCTTCATAATAAACTTTTTTTAATAAAAAAAAAGTCATTTTACACAACCAGGAAGATGTTTGTTGGAGGATCCAATTAGTCTATTCAAAAATAAAAGGGTGAAAACATGATTAAAATGCTAATGCTATAATTCAAAATACAGTTTTAGTATAACTTCACCTAGTGATTTAACAATGGCATTTTGACTTATAGAATCATGCGACAAACATGGATTTCAGAATATAGAAGTATACAGCTTTTGAATGCATACAGAAAAGAGAAATGTGTAACAGAAGCAGCTAAGCTTTTACATGTATGGACTAGCACCAGGTTGCTGTTCGTGACAATTGTCTTTTCTCTTGTCCTCTTCCCATGGATCCTGCATGAACAACTGCACTCTATTTTTATAAAGTGCAGACATGTCTGCTTGCATCAAAGCTAAGGCAAGCAGTGGAAAAAAGTAGAGGTAGATTGAATTACTGTGCTTGAATATTTGTTTTCTCCTCTACCTTGTACAATTCTCCACAAGCAGAAGCACAAGGTAAATGTTAAAAGACAATCATATAAAATCTTGATTTGGCCCACTTCATGTTGGGCTTTTGACTGCAGAAAATGTTTTCCTTTCTCTGTTTGCAAAACTACAAAAATGCTGCTAATAGTACAATATGGAGAACCACATATGTACTTTCTAAAGAATTAAAAACAAGTTGGGACTAAAGGTGGCTTCCTTCTGTACCGAGTTTTGTGTCCTTTATCCTTAAACAAGTAACAGAAGAACTTCCAGAAGTCTGCCTGCACACTTAGGATTGCCATAGTGGTAATAATATACAAAATTGTGTTCCAGTTTACAACTGTCATGAAGTTTCACTTGGATTCCTATATTCCCTGCAGCAGTGTACAGCTAGTCCGAGTGTAAATAAATGGTACGCCCTACCAACAAGAACAGCATTCCTGCTAATAAAGCAAAAAATACTCCAATAGGAGCCAGCATAAAAGACCAGCCATAACGTACATAAACAGCAAAGTCTGGGCAATCCATTTTTTTCATGTCTGTGTAGTTTTCCAGATCAGCCATCGCCTGGACCCAGATGACATACATCATGACTACCAGTGAAAACAGGACACCTGGAAAAGAAACACCACGTGTTAACAACGGAGTGTGAGAGAAATGCTGAGTGCATTTACTGCAATACCTAGAAACCCATCGATCCTTGAGGCCCCGTCTCCAAGGCACAATCAGTCACCACTGGATACTTTTTGCCTTTGGCTTTCCCTAACAAGTACTGTCTCCATCTCGCTTCTGATTTTCATGGAAAGGCACACTCCCACGGCAAGCCATACATCTGGTTCTGGCACGCAGACCGAAACACAGGTGTGTTTAGGGCCATAATTTGGGTGGATACTTAGTGTTTTGAATTCAGGAGCCAAGGGAGGGGCAAGAAGGGGGATGGGATGACCTGGAAAAAATGCCTACTTCTGCTTCCCAAACTCTGGCATTGTTTCTTTTCACAGTCTTTTGGATGAGCTTTGAAAAAGGCGAAGGAGTGGGAAATCTATCATCTTCGCCTCGCTACATTTGCTTTTTTTTTCTGATGAAAAGGGCTTTGTTTGGAACATACTACTTTCAGAGAATTCTACTCAAGTATTTTGCAGACAAATTCAGATGCATTTAATTCAAAATCCTATACACTAGAAATTCCTAGTTTAGGAACAAAACCTAACAATAATTAAACAATAGCAATGAAGCAGGCTATTAGTATTAACCTCAGACTGGATACAACAGTTTCCTGGAATTAATCCACTGCATAATTCACAGCCTTTTCCCATACACTCCTCTGAAAGGCTTTTGGATTGTTTACATATGATAGTAATAGGAGCACATGTCCTTACACTCTTTGTTAATCTCTTTGTTACTATACACCAGAAGGAGCATTAAGAAGAAAGTGCTTTCCAAAGTATCAGTTGCATTCCTAATATTTCATTTCACTTGAGAGGAATGTGGACACTTGAAAAATGCAAGCCTGCAGCACAGATGCTCCAGCAGATTTGCTGGGAAATGGAGGGCACAAGTCTGAATTTTTGGCGTGCTCTAGCCTGTACCCACTTGCTCCCTGCACTCCAGCTGTCACAGCACAGTTACAGCAGCAGGACTATCTATTCCAACATCAAAATATTTGAGGGACACCACCCCATCACATTTTTATCCCAGGATGCTTAGGTGCCTCATTAAAACCATCAGCCAGTGCATACTGCTGGGAACACTCGCTGCCAAACCTGACCCCATAGGCTGTAGAGCCGCAGAGTCTGAGTCAAAGGCACTCCCCATCCTCCTAAATACTTGCAATGCAACCTTGAGCAAATGTGACATTTGTGGAAAAACCCACAAATGCACGTTATAACCACCCGTGGACAGGCATTTGCTTCCAGACCCACCTGCCCTTTAATTATAAGAGGTCCGTATTCCTACCCTGGGACACTGCCTTACCACCTCCTTGCCCTGCCCTCTTGTCATCGCTCCTTCATTTGCTTCAGGCACAACCAGAGAGGTTGGCTGCAGCAGTTCAAAATTGGTGATCTGGTGACATTCTTCCCGGCGCTTGACAGTAAAAATGTAATAGCTTTATGTTCCAAACATTTGATGAGGGAAAGCTCACAACTCAATGCTTGTGAACACTACCTTTTGAAGCCTGCCAAAAAATGAGCTGAAGTAGTTAATCTGAGGCACAATGGAAATGGGACTGAAAATCCTGAAGGATCTGCAGGTTTTGTGAGGCTGAAATTAGAAAACCTAAACAGAGAAGGAGGGACTCATATCCTGGCTATGAAATATACTTCCAAGATTACATTTTCGCTAGAGCTCAAATTCCTAACAAAGTTTGAAAAAACCTAACACAACTGTAAAAGGCATAAATTCAATTTTGAAAGTATTTTACCTATGTAAAACTCAATTTTTATGGAATTTAGTACTGGGTTTGTATTAAATATAAAACCAGTGAAACAATCAGAGAAGGATCACCTTAGGGCTAGACACAAAGAATGAGAAATTAAATTGAAGACTCTCCAAATATAAGTCAAATTGAGCAAAAGGTTCCTGTAACAGAACATCTAATGATAACAGACAATGTTATCTTTTGGGCAGAATGCATATAGCACTGCAATTTACCTCTTCAGATGACTGTGCTTGTGCCTTTTCAAGTGTCTGTAGTCTTCTATTTATTCTCTATGTTGAGGCAAACTTAGTCCAAAGCAATAATAATTACAAAAAGCAGTGTTTGTATATTCCCTTACTACAGCAGCAGGCTTTGCACATCTGGAATGACCTCCAGCATCTTGGGCAGATACAAAACTAAGTAGCCCTGTAAATCAGAAGCATCTGCCATTAAAACAAGACTCTGCCAGAGGTTTAATTTTGAAATGGGTATCTCTTGCTCTTCAGGCAGTCTGAAGCAACACCTTATAGAAACATAGAACAGAACCATAGAACGGTTTGGGTTGAAAGGCTTCAACTCCCCTGCCATGGGTAGGAACACCTTCTGCTACCCCAGGTTGCTCAAAGCCCCATCCAACCCGGCCTCTTCTAGCTGGTAAAGTCCAGCCAACACTATGGAGGTGCAAAATAGCACGCTAGTGCTGCCAGTGGGAAAACAACTTCAGGGAAGCTAAAATCCATCGGGTGACTTCACAGAAAGCTGTTAATACCTGTGTATGGCAAATTGATGGATATGGGAATTTGCTGAAGAAATGTATGTCAAGCAGAGATAAATGTCCTTCTTTAAAAGAGAAGAAAAAAGAAAGAGAGAATATGTAAACCCTCTTAATTAATTAAAGCACTAAAGGAGTATTTAAGGGTTCTCACTGTCTGCTAATGGAGCCTAATTAGTAGGTACATTGCTTATTGTATTCAAGCAATGCCTTGAACAGTAGAATCAGGCTAAGTAAAAACTAACCATGTCCTATTACCTCCAACAGCATTTCACTAATGCTCCTTTTGTCTAATTTTCAGAGAGTTATGATTTCATGGCAGTTAAGCACTTAGACAGGAGTTTACTAAATGTATATTTATTCTAGGAAATCTGTTCCTGCAGTCTCGCACTGACTATCTCTTGTGAATATCATGAACTCTCATCGCCAAATCCACAGCAAAATTACTGAGACTGGAGAAAAGCCTCCACAATTTCATTAAGCAAATATTTTTATGAACACTGTGCTATGATGTATTTTTACATATTCAGGATTTAGACCTTTTGCACAGTGTGTGGCTGTCCATTTGCCCTTGCCTTTTAGTGAATGTAAAATAAAACAGCAGTTGCATGAATCAGGAATGATGGGGGAAATTATTCCTAGAACATGAAATATGTCTGAGAGAGATTAAGACAAATAAATACTTCCCTCCTCCTTCTTTTTCTTTCTTTTTTTCTATTTTGCATTTTTTTAAGAACACACATGTTTGATACACAGTTCTGTGCAGTGTGATAAGACATGGGCTTCTCTGAGGTCACTCTTTTCTGTCTTTCACATTTATTCTTTTGAATTTCTTTCAAACAAATACTTGTGCATATTGCAGAGGAGAAAGAATACAGAACCTTTAGAAATGTCTCTGAATTCAAGAAGCAGTTTGCTGGCCTTTAGTACTTATTCTTCCCACATAGAAATGCCTTTCACTTGTCAATGGTGAATGGTTGTTTATGGCATAAATCTTTTACTATGCAGACATGAAGACAACAGGTGCTCGGAAGAGTGATGTGAGCTTTTCACTTGTGCCTAGAAGTTTAGAACTCTTTATCTCACTTGAGGAAAACTTGTATGTGTGTATATTTTACTTTTTTTTTTCAATTGCATTTTTCTGTCCTTGTTCTTATTACAGATTCTACCACCTACCTTGCCCTCTTTGTGACCTTTATTTAAAAATTATGGTTGACATTTCACTCTGAAGTATGTGCAACGGATCTCACTAAAGAGTTATAGGAGTTGGCACATACCTCTAAAAACAGATTTTTGTCCTTATCTAGGAGCTAGAATTAAAATACCAGTGTTTTTCACTCTTCTGGCAGGAAGCAGAAGTCATACTTGTACTTCTAATCTTGCTCCTTCACAAGGGTGTGATTCTGTAATGCTCCATGCACATCCTGGGGGCTTGCTCGTTTGACATCAGTACAAGAGGACAGTTTTTACCACCACCCAGGCAGGAACAGGCCCAAGGTAATTATGGACTTACAGAAGGCTGATTTAAGTGATTGTTTTATGGCAGCCTTTCCTTCTTTTCCTATGACCTCTGAAGTAACTATAAAGCTTCTTACAGTTTGTACTACTGTAGTTGCTTTTGGTCCACCCTCTCATATTGTAGACCTGAAGGTGGGGCTCCAAAGACAGCACTCAAGTCACTGACTGTGGTATCATTGAACTGGAAAGTGCTTTTTCTCCACAGGTGCAGCATCTGTAGTTTCACCTGCAGCCTAGGTAGTTATTGTAGTTACAAAGCTTAATACGGAAAGCTGCTAGTCAATAAATTGCCACCAATATGAATAGCTGTGTGTCCCTCTCCATTTGTGGAAGTTCAGATGCACCCCTCAATAAGTGAGCAGCCTTTCTTAAAGATGAGGATGAAGAAAAAGCAGGTGTGTGACTACCACAGATCAGACAGCAGAATTGCTGTGTGGATAGGTTTGCTGCTATATGACACTCCGGAGACGTTTTTGATGTTCTTTTGGCCTTTTGAGACCCTTTGCAGTTCTCCCACATGATCACCAGTGAAGCCAGCAGAGAGTCCATGAGTCCTTGAGTGGGTAACTACAGAGCTTTGAAGGGGAGAGGTAAGGACATGGTGTGACGATGGTCTCAAATCTGCTGCTCAAAGGATAAAAACTGTACAAAAGCAGGTACACACTGTGCATCAGCTCCTAGCTGTGTAGCTGGTGTCACAATCAGGGCTTTGGTTTCTGTAACCACGGGACCCTCTTTGAGATACAAGGATTGCTGAGGAGAGGTAAGATCCATCAGACAAGGTGGGGAAAGAGCAACAAGCTCAGTAACCTTGTGAGCAGAGATGCAAGCAAGAGCCATTGGCAAATGGACATCAAAGCCTCCACATGAGCAGGGGGAAGAGAATAGACAGCATACACACGGGACAGAGCAATGAGAGAGGCTTGTACACTTCTGCTGAGAAAGCAACAGAACTGAAGGCTTATCTCAAATGCATGCACAGAGATGAACGCAGCGTTGGAATAACACAGGATGAATCCAAGTTTGTGCAGTCATTGGATGATGCCACTGAAGCTACAGACACAGTGAGACAGCTTGCTTGATTGGAATAATTTGCTGGATGGATACAGACACTTTAAGAACAGGCAGTTAAGATGGGGTGGGATGGCTGCAGTCTGCACAAAGAAATCGTTTGAATGGACAGAGAGCTTCTAAGTAACAGGAGCTTATGGGTTAAGATCAGCAAGGTGCACAAAAAGGGTGGGCATCTGCTACAGGCCACCCAATCACGAGGAAGTGGACTGGAAAAATAGCTGAGATTTCTGGCTATCACAAGGGACTCAGGCACCCCAGTATCTTCTAGAAAGGCAACACTGCAGAGAGCAAGCAATCCAGGAGGTAGATAACTGGACTGCATCAAGGATAGCTTTTTGAAACAGGCGAGGAACAGACCAACTAATGGAAGTGCTTTGCTGGACCTTCTGTTCATAAATAAGTAAAAACTGGTCAGGAATATGATAGATGGTGTTAGCTGTGGTTATAATGGCCATGAAATTGAAAAGTTTAGTATCCTAGAAGGAATATGGAAGGTGAGTAGGAGATTAAAGACCAAGAACTTCAGGAGAACAGACTTCAGCCTGTTCAGGGAACTGGTAGGCAAGATCCTAAAGAAGGCTGCCTTGAAGGACAAAGGATGCTGTGAAGGACAAAGGGGCCCAGAAGAATTGGTTGTTCCTCACAAGCAACTTCCTTAAAGCACAAGAATGGGCCCTGTCACTGTGCAAGAATTCAGGTAGGTGTGGCAAAAATGCAAGTTAACCTCATACAGAGCTGCATTACCAAGATCACAGTCATCGGGTTTGAAAACACTATTATTTCCTTTCATTCATTATTTGTGATAGTGTATCTGGAAAACTGCATCCATTTTGAGACCCCCTGGTGAAAGAGAGATACTGATGAACTGACGGTTATGACCACCAAGATGGTTAGGGGGATGGAGGACAAGAAGAGGCTGAGTGAACTGGGGAGTTTAATCTAGAGAAGAAAACAGTCTTCATCTTTCTTAATGGAGTTATAAGGAAAATGGGGATAGACTCTTCAGAGACCTACACACTGAAATGATGAGACACAATGGTCACAAGCTGCAGCAAGAACGATTTCAGGTGAAGGAAAAAACCCTCATTTTTCACAACTAAATTGGTCAAACTGGGACCAGCGCCCAAAGATGTTGTGGAACATCAATTATTAGAGATTTGGGTGATGAGAGGATCAAGAACAGTCCTGCAGAGAAGGACTTGGGAGTGCCAGTTGATGAAGCACTTAACATAAGCCAGCAATGTGCACTGGCAGCCAAAAAGCCAACCATATTCTGGGCTGCATCAAAAGATGCTTGGCCTGAAAGTCAAGAGAGGTGATTCTGCCTCTCTGCTCTGCTCTTGTGAGACCCCACCCAGAATACTGTGTCCAGCTTTGGAGCTCCCAACAAAAGAAGGACATGGATCTGTTGGAGGAGGTCCAGAGGAGGCCACAAAGATGGTCAGAGAGCAGGAGCACCTTTCCTGCAAGGACAGGCTGAGGGATTTAGTTCTGTTCGGCCTGGAGAAGAGAGAGTTCTGGAGAGATCATATAGTGGCCTTCTAGTACCTGAAGGGGGCCTACAGGAAAGCTGGAGAGGGACTTCTTACAAAGGGTGTGTAGTGATAGGACAAGGGGCAATGGTTTTAAGCTAGATCACGGTAGATTTGCATTACATATTAGGAAGAAGTTCTTTACTATGAGGGTGGTGAAACACTGGAATGTGTTGCCCAGAGAAGCAGTGGATGCCTCATCCCTGGAGGCATTCAAGACCAGGTTGGAAGAGGCTTTGAGCAATCTGGTCTAGCGGGAGGTGTCCCTGCCCATGGCATAGGGGTTGGAAGTAGATGATCTTTAAGGTTCCTTCCAATTCAAGCCATTCTATGATCCTATGATTTTAAAAACTTGACTGGATAAGGCTCTGAGTTGCCTGATCTAACTTCAAAGCCAGCCCCATTGGGAGGGAGGTCAGGCTTGCTTTGCCACAAGAGGTCCTTCCCAAACTAAATGTATTCTGTCACATACAATCTCTGTTCACACTCCTTCCATAGGTCCCTCCAAAAGGTAAGTCTATCTGTCTTAGCACAGACAAGGAGAAGTGTCCCCCTGAGAGTGTCTTTCTTACTACTGACAACAGAAGTTTAAGCAGCTGGTTCATACAAAATAGTTAGCTTTCAGATGGCTGAACAGTTGACATTAATTCCATTCCCAAAAATATCTTCAGCTGCTTTCTGAACCCTAAGATGGCACAGCCTTTTCAGTTGAGGTAGAGCTTTTATTTGCTACCTAATGTGTCAGTTAAGGTCGCAAAGCGATACGGATACTTCAGTCCAGTAAGAGGTATTAAAATTGCTTCATCTAATATTTTTCTTTAGAGATATATAAGTAGGAAAATGACTGATCATCCTATCTTCTTCCAGATATCCAGAGAAGAACCACCTTGCCTAACTTCTTTCTCAGAAGCCTATTATTTTCTCTAGTGTAACAGCTACTTGAACTTTGTGGTAAGACAGCAACCAAGCCCTTTCAAAATCATGCTTTTAATTCCTTTTTTTTTCCTTCAAATCAGTATGCTGCTTTCTGTCTTATAAGAACTCTAACTTCACCTATGATCTGTCATGTTACATCTTTTCATTTTCCCACTCGGTCTGTGTTTAAGTGGATGTGTAGCCTGACTGCATCCTGATCCCATGTTGGTATGAGTAGTAAATGTGCACCAATTCTCATCACTCTCCCCCTTCATGCCGTGTTTGCCCTTGGGAGGCAGTAAACAAAGAGGCTGTCTAGTCCTGGAGGAGATGAATAGAAGAAGGAGCCGGGGCAGCAGGGAACTCAGTAGAGCACATCACCCTGCCTTCTAGAGGCAGGCTAAAACACTCCTCTTCTGCGTCAGTTTCTACCATATCTTGCTCTTCTCCATTTAACACAATGGGCCATTGATCAGTAACACCACAGGAAACAGTTGTTGCCCAAGACATCCCACAGGACATAGCCTTAACTACTGACACGGTAAAGTACTTGTAACCTCTTCTTATGTCAGTATGGTCACTCCCACCACCATGATTGTACTTCATAATGTAATTAAATCCTCACCTTGGCTATGGGAGTACTTGTGAGAAGAGCTGAGAGCAACAAACTTTTTTTGTTAATGTTTTTGTGGGTCATCTGAAGTGTTGGATAGGGTGATGATATTTGTAGAAAGCACCTTCCCCAAGCAGCCCTGCCCTATTGGTGGGACTGGGGGCACGGTCAGGCATGTGCCCCTACCCAAGTCAAAGTATCTTGTGCAAGCTGAATGGTGTCAGGGTCCTATATTCTGCTGCCACACCTACCTTTTGGCAAATGATAGCAGGAATTTGCTAAATATCCTTGCTTTTCAACAATAACAATGGTAATAGTAAAAATAGCACAGCTCTTCTCTGAGGCCCTGATTGAGAATAGTCCTGAAGTTGAAAGGTACTACATATAGAGAGAGTAAAAAGTCAGGATTTCCCTTGAAGAACACCTGCTCTATAGGGACAAAGGGTAAGAGGGGCAAAGAGACAAGTCCAAGGTCACACTCTGGGATAATAAAGCTCACTTAACTTCACACACCTAAAAAGTAGTCTCTCTAGATTTCCTCAGTAAAGGAAAGAGAGGTGTAGGGTTCCTCCACAGCGCATTCATCTGATCCAATTAGATTTCTCTTTTAGGATGAAATGAATCCCCAGCTGGGGGAACTTCTTACATACCTACTCTTTTTACTGCCAACGAATGTTATTGCCTAATGCAGGTCTCCTAGGGAAGCCAAGGGAGACTAGCATAGACTTGGGGATCTAACTTTCTCCTGCCTAAATGAGGGCAGAAGAACTGACCCAGAGTGGAGAACACACACGTCGCTTCACACCTCTGCCCATTGGTTCCTGGCGTCTTTCAAGTGCCCTTTTCCTCTCTAACAGCCTCTGCTACTTTCTAGTGACAGCTGAGATTTTTTTACAGATTACAAATGAAGAAAAAGAGCAGGACTCACATGGGCTCTTACCCTGCATATTAGTGACAAAAAGCATTGGAATATTTTAGGATTGCCATCAGACTAAGAATATTTTTTGTGAGTTTCTCAAAAGTGTCGAGGAGTGATGCTCAAGGGATCAAATGCCAGTACGCAGGAGTTTTTCAGCAAAAACATTATAAAATACTTCCTACACTTCACTGACAGGCCCTGTAGGGGAATAACGATCACTAGCTGCATATGAAGAGCTGCGAGGGGAATGGGTAACCAAGGTCAGCAAGTCAGTAGCAGAAGCAGAAGCAAAAGCAGAAAGAAAGCCCAGGCCTTTTGGTCCAGACGCGAGTGGCTGTATCCTGTAACACAATAGACTCTCGCAGGGCTGCCTCTCACCAGGCTTTGTGCAGAAAGCAGTGCCTGAGCACACACCGTCATTTACATCCTTCACAACTGCATCTCACACACCCGTGTGACATCTTCCCAGATTTTTCAAGGTTAATCAAACAGTGTCCCAGAGAGCTGCCCGTATCAGCTGAATCCTGGGAGGGTGCATCCTCCATAGTACGTGTGGGTTATGAAGAAAGCAGGAATTCATTATCTGTTTTCTCTTATTCGCAGAGGTTTAGAGCTCCCGTTTACTCGTATGTGACAACTATTTTGTGTACTCCAATCACATCTAAAACATTTCTCCTATATTGGTCATACGAATGTGCTCTGTCTTTCAACTTCTTCAGAGTCCACTGTAATGAACTTTTGTGTCACTGATAAAAAAACACAACCCCCCTTAGATAAAGACCTTGAGGGTCCTATAAGGCAGCATCCTAAATATGAATCTTTTTTTCCTGCTAAATTAGTAGATACAAACTTCAGTGTAATTCCATGACTTGTCCTGGATTTTTTTTTATCTTAATCCAAAAGTACCTTTTAGAATAGCTTCATGACTAAATAACTATGGAAGGAATTGTCGTCAAGGCAGGCACTCCACAAACCAAAGGATAGAAGCATATGTTGGTTGTTTTTTTTTTCTTTTACCATGATTAATATAATTTTGAGTCAAGGAATAAGGAAGAAATACCTCATCCTTTCTATTCTTTAATTGACTGAACAAACAGTATACTCACCAGCAATGATGAAAAAGCCGCCTCCTGCTTTGTACAGAATGTGGCTGGCAAAAGGAGCTGCACAGATGATGAAGAAACTAGCCATGACAATAGTGAGCACTCCCAGGAGCATAAGAACTGTCCAGAAACCTCGATAAACTGAAGAAAGTGAAGAAGGGGAAAAAAGAACACAACACATTTTAGAACTGAAACAAGTGGCATACTTGGCTAAAAAAGATTTTTCTTTACCCTTCTCTTTTCACTTGTCTTACTAACAAACAAAACATTCATTCTATTGTGCATATACGTTATATATCACGTGGACCAAATTAGATTTGAATGCTAGTTCTTACCTGATGATTATGGAAAATAGGTTGTAAGTTAACACAAATGAACTCTATCTGCTTAATAGTCAGCAGTGACTTGTAAGACAGCAACTTGACTAAACTTATCCTTTTTAAAAAATGGTACACCAAAGCTGTAGCAATGATTCTTTGAGATAAATGATTGGACTGAAAGGATAGAATTGTTTTACCAGAATTTTCTGGGAGAAGCAGAGAGCTGCAACATCTTGACATTCCTAGTGCTCAGACCGTATCACCAATAGCAATCTGTAAGTTCTTTGTGATTTACAACTACATAATTCTCCTTACATATAGTCACATTCAATAGATGAAAATCTACAGCAGGAGGAAGAGAAACTAAAAAAATGTAAACCAGGATTCTGAAAAACAGTTAAGTATTTTAAACCAGCCTATTCCTGCTCTAAAGCTCTTTGTTATTTTATTAAATTTAAAATGCGATGTTTCAGAAGCCCATCTTAGACAGTGCCAAGCAGTGCTGAATTAATGGATGCAGCTGGTGATAAATGAGCCGAGCGTTTTTGTGACATACTCTGGCCAAAAGAGTCTTTCTAACAATTATTTTTTTAGCTGGTTAATTGCACATCCATTTAACAAAGTCATCATTTTACAAATGCTACAAGAGTGACATAAATTTCTCCCATGAATTTAAAAATTGGTACATTAACACAACCCATTAGTAAAATTATGAGTTGCAAAGATCTCTGTCGTCAGATCTGAAAATCCTGAAGCACTGACAATTCAGTCAGTGAAAAACATTTCCACCCAACTTAGGGAAAGCATATAAGCCAGCTGGCAAGTCAGGAAAAGTGAGTCACAAAAGAAACTGCCACTTATCATTTGACAGCACCTACTTACTGTTATGGCAAAACACAACCAAGCAACTATTATACTGGTTCATATCCTGAAAGTTTCAAATCTGCACCGCTTGTTGGAGCCAGTTATTCTGGAATAATTTGGGTTTGCTCTCATCCAAAATTTGAAGATGCCCTAGGCATTATCAGCTCATGCTTCCCACTAATGTGTCCCAAAAATCTATAATTTTTAACTTGACCAGCTTAACTCATCTTGCTTCTATCAGTCTTATAAATATATTAGCTTGATCACGTGCACCCCATCACATTAGCTACACTTTTTAAATAACTTCCTTTTTAAACCAGGCAAACCTTCAGACACATAATTTTCTGCCACACTGATCAACAGATTTGGGCGTAGGAAGGATGAATGCTTCCGAAAGTAGGTAGCAGAAGGGTTAAAATTGTGTTTTGGTTCATGTCTAATACAAATCTTCTGTCCACATAAACAAAACAATATGGAAATAGTAGGTAAGAAATAACACCGTGCCTCAGCAAAGCAGTTAACTGTGTGTTCTGCTTTAAGCACTGTACCTCTTACAGGACTTAGGCATGTTTAAAGCTAAATACATGGTTAAATGATTCACTTAATGCAAATGGACAGTGAATGGAGACCTAGAAAGGTAAATCTCTCAAGTCTTTCAGTCTTGGGTCTCTGAAGCAATTTCATATTATTTCACTCATGGGGCTATTTTGCTAAGCTTCATTGCAGTCCCCAAGTCTATGGGACATTACTTCCCCATTTAAAACCTAATACTGCTAAATCAGTCTATAACCACCCAACTATTTTACATGGATGGCCCAAGGTACTTCAAAGTCATGCTAGATAATAGGACACATTGGTCAAAATGGACCTTGAAAAAGCTTTCTTCGATATCATTATGGTCAGTCACCTAAGTCATACAGCATTGTTTCTATTTTCTGAACGGATGAGGAAACGATATTCTCCATCAGTACAAAATCAGTATCCAACTTCATTATCTACTCTTCATACAGGAAGCTTTGAAGTCTGCTTTTAGTGAAATTTTACCAGAAAAGCTTGATTTGTTCAAATATTCCTGGAAACGTAACACAAAAGGAGTACAAATGTAACTGATGAAAATTTGTTAAATCTCGCTGTAACTATACAAGAGAAAAACTGTTTCGCTGCTCCAACAGCATAACTATGCTTTACACATGAAATATTGATTTGACCTAGCTATCATCAGAAATAAGCTTCCATACTTTTTTTTCTATAAATAATTATTTGTTCTAGAGACTCATGGTTAAATTCTGATGATCCTAATATTTGTTTATCCAGCTAACTCTGCCACTAAACATCTATTAGAATATATAATTGGCAGGTTAAAAGTATGCAATGCTACCAAATCTGCAACTTTTCAAACAAAAGACTACCCCTTCTAATTTGCAAAACAGTAAGTCATTTGGATTATTTCAGGCACAGATCTGAGGAAATATCCCAAGAGCATTTAGACTTTTTCTTTAGTAAGGGAGTGAAAAAGAAAACATTCTTTTGTAAACGCAGCTTCACTTACTTCATGCTCAGACCATTTTTGCTCAGATCAGATTTCCCATCTTCTCTCTCTAGACTGGCAAGATTAGTTCCTACAGGGCTAATCATTCACACTTAAAACAGAGCCCTAGTGCTGTCATTTAGCTTAGCTGGCATCTACAGAGGAACACAAAAGAGCTAGCTGAAATTAAGCCTTCCTACTCTTCAAGTCAAAGACTTTGCTTCTCTGAGACTGAGGTAAGCCTTGACAGAAAAAATGCAACCAAAGATGCTGCTTTGAATTATGCTACCAACCTCTAACATTCTGCGATTCTGTGATTCTGTGATTCTTTATATCCCATGGAAAGGGCTGACACCGTGATCTGAGCTGGCTGTTTCAAGAAATAATGGTTCAGTGTACCTATACAAAATGTTGACAAAAGTTTTGCACCATTTCAAGTCTTACCGAGGCAGTTCATGAGACAGCCCGAGTCCTAGTTCAGATGACAAGGACTACACTTGCCTCTGCAAGGTAATTCACAGATACGTTTGAGTTAGCTACCCCAAATACATGCATTATTTCAAGTACGTCCTACGATAGCAGACATAAAGTAGAAGCACTACAGCTGAGTCTGAAGTAAACTTATCTGTAGTGTTAATCTTAGATACTATTGCTCTGTGTTGCAAGAGCACTAAGCAGAAGGTTCTGTAACTTGTCTTGGTAAGCTGCCCCTTTGTCGGGTACAACACTTGCTTTGGCAGTGACAGCCAGGCCTAAAAATAATACAGTACATAGAGGAGTACACATGGTATGCTTGTCTTTGAGCCCCGAACCATTCGGCCTGTGTACTGTTGGAACGTTATAGCTGCAGTATACTCCTCCAAAATTGCATGGCCTGTACTTTTCCCTTGCTACTTGCTTTTCTCCCTAAAGATCCTAATTTAGGTCCCTCTGGAGACTTCTGCGTCATATGAGAACTAGAAATCTCTGTTTTTGAGTAAGTGACCAAGTTCAGGAGAAATGGCTGAAAATTACCCCAAGTCGGCTTTTCTAGTATAGCAGATCCCAGCACTGATCATAAAGTGAAGCACAGATTCATGTTTTAAAATGTAACTGGTGCATGATATGAAAGGGAAGCAGTAACACATTTGACAAAGTTACACAGCTGTGTCACCTACAGGACACACTTGCTGTGTAGTAGCCATGCACACCTCTGAAGCTCTGTAAGAGGTTATTCAGGAACAGGTTAGCTTAGGACACAGCGTGACACCTGTCTACTATTGAAGATGTTAACATCAACCTCGTGAAACCACACCACGTATTTCACTGCCCTCGCTGACTTCAAGCATTTTAACATCTCATCCACCAGCCCATACACTTTCTGTGGCCTATCAACAGAAGCCCCAGCCACTTAATATTGAATTTAATATCAAGATGAATTATTAAGCACTACAAAGCTGAAAAACTTTTCAAAGCATGTGTGACTGCAGTGCTGCATTACTAAGGATAGGTAAAATGACTTGGCAAAGTCGCCTTGAATTTTCACCCACAAGCTCACATCCTAAAGCGAACCCCTCCTGTGATTCAACAGTGGCTTGTATTTTTTTGTGAGTTTTTTACCTCGTCATTTAATGTAAGAGATATCAAAACATGTTTGACAAGAGTATTGCCACCCACAATACAAAATACAGTGAAAGGTGAAATGCCTGAACTGCTCTAAATCAGAAGTATCTTCTCTGCAGATAAATTGTAAACGAGATCACAGATCTCAGTGGCAGTGCAAGAGACACACCTGGCAACACATTAAACCTTGTAAGACTTTTCTCAGTTTCAGTCAATAGCCTTTACTATCCCTTAGTAGTAATAATCTTTCTTTTTAATAACCTTAACAGTAAAACAAATACAATATTCACAGTATGAATACATTGCTTTTTTAAATACTTCTTGCTTTATCACTGCTCGGTGGCTGGGGAGTTCTCCCTTAGTAAATGTACTGTATTACAATCTCTCATGGGCAATTATGTGACTGCATTGCATAACAGCATTTTTTTCCCCTAGAAATAGGTTACTGCTAACATTTCACTGTATAATTATTTTTTTTTCAGATTTCATTGCTGATATTTTCTACATTACTTTAGGTTCATTTCAACCCAGTAACAAATCTACCTATAAATCTGATCACACCATTTTAGATTTAACAGTTGCTGAACTAGAATATCACATCAGTCCTATCAACATTGTGCATTCTACATTATATTAGGCATTACTTCAAACGCTGGCAATGTGCAGAGTACTGGACAAAATAAGATACTAACAGTAAAAAAAAAAAGTGTTAGCAGCTACAAATCACAGTATTAAACTAATGTGTCAGTGCAGTACCATTAAATGTCTTCCATTTTAGCTTCAGAAGGCACTGGGGTAATTTACAACAGTTAAGAAACTATTGTTTATTTCCAAATAAAGTTGAAAAAAGAACCCCTCAAAAGTAAAATTAATTAATTAAGTGATAGATTTTGCACTTTTTCTTAGAAAGCATCTCACTCTAGCCAACAGGACTACTTGTACAAGTAAGGGCTTTAAACATTTTTCAAAAACAGGCCTAGTATTGTCCTATGGTAAAAGAGTTTTATAAAAGTGTGATAGTCCTTGAATGTCAGTGTTAAACAATCTAATTTTATGATACCATGCATTAATCTAGTTTGCAGTAAAAGTACTATACTGTTATGTTTTCAGAATAGTCTGATGGGATAACCAAGCTGATTATGATTATACAAATGTTTATTTTAGAATGCAGAGGTCACTACTCTGGCACTTTTACTGTATAAGCTAGTCTTTTTATTATTATTATTCCTAAGTTGCAGTTTGTTGCACATACGTTTATGAATTGTCATATAAATGTATCTGTGGCAACAAAATGAGGTGCTAAGTCTACTTAAGAGCTGCGCACTATACTAGCTGTCACCACAAACCACTGCACTATCAGAGAAAGCCACTAGATTCAGGTTTGCCCTGAATTGATTTAGATGCCTGTTTCAGATTAAGATAAATGACACGTCCTGCAAATTTCTAACCCTTTGAAGGTTCTAACCCTTTGAAGGTTCTAACCCATCGACGCTGACCGTGCATCCAACAGCAACGATGAAAAGAAATCTGAGGCATTAAACCATGCATTCAGATCTCCAATATAAGCATCACTGTAGGCTTTCCTGTCTTCACATTTCCATCGAAGGCTACAAGTCTTGATACCAAGAGTTTAGTCTAGGTTTATACAGCAGGATGAATCAAGCTTTTGGTCTAAAGATTCGTAAGGTGTACTCTAACACTAAACCTCAAGGTACTAAGTGTTTTGAGTCTTTCAGGAGCTATCACACAAACATCACAAAACCAACATAGAAAAAGGATATAAATAAGGTAAGAGGTTGAATTCTGGCTCAGAAAAGCTCTGAGCCGAACTCCTACTGATACTGAAGCCAAAGGAGTTATGTCAACAGAGAACTCAGTCCAGATACTGCACTCAAAAAACGTCAGAGATTTTATGTTCTTCAGATAACTTATCTTTGCCTGAGCCCTTCTAACCAGATAGTTACACGGCACTCTACCAACCAACTACACTTGTGTTTTCACCAGACTGCAGTTAAATTCAAATTCCTCTGACCAGGTCCCAAAGTCTCTTAAGCCAAACAGGCAGTAAAAGAAGTGATGTGCTTTTGCTTGCTCAGACACAAACATTTCTGTTAACAGAAAGTTAGAGACTTTTTAGAAAAATGTGTTTTACACACGTTTAATTTCTCAAATGAAGTTTAAAGCTTTTTATTCAGCTGTTTATTTTTCTACAAAAAAGCAAACAAATTATTTTTTAGACAATGGAATATTTCTTCTTAACCACTCCTAATTAAAATAGGGCTTGAGACACATACTAAAGACAGATTGATAAACCTGCGTGGGAGATTTCTTTTTTCTGTCCCCGAAAGTGAGTATGTTGAGAAAGCTATGAGCCATGAAAATAGTAATATTGTGTCAAGATAGAGCAGCAGAACCAAAAAGAGGGACAATAACCTCAGTCTTTTGGTAGTGCTCTTTTGATCTGCTTAAATAATGCAAGGTATTAGATACAGCCAATCGCATACATAAATAGTTGATGAAATCTCGCTTTTCATGAAATCAAAACAAGGCCTTTGCCACTGGCTTTTACAGACAAGCATTTCCTCCACTGTGAATCAAGAAAGGGACAACCTTCTAGCCTTTCTTAATTGAGTAACTGCAGTTGCAGCAAGGTTTTAAAAATTTTCTTGCCAAATATCATGGGCATAACTGTCAAAATACACTAAAGGAGAAACAAGTTTTGACCTAAGAAGGGATGATGACATAAGCTTCTTCATAAAAAGTTGTGAAGGATTCTTGAACAAGCATACCTGCTCTAGTAAATAACTTAGCTTGGATGCTGAAAATGAGCTGGAGGCATTAAAAAAATGCCTCTTCAGTTTTAATGAGCTCAAAAGCAATCCAGCTGTATCTATTTATATAGCAGGAATGGCTCTGAATATACTCTACCTGGGCCAGCATCTATAGTACAGTTCTGTCTATTTTTAATCTCCTAATATGAAATATAGATACGAAAATTATATTTGAGCAGTGGTTCTTTTGGCAAACATTAACTGAAATTAATTAAACTTTTGATGATATTCCTTCTCCTTTCCTTATTCTTTGTTTGTCCACTTCTGTGTAATCATGCAATATAATTCGAGGATTCTTTATGAATGTATGAGTGAATGGTGGAATACAAACTCTGTCTAGATTATTAGGAGCTGATGACTCTCTCACTTTCAGATGGAAAGAAAAACTGTTCTAGAAGTGAAGTTACAGATTAGATCTCTGAATGGTGAGGTCTGAATTCTTCATGGACAAACAGTTCATAATTTCTGAAGATTAACATAACCATTATCAGTCCAACTTTTTTTTTCTCATGTCTGCAGCATAACAATCAGATTTTGGAGACACTTCTATGTCAGCAAAGGCATAATTACAGCTTCAGAACAGGAAGGGATCGTGTAAGCCACTGAGTCAGTGAGCTCAGAGACACGCAGCATCCACACATCATGGGTTAATTACAAAGTCATATAAAATAGGTATCAGAAGTGATTTACTTCAAACATGTTTGCAAAAAGCCCTTGATCTGATGAAATGGCACCAATATTTTAAGTAGGTTTTAAGAATTTTAAAAACAGAGCTTTCCAAGCATTATTCAAACATAAGGTTTTCAATTACTGTATATCTTCCACATACCCTCACATATATACATATACGTATACATATATAGTTGCAAGAAAAAGTACATGAAACGTTTGGAATTTCATAGTGTTCTGCATTAGTTTGTCATAAAATGTGATCTAACCATCATCTAAGTCAAGAGTATTGACAAATATAACGCGCCTCAAACAACACAAAAAGAAATCTGATCCTCCATGCCTTTATTGAACACGCTTATTCAACATTCAAAATGCTCATAAACAACATTCAAGAAACCTCACAAAATAATTTTATTAGAATACATGAGAAGAAGTCCTTGTTTAATGCAATCAGCCCAAGGAAGATACTTTTTATGTTGGAGAAAGAAGCACTAGAAAAGGAAATGTCTCCTTTTTTTATTCCATTCTGACATCATGCTTAAAACTAAGCATTTAAGTGCTTTGGTAAATAGTTGCTTAAATATGCATGTTGTAAAATTATGAGAAGTATGAAACACAAAAACTCTATTAATTAAACTGTGTGGAGCGATAAGGCTGTTTTATACTGAAGCATCCAAACTGTTTTATTGAAACTATACGTATCCATTTTCAGCCAAAAAAACCCAAACTTACTGATTGCAGAGTCATAGGAGGTTGAGTTGTGTTCATCTCGGATAAGAGGAAATGGTGACAGGTAAGCATGTGTACAATTCTTTGAAGGTGACTGATTAGCTAAAAGTGAAATAAAGGTAAAATTAGTATTTTACTGCCTTAACAATAAAATACTTTAAGCCTGTACTTCAAATGGGCAAACTGAGTTTCATAGGTCAGGATTCCAAGTTCTTTCCCAAATAATAGCTTACAGTGGATTTGGTTTGGTGAGAGATAACAGCTTTGTTATCCAGCCAAGGATATTCCTTAAAGGGCAACACAGATTTGTACTAAGGGAACAGTAAAGCAGCCTTGCTGAAGACACACTGCAATTCATATGCAATGCATACGTATACTTTTATATGCATATGTACTTTCCTCTCCTGAGGGTTAATTATGTCCATCTCATTACTGCATGTGCCACACAAAAAAATAATAATAAAAACCAGGAAATTACTTTTTCTCTTGTGAAAGAACAATGACAAATATCAAGTATCTTCAGAAAGTTTACCGTGTCAACAAATATGAGTTTAGTCTATGGAATCAATATCCACAGAGAAGGGTAATTTCACCCTTTATTCACCTTGTTCCCTGTGAAAGATAAAGGCTGAACATAGCTTAAACCACATTTAAATTTCAGATTCCTGATCACAGAATTCTCCAGATAAATAACAAGGGGAAATTAACTACAGTGAATGCTACATTGGCCACTCAAAACCAAGCAATATATTTAACAAAACATGGGTTATCTGAGTCAAATTTGTATGATAGCACCTGCTTCTCACAAGGACTGTGGAAATCTTGCAATAAGGAGAGGGAGCTCTGCACCTCACAGGTAAGGTCAAAGACAGGAAAACAAGTTTTGCTTGACCTCTTCTTCATGGGAAATTTTGGCTGTAAAATACTATCTGATCTTCCAGAATCTTGGCATGTAGTGAAAGAAAGCAATGGGTCATCTCTGAATTTAGTAGAGGAATTATTCTGGAGATGATGTGTCCCACACCATCTCCACAGTGCATAGGCAATTCCACTGTGAAAATTGTGCAGAACTAGCTGGAGAAGCTCTCCAAGCAAAAATTCATGGACTATGCCAACCACCAAGCTCTTTTCCCCTCCGTTACAGAAATAAACAGTTGGTTTAACAGTAAGTGGCAAGAGACTGTCCTGATACGAACAGACTCAGTTTAACAGGGCAGCTGTAACACTCACAGCGTAAGCTGATAGTCAAACATGTATCATTTTATCCTGGGGTTTCCCTTAGTACAAGCTACAAAAATGTTTGTCAAGAATTTATTTTAGGGTAGTTGAAGGACCTGATCACCAAAAATGCAATATGAAATCCAGTGATCCATAAGACAGGAAAAAAAACCCACAACAACTTTGAGAACAAACTACTGTAGATAATGTAAAATGAAAAAGTTACTTACTATACCAGAAATTCCACATGCTGGCATTATTCTCTCCTACATTTCCACTAAACCAGCATCTCCAGAAGAAACCTTCATGATGGAAAGTGGCCTTCTCTCCCTACAGGAAAAAAAAAAAAAAAAAAAAAAAATTACAAAGAAGCCATTATACAATTTGTAAATAGCTGAAAGAATCAAGTTCAACCGAAATCAGACATCGAGTTAAAAACCACCACCATCGTAATGCAACACAGCCTGTTTGAGTATAGGTTAGCTATAGCATAGCTAAACAGTTATACTTCCTTTGAAATAATGTCATATTGCAAAAGTAGTATCATAAAAGACAAATTCATTCTGGAGTTGATTACAGCTCGTTATAAGAGGTTTTGAAACAGGCTTGTAAGCCTCCAGGTCAAAAGGAGTATATTCAGAAGTTCATACAGAAGTAAATTTGTACAAAACAAACACATCCAAGAAACCTGCATATATAATTCTCTTTATAAGTAAAAATGTCCATACTAACCCCAGCATCTTCAGGTGCTTTTGAACACCTTCCTACTTCTGTAGCAAGAAGCCAATAATCAGTTCCAAACGCTACCAAAAAAAGCAAAACGCCCAGAGCTGCAAAGAAACCTCCAAAAAATATTCCCACACTCAGTTTCATTATCAAAGTTATCTTAAAAAAACCCAAAAAAACAAAACAAAACAAAAAAAACCCGAAAAAAGCTTAATTACTTAAGAAGAAACAGTAAAATAAATTTTGGGGAAAGTGACTAAAAAGCTGTTTGGAGAATACAGCTCATATTTGAAGAAGTTTCTCTTCACTTGACTTTCTGCCTGTGCCCTTCTTCCCAATGCCCTGTGAGTCGATTTGTGTCTCCTAATTTGTGTTCCGTGCGGCTGACTCAAGCCTGACAGATGAAAAGGGTCTTCTATTTTAGGACACTGATGGCAGAGCTTCGTTCTGTTTCTCCGTCTGGGCGAGGCCAGTCAGAAATAGCTGACCTTCCCCCAACTGATCAGGGATTGACTTGAGATATTATTGCAGCTGGTGCAGCAACATCGGTGAAGATGGAGATGAAGCTGCGATGGCTTCTGTCCATCCACACCAACTGTGGTACAGAGCACACAGCAGCAGCAAGGACTTCCAAAGCTCAGGCTTGGTGGTGAGTGTCTCCTTGGCTGCTAGCAGGGAGCGAAACACATGCGCCACTTTGGAAGTTGCTAAACGAAGGCTGAGATTTTTTCATGGAACTTTAAAACATGGTAGCCAAATTTCAGAAACATGTTTGAAAAATCCTAACCTTTATTATGAATACAGTTAGCTTGAAAAATTTACATCTTACCCTTAAAGCAACAGCTTTAACCACACCAAACTGAGCATTTAACTGCTTTATTTATCCAGATACATCTTATTTGCATATATCACAAATGCATGCAACTAAAAATCCCTTCAGCACCTGATAGAGAAACTTCAAACTTTTTTTTTAAAAAGCAAACATTCTATCATACATGTGCTTTAGTCATTTTGGAAAGTTACGAGGTTAAACATTTAAATTCCAAGGACTCATTGCATAACAAAATGGCTTTTTCAACAACTTCTTTTCATGCCAAGTAGGCCTTCCTAAACATCTCCCATGTATTACAGGGCATGCACCTCTAAAGATTTGTTGAACTTATACTAAGCACCAGATCCTGCAGTCCTTACCCAGTAAAATTTCACTGGCATTGTCTATCACCAGAGTAGAAAATGTTCCACTGACAACTCATGATGGAAAGTGCTGGGGTCAAGAGCAGGATGAAGTCAGTTTACTCCAGAAATCATCTGTCACAAAATTTTATTGCAGCAGCTTAGGTCTCCAGAGGGACTCCTTCTTCCAATATCCCAGTATCTGTTTGGACAGGGTCTCAGTGTTCTCAAGCAGAGCAAGAAAAAAGACCATTTCTTCCACCTCCTCTCATTTCCAGAGAGATGAATCAGAGATGTGTCCTCAGTGGTTTTAGAACACTACATTATTTGCCTAACACCATATTCACATTTGTTACATGCCACATTTTATTCAAACCTGATACTGTACTAATCTCACACACAAGCACATCTGATATTCTGTGGCCTTTTTGCACTGCATAGTTTCAGTGTATGCAGAACACTAAATGAATTTTCAGTCAAAGTGACTCTTGCCGTATTTGCTTTCCCTGGCAGCCACTGATGGAGTTCTCTTTGCTATAGTAGAAAACGATGCTTTGAAACATCACTTTGGAAGGCAGTGTTTTATTGTTCTTTATTAAAGAAAAAATAATATCTTCAGGACAAAGAACATGTAGAATGTGTTAGAAAATAAAGGCAAGACATATTTTAGAAAAGCATTACTTGCAGGTTAGAATAACACTTCTGGTCAGTCATGAAGTGGTCAGTGTATTAGATGATTGTTGTAGGTCCCTACCAACCAAAGTATTCTATTTCTATTCTGTTTTAATGTGTCCAAAGTAGGGAAAACAAAACAAAACAAACAAAACCCCCAAGGATTTAGTTCAGGACTAACATGCCCAAGCAGCACAACCCAGATTAGACTCGTAAAGCTCAGCTCAACCACTCAGGCAGACTTCGAGCTCTAGCTAGTTCCCAGGGTATCTTGCTGGCTCTCAGCTGCCACTCCAGAAGGGTGTATTTCTCTCCCAGTTTTAACTATATCTGCCAGCTCCATGCAAGGGTCTTAGATACCTTATTTCAGCTCAGATGACAATAGGAGCCTACGTGACGGTGACTGAATCAAGCCTGGAGAGAGGGACACAGGTCAGGTTGCTCTGGAGGTGCTACTGAGTGTTTTAATCAGACCTCCATCCACTCTAGCGGCAGCGCAGATCCCTATTGCACACAGAGATGTCTTAATGCAGCTGTCTTAACTCTGAACTGAATCCCACTCGGCGGGATGGAGTTCCCAGCCATTTAGTTGTCGTGTGGCCTTAAAAAGCATTGGCCCAAAGCTCAAGAAATGTTATTCAGTGAAATCCAGAGATGTATTTAGTCACAACATAAACAAAATCAACGATAACAATTTTTTCATGATATCCCATTAAAATGACAGACAAAATTTAATTGATTCTGATGTGCTGTTTAGCATGGTGCTATTTGGTTCATCTTAAATAATTTTTTTTTCAGTGTGACTGGATATGTGTTCATAACCTCCAAAATATCAATTCAATAGAGCTATATATGAGTACTATAAAATGGGACAAACCTGAATTTGATGAATTCTTACAGCGAAAATAATATAAATACTTCTCATTCTTCAGCTTTACAATTCTCATAGCTTCTTTCCAAGATGATTATGAACTACTATATATAGAATCATAGAATCATAGAATGGCCTAGGCTGGAAGGGACCTTAGAGATCATTTAATCCAACCTCCCTGTCATGGGCAGGGACGCCTCTCAACTAGATCAGGCAACACATGGGGATTCCTGTAACTAAGGAAACTGTTGCACACAACGATGAAATTACTTTTTCAGTGTTACATCAGAAGTAAAAAGAGAGCTCCAGCCACCTGATTCAGCCACTGAATCACAAATAATAAATAAAACGGCTGGTTTCAGTCTCATTGCACCTATCTGGCTTCAGGCCAGAAATATGTCAGTGACTCCATGCAATCATTTCTGCATGAGAGTACCTCACCCTCATGAGTAGTGTCACTGAAATCAGTTTGCATGAAGTTTCACTGAATTCAAATGACAGCTGAATCACTGCCTGTGCAGTACAAGTATTTATTTTTAATGTACTGTATATGCATTCTGGTCTCAGTTTAGCGTGTTCATCCTGAGAGGATCTAATTTAATTATTCTCTTTTATATTTATGGCACATTCTCTGGCACTGCAATCTTTCAAATACTCTAACATTTCCAGTAGTACGCCTGGCTATGTCAGGAATGAATCAGAAGCCATGTTAAGATTTGTTATGTCAGCTTAAAAATTCATGTTATCCACCACTCAAATACTCACAGAACGTCTTACAGAGAAAATTTCAAGGCCAGGCTTATTAAGCCAAAACAATCACTATTCTGAATCTTCAACAAGGTCATTCCTCAACTCCTTCCAAAGCTCCTATATTTCTACAGAAAGACAGGCATTATAAACTGAAGTGGCTTAGCCAAATTTATCCCTACTATAACGACAATGAAGTAATTAAATCAGTTTTAATATACCATCAGTTTGGCCAATTAAGCTCAACATTCATTGATTTTGTTGATGCACAGTGTGAAGATTGAAGGCCCCCACATAATGGATGGATTTCAATCTCATTTAAAAAAGCTGGCAAAAGTTTTATGATTTTATTTCTGTTTATTTTCCAGACAGTTAGGACTAAATTAACTCCTAAATCTGCCTGTTTTATTTATGTATCTAAATAGCTCCAGCTTCAATATAGTGTCTGAACCCTTCCTTGTATTTAAAAATAGAAAAGAAGGAAAAACAAACCAAAACAATAGCAGGCTGTTTCTTTCTTCCTTTTCCATGCGAAGGAAAAAAAGCTTGATTAGTTTATGGGAGGGAGAGGTTGTTTATTTGCTTGTTTATGTTTGTGTGTGATTGAGTAAATGTCGTGCGTGTATGTTTGGAATTGGCAGGCAGCTCCTTATCTGTGCTGGCAGATACATCCATGATCTAAAAACAGCCTTTTAGAACTGGCGGCATGTCTCACTATACACCAAGAAACAATTTCAGCAGCTGCCTCAGAGCAGAGTCCTTCTGAGACCTCAGTGCTCATTTACTGTTAAAGAAAAACACTCTGAATAGCCTTGGAGCATCTCACCCACTGGTTCAGATCTTCATTCTGTCCATCTTCCCCAGCTGGGCAGTATGATATCCATTGTACCTTACACAATCCATTGTCAGCAGCATGCTGTGCAGACATACAGAGTGTAGTACACCTTGTCCATTAAATCTTTGGCTGGGATTCATCTTACCTAACACTAGACAGCTGCAGGGCAGCTGTTTCCAATTAAGTTGGTCACCTCAGGTTTCCTTTACAGTCACTTTTATGGCACAGTCTATCTATCTGACCTATTTTTGGATGGCTATGTCAATGTGCAATGAATCACAGCCTAAAAGTGTAAATACTTCCTTTTTTCTTTTTTTTTTTTTTTTTTTCTCTCCATTGACCAAAAGGGTGCCTTGAATAACTGGCTTGAGATATGACCACTTTAATCTCAATACTGTAGTAAATTAGGCCACAAATCACAGAATCACAGAATGACTGAGGTTTGAAGGGATCCCTGGAAGTCACCTGGTCCAATGCACTGCTCAAGCAGGACCACATAGAGTTGGTTGCCCAGGACCATATTGGCTTCTAAATATCTCCAAGGCTGGAGACTCCAGAACAGCCCTGTGCAACCCACACCTGTACTTGGTCACTCTCACTGTTAAAAAATGTTTCCTCATGTTCAGAGGGAAGTTCCTGTATTTCAGGTTGTGCCCATTGCCTCTGGTCCTGTCACTGGACACCACTGAGAAGTGCCTGGCTCCGTCCTCTTTATACTCCCCATTCAGGTATTTATACACATTTAAAAGATCCTCCTGAGCCTTCTCTTCCCCAGGCTGAACAGTCCCAGTTCTCTCAGCTTTTCCTCATAGGAGAGATGCTCTAGCCCCATCATCATCCCTAGCGACCCCTCACTGTACTCCTTCCAGTATGTCCAAACTGCTCTCATACTGGGGAGCCCAGAATTGGACTCAGCACTCCCAGTGCTGGAGAGAGTCGAAGGATCACCTCACCTGACTTGTTGGCAACGCTTTGCCTAATGCAGACCAGGATACTATTCACCTTCTTTTCAGCAAGGACACACTGTTGGCTCATGTAAAACACGAGCACAAATTGTAGAGAGTACTAGTCCTCTACACATGGATGAAACCAAGCCATTTCAAACACAGGTATCAGAGTCACACACGTATCTTTCATTCCACATGTGCTATACGAAGCTCATGAAGAGACAGATTATGGTAACTACCCTTCTTCCGACCTAAGGACAGAAGCAGCCCATATCCCAACAACAGCTTCAATGGGAACTCCAATAAGCCAACAAGAACAATCTTCTTTATGAGGCATTATACCTACACATTTTTTTATGTATCCAGGATTCATCACTATTATGCACCTGCAGGTACACACAAGAGACTTGCAGCCACCCAGATGGAACAAAGCTGCAGGATGTCTTCTCTGTACTCAGGACTTTAACACTTTACAAAGCATCACAGATTTATTCAACTGCAGAAAGGAAAACCCTAGTATGTCTATGAGTTGGTCACTCAGTTTCCTATATCCCATTCTGCATTATATCTTACATTAAAACTACATATATGTAGTTGTATGTAGATATATGTATATAGGAAGGCATGATATTTTTTTAAGCCATAACACTGATTCAAGGTGTGAAGAATCCATGTCCCTGCAAGTTGGGGAAGATAACTACATCAGAGGTACAAGAAGGTGCATCTGAGTTCCTCAAATCCTTGGTGAGTGCTCTAAATTTTTCTTAGAATTATAGGAGAGCCAGGCCAACATCATTAATGTTTCCTGCAGTGCTTTGAAGAAATGACTATGTGCAACTTTCAGAAAAATGAATGAGTTGTAAAATTTTAGGAGGTGTTCCAGGCTTTTCCATTGAAATAGTCACATGCCTGCACCCCAGAAATAGTCCGAAACTGAATTATGCCCTTTTTCACCATTTCTTTCTCTATCTTACATGGGTCCTTCCAAAGCAGAAAACAATTATGAATTTCACTCTTGAGGCAGGGACTCCTTCCATTTCCCGCACAAACCCTTTCTTGGCACATATTTTTGGATTTTATTCAGTAGGCCTGAGGAACTAGCCTCCAGTTATTTCTGTACATTTCTAGCTACTACAGAGCTCCTAAAGTTAAAAAAAAATAAAACCATAGGCTGTGTTTGTGTGTGCATGTGTATAATAACGGCACTGTAGTACAACAGGAAATGGACTGGAATGAACAGGAGTCATACAGGCCATCTTTCGCCTCAGAGTAGCATCAATAGTATCTAAATTATTCCTGGTGTATTTATTTTATCTGTTAAACATTAATTGAAAGAAACATGGAAAGCTGCGTGGTCTTAGTTATGATGCCATAGAAAATTCCAGAGGGGGAGAACTAGGCCCAATGCCTGAAATAATTCCTTCTTTACCAATGCTTTTGTAGTCGCTCCATCATACCCATCAGCACTTACAGCTTTGAGGGTGGACTCAGTTAAAAGGTTTTTTTTCAAATTCCTAAGATCTGCCGATCTTTTCAGAGAGATTACACTTTAAATATCTTTAAGATTAACAGCAGCTTCCGAACTCATGTTCATTTACTGTACGTCTTAAAATGTTCTGGACCACTGGATTGTAACTTTTTCTACTGGGCTCAATTTCTATATGAAAAGTTGAAATGACTGTTGAATGTTACCCTGATGATCTGAAGTGGTAAATCAGAATGAAATAAGTCATTCTTAGATTCGCTAGATTTGACAAATTGTACATTTGGGGGTCCTGACCTTACCTATTTGCAATGCGGAAATCCAAGAATATGTTCCATTTACCGCAATAAATTGCTGTAGTTGTCTTTGGTCTGTCTTACAAAAGCATTTTACAAACTTTGTTTCAGAATTTATAAGGTTTAAAATTTTCTCCCCCGTTGAAGGAATGAAAGGATTTTTCTTTTTTTTTCAAAACTTCATTAGATTTCCGATTATCTCCATCAGTGTTTTCACTTTGTCTTGGCTTGGAGCACACGCAGCCACAGAGCTGGTCGAGGAAGGGCAGCTGCAGACTGCCCCAACACCTTCCTTGGCAGGTGACACCGCAGATGATGTTTTCAGTAAAGGGCTGCAGATCCCTCACCCCTTCTCCTCATCAGCAAACTGAACCTCAGACATTCTCCCCAGACTAGTTCCTCTAGAGGGCAAGAACAGCCTACTAAGCAAGGCTGAGGACAGTCCTATCCCCAGCAGCCAGATGCTGGAAGAAATGTTTCTTCTGCCATTAAAGTACGAAAAAACAAACAAACAAAAAAAAACAAAAAGAAAACCCACCTCTCATTTATTCAACATTGATCATCAGTTAGGACAGCAGAACTAAGAACTAGACACAACGATGCATCAATATTCAGCTCAAATAACTGATACAAACGTAATAGTTTCCCTGCTTTTCTACTTCAGGTTTCTCTATTTCTTATCAAAAGATGGAGTTTGCTTTTTGGGACACACAAAAGCAATAAAAACATGTGGTCACTAGCTATTTACTATGAATACTAAGTTCATCTCATAACCACTGACTGCCACAACAAATTGACGCACCCTCGAAGCATGTATCATGCTTTGGTTCTAGTTGTGTCTTTACACTTTGAATACTTACATATCATGAAAGCTAAGCACTAGATTGTGTTGTGTCAGTAGCTTGCATAACTGTCTTGGCTCTAGCATTATCCATAAAATCAGTAACTTTAATTTGGTCTCCTCTTCCAGGTCATGAAACAAGAAGAACATCTAACTCTTCCAGGATTAGAAATGCAACGACCATCTAGACATACTCTTTCTTCAGGAAAGATTATCCATTCACAAATACCATATAAAAGCATTCTGAATCCACATGCTGTTTGCCATCTCTGAGTATGTATTACTCTACTGTCTTTTAAGAATCATTCAATAACAAGTCAAACACCTTAAAGTAGCAACAAGTCAAATACCTTAATGTAAGCGTTCTAAATAGATAGTATCATTTTAATCAAGCAACTTTGTAATTCTGCCCTCACAGATATTAAACTGGTTCTATTTTTCTTAAGACTGTGATAAATGGTCTTCACTGGATTTCCTGGTTAGTCACTGTTATATTAGATCATTTTCATCTTCAGAATTCGAGAAGAACGCAGAATTGCTAACTCTGGTTTCTGAGACTTATAGCAGAGACTGACATTTACCTAGAACCTCAAGTTTCACTTCAGGCTCAGTGTTTGCACAAATATCAATCTGCCTTATACCTCAGGAACAGTACCTAAAACTTTGCAATATCTTTTAATCATCCACCTTTTTAATAGCTCCCTCTCATAAATCTTCAGGTCTTTTCCATTTCTTGTACCAGAGTTAAAATCACCAAGGGTAAAATTTGTGCAATATTAAGCAGACAATGTAGTGTCAATTCCCATGGTGCTCTAATATTTCTTGTAACCATTCCAGAGGAATTGTATGCAACTATGATCTCGATTAACGTTATATCCAGAATTTTAAAAATCTCACTGAGATGATTTGTTATTCAAAGTGGCCTCTAAAAGTTAAATTAATACAATGAATTGGTTAAGCAAACTATAAAATATCACAGCCACTGGGATATTGAACAACTGAGTTATTCTGGAGACTCTGGTAACATTTTTGTCCCTATGCACAGGTTAGGTTAAGCTTTGCCTTGGTTATCTTATTTATAAGCTGCATATCTTGGAATGTCTTGCTGTCCAGTTTGAGGGGGGAGTGTTAAGCTTAATGCTTCACAACCATAAGGAAAACCACATTCGCTTCTTTTTTGTGACCTACATCTGCCGAATACCCACAATCCTGTGATATTTATTTCTTCTGAAAATACGAAGATAGAAGTGAAGTTATCCTATTTTCAGTTATTGACTGATCATTCTCAAACTGGTGCTAACTTTTAAAAGTCATCATCATTTTTCAAAAGCTGCTCTTACTGATAATTAAAATCAAGTTAAAGCATCTCCTGTTCCCTTGTGCATTTTGTGTTGGAGTTTTTTTTTTTATTTAAAACTACAGCCCTTTCATCAATCTCTGACCTAGCAACTATATAAAAAATCCCCACTGCCTCCAGCACAAAGGTATTTTGAATGCGACAATCGCTTCCACCTCTGCATCTCAAGAGATTTAAGAATGCCATTTCTCTTCTTTGGATGCAAATGCATTATAACGTAATAGCTGTCCATGCTTCCAGGTACCCTTGACTTCAGTGGAAATGCAGCACAGCAGTGTGAGTGCTAAGTAGAAAGTGGGATGCTCATCTTCCCTGGCTCAGTACCGCAACTACCAGCCACATAATAAGGCAGGAAAACGCTTCATCATCACAAACGCTTGATGAAGGCACTGGGCTGAGCGACAGCAGAAGTGGTGGGGCACATCCACTTCTCCTGATGAAGGCTCGGAGATGCATGGATTCAGAGAATCATGGGATCACAGAACGGGTTGGGCTGGAAGAGACCTTCAGAGGCCACCTAGTCCAACCCTCTTTAGAGGTCATCTAGCCCAACTCCCCTGCAGTGAGCAGGGACATCTTCAACTAGAATCATAGAATCATAGAACAGTTTCAGCTGGAAGAGACCTTGAAGATCGTCAAGTCCAGCCTTTGCCCCACCCCTATCAACTGGCTAAACGACGCCCCCCCCAACGCAACACTCTTCCATCTTTTAAACACCTCCAGGGACAGTGACTCAACCAGCTCCCTGGGCAGCCTGTTCCAATGGCTGACAACCCTCTCAGTAAAGAAATTCCTCCTAATATCCAACCTGAACCTCTCCTGGCACAATTAGATCAGGTTGCTCAGAGCCCCACCAAGCCTGACCTTGAATGCCCCCAGGGATGGGGCCTCCACCACTTCTCTGGGCAACCTGCTCCAGTATTTCACCACCCTCATAGTAAAGAACTTCTTTCTAACATCTAATCCAAAGTTATCTTTCAACAGCAACCCAGAGGTGCCAGGTTGCAAAACTCTCCACGTACAGACACGCAAGAAGCAGCAGAGAAGGGCAAAGTCCTACAGGTGCGTGTGGGGGTAGGAAGCAGGGATCCCTACGGCCTCGAAACCCGAAAAAAATAAATTAAAAAAAAAAGGGGGGGCAAACACGACAAACGCCCTGCTCAACGCGAAACCACACCACCTCAACTCGCCCCCCTCCCCTTGCTCCACCGCCTCCACCGTTTCCGCCTCGTCGCCGCCATCGCGCATGCGCAGCACCGGCGCTTACGGGCCACCGCTGGCCGAATGGAGGAGGAGGAGGAGGATGGAGGCCGGCGGCAAGCTGGGAGGCCGGCGGCGGCGGCGGCGGCAGAGTCCGGCCGCTTCGTCCGCTGCCTTTACGCGGTGGGCTTCCTGGTAAGCGGGGTATGCGGCGGTGAGGGTGCCCCTTCCGGCGCGGTCTTGTGCCAGGCGGCTGCGCCTGAAGCAGGGAGATCCTCCCCGCCCCGCACGACCCGCTCTCCCTGTCCGGCCCCGGGGGTGCTGGTGCCGGAGGCAGAAGGAGGAAGGAGGACGGTCCCGCAGCCGTGAGGTCCCCGTGTCAGGAAACGCTGCAAAGCCGGGGACCTCCTCCCTCCTTCGTCCCACTGCCCTGCCCGTGCCCTTGGCCCCTGCCCGGTGCCCCCGGGTCACGGCTGGGGTTGGGCTCCCACGTTACCGGGCTCCAGGTAAAGCTGGAGCCGGGTTTTGAAGGTACAGCGCTTACAGCTGCTATTACTATTATTATTATTATTTATTATTATTATTTACTATTGATGTTATTGTTGTTATTAACAATAATATTAACAATATTATTAACAATTATTATTAACAGTATCGTTATTTTGTTGTTGGTTTTTGGAGTTCAGGCATTTGTAGTAGCATCAGTTTGTAGTGCCCGTGTTGTTTTATCTCATGCGAACAGCCCGTGTGATCTCATGCAGAGGTGTGATGGAAAAACGCTGTGCCCTTAAAGCTGAGTCTTGCCCTGTGCTTATTCATAGAATCGTAGAATCAGAATCACAGAATGGCCTAGGCTGGAAGGGACCTTAGAGATCATTTAATCCAACCTCCCTGTCATGGGCAGGGACGTCCCTCAACTAGATCAGGCAACACATGGGGACCCAAGGGGGATTGAACTCAGAGAGCTGTTCCTTGAAATTAAACAGTGTTTAGTGCAATCTTAAAAAAAAAAAACCAACAACAAAAAACCTCACAAAAAACCCCACAAACCTGCAAGCAGTCCCCCTCAAAAAAGACACCAGTTCTTTTTCTTAAAAAAGAAAGAAACCAAACCAACAAACAAACCCTTACTGAAAGAATGTCGTGTATAGGCTTTATAGAAGGTTTGTATTGTGTAGCTATTCATGAGACTCGGGAAAACCTCATTCAGTTAATTAATTTAAAATTTGAAAAGTGCATAGAAATGAATAGAAGTGAATACAGATTTGCACCGTGAAATGTAGGTGTGTTCCGTTACCTGCCTCTAAGCTGGACAATAGATACTGTCTGGTTTGAGTCCTGGAGCAAGTATTCCAGGAAAAGGTGTGTTAGAACAAGGTTTGTTTCTCTGCTTACTTTTAAATACTGTCTCTTCTCCAACTCTGTAATATCTTGCTGACCCAGAGCGTGGAACACGCGCCGGAAACATCCAAGGAGTGCCCTTTTAGAGGGTGTAGAGTGTGGTGAAATGTTGTGATAAAGAACTGTTGCCTGTGATGCAAGCTTCCTGTAACCAAGCAAATACAGTGCAGTTGCCATTTGACATTAGAAATTATAAGTGAAATGAGAAATAACTACCCATCAAAGGGTAGAGGTTAATGGGTCTTGCTCTACCTGTGGGCCTGTAACAAGTCCAGTACTGCCAGGGTGTATTCTGAGACTTGTCCTTTTTAATGCCTTTTTAATGTTGTTGACCTTGATGACCTCATTGAACTCACTGAACCTCTCTTCAGGTGACACCTAAGTAGAGGGTGCAGTTTACGAGGACCTAGACAGGCAGGATGGATAACAGGAGCTTTAAGAAATTCGACAAGTCCTGCACCAAGGAAGGAAGAAGCCCTTCCAAATATACAGCAGGGAGCAGCTCTGCTGGCGAGGCCCTGCTGTACAGCCAGCTGAACATTAGCCGGCAGCGTCCTGGACAGTGTGAACAGGGAAGCAAAGAGTCCTCTTTCACTCGGCACTCATGAGGCTGCATCTAAAATACAGTGTCCGAATCAGAGTGAGTTCCCAGCAGGATGGTTGTTGACAGGGTGGAACACCCTGTGAGAAGAGGGTGAAGGGATCCCGACAGCTCTCTTTGCATTGCCTGCAAGGAGGTCAAACGAGGAGCTGGAGCCAGGCTCCTCAGTGTGTTGTGTGGGGAGAGAGAGAGAGGTCTTATTTCCGATTGGAACCTCTTGGTTCAGTTTAAGGAAAACCCTTTTCACTCTGAGGACCTCACTGCCAGAGAGGTTGTGCAGACTCCGTCCTTGGAAGCTTTCAAGACCTGACTGGATAAAGCCTTGAGCTGCTAGGTCTGACCTTAGAGTTGGCCCTGCTGCCAGCAGGAAACTCCTGAGGTCCCTTCCACATAGATTATTTTGTTATTCTGTGATTGTGCATGAGCCCTAAGATTGTGTTACTGATGTTCATAAATCTTGTGGTCTGTCTGCTCATGCTAATTTATTTAATAATGATTCTAGCCTTGTAAGTCTCAGTTTCAACCATCCAAAGGTACTGAATGACAGACTGTGAGAATTTACTTAGCAATACACTTTGTTGCATTTATTCTGACTAGCTATGAATAGCTAGTCTAGTTGAGCTCATGCAGTCACTGCTAGAAGGTGATCTGGCTTCCATAGATCTCTTCTGTAAAGTTCTGCACTGATATAGGATGCTCTGCTATGCCAGGAGCATACAGTAAAAGAACTACTGGATCACTGTAGTTAGCTTAACCAAACACAAAAAATCAAAAAGAACAAGTAAGAGATCCTTTCAGGATGGGCAGTGTCCTCTGCCTTCCTCCTACAAAAGTTTTTTTCACTTATGCTTTGATTTTTTTGTTCTTTCTCTTTTTTTTTTCTTCATGTTTTTGTCTTTTCACCTCATTTCTTAAGTTATACAAAGTAAAATACTCTGGATTTTCCAAATTTTTTTTTGACTTGCACAAGTCAAAAGTATTTTAGGTGATTGAAATTGCAGACTACGTAGAGTTTAGGATGCTAGTACCAAGTACTCGTTTTGTTAAATAGATAAAATTTAATATATATTAAAGGAACATTTAATATTTAAATATATATTTTCAGAATTATTATATCTGGGAGGGGAAAGATAATTGCTGTTTTCATAGTTTTAACTCCTCTGTGAGGCAGTCCTTTGTCTTTTGCAAGGTCCTCCATCTGGGTCGGGGCAATCCCAAGCACCGATATGGGCTGGGCAGTGATTGGCTTGAGAGCAGCCCTGAAGAAAAGGACTTGGGGGTACTGGTAGATGAGAAGATCAACATGAGCCATCAATGTGCACTTGCAGCCCAGAAAGCCAATCGTGTTCTGGGCTGCATCAAGAGATGCGTGGCCAGCAGGTCCAGGGAGGGGATTCTCCCCCTCTACTCCACTCTTGTGAGGCCCCACCTGGAGTACTGCGTCCAGTTCTGGAGCCCACAGCACAAGAAGGACATGGATCTGCTGGGGCAGGTCCAGAGGAGGGCCACGAGGATGATCAGAGGGCTGGAGCACCTCTCCTGTGAAGACAGACTGAGAGAGTTGGGGCTGTTCAGTGTGGAGAAAAGAAGGCTCCGAGGAGACCTTACTGTGACCTTCCAACATCTCAAGGGGGCCTACAAGAAAGCTGGTGAGGGGCTTTTTAGGATGTCGGGTAGTGACAGGACTAGAGGGAAGGGATTTAAGCTAGAGATGGATCGGTTCAGGTTGGACATTAGGAAGAAGTTCTTCACCATGAGGGTGGTGAGACACTGGCACAGGTTGCCCAGAGAGGTGGTGGAAGCCCCATCCCTGGAAGTTTTTAAGGCCAGGCTGGATGGGGCTCTGGGCAACTTGGTCTAGTGGGAGATGTCTCTGCCCATGGGAGAGGGGTTGGAACTAGATGTGATTTTGTATGTACAGGGTGCCTTGTAGAGGTTAGAACACACCACATTGGCCATGAAAAATTTTAATTGTGAATTGAGATGGAAATAATTTAACAATTTTAAAAATACTGACAGTTACTAAACCAGGTCGTCACAATCTTTGTAGAAGTGATCAGTTACTAAAACTTTTCCTGCCTTCTTTTCAGGATTTATTTGGTGTGAGCATGGTTGTTCCTTTGATGAACCTTCACATCAAGTCTCTAGGAGCAAGTCATACGGTTGCTGGAATAATAGGTGAGTTGTAGTACTTGACTGATTTAACAAAGAATAAGATAATGTGAACTGGAATGTGCCTTACTGCAAATTGAACATTGTAACATAATTCTTCCTTTTTGGTAGCATAATAAAAATAATGCCAAACTCCATGTGTAAATGTAAAGGGCAGCTGTACTGTGTTAGACCCAGAGACCTGTCCAACCTTGTGTACTGATCGTAGGCAAAAGCAGGTGCTTGGGAAAGAGCATTCTTGGAAAGAACAAGGAAGTCTTGGAGTAATACTTGTACAGATCCTTTGCTGGCATCCAAGAATTCACAGCTCAGCAGCTCTGGGAGCCAGAGGTGTTGCTTTTAGTATTATTGTTACTTACAGACTTTGCAAACAATAATTCTGCAGCTGGTTCTCCTGAGCTTTCCAATGCCTATGATTTTTCCCAGTTTGATTAAAGTCCTTACAGCTGTCTTTTGGCAAAGCATTTGTCATTTCTAAAGAGTGTTTACAAGTAAATTCTGAAGGTTTGGAATTCTATCTTAAAAAAATGAAGTGGTAAGATAAGTTCTGTGGTTCTAAAGTTCCTATTTATATTTTATGGTACTGTTCACAGTTTGTAATGATGCACGTATGTTATTTATAGCTTTGTGTGGTTAATATGGCTTCTGTTACTCATGGTTTTTTATTCTTTTTATTTCGGATGAAATTTAGCACCTCTCATGAACTAATTCTGTCAACTCAGAAGGAACTAGAGTAGTATTTTAAGCAGCAATTTTGTCAAGAATATGTTTTTATTTCAATAGCCTGCTTTGATTTTTAACTTTAAAAGCAACTGGGTTTTGGGGTGTATTACTGTAAATGAAAGAGGCTGGCAGATGTTTCTCTCTGCTGCTCTTTGCTTCTTCTGTCACTAACTGCTGCTAAACTCTTAGCCTTCTTCAGGGCTTCTGTGGTGCCTTATAATAGGTTGAAGTGCCAAGTGGCAAGTAATTAGTGCCTCCCAATAATGAAATCCTCTCTCAATTCTGAGAAAGCAATTGCAAATGCCAGAGTCTGTTTAGCTTAATACACCATATAAAACATCTTTCTACATTATGTTGCCTTGGTTGTACATTAAACTTCACCCTTGATTTGTCCTGCTCCCTCTTACTGTTCTTCTAGTAAGTTATTCCCAGAACTTTCCTCACGTTTCCTCATTTAAAACTGTGCAGTTTTCTTTTTTTTTTTTTAAAGAAAGTTTAATTTTTAACATTAGTGTTTTACTTGTTTGTTTTAGGATCTCTCTATGGCATAATGCAACTATTTTCCAGCACATATGTGGTGAGTTCTGATGCTGCACTCCTATGTTGGCATTTCTATGGATTTTAGGGGGAAGAGGGATAAGGTTAATGATAGTGTTCTGTGACACCTTGAACATGTCTATAGAGTTCATATGAGTGGTTTTGGTTGGAGGATCCAGTTTTTGGTTTGCGTGGAAACTTTGTTTCATTTGTGGGGAACTGCCAGATTTTTTGGAACTAAACAGAGGACGTCTGTAGAAAAAGCTAGAATCCGGGTTTGGGCTCAGATATGTTACCGAGCACGTCAGGTTCTCTTCAGGGTTGGTGCTCGTGAACCAGTTTCGGCCAGAGCGGCAGCCCAAAAACCAGTCTTGCAAGTCAGTGCTTCGCAGGGCTGCTGCCTAGGGTTTGCTTTCCCTGCTTGGTGAGCAGTGCAGTGTAATTTGCCATATGGCCTAAATTCATGCATTATGTCTTTGAGCTTTATTTGGTTTTATTTCGTATTAGCTTTTGATTTTTTTTTTACATCCTAACCTAAGCAAGACTGCGAAGAGTAAACCTCTTGAGTGATGTTTCACCTGTCAATACCTTAGCTCCATATATTTAGCCAGAGGCAGCTTTAATATTACTCTTGTACCTTCTAGGTTTCAAGAGAGCAGATTTTGAGCATCTCATGAAAAAAAACGTCTTTCGGGGTTTGTTATGCAGGCCACCAGGGATAATTTGCTTTTATAATTCTGTGGCATTTTCTTTGAACTGCAAGACCATTGCTTGCCTTAAAAACCTACTTTCTGTTTGGAATCAAGCTGATTTATAAATGTGCTATGTGCACGTTTACTGTTCAGTTCTCATAACTACTTCCTTCTTGTCTGCACTCAGATGACAAACTGCTCGTAGCTAAGATCATTCCTTTTTGATGCTCAACTAGTGTCTGGTACATAGCAACCATCAGTGCAAAAAAAAATATTTGTGGTTGATTGTGAGACCATTTTCAGACGGCACTTACTACTAATATATCATGGTGTTTGTTGCAGAAATGTATTTTTAAAAGAGAGAAATTGTTTGGTGGGGTTTTTTTAAAAAAAAAAAAAAAGCTCTGTGCATGGAATCAGAATTTCAGCAGGTGCACTGCCAGCAGGGCAGAACTCTGCTCATGACATCCAGATTTTGAGCACTTAGGAATGCTACATAATAAACATATTAAGCTTTCATTGTCAGTCCTTTGATCTGTTTTCCCAATTTAATTTAGAAGTACTGATTGTGCATAGTTAAATGTTATAAAAAGCTAATTCTAATTTCCTGCTTTGTGAAAGGGCTGCTGGAGTGATATAGTAGGAAGACGATATTCCCTGCTTGCTTGTATTCTTCTCAGTGCACTGGGTTACTTCCTTCTTGGAACATCCACCACCGTGTTACTCTTTGCCATTTCTAGAGTCCCCGTAGGTGAGTAAGCAGTTGGCATTTTGCAGTTTAAATTCCCTGTGTCTCAGCTTGAGAATTACTACTAGAGAAATCATGGCGGGTGGACGGCTACATTGCATCATCACCCAGCAGCACCAGCTGTAATAGGAAAACCTCTACAAATCAAACATTCTTGCGACTTTTTTCTGGAAAGAATTTGAAATGTGTACTCAACAACTGTCGTAATTCTTATGCCACCTTGAATGGCTGAATTTTATGAGAACAGTAGTGCAGCAATTCCTTTAAAGAGTCTACTGTAAGGTTAGTCATAACAGGTAGACAGTATACCAGGTCACTGCTGGAAATCTTAGCCTGCGCTCACAATGGAGAATGCAATGGTATGTGCTTTATTGTTTTGGGATTATTTTTTTTAATGCTGAAAATATACCTCAAAATGGTATTAAGAAGTTTGATTGAATTTTTAGGTCACTGCTTCAACACAATATTTATGTTATGCAAAAGCATGCATGTTCACAGCACGGAAGCTAAGATTATGCTAGGGTCCATATCAGAGTTTTTAAAATAGCTGAACGCCTATCCATATATTCTGATATAATAAGCGTTGCTGCAACTATGAATGCATCTACTAAGGGGCACTTTTATGACCTGTAGTTTTGATGTAGGAACTGTTAATATTGTTTCTTAATTTAAAGACAATTTGCTAATGAAATACTCTGTAACTACACTGTGACTGTGACAGCATTGTCCAGGTCAGAGGGAAGTATAAAATACTGCATTATTACTGTTCCTACAGAATGTTTACACTTCTGTGGTCATCTTTTGACACCCACCATTTTCCCATATGAATTTAGTGTGCTAGAATCCTGGAAATCTTCATACTCAGCAAGTACAGAGCTATGTTCATAAACAGACAAGCCATTCCTACTCCACCATTACGCATCCACAAGTTCTTATTTTAGCAGCTATTTTATTCCTAGTGTTCTTCAGCACTTGGCTTAGTTACTTCTTCCTTCAGCAGGGCTGCAGGAGCACTCCTTCAACACAGATGCCTAAATAATTTTGCTTCCCAAGTCCAAATCCTTCAACAGCCATGATGATGGTCATGGCCCAATGAGCTGTATGACACTAGTGTTGACAAAATTGTGGTTAATAGAATCCTGAAAATATCAGTCATACAGATTTTGGCCATTGATAGACAGCTTCTGTCATTTTTAATCTTTTGGACTGAGCAATACATGTTAATTGTTTTGCTTACATTATGTTGCAGGTATTTTCAAACACACACTCTCCATCTCTAAAGCCTTGCTTTCTGACTTGGTTTCTGAGAGAGATCGCCCTTTAGTGATGGGACGCTTCAACGCAGCCTCTAGTGTGGGCTTCATCCTGGGGCCTGTTGTTGGTGGCTACCTTACGGAGTTGGAAGATGGCTTCTATCAAACGTCCTTCATCTGTGCCTCCATATTCCTTCTGAATGCTGGTAAGTTGTATGTGATATTTTGCATCTCAGGGCCCTTCATCCCTCGCTTTTGTGGTTTTATGCCATCTGTAATAGCTTGAATTGGCTGTGTGTTTATTGTCTATGGTGTACACGTTCTGCACGCCAGTACTACCCTTTGAATTTGAACCTGTGTTGAAAGGTGGGAATTTTGAAGCAGTTAACCTCCAGATGCTTCTCCTCTTTACTGTATATATCCCGTCTACATTCATATTGTGTATCCCACTTCCACATTCAGACACAGGAATGGGAATTTTTAATATGGCCGAAGATGAAAACTACAAATCAGAATTTTGGCTTTAGCCTTTAATGTGTTGCGAATGTGTCACATTGGTGTTGTTCTTCCTTGTTTTTACTGCGTTTAGAATTGAAACAATACTGTGAATAACACTAGATTAAAGTGAAATCGTTGTTAAAGTCTTTTTAAGAATTTTGATCTTTACACTAAAGAAACGGTTATAATCGGACTAGTCTCTTCCATGTGAAGTTAATGCAGTTGAATGAAATTCACTTATTTTCTTTATCCATATAGGTCTTGTCTGGATGTTACCTTGGAGTGAAGAAAACACTGGCAATAGGGAACATCAACAGGGCAGCAAAGGAACAAACAGTTTCTCAGCAGAAGCAAATTGTGACCAGCACTTGAAATCAGAAACTAACAGAGCCATGGCAAGCGATAGTCTTTTCCTGTCTCCGTGGATCCAAGTTGCAACAGTGCTGAAGAGGATTAAAGGAATTGCGTGCTCTGATCTGTGGGATATATTTTTAGTGCGGTTCCTGATGTCTGTTGCTATTCTGCTGTACTATAGTAATTTTAGTCTGGCCTTGGAGGAGAGATTTGGGGTGAAACCTTTGTTTGCTGGATACCTCATGAGCTATAGCAGCGCGCTTGGAGTTCTGGCTGGTTGTCTGCTTGGACCAATAACAAGACTCTATCAGCACAACACTTACAGACTTCTGTTGCATTCCAGCACTTTTACCTGCACGTTGATTTTCCTGTACGCGTCGGCGCTGAGCATATGGATGGTCATTTTATCTTCCACATTCTTAGCCTTTTCAACTACGATAGGTCGTACTTGCATCATCGATCTTGAATTGACCATTGGTGGGACCGAGGCCAGCGGTACGCTCCTAGGTGTTGGACAGTCCGTGACATCAGTGGGACGTATACTTGCCCCGCTCCTCTCAGGAATTTCTCAGGAGTTTAGTCCTTGCGGCCCTCCGAGTCTAGCAGTTGGACTGGCTTTAATAGCTATTCTGATAATGAACACGCGCAAACAAAAATACTGTGGCCACGGAAATGTTAAGTTAAAAAATCAGTAGCTGCACATTTGGATTGCGTAGGTGTATCTTACAGGAGAAGCAAAGTGAATCAACCTGGGCTGATGCTTACAGCTGCCAGAGTGTACAGTACTAACAGGTTCTTTTGTGAGAGCACATTATTTTCACGTGGAGACAAGCACATATAAATATTTCTGCTGCAGGGTTATTAACTCTAGATGAATGTTACTCTTACTGGTACCACTAGAACACTTGTGAGGAGTGCAAGTGTTGCTGTATTGTACTGGCTGGGATTTTTTTATTGATTTTTAACCTTTCTGAAGGGGGAAAAAAAGGACATGAAGTATACAAATGCTGCTTGTAGCTCACATTTGAAATGGTGTTTATTAAAAGACAAATTGATTCTTATTATTTAATCAGAGGTGAAATTTTATTATTTAATCAGAAGGAGAATTTGCAATATAGCTCGTTAGCCTTAATTTCTTACGCTTTGGTCTCCTGCCATTCGTCTGCTTTGACAGTAGCTTAATTAACAGGATGCTTGCTGCATACTTTGTCTATGAAACTTGCTGCATGGCATGATTAGGCACCTCCGGGTCGCCATCCGACGCCTGCTGATTACTGGTCTTTCCCAGGTGACAGAATTGGGTATATGCTAACTTCATCTATTAGAAGGCCTAAAACGGACAAGTTCAAAGTAATACGGGGCCACTCAAGCTGAATGTGAGACTGAATGTCAGCTTTACTGAAACTTGAACTGGTGGTTTCTGTTTAGTAATAATTTCAACTGAGCAACTTTGTCAAATAATGTGTTAATATTTCCTGTGCGATTTTCTACCTTCATTTTAAGAATAAATTTGTTTCTTAATTCTTTTGAACGTCTGTTAGAGGTGTGCTGAAGCAACTGTCAGTAGTTTGTGGATCTGGATTAATACATTCTCTGTCATTTCTGGAGGCATAAGTGACATTTCAGTGATGACAAAAACTGTGTATTTGTTGGTATGTTAGTCTCCGTTTATCAGCACTGCTTAACGAATGAGAGGTTACTGTCAGAGCTGTGCTGAGAGTTGTAGCACCCTCCTCTGTTATTTACTGTTTAGTCTCATATTACTTGCCAGTCCCCACTGTTCGCATTTTATCTGAAACATATGAAAAGGGTATTGTGCACTGGTAACATTCCATATGATTTTCCTAGTATTACTTGATGAGAGTAAAAAGTCAGCTCTGTATAACTGTTAGTTGTGGGGTTTTTATTAAAAACAATTTAGTTATCTTCTTGAAGACATCTGTGCAAATAGTGTTGCTGCTTCAGGAGAGAGATGGACGGTATTTTGCTTTTTTTTTTATTTTATTTTCTTCATACTTTCCAGTGCTGCTTGTTATTTAAATCCTTGTTGAAACCTCAGTCATTCTGGTGGCAGCACCATGGGAATGTGTAAAGAACTTTGAGTTGTTTTAATTATTGACATAAAGAGTCCTACCATTGCCATGATTTCAGTATGTATCCTCAGAATTGCTTATTGTAAAAATCTGTGTTTCATTTCTCCCTAGGAATCTGAGGCATTTTCAGTCCTTACCTCCTCTTGCCTTTCTTGGTAGACACCCCAAAACGTTCTTGCCTTAAATTACTTATTTTCTTTCTTTCTTTCCATCTTTTTTTTTTTTTTTTAACTTCTCTAAGTCATGGACTTCTCTTTTGCAGCTATAGCAAGTGGTGAAGGAAAAGGGTAGGAAAAAACCAACAAAAATTAATATATATGAAAGATTTAGCAATTTTTCCTATACTTTTTGGTTATATGAGGTAACAACATTTATCCTTCGAAGTGTCTGCACTGATTAAAGATGAATTCTGTAAACACTGTAAAATGCAGTTTATACTAACATATACATCTGCCTGAATATTGCTCATAAAAACTTCAAAACTTTACTAGTTTTATTTATACATAAGTGAAAAATGTGCTTTCCACCATTAGCAAATATATTTGGTTTATTTTGAAAAATAATTCTCCATGTAAGCTAAATAAAAACTAAATTAAATAATCAAATTGAGAAATCTGTGGAAGGCTGTGATCTCAGGGACATGTTGCAACTGATGTTACAGAAGAAAACTTTTTTGACTTTACTAGGCCAAAATGATTTCTAAAGTGTTGAAGAAACCTTTCTTCTTTTTAAAGGTCGCGGGTTCGATTCCCGTTCGGTTCTCACGTGTTGCCTGACCTAGTCGAGAGGTGGCGTCCCTGCCCACAACAGGGAGGTTGGATTAAAATGATCTCTAAGGTCCCTTCCAGCCCAGGCCATTCTGTGATTCTATGAAAGCCTCAGTTACAGAAAAATTTGCACTTTTCGTCCAAAAAAAAAATTTAAGGAATAGAAATAAAATGAAGTGACATTCCACATCTGTCATTTTGTAACTGTTTTTTTTTTCTCCTCTTCCTCTGCTGAAATTGCAGGACAAAACAGAGATGTTCACGTCAATATGAAGTACAGATGTTTTATTTTGTTTCTGCAGTCTATACCTCAAAATGATCGTTTGAATCTGCCTGCTTTTCACCTGAAAGGCACAGGAGCCAAGGATTCAATGAAGAAGTGGCTTGACAGTGAATGTGAAAAAGAAGAAATAAAAGAAAATACAGAACTTGCCAGTTTTTGAGATGGAATGCTTGAAGCTACTGTTCCTTATGCCTGGAGACTTATGTTTGAATCCTTTGTGCTGTTCTCATAGTTGCTGTTCAGAGAGGGATGAGTGGATGACATCCCTGGAGGTGAGATATGGCTCCCCCTTTTGAGGGAGGAGCAACTGCAGGTAATTTTTGGCTTCAGTCTAGTACACTTTACTGAATTACTGAAGCAGTTTCTTGAATACAGTTGTAGTATCTGAAGATTGTAACAACAGAGATCTGAATATGGACTAAAAGTTGCTACCTGCAAATCACTGCAAATTAAGATTTTTTTTCCCTTGCTTGCTATTTTAGTTTTGGGTTGGCTTTCTTGGGCTTGTAGGCAGGGGTGGTGGTCTATTTTGCTTTTTACATTTTTGAAACATTCAATTTTTTTTTTACCAGTGGCTACTTTTCTGACTTTTATGATCAGCTGATATGGAAAAGGCTGTGTATACAGTGTAGAAATTTATTTCTGTAAAGCAGCTGGTAGCATATGATGTGTACTGATTTTGTTGCTTTTAAATGGTGAAGCAAAGGTAAATTCCATAGTGACGTATGCTGCATACGTTTGAAGAGAACCCTCTGCAGATTTCAGTTTCTTGTCCTGTTTTCCTTTCTCTGAATTTCCTCACTGCAGCACCATCACAGAGGTCAATACCATTCTCATTTTCTGAGAACAGGTTGATTATTGAACAGATAACACAGCAACAAAACAGGACAAGTGCTGCTTAGTCCCTGGCTTGCTCCTTACTTCAAGCTCTGTGTGATGCCATCACATTTTAGCTGATGGGAACCTCTGTGGGTATGTTCAGGTGCTGCCAGCCCCCATTTGGTTATGGGTGCTCTGGAACACCCCTGGGTGTATAAATATATATATAAAGCACCTATCGCCGTATTGATAAACATGCTTTGGAACCACTGTGATGATTTAGAGGTTGGCACTTTGGTATTTGAAAACCCAAGACTCAACTGAGATATTATTGCTATGATTTTGAAGACTCATTCACAAAAAGATGATCATATATCTTGTAAGGGAGTATATTGAAGTCTGAACTTTGAGAATCAAATGATTGTGAGAGTCATAAAAATGAAAAAGAGTTCATAGATCATGGCTTAAAGGGAAGTGTTGAAAAACTTCTGTGTTAATGTACAGGGAGAAAAGAAGCCATTCTGGTTATTTTAAATCCTAAATTGGCATCAAAGAATTATTTTTGACGTGTGCTACATAATAGGAATTGTTCTTCCCTTCTCTCAAATTTGTAATAAATAACATGTCTTAGATATGAAAAATAAAGGAACTAAACTGAGGTATTTAAAATGCCGTTTTCTTTTTTGAGGGAAAAAATATACTTTTGGAAACAAAACCTGTGGCAGTTAGGGTGCTGTTGTAACTCACAAATCACGAATTTACAGCAGAGTGCATTTCAGATCTTTAACCAGTGAGAGGCACCAGAGCAGCCATGGTAGCTATTGCTTTCCCTTCTGCAGTCTTAGTTCCTCATATGCTGTCAAATCTCACAGGATGAAAAGGCTTCCAAAGCATGCCAGTGCTGTGTGGAAACTGCATCAGTGTTTGCTAACATGGTAGAGGAATGATGTTTGTCTAATCTCCCATCATGTTGTCCTATTAGAAGATCTGTTTACCACCTACAAGAAGAATTCTTCTGATGGGTAAGATTCTTAAGTGGCTCAGCACAGTATCCAAGAAGGGCAAATTTCAGCCCCAGCTTGGATTAACTTCCAAATGCTAAAGTTTCCTCAACTGTTTCAAGGAGAATTAAGCTGCCATGCTTTTTTTAAATTTCATTTTTTAGGTACCTCTCATTTAGCTGGCCATATAATAAACAGGCCAAGAGGGAGATGAAACTCTTTAACCTGGAAGTTGTAAAGAGAGGTTCCTTGTGGTCAGTCACACAACTCACAGTGTCAAGTGCAGCTGCAGGTTTATCTGAAAGTGTTTTATCATCATCTGCTAAAATGAGAAATAAAAAGGGGACTTTTAGTCCTCTTACCTCTCTCAGATTTAAATAGCATCTGAATCAGGTAGTCCATGACTTCTCTCTCTGCTGTGTCCTAAATCAGTGTCCTCGTGCTTGGACTTCATAATCGTAGCATCATCTAGGTTGGAAAAGACCTCTAAGGTCATCAAGTTCAACTGTCAACCCAATACTACATGACTACTAAATTATATCCTGAAGTGCCACGTCTACATATTTTTTGAACACCTCCAGGGATGGGTGACTCCACCACTTCCCTGGGCAGCCTGTTCCAATGCTTCACCGCTCTTTCGGTAAAGAATTTTTTCCTAATATCCAATCTAGATCTCCCCTGGTGCAGCTTGAACCCATTTCCTCTCATCCTAGCACTAGGAACTTGGGAGAAGAGATCAACAGCCACCTCCCTACAAACCTCCTTTCAGGTATTTGTAAGCCCTCCTTCATGTTTTCTGGCCTGAGCTCCCCATCTGCTGCTGGCCTGGCTGGGGCCGTGTGTTGCAGACACCACATTTTAAGCATATTCACAGGTATATTTTTATAGAATCGGCTTTTGTAGCACAGAAAAACATCCCTCCAGCCAAATTCAAAATCCTCCATCTTTTATTCTGGAGCTGGGGATGCTGGCAGAATTCAGACAGTTTTGGAAATGTTGAGCAGCTGAAGCGTTTCTTGCAGCGTCAGCCCTTCAATGTTGCTGGAGTTGGTGGACCTGGCATCTCCTGAAAAATGTAGTGCAGGGTACAATGCGTTTGCTCCCAGAGACCTAAAGATACTCATCAGAACAGCATGCATGCTATTTTGGCCAGATTTTTAACTTTCTTTCTCCATGTGATTTCTATGTGGCTTTAGTGGAGAAGGATATTCTTAACTTCCTAAATGTTTCTTGTGTTGGAACACCTGTGGTTTCAGTGGTGATTGCACTATTGTTTAGTACCAAGTAGGACAGCCCTTACCGTTTTGCCTCTTAAGGCAAATTATTCTCATTTTCTCTTTCAAATATCTGCTTACAACAGATAACTGGATGTGTATAACTGGATGTAGGTATAGCCCTTGCTATACCTACAGTTTTACTTTCAATTTATACACCTCGGCAGCGGAAGGGGGAAATAATTCTCAGAAAATCCTAAATCAGTGTAACTTACATATATTTTCCTGCTGTCCCTAAAACCGCACAACAGAGTATTGTGCTTCCTCACCAAGACAGGGAAATAGCAATACTACAGAGAGTAAATGGAAGTCCATCTGGAAACAAAAAATTTGTCTGTGGGTTTGGCGAGTTTGCTGGTCACTGCTGAAGATGGGGTTTCCTGAAAAAGGGAAAAACATGTCCCCAGTCAATACATGACTTTCCCCATCAGATGGTGCTCGAGGACAGATTAATTGGGCATTTCATTCTCCAGGCGACAAACCCTCTTTGATAACAACGTGAAGGAACAGTCTCCTCTGCAAGCTCAGGTTAGATGGACCTTTTAGGAAGATCAAAAAGTGCTATTGACCTTGTTCTTCTTTTGCAGGAAAAGAAAAAAAAATAGAAAATGGCAAACCTTTGACCCAAAACAGAGCAAGAGTTGAATGAAAAGGGCTACTTGGGCCACAGCCCATGTCACCCACTGTTGTCATTGCTACTGAAAAAAGAGAACACCCAGGAAACCAGTTTCCAGAGGTGACAAGGGTCTGACCCAGCAGTTAGTGGAAGAGAGCCTGAAAAGGGTGGGAGGAGCAGGAGTGAAGGAGAGAGAGAGCACTGGCACAAGAGACAGAGTCCCAGGAGATTTGTGGTTCTGCTTCAACAGTGTAACCATGCTGGGGGTGGCTCTGCCTTCATTCTTGTATTCCGTGGATCTCAAAGTGCTTTGGAAAAGTAACAATGTGCTAGCATGTTTTGAAGCTGGTGAAGGGCCTGGAGAATAAATCTTATGAAAAGTAATTGAAGAAATATATAAAGGGTGAGTGTCACGAGGATGGAGCCAGGCTCTTCTTGGTGACAACCAATGATAGGACAAGGGGTAATGGGCTGAAACTGGAACATAAGAGGTTCCGCTTAAACTCGAGAAGAAACTTCTTCTCAGTGAGGGTGACGGAACACTGGAACAGGCTGCCCAGGGAGGTTGTGGAGTCTCCTTCTCTGGAGACATTCAAGACCTGCCTGGACACGTTCCTATGTAGCATTATCTAGGCATTCCTGCTCTGGCAGGGGGATTGGACTTGATGATCTTTCGAGGTCCCTTCCAATCCCTAACATTCTGTGATTCTGTGATTCTGTGAGCTGGGGCTGTTTAGTTTGAAGAAGAGGAGGCTGAGGGGAGACTTCATCACTCTCTACAACTACTTGAGAGGACATTGTAGAGGGGTTGGTGCTGGTCTCTTCTCACAGGTAATTAGCGATAGAACAATAGAGAATGGCTTCAAATTGCAACAGGGTAGGTTTAGACTGAACATTTGGAAAAAAATGTTCACAGAAAGAGTAGTCAGACATTGGTACAGACTGCCCACGGAGGCGGTTGAGTCACCATCCCTGGATGTGTTTGAAGGTCATTCAGATGTGGTGTTGGGGAATATGATTTAGGGGTGAAATTTGTAGAATCGGGTTAATGGTTGGACTCGATCCCAAGGGTCTTTTCCAACCTGAATGAATCTAAGATATTTCATGAAAAACAACTCCAATTAGATATGCTTGTACTATGGGATACCCACTTCAAATAACAATGATCTGAACGTGCACTGTACTAATGGACAACCAGCAAAGCAGAAAGGTTCCTGAAACCTGCATTCATTATTTAAAATTGTACCAGAAAAAAACGACAACTATTTGGAAAACAAGTCAGGTTTCCCCAAGTACAAGCCAATTTCTTGGTCATTACGAGCACATGAACAAAAAAGCTCTATAGGGACTAAACTAAAACGTGATGTGCAGCATTTCTCATTTATTTATTTGGTCAGATTTCAGATGGGTCTGATATAAAACACCTAACCTAAACAGTGTGATCTGGAAGGAGGACATGGTTTCAAAACTGAAATCCAAACTCAAGACTTCTTTCTTATTCAAACATGATCCCAATAATGCAGTGACAGAGTACCTGCTGACAATTTTACTGATAAAATATATTTTCCTGTTGAAAGACAAAATCAAATTTGTTTTTAAAGCTTGCTGGCTTTGTCTGAACCTAGTTTTATTTCCAAACAGGAGATGATCATTAAAGGATAGCTAAGTATTGCTTTCCACAGAAATCATTTGTTGAGAATAGCCATGAACATCTGACTGAGATTTCTAGGGTTCACATAGCCATCCCTTTGCAGATTAGACTTTGCATTTGACACACAGCAGAAACTTCCACAGCTGGAACAGAGGAAAAAGACTAAACTACCTGTGCCGATAAAAGAGTTTAGGAAGGTCTGACATTCCAAATAGATACGTGAAATAAGTATCTTGGAAAAGTTGGTACAAGGAAAGTCTTAATACCCATTTATCACCCCCTCTGCTCCCCCCACCATGAACCTTTGAAAAAAATCTACCCTGTGATTTTAAAAGGAAATTCTGATTTTTAATAGTTCTTTCAAAACAAGCTTAAATAAAAAAAAGAATCTTATTGCCCACAGATTTAGAAATGTGCTAATGAAAAAGAAAAGTTATGATTTCACAGTGTACATTCTTCAATGAAAGTTATCAATCTTGTAACAAGTAGAATGAAAACGATTTCTGCATTGTGCTGAAATGTGTATCTCTGCCAAAGCAAGCTCAAAACTTAAGACAGATTAAGTGGGACAGAAAGTGCAAATTCCTGAGAGCTACAGTTAAGTATCATTTATTTTAATGTACTCTCCCTTCTCATATGCACTCAAATGGCAGCTATTTACGCTAGGATGAAGAAGTCCATGTTTCTGATGGGTGTTATTAAGGTGCACAGTGACTTCAAGAGATTCCAGGGCCCCGCTGTGCTACTTTTCTGTACAAACAAATTAGACGGAACATTTTTGTTCCTTGGAGTGCATAGCTCAGACAAAGAAAAGATTATCTTTCCCCTTTTAGAGATGAGGAAACAGAAACCAAAACAAGTTGACGAGGGTCACAAGCATGAGTGAACAATCTTTCTTGAGTCTCAGTGGTCCCTGACTCAAACAGGAGACTGCTCGTTTCGCTTACGTGCGGCGCTCTGCAACTAGTCTACTGCTGTGTTTGCGCTGCAACCAAGAAACTAAGGTGCAAGAAGCAATTTTGAGTAAGAACATGATTTATCCACTTGAAGTTTTCGCTTTTTAGGGCTTCTGGTGCCCTGCTAAGTGCGCTCAGCTCGTGTTGACATTAGTGAAGGTCAAGGCAATTCAGATTTCCTTTGGTGATTCTCAGTACCTTTCAAAGGCAACATATTGCCAAAAATTCAGAAAGTAAAGATTCAAGCTATTCAGGTCTTCTCTGTGTTACAACTCCTTTCTATAAACTGTATTTGCAATACTGCTCCTACAGCTTGTTCCTTCTTCCTCCTTTTCTGCATCACAGCTCTTCGAACAAACTGAGCTTCAGGAATATATTTATTCTTCTTACAAAGTCTGTATGTTAGGTGCATTGTGCAATTTTCAGTGTTACTCCTATTAAAGCTCTGGTTAAAACAAGTATTATTTGATTATAAATAAAATCTGAAATGATACGAAATTTTTTCATGAACCCATTCATCACTGAAGTTTCAACAACAATTTTCAATGGATAACTGGGTATTGAACCTGTACGACTTGGTTCCACATGAGATGATGTGATAAGGCACATTTCCATCCTATCTTAATAGTGGAAATAATGTAATTAAAGCATTGCCATAAGTTAGTTAAAAAAGAGATTTTTTTTTTCTTTATGTCTTCAGCTTTGTAATCGCTCCAGTATTCCTTTCACTTAATGGCATTGACTTTACCCAAATGGAAGTGGTTAGATCCACATTGAGGCTTGTTTGTTTTCTTAATGGATCCCATAGTCTGATCACATAGTCTAGAATCCTAATTCGAGACGTCCGTGGTTTATTACCGATAGCTCTCTTTTTGCTGTGTTCAGTACGGCTGGTTCTCGGGCTTATTTCTCTGCCTTTCCCCTTGCGATGCCTGCCTAACTAACCGTGGAGGTGGCACAGGTCTTGCTGACCCATGGTCCGCAGTCAAATCCTCCCTGCTCAAAGTGCCAAATCTTGGTCTCGTCAGCAGCGGCTGCCTGAACCCAACGGATGGCTGAGGCAAGATGCTCGGCTCCTGCTGCTCCCCTCGTCCATCCTGGCTCCCATCAACTTCGTTCTTCCACTCCACCATAAACTCAGGCAGTGGCCTCTGCTGTCTCAGTCTCTGGTCTCTCAAGATTTTCCCCGCTCTGGGTCTTAGATTGAGCACTGTGGTAGCAGCATCCAGCTCAGAGTCACTGCTGTCACCCACTGTTAATTGAAAGCAAAATGAAAATTTTAGGCGCAGAATATTACCGTTTCAGGAATATTCGAAAAACAGCACACTGAGCCCTAGGAGCCATAGAAAAAAGATTCTCCATGTTTAGTAAATTCACTGCTTTCTGATTAGATGCAGTATTAGGCACTTAACTCTGCCAGGACCAAGAATAGATTTGACTTACAAACATCCCTTTCCTCAAAACTGTGGTTTTTAGAAAGCCCTCACTCAGCTGCTCCTTCCCCACCAAGTGCCCCCGTTTGGGCTGATGTTTCCCCAGTTCTGGCTCTGGTCATAGAAAATCAGGATACGAAAATGAGACATCTCACCCTCACATCCCATGAAATCTAATCCGAGATATTTCCAGTGCACAACACATACAGGGGCTCTAGAAATCTGACTTTGGAAAAGGAACATCAATACTCCACCAAGCAAAGGATCTCCTAATGTCAATGTGCAGATGGGAGGAAACATCCTGTCCTTAATACACCTGAATGTAAGATACCAAAGAAAATCCACAAGGCAAATCTCACAGGTTGCAAGTGCTGCAGACTCCTTCACCCCCTCACAGCAGGGTAGAAAATAGCCAAGGGAAAGTTGGCATGATTCTTTACGGAATGCTGTTAAACGATTGCTATCGATGGTAAATCAAGCTGGAAACTTTCTGGATGTGTACATGCACATATATTTTCCCCAGCAGACTTCTTCAAAATTAATTAATGTCTTTTTGCCAAAACTTGCACTCTTCAGTCATCTGATAATCTTTTTAACAATCATTTATGAATGCCCTAGATTTGTTCTTACACTTAAGTCAGATATGATGTTTTAAAAACATCAAAGTAAAGAACTGTGTATTGTGCAACTGTTGTCAGGACAACTTCCATTAGTAGCCTACTTGTTATTTCTTCTAAAAAGGTGAGGAAGGGGTCAACAAAATGTATCACCACATAATTGTCCATTCACCCAGATAATTACATATCAAGGAATGTCTTCATCACACTGTGTTTGCAGGCCTTCCCCCTCCCAAATATGTCAAATAATATATTTTTTGACAATTAAATAATCTGGAGGCACATTTCCTCTTTAATTCTAGGTGACAGTAGGTGACCTCTACAGACACAACTACAGAATAAAAGGCATCCTACATTCAGGAGAGCAAAGATGTAATTATTAACAGACAAAAACATGGTCTACTGCTATATTAATTTGGGAGAGTGGGAAACTAATTGGAGTAAGGACCAGGACATTTTAGTGATTGTGCAGAGATTTAATCTTCCCAGCAAGAGATCTTGATGGTTGCCTGTCATGAAAGGAAAAGCATAGGAATGCAACCAGTAATAATAAAAAGTAATATATAGAATTGGGCAAAGTTTTCATATCAGAGTTGTCTTCCTTCAGGTTTTTAATTTTTTGGTTAGAATTCAAGAACTCCAATATAAAACATTTGTGAGTTGGGCAATAAAAAAAAAAAGGTTGTAAACCACTGTATTTTGAGAGGTTCTTAATGAGAACTGTAAACCAGACTTCATGTCCTCATTCTCCTCTCTGGTTTTGTTCTCAGAGCAGTGCCCTCTATCCTGACCCTAACAGAAAAAAAGAAACTAAATAGGTTCATAATCCAAGAGGGAGTTCTGGACATTATGGAATAAAGACAAAAAACATGAGCCATGGCAGTGTTTCTGGTGCAGAAGTGTTTCAGGCTGCTTCTTGCTCGGATGAGACGTACTGGGAGAACTACACCACTATAGCATTTGAACTGAGAAAACCCCATAAGATTCTACTTGCTGGGGCATTTCTCTGCACTCAAATACCTGCCTTAGAAGCCATTGCTTTTAGTGCCCTAAGACTCTCGCTAAACATCCAAAACGTAGAAATATGCTACGAAGGCATTAACTCCTGAATGAAAGCATGTGCACATAAAGCATTTAATATTTATCTGAAAATTAATATGTTGATTTCTCTACATCATCCCTGGAAAAAGCTTGCCTTTCCCAGGCAAAATGACTACAGAACACTAAGAGACAGCAGAAATTTCCATTACCTCTGGAAGATGTTTTATTCCTCACCCGTAGTTTCTCTGGAAGTTTAGTATTTTTAGGAAGCGAAAGGAATCTTTTTGTATTTGCAGCAGCCTGTGTGCAAAGAAATAGAAGAAATGTTAGGTTACTACAGACTGAAGTACCTCTATAATGTATATTAAGACACATGACTGAGGCTTGAACGGGTTTATGTAGCTAAAGGGCTGGAGAGTAGTTTGAGATTAGCTAATATGTGATCTTTTACTACACACTCAAGTTAACACTGATTGCTGGTTGAGGTCTGCGCTAAGGTAAAGACTGAGTAATCTCAAGCAGCTTAATCAAAGGAAAGCCTGGTGATATGCCCTCTGAGATAAAAGTTAATAAATTTATGCTCTCCAACCTCAACCTTACTGGTACAGGTTTTCCTAAGGAAGACAAAGGCTGCAAGTATCATGTCACAGATTTAAGTTGAAGGAAAATAGATTTAGATTGGATCTTAGAAAAAAAAAATTCTTCAGTACGAGGGTGGCAAGACTCTGGAATAACTTGTCCAGAGAAGTTGTGGATGCTCCCTCCCTTGAGGTGTTCAAGGCCAGGTTGGATGAGGTCTTGAGTAACCTGGTCAAGTTGAGAGGCGTCCCTGCCCATGTCAGAGAGGTTGGATGAGATGATCTCTAAGGTCCCTTCCAGCCTAGGCCATTCTATGATTCTACAATTCTATGATCACATCATGCAACTCCAGTTTGAAACTTTTTATTATTTATTTATTAGTCAGCTGCAAAAAAAAAGAGACTTCAGCTTCAGCTCGGACACAAGAACTAATCTGTATTCTGATCCTGCAAGCGCTATATACATATAAATCACCTTACACAGTTGACTAATTGGACTGAAGTTGATGGGGAAGTTAGGCAGCAGCGTGATCATTTACCAGTTCAGGGCATAAAATCCTTGTTTTCCCAAGACTAAGCTCAAAAGGCCCTGGGAGCAGAGCACACATACTTCCTGAAACATGAGAGGTACTTTCCAAGTTGTTTGGTTTTTAAATTCACAAGTTTCTCAAGGGCATCCTTTCTTACATTTGTTACCAAGATTTCTTAGGACCTCTACAGTCTACCAGCTCTCCCCTGCTTGTGCTGTTCATTGTTGTGTACTCAAACGGAACCTGAAAGGAAATTTATTTTCCAATTTATTTATTTATTTCCTCTTTGGATGTTGTGCTGTTCCAGACCACTAAGCTTCCCTCTGTAGTAGACTTATCCAAGGATAGTTAGTTTTTAAATTACAGCCTGTGAATTTTAAAAAGCTGTTGGACACCCTGTTTCTCTCCCTGCCCTAAAAAAGTCTCGTCCTGCCAAGTCTCGTCATTATTCCACCTGGTAAATAATTTATTTATATGAGAAACACAACACACGTAACTGTGGTTGAGAGGAAAAAAAATCATTCAGGAACGGACTTATTGTCACAATTAACACCACAGTACCCCTGGTAATGATTGCAAATGAGACACAGCTCTTATTGGAGACATCATTCCAGCTTCAGCCACTGAAGGACAACTCTATCAATGAAGGCAACAGTCACTAAGTATTTCTGTAACATGGATATATATATTTAAAGGATGGTTAATTTCCCCGATATCTAAAATGCAAAGATGATTTGAGGGATCAGTTTCCCTGCTGAATCAGTGTGCTCCATTCAAATACGGTCTGCAGTGAAGGTATCGCAGGATTGCATCAGAAAGCCAAATATTATCATGCCACAGCATTTCTTGTAGGCAGAGTAGGTTTTCCTATTCTATATCAAAACCTGAAGTCCTGACTACATTTTATGCACCCTAAAGAGCGCACAAAGTTTTTCAAACGAAGAGGTCCCTTTGACTGACTTGATTAAAAGTTCTCTTTCCCATATTTTGGAGCATGCTCTAAGTATAGTTTCTATGTCTCAAAGTCATTTTCGACCTTGATCATCCACACTTCTTTATGAATACTGACAGAGGATACTAACCACCCCTTAGCACTGCTTTGTGTACAGAACCTGGTCAGCTCCTCTAAGATAAAATTACGGCAGCAGATCCCACTCCCATATCACATTCTCCAAAGACTGAAGCTTTGCTGAAGGGATCAACAAAAATTAAGGGTCCCAAGTATGCAGTTCAAGGTGTAAGTGTAATATTGTATGTGAAGTTGTCTTCCAAATTCAGGACATATTTTTTCTGCATTTCAGAAGATCTTTCTTCTGCATGACATTTAGCTACAAAGCACCATTTTCAACAAAACAACCAAAATACAAGTACCGGTCTTTCTCTTGACAGGCTGTTTGTTTTCCTCAGGCTCTCCCTGAAGCTGTGCCGGCGACGGATGAGAATTTCTTTGGCCTGCTTTTCATTTGCATCTGCAGCCAGGCTATGTCGGTTATATGACATTGTCTGAAATATAAAGGCAGTGGTCACATTCTGAAGAGCATACTGTCCAATGCATTGAACTACATGCACAGTGCAAAACAGGCTTTTTGCTTTAATGTTTTAATAAGCATCATAGATTCTTGTGAACAAAATCATATTGCAGATGATTAAGAACAAGAACAGTAATTATGCCAGCATTTTTGTAGTCATCTGCTTCACAAGCACCAGTTCTGTTTGTTGGATGTTTTGGATTTTTTTAACCTGCTGATATATACAATGAAAGCTGGAAAAAGCTGTCTTAATACAGTGTTTACTCCCATATTGTACTAGCTCAGTCAATATATCAATAGAGGAAGCACATTCAAAAGCATAAAGATGAGTTACCTAGGGGAAAGTCATTTTTACTTCCAGCAAGCTGAAGCTTGCTGTGCTTTTGAATGTTTGCCAAGGGCTCAGGCATTCAAACTACTTAGCCACAGGAGGGTAAATGGGAAATGTCCTTTTGCTTTTATTTCACTGTTTTTCCACCTCATCACCTCTGCTCTTAATACAAACAACTTCACGACTGGAGGCAAATGGGAAATCTAATCCTATATCATGAAGCAACCAAAATACTGATATAAGCGGACAGCGTTAGGTTGAATTTGCACCTACGATCCTTTTTAAATAATGTAAGTATATTGCAGGTAATATAATAAAAATATTAAGCTTTATAGATACATAAAGGAACACGAATATGTTGCTATACATATGATAGGACATGAATTCATGGCCAACAGAAGAAAATAACAGCATTAATTATTATGCTACAGTACAGCAGATGCACTAGCCTAAAGATATGTTAGGAAGGTAATCAGTATATTCAAAGGGTAGTGGGTTATTTAAGTATGCAAAACTTCATTCTTACTCGATGTCGTATTTGGTAGAGATTCTTTGTTAATATTTCCCGCATGTTTTCCATTTCAGTGGGAGAAAGCGGCTTTATTTTTCCTTCATGGTATTCACTGTGGCAGGATAAAAAAAAAGGAAAATAGAGGAAAAAAAGAGAGAGAGAAAAAGAATGTTTTTATTTTTATGACTGGGAATTATATTTGAACTATTTCCTTTGTTAGAGTCAGAAACAACATTTCAGAACATCTGAGGAACAGGTGAAAACAGAACATTTAGAAATGAAATCTTGATCTCATTTAAGTCAGTGGTAAGGCTCAAGACTTGGACTTCAAAATTTGATTATAAATTACATTAAATTCTAAATTTGATTAAGCTACTTTTCAAAATGCCTCTCAGGCTTCCCCCATAGCCATTCGCAGCAGATGGGCAGGCACTGATTCAAATCCAGCTCCCCTCTGCATGGCAAATCAACATTCCCATGAGCAGCTGCCATTGTAAAACTACACATTCTGGACGAGCACAGCTCAACCAGCGTTTCGTATGTGAGTTGCGGGCAAAACCAGTCATGTTTCATACCTGCTTACCGTTCAGGTGATGTTTGGACACAAAGTGCCCTAAATCAAAGTGATGGTCTTGCCTACAGACCGGGCTGTGACATAAATGACATGACCCAGCCAAAATGCTCGGCCACACTGGCATCGCTTGCTTACCTGAGAGACACTGACGAGGGGACCTTGCTTATCATTCCACTCTCTGCCATCTCGATGGCGTGTTTGATTTCCAGTTTCTTGTATAAAGAAACAATGCTGGATTTGGGCTGGTTCTCTCGGATTAGAAGTCTTCGCAGGTATTTATTGTCAAACTTTTTAAACCTATATGTGAGGCAAACCAACCCAACCAGTTAATTTTTACTGTGCATAGTTAAGGAAAGCTAGTATGCTAACGCAAGTGTGAAGGAGTTTATACCCTGGGAATGTGTCTGTTCATATTAACAACCTACTGCTGAGTAACGAAAAAAAGTCGAGTTCATCTTTGCTTCATACGGACAGTCTTAACCTGTGTTTTAGTTAATACTTTAATGGGCAGTCTCCCTAGCAGCAACTTTTAATTTTCAGCTATTCTGTGTTATTAGACAATATTATTTTTAATCCTCCATTTTCACTGAGTCAAAGAGAACATTAAATATTTACTGTAAAAACAAATGAAAGGTCTAAATTTGCACCAACTGCTTTTTCTTTGAAATTTTAGCCTGTTCTTGTAAAACTTTTGAAGTTCTCCTCTCCTTTAAAGCAACTGCAACCCTCCTGGATGCTTAGTGAAAAAATATTGATTACAGCTGGGCTGATTTTGTTTGTCAGAAAATATTTTGCCCTAAGGCCATTCTGAAATTATTCTTGAATTTGAGTCTGAAGGTCATGAAGAGGTGTGACTCTCCTCTGCTGTTAATTGAAGATCTCACACAGACTGGAAGAGAACCAGGCGGAGTAAAGATGTCATGCTTCTGTCAGAAGAGTGTCCTCACTGTGTTTCCCTCAAGTCATTTGGAGAGGGCTCTTTTCAGCCCTTTCTGCTGGTGCCACTTCTTTTTGTATAAAACAGTTAAATTCTTGTTAAGAGCGGCGACTATAAGGTGGGTGAGCAATGACCACACTTCGGGTCTAAAGGATTTGGGTGTAAAAGAGTGTGCTTCTGAGAAAAACGAGTTAAATCCAGACCAGTGATGATGGTATTTCAGAAGCTAAACTGAAAACATGAATTATTCAGGTATTTCCAGTAATAATCTTCTTAACTCACACTAAGTCTTAAATAACACCATCCAGAACTATGAAGCTGCCTGTCATTAGGATCTCTCATGTACCTCATGCCAGCTAGTGCCTTTGTCTTTCCAAAGAAAGTCCCAAAGCTTTTGTATGTTTCCCATCGAACAGGGAACTAACCCCTCACTGCAGAGACACACAACTTGCAGGAGGAGAGTGAGATGAGGTGAAAGACTCAGCATAGAGGAAATGCTCTGAAACAGTCAGGAACAGGGAGAGGACACACACCCTCAGAAGGTACCATACTTCACCCTGGGATCAGAGGGCTGCCTTTCTTCCCAGCTGGAGATTTTCTTCTACTTGCTTGTGGTTTAGTAAAAAGATACTGTTTTGCTGCTTTCCCTTTGTAAGCCACACATTCTAAAAACAACCATCTGCTTTCAAGAATAAAATGCTGAAAATGAAATATGATGCCCAACAGCCTTCACTTTCTGCTTTTGAGCCAGTTTAGCCTCTCCGGTATAACAAAGAGTTTTAAACATCATTCTTACTTATCTCTCCAAAAGTTGTGACCCCAGTGTCCACACACATCTTCAATTCCAGTCTTCACATGGTCAAAGAACTAAAGGGAAAACATTGGTTCATTACACAAACTTATAGACATCACTTGGCTTGCCCTTAGGCATTATTAGTCTCTAACTTACTCAAAAACATCTACTTAGAATTCAGGATAATGCTTCAGTTTAACTAAATGAAGTCAAAACAAACTCAGGGATGGACTTTGCTTTACTCCTCTGGAGCTTCCTGAGCTCAAAGCTCCAAAAGGACAGAAGTTAGCTGCTCATTTCCTCAGTGCCAGTCTTCCTCAGCTCCTGCATCAATCTGAAGGGTTTTCCCATATTTTCACTTACTTCTAAGTTCCTGAATCACTCAGGACTATGCCTGGGATTTCTCTCAGGCTTGACAGTGAAACAGGTATGACTTTGTGGATGAGAAAGACAGCAGAAGCTTCCCACATCAGCATCAGACCTTCAGGATGCACCAGGACAGAGCTGAGATATCCAGCATCAGGACCTGAGCTCCTGTTTTAGGGAGTTGTGTTTTAGACTCACCTTAAAGAGTCCTGATCACCTAATATTAGAAACACACTCTTTCTCAGACTGTTACGAATTACCAAAAAATGAATCAGTTCAGCTAAGATCTCACTTGATACACAGAGGCAGCTCGTTTGCTCTTAATTCAAGTACCATATAGGGGTCCCTAAAATTCAGGGGAAGATCCTGGTAGATATGTCCAAAGAATAAACTCTAAAAGGACAGACTTAGATGCCTAAATTTACTTCTTTGCTGAATGTGGCCTTTATTATGCCTCATTTTTGGAATTTTAAACCGACTGCCATAGGTATGCTGCAAGGAGAAGTTCATTCAAGAATATGCATGGCTAATAAGCTGCAATAATAGGAGACACACATGTACCAAATACAAATCCACAAAGAGTTTGATGATGTGAGAGTTACAAAAGATTAAGTGTGTATTTTGCAGGAGTTTGCATTTATTTAATGAGACCAGCTCAAATGCATTGTAATGTAATTAAATTGGCAAAAGTTTCCTAATGTAGCCAAGTTCTAAAATAACATGTATCTCCTATGTGAAAAAAACTACAGAAAGTTAATTTACCTCAAGAGGTAAACAATTAATCAAGTGAAGATTCAAAAAAAATGATATGTGATAATCACAGAATCATAGAATGGCCTAGGCTGGAAGGGACCTTAGAGATCATTTAATCCAACCTCCCCGTCATGGGCAGGGACGCCTCTCAACTATGTTAATATTGGTAATTGCTAAAAGTTAAATTTAAACTTTACAGTTATTGTGCTTGTAACAACAATCAATAAGGAATCTAAAAGAGTATGTGTCTCTCTGTAACCCTACATACTGAATCCCTGTTTTACTGAAAGCCACCAGGAATTGCATCTACATGAGAGTTTCATCTATAACACTGAAGTGGCAACATACCCTGTTATAGATTTCTTCACTGACAGCAGGCTGCTTTTTATTCGACCTTTTGACATCAAGAAACTCCACCAACGGGCGAATTGTTATTCCCTGTGAAGAAGAAAAAAAAAAAGCACACAGTTCTGCTTTGGGTTTTTTTTGTTGTTTTTATTTTTTCCCCATATATATAAAGAAAAAAACAAAGCCTTACAATCTTTCCCATCTCCATCAGAGCACTGAAAACAGCTACGAATACCTTTTTAGCACTAGATACCCTTTCACCTTCCTAACTCCAAAACCCTGCCTGGCACAATAATTATAATAGTGAATGGGCTTTTGTGATGACCAGATGTTGCACCTAGCTATGAAGTGTCGGCACACAGACTCCACTAATGCAACAGAAGAAAGGAAGGGGCTCCCTGGAGCTAAAAGGTACAAGAGGGGCAACCTGATGAGCCCCATCAGAAATACGTTACTCACCCCATTCATAGCATTTTCCAGCTTCTTTTCATTTTTGTTATGTATTAGAAAAACCCTTACATGCTTTCTGAATTAATAAACAGACCTCCCACCATTCCAAAACAAACATATATAGTCCTCCTTTTCAATGACTACTTCAAAACCAGGTACTCAGAGATAAGTCAACAGTGGCACTACAGTTACTATTCAGGATCGTGACCCTAAAACTTTTTGTAAATATGTGTCCTTGCCTGACTGTTCTCGAAGAAAGAACAAAAAGTTTTCGTTATCCCAGGATGATATAATGGTTTTGAACAATTATTTGTGGAAGAATTGACATAATTTGTTTATTTGTGTAGGCACACTGGAACAGGGGAGAGGAATGAATCTCTCGTGCTCTTGAGATCAGACCCTACTATCCCAGGCAACCAGGTCACATATTTGTTTTCATAAATGAATCGAGTTTTATCTTAAAAGTAGTTAGGTTTCTTTGCCCCATTGCTCATACTGGAACACTCATCCTGAACTTCATTGTTCTGATAATTAGAAAGCCGCTTCTTAATTGCATCATGGCCACTTTGTACCACTTTGTTCTTGTGCCAACATTGGTCTTTTTAGTTTAAATAGTGTTCCTCCTTCTCTGGTGTTCACTCCCTCATATAAACAGTATAAACAGTAATTATATTCCCTTTTCTCCTTCATATTTGCTAAGGCCAAGGCATCCTGGTCTCCTTTCACATGACAGGCTTACCAGCCCCATGATCACTCTAGAACGTGACATATTCTTTGATGCAAATACCTGTCTCAGTATGTCTTAAGATCACATTTGCCTTTCTTCTGTTTTCACTGCACTGGTGGCTTAAACACTAAACCATTATCAAATAGTACATCTGTGTAATTTTCCCTTTTCTACTTTTTTTCCGAACTAAAGGTTACCATTTCATAAGAGAAATCCCTAGTATGAAAGTTTGAGCAAGAACAAGTTTACACTTATTACTGTTAAATTTCATCCTGTTTCTATCATATTTGCCCTCAGTTATTCTTTTCCTTCTACATGACACCCCATCTTGCTGTCACCCTAAGAACACCTTTCAAAATCTGTCGTCAAGAAACATCAGCAATAAAAACCCGCTACTACTACACTTAACCCCTACTACTTAACCCCCTACTACTATACTTAATGTGTCATGGTCAATAACAAGTGTGTCATGGTCAATAATAAGACTATTAAACAAAACCATCCCCGGGAACAATCCCTGAGGAATTCCATTAATAACATCTTGGCAGCCTATTGTCTGACCAGGGTGGTTGAATGCTGGAGCTGGTACCCAGTGAAGCTGGGGAATCTCCATCCATAGAGACACTCAGAACTCAACTTGGCATGGCCATGAGCAACATGAACTAGCTTTGAAGGTGGCCTTGCTTTGGGCACAGGGTTCGACTAGAGACCTCCAGAGGTCCTTTCTCACCCCTTGCTTCTATTTCCCTTTATAGGAGAAACTGTCAGCTCCTTCCTCATCCACTTTACTATCATGCTAATGTCAATCTAAATCTCAGTTTAAAGAGTAGTTAAGACAACAGTCTGTTCAGTAGTTCCCTCCCCCAAAGAATTAATAATAGCCCAGATAGAAGCGATTACTCTAGAAAATAAATTTCTTTATCAAAGAATGATACTAGGTTTCCCTTTGGTAAATCATGTTGCATTTCATAACAAATTTCAATTTACTTACATATTTTAAAATATTCTCTCTTTCAAAACCTGTTTTCACAGCTTATATGCTAAGGTCAGCTAACTCACCTCCAGCTGCTCCAGCCAGCTTTTACCCTTTCTCAAGCACACAAGCACAGATACTTGCTACTTTCCATGGCACCTTTATCCATCTAAAAGTCAGGCTAAAAATAATACGTATTTTTTCACACAGACCTGCGATTCCATGCAGCAGCCTCTCACATCTCTCTCACTGTTCTGGATAATGACTAGCCTGATATGCTTACTTTAGTGGCTTAGCCTCCTCTAAATTTTGCTGTTTTCAGTCACTTTCCTTTTTCTTGGACTCCCTTGACCAGGCCTCTTTGGCCATATTGACAACAGAACCAAGTTCTTCACATTCTTCTGCACACCTCGTGCTTTTGGATGGATATCCAGCTAGTTTGCAGCATCACTTTCTGACACCCAAACTCAAACATTCCAGTTCATCTGTCTGCCCTCAGCACATTCCATCCCCTTTACTACCGAGCACTGTATCCTACACTGAACTGAGTACATGCACAACTTTAAATATTGTAACAAGGAATTAGTGCTGGGGCTGTACTCAGATTATCTTTTATCTCTATGCCAACCTCACTAGGTCTTATACGCTTAATACTACTTATATGTTAGGATAAGTACTTAATATCTGGTATACTTTTGCTACCTGTCTGCAGTGCGCATAGTTTTTTTGGTTTTTTTTTTTTTTAATTATGACCATGGAAAGTACCTTCAGTTATGTTCCTTCCAGTAAGTTAGGACATCTGTTTTTCTACCCACTGCTTATTTACAGCCCATCTGAGAAAGAAGTCCAGAAGAGGAAAGGCATTACCTGAATGAAAACGGTAAAGAATATCACCACAATAACAGCAGTGATGAACAATTTCTTCCTGGGAAACACAGCAGGAGGAAGCAGAAATACAAGTGAAAAACAAATAGCTCCTCGGAGGCCTCCATAGGCGATAATAAATTGGTCCTTAAAAGTGAGAGGAATTGTCCGGAACACATTAATGATCTGAGTCAGAACAAAAACACCTGAGGGAAAAAAAACAACAGAAATAGAGGGAGGGGAAGGAAAAGGGAAATTAAATCCCCCACAATGCTAATACTTCTTTTAAAACAATTTTATTTCCTTCTTACCTATATATTATTGAAGAAAGTAAATGTTACTTATCAGCTTGAAAACATAGAATAAAAACTTAAAATACCTAAGGAGCACCATCCAAACGTGCTTAGCAAGGTAACCACCTCAGGTCAGCTGGATTTAGGACCTGAAGCACCTAATTGATCTCCACAAGACAGCTATCTGCTAGACTCTGCACCTCTAGAATAGCAATAATTCTCTGTCTCAGTATAGACTAAGACTCCTAATTATTTTTTTTAATAGGAGTTGAAGCACTTTTGAACACTTTGGCTTGTCACCTCCATAAATCTGTGCTTTGAACCCCACAAATTTCTGTTCACTCAGCTTTACTTGCCCAGAAAGAAGGACTCAGGCCTGGGGATGCAGGGAAAAGATGCCAGCGCATTCTGGTGTACCAAAGGCAAAGACTCCAGGGATGTGACAGACTGGAGTAAAACTGAGGGGCAGTCTGGCTGCTTGGCTGCTTTTCAGCATAAGGTATTAACTGTGGGGTTGCAGGTGCAGGAGGGAAAAGGACCTGGGGATTCTAATTGACAAATTGCTGAACATGAGCCAGCAGTGTGCCCAGGTGGCCAAGAAAGCCAATGGCATCCTGGCCTGTATTAGTGTGACCAGCAGGAGTAGGGAGGTGATTGTCCCCCTGTACTCGGCACTGGTGAGGCCACACCTTGAGTGTTGTGTCCAGTTTTGGGCACCTCAATACAAGAGGGATGTTGACGTGCTGCAGCGAGTGCAGAGGAGGGCAATGAAGCTGGTGAAGGGCCTGGAGAATAGATCTTATGAAGAGTGACTGAAGGAGCTGGGGCTGTTTAGTTGGAAGAAGAGGAGGCTGAGGGGAGACTTCATCGCTCCCTAGAACTTCCCGAAAGGACATTGTAGAGAGGTTGGTGGTGGTCTCTTCTCACAGCTAATTGGTAGTAGAACTAGAGGGAATGGCCACAAGCTGCAACAGGGTAGATTTAGGCTGGATGTTAGGAAAAACATTTTCACAGAAGTCAGGCACTGGAACAGGCTGCCCAGGGAGGTGGTTGAGTCACCTTCCCTGGAGGTGTTTAAAGGTCGTTTAGAAGTAGTGTTGAGGGATATGGTTTAGATTTGGACTCTGCAGAGTATGGTTATGGGTTGGACTTGATGATCTCAAGGGTCTTTTCCAACCTGAATGTTTCTATGTTTCTATGATAGTCCAGTTTTCTGCACTGGAGGAAGACTTGAGAGCTGGAAGTAGAGGTGCAGCAACAGATCAGAGCTTGAGCTGCCTTTATGCATGGAGGGATCAAATTATTGCACATGAAAGTGGGGCAAGAGGCAGATTTAAGATCTGTGAGCCTGACCTACACTTAGGTCTCAAGGTAAAAGAAAAAGAGCTAGTACTGCAAACTCAGGAGGGATCAAGCAGTTTCTTACAGGAAATTTTTTCTTCAAAATAAATAGCCGAACAACACTTCAACTACAGCATTTCCTGTTTTGATGTTATTTACAAATCCACAACCTTTTTTGTCGTACAACTGCTAATTCTTTTAAGCAAAATTTGCTTACTTGTAGATAAATGTTTACACAAATACATGTATTCTGATTAACAAGCAGACTGCCTCTAACTTTAGATGGGCAGGATCAAGACCAAACTTGATTTTGGGGTTCCATTTTCGGGGAAGGTGGAAGTTGATCCTGCAATCTGGGGCACATTACAAGGAAGAGGACCATTCGACAAGCTTATGGAACTCTGTCTAAATTTTGGCATTTTCTGCTCGAGAAGGCATACAAAGTTTCAATTGCAAAGAATACTGACACGCAGTCTGAGTGTCAGTGCTTACCCAGTGCCCTCCAGATTAAACAGAAAAGGAGAGTAAAGCTAACGAAGGCCCAGTTCCACTCATGGTTCTTCCCAACTGTAGACACTCCCATGAAGATGAAGATTAAGGTCTCACTGACACTGCTCAGCATCTTCATGAAATACTTTATCGTCGTATAGGATTTTTGAGAAACATTTTCCTCCACGTATTTATTCATGGTCATGGCACAAGCTGTAATCCTGAAAGGCAAACATTATCCTGTATTTCATCAGCTTGATTTTTTTTTAGCCTCTCTCATTTCTACAGAATATTATTCACTTTTCCATAGTTCTCTTTAAAATACAAAGTATAACTTATTCCATAATTAATCTCAAATGTACGGACTTGGTGAACCTACAGTTTAGGGCATGAGACTTTTTTCTTCCTGCAGTGGGGAGTTTTCTGAGAAGACACCAATATACGGAGAGTTTTGTTATATACTAAATCCACATGATCCATGCAGGAGTCACACAAACTCTATGTTTTGAAAGAGACAGAGCTGAGAAGAGCTAGGAGCAGCCCTGAAAAACAGGGATTGCTGCTTCGATTGCTGCTGAGGGATATCAGACAGGATAGAAACTGCATGTCCTGGGGCAGGGCTTCCCTCCCTTCCCACCAGCAGTTGTTGCACCAAACCATTCCCCTCCTCCATGGCAGTGACAGTAGCCAGCTCTTCTTTCCAGCCAAAGTAAGCAGCAAGGCCTCAGACAATTTGTCGTCCTCCACCACTTTCAGCCACCACTTGCTTTGCCTGTGCAAAAGGCTGGATAGGAGAAAAACACCACCAGAAATCACACTGGTGACATACTGCACACTTAAAGCACCTACAAATGAATTAAATGGGCATCTCGGCTGATACATGAGAGCACAGACAGGGCTTACTGTAAGTACGCCTACGTGTCTGTGCTCTGAGCCTCTGTTAATAAACAGAGTTTCTTAATCAGCAGGAAGAACAAAGAATGGCTGTACATCACTCAGTACGGGTGCAGGGATAGCTGAGGACCACCCAGCTACAAAGTTTACAGGTTTAATAGCAGATCTGGCTCGAGGCTAACCTCAAGGTGGTGCCTCAGTGTAGGAAAGCACGGCCTGAATTGACTAATAATTACCAGAGTGGGCAACTAAGGCAAGACGCATTGTGAAATAACTGTCGCTCCTGCTTCTGTTACCTAGGGCAAATGCATGTCTTCTCTGATTATCCAATAAAAGAACATTATACACAAACATATATGGATTCTCAGTCAAACCATGCACACTAACCCTAAAGAGAGATGAGTATTTACGTTGTATCTTTGAATACAGCCCATGAGGACTTGTCCTATAGTTATTTACCCCAGTTCCACTGGGTTTTCGGTTTATAATTATTTACCAACATAGCAGATATTTCTTCCTACTGAAATCCCCACAATTCTCTCTCTCATGGAATGAATAGAATCATAGAATGTGTTGGTAGGTTTGCCAGTAAATCTTTCGAAAGAGCTGAAGAAGACTCTCCCACATCTCATTGAGACCACACTGCAAAAGTCTTCTGCTGAGCATGTCCTACATCTAAGCCCCATCTCTGAACAACTCAGATTTCCCTGAATGTGAGTGTAACTGGAAAGGTGGACTGAGGGAGAGGTCACAAAAAGCTCACTGACATTACATACACACATGTCTAGGTTCCTTCTACTAAAAGAATGGATTAAAAACCAGTATTTTTTGCCGAGCAGAAAGAGGAATCCCCAAGGCAGCAATAACTTCTAAAGGACCCTCTCATAATAAACTTTCTTAGCATTTTTCATGGCCTGTTTTCAAGGACAATAGCCAAGATCTGAAACATAGCAGTAGATTTCTGACCCTACCAGCACATCTACATCCCCATGGTGACAGGGCAGCATTAATTCTGAGGGATGAAGGACATATGGACACTGGGAGAGGGCACAGTGTAATCCGACGACCTCTGTCAAACAGCAGAGCCCCTGCAGGCACATCACGTAGTGGTTTACAAGTACAGGTGGAGAGGGTTTACTAGCAGCAGAGTGCACATAACCTGGCCTTCAATGTGCATTTTCGTCCATCTATGTTGGTGATAAAAAGGCATAAAATAAAATGGCCGTTACCACGCAACAATTAGCTCCAACCCTAACCCAACTCCCAAGATTAACAAGACTAAGAAGAAGGGAAGCTGGAAGAGGGTACGGTTAGACTAGATATAAGAAGAAGTTCTTTCCCCTAAGGGTGGCAAGGCAACAGGTTGCCCAGGGAAGTTGTGGATGATCTCTCCCTGGAAGTGTTCAGGCCATCTTGGATGAAGCCCTGAGCAACGTGATTTAGTGGGAAATGTCCCTGCCACAGCAGAGGGGTCAGAACTAGATGATCCTTGAGGTCCCTTCCAATCCAAATCATTCTATGATTCTATGATTCCATGACTAAAATTATTCCAGATCCCCATCTGCATTCAGTACTGACATAATTGTCAATACTTTCTCCTCACTGTCAGTTGATTTCACCATGGTCTTGAACAGAATGATCCCCTGTGTCCCAGAAGTAGCATGGTGTCTGGGAAACAGAGCTCATCATGGTTGCCTAGGACCCACCATGGAAGAAATTATGCAGATTTTACAAGCATGCAAGCTTCCCCCCTGCAACACTCAGTGGTTTAGGTAGCATTTCCACTTTGAGCATGTGGTTAGGACAACAGAGGTCCTGCATTTTTGCCAATACTGACAGATAGCCAGTGCTCTTTAGAGCTCTCCTCCTTGTTCTGATCTTACAGTTGCCCAGACTGGGGACTTGTCATAGATCCCACCACAGATCCCACAAACATATGTGCCTGCACATCTCGGGAAGAAAGTGGGAGGTGACCTGGGCCTTGCAGGCATTTTGTCCTGACAAGGAGTGATGGCCTGGCTAGGACATACACCCAAGCACAGAAGCTGTCAAACATTCCCAGGTTCTTCAGTTTGCACAGAGTTCGGGCAACCAACCTCAAAAGTGTATGTGAAGAAGGGTCTCAAATATACTTAATGCTTTCACCCTCCAGAACTGTCACATTCAGTGGTAAACCAGCTCTTTACAAGTGACAGGCTGCAGTGACAGACCTGCAAATATCTCAGGTTATGTCATGGGCCCTGACTGCTCTCCCGTGCACACATTGCTTATCTGCACAAGTCCAATGCATCCCAGCTACCTCCAGCTGACGGCACACACAGTGGAGCTGGCAAGTGCAGGGACAGCAAATGAAATGCAGCAAGAACACACGTGGACAGGCTGCAAAACAGCCATGTCCAGACCTGTGGTTGTTTCAAGGTTTTAAAGCTGCAGCTTACTGCCCGAAGCATTAGGACTGTCAGGTCTGCACTCAAGACATAATAAAACACTCAGTACTATTTATTACTTTCTTGAAATAAGTAGTTTTCATGATTATAGTCAGTTAGGAAAGCCCTGCAGCCTGGGCAGTGGGGAAGCTTGCTCTGGAAACGGTTTGTATATGGATACTGAGGTAATGGAGACACTGTAAATAGATGTCTGATAAGAATCTGTCACCAGATTAATCAGGATCTTTGCAAGCTGTAACTTAAAACGCCTACTATGCTTAACCATTAGCATTTAAAGGAACGACACTCTTTTAATATTACTTTCTTAATATATTATTTTTGGTCACATTTTGCGTTAATTCCATTACTGTCAACTAACTGATGAGTTGGTTCACCAATGTAACAAATGGTCCTGTATATTTTTTGTTATTCAAGTAAGTAATATTCCACAGCTGATCACTGCTTACTTTATGAATCTGAGATCTCTTCAGAGTATTTATTTACATTAGGAAAAAACTTGTTGAAGTCTCTTTAATTTGAATATGATATGGCAATATAGTGTTGGAATTTAATATGAGTTTCTTTAAATATGCAAGATTTTATGTACATTATTATATTATGCTCTTCCCAAATTAAATTTTTATTGTCCCAACAATCAAAGCAGAAGCTTAGATGTGAATTATTTTACATTCCTTATAGACATATATTAATTCTGACTTCCACTTCTGTGGCCTGAGGTAGTTGCCTTGGTCAAGAAGGGGAGGGGAAAAACAGTTAATTGCAATTAACCTGCAGCCTTCTGTGCTTCTGAAGAATAAAAGTCCTCCTGTACAAACAGTACAGTTTCTGTCATGACTGCAATAAACTAGGCCACTGGGTTCAATCCTCAAGTTTCCTTGACCTACTAAACTTACAGTAGTTTCAATGTTTGTTCCTTTCAGCCTGCTAAGTCACTGTTGCAAAAAAAAGGAAACATAAATTAATAGTTCTGCTTTACAGCCTTTATAAGAAATTAGCAAGCAGAAAATGCAGCATTATAATTAGAATCGAACCAAGCAAATAAAGCTCAGATTCACATCTTTTAAGTTTTACACCTGTGATCCTGATTCAAGACCTGTTCTAATTACAATAGAAGGTCTTTCCTCTCCTTCTGAAGAGGACTTTCCCACTGCAGCTCACAGGGACATAGTTTGGTTCCTTTGCTATTTCAGACAGGTAGCCTGGTGCAGGGGTTATACACAAAGGTGTTTGTCCTCAGAATGAGTACACAGACTTAAGAGAAGAGAGACAAGCACCTTTCATTCCCCTCTATTGCTCTGCCAGTGAATTCCTGCTTGCGCAGAAATGAGGCACTCTGTGTAAGTAACTTATTTATTTGAGAACACTGTACGTTCCTGCTCATGTCTTCCCCCTAAAGCATGGTACAGCACGTAACCGCAAGGGCTTGCTGAGTATCTTTATGAACCTGGTTATGAAGGAAGTGGGAGTAGGTAGTTTAACACACTCAAGTGGATATGAATGAAAAAGGTGAGATCAGTCAATTACTCCCTATAGGCTGAACTATAAATGGCCACAGAAGCATATAATGAATAAACAATCCATGTTGGATGGGGCATTCCAAGGTCATTTGGTCCACCTACATGCTCAAAGGAGGGCTGACTTTGAAGTCAGACCCAAGCAATCCTGCCATGAGTCATTCGCTGCAGAAAACGACAGTGAACTCAATACCCGTGCATGTTGCGCTGTGACAGAGCAAAATAGCCTCTGTGGTTCAAAGCTCAATAAAATGTGAAAAGCACAGGGTAGACCTACTCCAAGAGGGTGCAGAGATTACAGGAGCTCTGAGGCCCTCAGCAGCGCTGCTGGGAGGGGGCACATTTTATGTGTCATGACAGTCGAGGCACTACACGGCTGCAGAGAGCCCCTTCGGCTCCCCCTGGGTGTTACCAATGTATTCAGCCCTGCTAGCTATTACAAATCAGGTTTAGAGTCATACAACATCCAGGGCACTTTAAAGATAACTTTATTTTCTATTGTGTTGCTGGATGGAAAAACAATACTTTGTTTCTCCTCTTTTGTTTAGCCCTCACTCAGGGCCCACTACCACAAATGAAAAGGAATGGGTTGTTAGTGCCATGGGAAGCACTGGTGTGCTGGTGGCAGGCACTGGTGTGTGGTGGGTCCACTGCCACACCAGCAGACCCGCCGTGCCCTTTCCATTGCATCCTGGATGCAGCATGTCCAAATCAGTATTTTCATGCACGCTGCCACATTTTTTTCTATGTGCAGTTTAGCCACAACTTTTTGGTTTAGAAGCCCTTTAAGTATTTGACCATAGGATATCAAGGACATTTGACTTAAGAAGTAGAGGAAACTAGAAACCACACTAATGCTATGAATAGAAGCTAGGGAAAGAGATGGTACATTTATGAACTCGGTCAAAGTAGATGCATATGTTACTTTATTTAGGCTCATATCAGAGAAAGAAACCCACACAATCTTTAGCTCTTTACTTACACTAAAATACTAACCTCTCCTGTTTCAAGGCATATTTCTATTTTCACACTACTGAAATCATCAGCTGTAGGTTTCCAAGTAAATTGCTTTCCAGACCCAGAAAACCTTATACGAATATGATATCAAACCTATTTTCACTTTCCTAAAACACAATCACCAGATGTGATATTATAAAGTATTAGTGATACATAGAAGTAACATCTGAGCTTCCACAAACAGCTATGCTTCCAATGCCTGAATGACTCAGATTTGCCACCAGAACAATACAAAGTCATTAAAGAAGGCTGGCCTTTAAAAATATTACTTGGAACCAGAACAAACCATTTAAATGTATCAAATGTCCTAAAGGTTCTTTCTAAAGTTGAGGTTTTTACAGTATAAACAGCATCAAGTGAGAGGCTGTGCCCTCTCCTTACTGAAGCCCAGGAGTGAAAAACCAGGAAGAAAAATATTCTTATCAGTTGGAAGTGGGAAGAATAATATTATTTTGTACATAATGATGCATACAGAGAGCATTGTAACGCACAGGCACACTTATCAAGATACTAAACTAAAGAGTTATATCACTGTAGGACTATATTCTGCAAATTTTACATTCACCAAATCCTCACTGAGCTTGTAATCCAGCAGGAGTTTGCCTTAATGACATATATGAATGGCACTTACTGGCTTCTCACATGACTAAGTGTAAGATGTAGTTTCACAGTGTGTTGGCATCGAAAGTGAAGCCAGTTCACGAAGTTCCCAGCTACCACTCCCACTCCCTCCCAGCCACCTCCCACTGCCCCTACATCGTTGCGGGCCACCCCTCAGCCGTGCCCTTATGACTAGTTGTAGGGTCACATGAGGACACAGGTCACCAAACTGACCTGGGTTAAAAATAACCCCGCTGAAAAATACAAGGGATTATTTTTAACTTGGAACATGGATGCCATGAACGGTTTTAGTGACACAGCTGGTGCGGTGGCAAGCCGAGAGAATGGGCTGGAAGCAGGAGGGGAGAGGCCGGAAATCCTCAGGACAGCATCGCTGCCATGCACAGTGGAACGATGCCATATGGCAAAGTTTGCAAAATCCATTCCTCTCCGCAATTTCCTTCGGCATTCTTACTTGGGTGCTATTATTACTGAAGTTTGGGGTACTTACGCCATGATGCCCGAGAGATGAAACATTTCAGCTGTTATGTATGACAAGTAACTGTACAGGAAGACAAAGAGTGGCTCAATCACTCGGATTTTATGGGTGAAACGGGTGGTAAAGGCTGCTACAAATCCCAAAAGGATTCCAATCAATACTCCACCGATCCCCACTATAAAGAAGTTAGCAATCCCAGCGAATATGTCAATAACCTTAATTGTGCGCATCTGGCAGAAAGACTTGAACAAATTGTACAGGACCTATGAGAAAAAGAAAGCAGATTATGTTTCTGAACTCTTCTTAATTTCCTTTCATGTCATTATGTTCCTCTGCTTCAACACTGAACTTTGAATTTCTCTATCTACCTTGAACTCACTTTTGAGATATGCTGTCCTTTACTTCTAGCATATTACTTGTCATCCATAAATATCAGGGAGATATCATTAGTATGGTAAATATCATTATTCCCATTTTTGAAAATGGGACATGTTTATTAAGCCATGCCATTCTGCAGGCCAGGAGCATAGATCTATCTTATCTTTCTTCAAATTCATTTAGTTGTAAAGCTTCTAATTTGTCCACAAATGGCCATTTTAGATTCTCCTCAGAATCAAAGAAATAAAAAAGGAGGAGGAAAAAAATACAATTGAAAATTCAGGTTATTTTCAAGTGTGTTTGATTTACGTAAGTACCAGGAGCTGAAGTACTGAATTAAACCATAGATTCACCTGGCACAGAATGGGGAGGGCCAAAAGGGGATGGACAGAGACCACTGCCAAGGAGTAGAAGAAACATGGCATCCAGGGAGTGCTCTTTCTCTGACTTACAAACCATTAAGAATCCAACAATTTAAAGACTTTCCAAACTTCAGATTATTTCTAGATGTTTGGATTTAATTCCCATTTTAAGACCTGTTACCATGTGTTTTCCCAGCTTAATTTTCAAACTGTTTATAACCATCCTCCAAAACAAACTGAGTCAGTGCCATTATCACATTTTCTTAGCCAGACAGCCCTTTTGTTTTACACAGGAAACAGAATGATGTAAAGCCCACATTTCTCTAATATCCAGTATTTTAGTTACTACAGAACAGACAACAATGGAATCATCTACTCCTAAAAAAAACCTTAAAGGGTCTTCCCATTTGTGGACTTACTTGGGAGATTTAAGCCCTGCCTTGTGCTCCATGTATACTCCCAGCCCTGCGATACCGTGATGACTACACAGTCCCCTTGTACAGATCCAAACTTGGTCATAGGCACCTATTCCTCTCACAGTGAGGTCACAGGCTAAGTCACCACGGTCACAAACAAACACCTGACTCATCATCTTGGACAGCCTGCAGGAGTTAAATCTCTGCTTTTTTCCTTCAATCCTTAGTTAACCAAACAGGCTGCTCTATCAGAAATGCTACTTGAGAAAATAGTGTTTTATCGGTACTTGCATTGTGCCAACAATGTAGGTGTTTGAATAGTGGCTGGGAGGGATGTGTCATATTTGCAGTTTTGTTCCCTCTCACATGACAGAAAGTAAGTTGTTCAGCTTTTCTTGGCCAAAATTTGATATGCCTTAGAGAGGCAGAAGTTTTCACTACAGACTAATGTAAGGACATTGCCTATTATGGGTCCTTTGGGGTAAAAGAAATGGAAGAACTGAAAAAAAGAAAGAAAAAATATATTCCAGAGCAAGCATGACAAAAGAAGGTTAAATCAAACCTAGTATGGTCACCTTTAATTTTCATTACAAAGCAACAAAGAGGACAGGAGCAGGAGCAGGAGTTCTTTCTCTGGTAACAATCACAGAATCACAGAACCACAGAATTGTCTAGATTGGAAAAGACCTTTAAGATCATCAAGTCCAATCATTAACCTAACACGGACAAGTCCTCGACTTAACCATACCTCTAAGCACTATGTCTACCTGACTCTTAAATACCTCCAGGGACAGGGATTCTACCCCTGCCTTGGGCAACCCGTTCCAATGCTTGATAACCCTTTCAGTAAATAACCTCTTCCTAATATCCAATCTAATCTTCCCTTGGAGCAACCTGAGGCCATTTCCTCTTATCCTATCACTTGTAACTTGGTTGAATAACAACGCCTTCAGGATGAGTTCACCTGGAAGAAGTGTCCTCGACATACCGCTTCATTTTGTTGAGAAAGACTTTTTGCTCTATTACTACGTCCTGTGCAGGACAGGAAAGTAATGTCATAGGCTCCACTGTTTTTCTACCAATTTTGATTTGCATTTTGGACCTTATGGATTTGCATAAAGAGAAGTATACCAGAACTAAGCCTATTGAAAAAAGGTGTGCCTTTGTTAGTCACTTTATAAAGGGCTCTCGGTTCATGGCCTCACAGGACTCCATGAATCACACACTGAAGAAAAATACCGTTGGACAGTATTTTGTAACAGAGAACTACTGAGAGAAGTTTCCCAGGATCACTTGCTCAAACTCAGGACTATCCCAGAGTTGTGTTATTCTTCAAGACATCTATAGAATTTGACTTGGCAATTGGTATGTATTGGGAAAGGTGAGTTTCTTTAACTGGAGTTTTAAATAGCCTTTTTCATATTCTAAAAAGTAACTATGTGAATATATAAGGTAAGGCTCCAAAGTAAGGCCACTAAGAGCTGCTTGTAAAGAAGCATATAAATTTGATCTACTCAGGTAATACCCTTTCCACACTATTACCTCACCCTCGCAGTGAAGCATTCACCCCACAAACAGAATGGAGCCTGTTGTTTCCACATACAGATATCCCCATAAATCTCAAGTCTGTTGCCGTAAATTATTTGAAAGAAGAAAAGCAACGTCCTCCTTTGTACTTCAGATCAAAACCAGACCGCCATGGTAGAAGCAGCAGACAGGACTAAGGAATGTCATGAACATGATTTTAATCTCATTCCTATTGTTCTTTATTTACGCTGCTGTAAGTGAGATCAAAATCAGGTTCACCTTCCTTTTACTCTACAGCAGTGCAGTTTTACAGCTCTCTCTAAACTTTCAGGTGAGTTAAACAACATCATCTCTGGCCACATTTTGTAATGCATTTGGTATAAGAACGCGTGTTGGTTTTTTTCCAAGTTCAAGATTTGCATTTACTCAACATCCTTCAGCTGAACTTGCTGAAGGTTACACCAAGGAATATTAGTCACCAATCACTTTTTAATCTTGTCTCGGAGGATCTCTGTTCTTCCCAGACACTAATTGCCTGTTTTCATTAGTTCTCAGTTATTAGTTTTTAATTCTGAAATTACTTTTAAGCACTTTAAAATAATGCTTTCAGCAGAGGCAGAATACAGAGCACTGCTGTAATGTTTTCTAACACGGGAATAATATTATTGTAATGACACTGGCTCCTTCTTTGTGATTTTAACTGCTAACATCCAACTTAAACTGTGATTTTGCCATTTAATATCACTGTGCTAGTTACCGCTGACCCCGTCTTTCGGCAAAGCACTAACTCTGAACACAAAGTCAGCTGGTAAACACTGTCCTCAGCCAAATTCAAACTCCAAAACTCTATTAGTGGGGTTAAGGGATCATCCAAATGCACAGGCATGTTGCAAAAAATATCAAGCACGAAAGACCATCTGAGAAATGCAGCAGAGCTGAGATACCTGAGAAAGCACACCTCGCTTTGTATCTGAAATGAAGGTGTGGTAGCACACTTTCCGGAAAGAGAAAGCATAGATTACTCTGCTATCCTAATAAAAGCTTTTATTAGGAGCAGCTCGGCAGAGCAAGCGGAATAGCAGGAAGAAAGGCTTAGAGTATTTAGAAACCATGTTTACTAAAGCCACGCTGTTCTGCACTGCCCACCTGAGTAGCCCCTGGGTTTTTCGACATTGCAGCAGCTGTAGGAATTAGGCAGCTTCCATGGACGGCCAGCCTGCGTTCAACTCCCCTCCTGCTTCTTCCCCGCATCCCACCGGAGGCACCTTCCAGGTAGGTGGGTCTCAAGGGCTCCAGCAGATGGAAGTTGGAAGGCGCTGAGCTCTGCTGAGCTCTGGTGTTATCAGCTCTTCCGGTAACACATCAAGGGCAGAGGAAGAGGTAGTATTTACAAACCACAGTCTCCTTTAAGTGGGTATCTGCGTAACCCCGGCGGTACCACAGCGAGGACTTGTCCAGCAGCACTGCTATGGGCAGGGGAGATGAGGTCCTCTAAGGACACCCCTCAGGGGATCTGCGTGAGAGCCTGGGTCACATTTTAAGTATAATCACCTGACTGCAGGTGTGCAAAATCATAACAACGAACCATTAGTAGACCAATACTTAGTATGTGGAAAACACTTGATTTCCTGCCAAGTGCTACCCTTAAGCGATAGCTGGGAAAGAAAATCGAAGGTACTCTAAATTCCTTTCACTCCTTCATGAATCTATGTATGGCCAGTGCGTTACTAGGCTGGTCGTGTAGATGCCTCAGAGTATCTCACCTGTGTTAGGGAATTTTGGGAGGCATGCTCTGAGAAGCCACTACCTCCAAAGAAAGCAATAATGATGTCTGCAGGAAAGCCATGCATCATGGTTATTAAATTGCCTTGCCAGCCCCTATAAAAATGGTGTTCTGGGAGTAATTTGCCATTGGGCAATGGCACGCATGAATACTTCCATCATCAGGATGCAGTGTTTTCCTAGCAAAACTTGCTGGATTAACTGCTGCTCCAGTGGAAAGGTGACTGATTGTGTGAATGGAAAAAGTGATTTTCATTGGAAATATTCACAAAGAAAATATATTTTACATCAGCATAAACCAGACCTTTTTCCCCTAGAAAAACTTGCACAAAAATAATTACACCCCGTGAGTGGTCATTAAGAGTGAATACAGACAGATACAGCCATGGTTGAACTGCTAAGCCTTGTGAAACTCAGTATTTGTACTCATTTTATACCCACTTATTTTCCGAACTGGCTTAAGTACCAGTTTAGTAATGGCAGGCAGCTTCAGCTGTAAGCTAATGAGAAAAGCTAGGCTTTCAGGCAAGCCCATAAAGAAGGATGTGATTTAGCTGGCTGGATAGCAACAGAATCAGGTAAAGCATGAAGCATTAGTGTAAATAACCACAGTACTCTCATGGATAAACAAGAAATTATCAGTGCCAAGGCTCAGATTCTATGACAAGCTAAACATGTGTTAAGCAGGTGAGGCAAAGTCCTAGAAAAGGGGAAAACCAGAAGGCAATTATGCATAGAATGGGACAAGAGTAAGAAGCCAGTGACAGAGACAGGGAAGGTGTGGACCCAGTTCATTAAACTTTTTGATCCTTTTGGCATGTGAAAAACTGGACCTCCACGTCCCACAAAACAGAAGGCATGCCAGGACATAGTTGGCACGGGCAGGATTTCAAGTAAGGTATGGATAAATGGGAGTAATGTCCCAGACATGGTGTCATCAGGTACAAACGAGGGCCATTGGGGGTGTTAATGGAATTTACAGATTGCTGTCCTCAGGTCAGTGTCACAAACCCAATTCAGCTAGTTAATGATTAGAAATTACTGCCTCCAGATGGCTGTCCTATCTCATCTGTAGCCCGGGAGAAATGTCTTGGTGGTCTCAGGGCAATTCCAACAAGAGGGACACATGCAGAAGGCAATCATCAACTGAGTCCTGTGCCATCTCAATGACTTGACCATTCTCCCTGTCAACCCGCTGCGACACGCCACACTGGTCCTTCTCCCTCTCCTGTCCAACAGCATTTCTGCAGGCGTGGAAAACCTCCAGTTTCAGATTACAGAAGTAACAGAATTCAAATATACAGAAACTAAAGAGATCAGGTAGTAAAATCCCTAGAGCAAATATGCTACCACTACACATTACTCCGGTGTAGTAAGACTACTGTAGTTTCTAAATCTGTTTAGAGAAATACATAAATACATTAGCACTACTTGACTTCCATTAATTAGCAAAATGTAATACCCAGACACAAAGAGACATAATGGAGTGGCATGCAAACAACCATTTATCATTTTTGTCAACTAATCATTTATCAAGCAACTTACCACAGTTATAGCATCATTCAGCAAAGACTCTCCAAACACCAGGATGTAAAGTTGCTCATTGACATGAATATTTTCGAAAACGGCTAACACCGCCACAGGATCCACAGCTGAAATGAGGCTGCCAAAGAGCAAATTCTGCAGCAATGTGATATCAGTCAAACCAAATGCACTGATCTGGCAAATTCCATAAAGGGAAATCCCAATGCCGATGGCATTCCAGAGTGTGCCCACCACGGCATACCAGAATATGGTACCAAAGTTCTCAAAGAAAAGACGAGTTGGCATAAAATATCCAGCGTCAAGTACAATGGGTGGTAAAAGATACAAGAAAAAAACATCACTGTTCATTACAGGTGGGGACTTCTCCTCTGCTCCAAAAATTATCCCACCAAGAAGCAATCCAACCAGAATGAGGAGACAGCTTTCAGGTACTATTGAGGGTAACTTGTGATAGAGGTGAAAGCCTTCAAAGGAAATTCAAACACAAGAAAGTAAAATGGTTATTTGTACAGGATCCAAAGCATTATTCTGGATTCTGTTATCCTAATTTCTATAGGAAACAAACAGCAATCATAGAACAATTTCATTTTCATTGCAAAGACTGAACTGGACCACCACAACATATCAAGACAAATCTGTCAGCTAGGGTAGTTAATTCAGTTATTTTAGTGGAGAAACAATTTAAGAGCTAGATGTTTCAGTTAATAGGCTGGCTGGAGCAACTGTATGCAAGCATTCTGTTTGTGAAAGTTTGGGGTTTTTTTGTGATGTGGAATACTTCAGAAACACAATCCAAACATTTTTCTAGAGCAAATTACATCTAGGTAGAGAAAAAAAACAACATACTAACCACCCCTTCCTCCATGCACAGCTTCACAAAGGAGTTTAAGGAGTACATTCATTTCATTTTTAGAAGTCTTTTAGAGGTTCAAAGATAGGGAGGGGAACTAGTACATGTGACCTGCACCCAGTAACCCACGGTCACTTCCTCAGCCACCATGAGGAAGCATTTACAGACACAATTATTCTTTTAGATTTAACAGAGCCTCCAACTGAATCTCACAAGAAGCAACATATTTTCCATAAAGTGAAAATAAGTTGTGTGTTTGCTCTTCTGCATTATATAAATTGTGGTAGTGTCAGAAGTCTCTCATGAAAATCTGTGCAAAGTACTTTAAAAATGAATTAAAAAAAAGGTTCTGAATGAGGACTTACTGGTTGAATGTTCCTTAGCCTACTAAAACTCTCAAAGCCATGCAGTCTTGATTTAGAAGTTGGCTGTTGCAAGGATAATTTTGGTAATGAACGGAAAAAGTTTTGAAGGAACTTACTCCGGCCAATCTAATGGAATGATCAACCTTTATGCACCAAGGTCACATTCCAGGTCCCGGTGATGCCAATCTTTTCCAGGCTCCTCCTTATCTATATTTGGCCCACATAATTATATAGAAAACTATCCACACCCACAAGATCCCACAATTCCTGCCTAACTAAAAGCATTTAAATTATTTTAAATGAGAGCTGCACGGAAACACTGGGTGTGGTAATAACGGGCGTCTATTTCAGTAAAACTATTTCAGTACAAATCACACCTGTAGTCGAAACAGTTAAACTAGTGCAAGCTTGGTATAAGCTCATATCCAGCTTCCCAGTTTCAGGCTTCTCTATCCTGTAACACCTATTTGGTTAATTCTCCTTTCATCATGATTTTTTTCCAGGTAAAAAAAAAAAGCTTGAACTTACAATTTGAAAAACAAATGGTTAGGAATGACCAAGGGGAAAGCTGTTTAAATCTACAGATATTTTACTTACTAATTCTATAACTATTAAAGCTTTTTTTTTTTTTTTTTTTTTTTAAATCTAGCATCTCAGGTTGCATGTTTTTCCTTTCCAGATGACTACAGACTGCTTCCTAATATTTAGAAACACAGCCTATATGACTCCTTAGGAGGCCTGCCAAACTCACTGTCGTTCTTCAAAACTGGAATCACCTATATTGGCAGAACAGGTAACGACCCTGGAAACAAGAATTCGTGGTTGGAGACTTGATTCTTCACCTTTCAACCACTTCCAAACAAACATTTTATGGTTTGTCTTAAGTTTCTACAGTGGCAGGATGTCAAAATTTCCAATATAGTGACTGAAGTTTCCTCTGAGTAAGCAGTTTTGTTAAAAGTTTAAGACCTTCAAAAGTATCTTAAAACATTTTCTCAATAAAGACTGAAGAGGAGGCAATTTTTGTAAATGTAGCTTTTAATGAAAACAAAAAACATCTCCACCAGCTGTAATGCAACAACAATAAAATGTCTGTTGTGAATAGAAAAATAAAAATATTTTTCTTTTCTTCTTTATAAGCCACTCTTTGGAAAGTCCATAGTCCCTCCAAGCTTTTGGGATTCCACCTCATCCTCAAAGGTAATAGAAAGGCTTCTACTAAGTTAAATGTGCTTTTTATGCATGTAAACAGCATCAAAATTTCTGAAAGACTAGCTGCCTGCATGTAAAGCATTCAGAGGTAACTTGGGACAGGCTGCAACTCCCCGTTTAAGTGCAAAGAGGTAGGATTTAGGATCTAGTGCACATCAAGTCAGGTACTGGTGCCCTGTAGCATCAGGGATATCTTCCCTGCTCTGACGATCGGATCCACAGCCACGTGGGCAGAAGTGTCCTGGGAGTAGAGCCCTTGCAGCACATGAATATTCAAGATTTCTATGCTGAACTCAGCTACTTTCTCTGCCTCTGTTCTTGGGTTCCTGACTACGGAGCTTCCAACTTCAACAGTGTGGAAGATGTTTACCCTCAGGCCACTGGGTATTAAGCCACTTGCCTAAAGTGCAAGCTTAGTATGCCTCATGCTAAAAGTCCTTAGAGCCCTGGTTACCTACTTCTTGGTTGAAATCCCGTGCACTTTGATGCTGGAAACACCAAGACTATAATTCTGATTATACGTGAGCTTGCAAGGGCCCTCTGAACAGCTTAAACCTTTTTTCAGGAGAAGTGCTGGAAAGATATCAGCTCAGTTCCCAGAAGAAGCACTTCTAATCATGCATTTGTAATTAAATGTAGGAGTAATGGGAATCTGGATCAGTTAGAGGACATTTCATAGGTTTAATAGCGTAAGAATTAAGCACAGCTGGGAGGTTAGTAGACTAGTCTCACTGCCTGAAGACTGCAGCACACTTCTGGTGCACTGGGTCCTACCTATTATACTCATGGAGTCCAACCGCATAATACTAATATACCTCATATGTGGTATCACCACACAAGACAATAAATAAGTACAGATAGCCAGAAAAACAACAATTATGTTCAAGGCAATTTCTCAGATTTTAAAGTGTGCCCTTGCTCTATGCTGGCATAAAAAGCATCATGTTTCTATTGTGTCGAAATGTTCACTTTCTGTTTGACAACTTCAGATTTTCCTTTCTCGTGCTGTCCCTAAACTCAGCCTACAATTCCAGGATCCCAGACAGGATCGAGAAACCTTCCAGATAAGCCCCCTACAAAAATCAGCAAATGCTGGAACATTTCAGCTCCAGTAAAAATGCACTTCTGCGAAAGCACATTTGTTCAAAAAGGCTCCAGCCTGGTGGTAAGAAGAGCCTGCAACAGAGGTCTTTTTGGGTATCCTTCACACACCGTTAATAGCTGCTATTAAAAGTGACCCTATCTTCTGAGCACCTTGCAGCTGAAAAGAACTTCAGGCTCCGTTCATAAAGGTTTGCCGCTTGGCAGTGCCAAGCGTAAGCCTTCGCTGCCTATCCCCAGAAAGGAATTTGTGATGCCAGATTAAGCAGCGAAGTTTCCTGGGCAGTGCGTGAGTCTCAAGGTGGATTTCATGCTGCCTGGCATGGCACGGGTGAGATGCCTAAGCTACCCAGGAGGAAATGCCGAGGAGAGGAATGCACTGGAGAGCCTCGTCTCTCACAAGGCTGTTCTCGGGGCTACAGTGAGATGGGCTGGAAAACACCTCTCCATCCCTTTGAGCTGAGAGACATGTTGCCCGCTCTCAGTAACACAGTAGGACGTGGCAGAGGGGACATTTCAATAACTCCCTGGTTGGAGAACTGCTCACCTGGGCTACCTTTCGTATAAAACGAGGCACAAACGAGTGAAAAATTGACACTGTGGGAATGTGATTTAGGAGCGATGTCTAGTCTGTCCTGGGAAGGTTTACCTGATGCACTCGTTGGATAAAGAAGCACAGCCGGAGCTCCAGGAGCAAGAACTGGATGTTCCTAATTCCAGTCCTGGAGTCTGGGAGCTTGCAGATAGGTGTGGTGGAGTTGAGCTTTGCCACACCTTGGGCCTCTCCTGGATCCAGCCCTCATTGCTTAGTGCATGCACACTTGTAACAGCAGAGGTAATGCCCTAGATTAACCACACTAGCTTTTGTGTGGTATAACTGAAGGGATTTAAAAATTATATGCTTTTTTTCTTTATCTATGCTGTTTGCTTGTTTACTATGGGGCAGTCAGATTTGAAAATGAAAGTAGTTAAGTTTTTTTTTTTTACTTTTTGGATGCCTATGCACTATGATGACAGCCAGAATGTATAGATTTATAAAATTTACGTGTTACTGTGTATGTATGTTTATATGTTTCAAATGGCTTCCCTGAAATTTTTAATATAAACAGAAACTTTTTCACTAGTCCTAGCTTATTCAATAGTTTTTCCTGTATCTAAACCCAGAAGCCAGAGCAATTTTACAATCCTCAACTGGAAGAGGTAAGTTCTTTACCAAACTCTGTATTTTCTGGCTATTACAGTTCATGATATACTTGAGTGTATCGTATTTGAGCTCAGTCCTGATTCTGCAAACATCTAAATAGATACTCATCAAGACTAAGCATGCATCTTTAATACATTAGGATACAAGGATCCTTAATGGATGCAAGACACAATATTTCTGCAGAAAGTAATGAAGCCATAGTAAGCTGCTGTTCAGATTTCTGAATCAAACAACTGCACTACGAGTAAATTGGTTTTTTTGTTGTTCCCACGGCTTTATTCCTTATATTATGTCCTAGTTAAGAAGATACAAAGTTCATCATTTGCAGAGATTTACTTTTTTTTCAAATGGCTCTCTAGTACACTGTTATCTGATATTCCTTAGATTACTCTAATGTACTCATTTTTGAGTTTGGAACATAGGAAGCTAATTAAAAATCATTATATATAAGCTGCACAAAACACTGCGAAACTATGCAATACAAATATTTTCCACGTGAGGGAAGAGGTGGCCTTTCTCATTGAGTGCTGTCTTTTTTTTTGTCTTTCTCGGGACATAAGTGAATGGTGGGAAAGCAGAGTGAGGAGGCTTACTATACCCTCATAAATATTTGCTTTCCATCGATCCGTTGTTCTGCTCCGAAACTGTCATTATACCCGGCGTTATTTTAAGAAAAGAAAAAAAAAAAAAAAAGGGAAAAGAAAACAGCGCTCAAATGACAGCGGGGCGATCAAGGAAAAGTCAGTCGCGAACCGGGTGAACTCTTGAGATTTACAGTCCTCACCGCCCGGCGTTTACTCGTTGCTGCGGAGGGTAGGAGGTCACCTCTTCCCTCCTCCGCACCCTCCCTTACCGAGAAAAAACCCATCTCCCGCCAGCCAAATCACGGCCGGGCATCCCGCTCCGCCGAGCCACGGCAGCCCTCCGGCCGCCGGGCACGGAGCGCCCCAGCCCGGCTGCCCGCGGCGGGCCCGGGGGGACGGACGTCCCGGGAGGGCAGAGGGAGGGAAGAAGGAGGGAGGGAGGGAGGGAGGGAGGAAGGGTCGCCCGACGGCCCCGCTCACCGATCTTGGCGAGGGAGGCCAACAGGATCCAGAGGGTGATCTCGAAGGGGATTTGCACGTGGGGGTAGTCCAGGGTGAAGACGTGGAGCCGCGTCTCCTCGAAAGCCGTGCCGCTGGGGCTCGGCGGGGTGCCCGTGCCCATCGCCGAGGCGCCGGGCAGCTGGCTCTCCGAGGTGGCCCTCGCCTCCGTCGCCCCGGCCGCCAGCACCGCCAGCACCGGCACCAGCACCGGCAGCAGAGGCGCGGCGGGGCGCGGGGGGACGCCGGGGCTGCCCATGGCGTCCCCGCTGCTCCCGACACCGGCGCGCCGCTGCTCTACGGCTTCGCGCCGGCCGCCGCCGCCGCCGCCACCATCCCGCCGCCGCGGGCACCTGCCGCCGCCGCGGCCCCTTCGGCTCCGGCTCCGCCTCCTCGCCGGTGACTGGGCGAGTCCCGGGCCGGCGCCGCCGGCCGGCCGCGGCTTTGCCCCCGCTCCCACCGGGCCGCCCCCGGCACCGCCCCCGCGGGGCAAAGCCCCGGGCCGGCCCCGCCAAGACCGGCCGCCGCCCCCGCCGCCTCCGACCGCTCCCGCTGCCGCTGTCAGACGCCGCCGGAGCGCCCGGGCGGGGGCCGGGAGCCGGGTGCCAGCCGCCGGCAGGTGCTCGGGCGGGGTGCGCCGCCGGCGGGGCTCCGGTGTGAGCCGAGCGGCGGCTCCTGCCCCCCCGACACACGCAGAGGTGAACGGGCCTTCAGAGGTACATAGAGATAGCCGGGGTGTGCTGCGGTAACCGCGAATCGCTTTAAAATCGGAGATTTGTATGCAGTCGGATGGATACACGTGCATACGTGTATTTATATAAACTAATTCAGAGAGTTAACACGCTCTGGGTGGATATGAACAAGCCTACATATATACACATACGCATATACATATACATAGAATCATCATAGAATCATAGAATGGCCTAGGCTGGAAGGGACCTTAGAGATCATTTAATCCAACCTCCCTGTCATGGGCAGGGACGCCTCTCAACTAGATCAGGCAACACATGGGGACTGAACGGGAATATATATACATATACATGTACATATATGTATACATATACATACAAATGTATATCTTCTCGTTGCCATTACCAAATAGAGGAAAGATGCTTCTACCAAATATATAGAATCATGGAGTGCATTCAGCTGGAAGTGATCTTTAAACGTCATCTAGTCCAACTGCCCCTGCAGTGAGCAGGGACATCTTCCAACTAGATCAGCTTGCCCAGAGCCACATCAATGAAAGACAGCATTCTGTTTCCACTAATTAAGAGTTAAATTCTGTTAATTTAGAGAGTTAGATGAGCATACTCTGTATACATATGTCTGTAAGTTTGTATGTCTGTATACATGTTATATAGAATCATAGAATGATTTGGATGGGAAGTGACCTCAAAGATCATCTAGTTCAGATATATATAATATATATTGTTTAAAATACAGTGTATAAAAATACATAACTAATAATATATTTATGTGTGCGAGTTTGTGTTGCCAATATTGAGCATGTGATTGGCAAAATCCTGCTCCTGAAGGCATTGGGAATTTACCATGAGTTTCAGCACAGCCAATACTCTATCAGATACTGCTGAGCTCTGACTTTCTGTAATCCTGAAAGAATGGAATCTCAGCCACAATGTGCTTATGATTTCACCACTTCTGAGTAAGACAGTATTCCAAAGCTCAAACTCATAAAATCTTTATAGCACACTGTTCTGCGTGCCTTTATAGCAAAGCGTGTCTTTCTTGACTTTGAATAAAGCAAACACAGGTATTAAGAGTTCTCTTTTTTTCCTAGATGTCAAAAAGTAACCAGTGGCTACTGTTTCCATGAGTTAAAGCTCAGAATCAATTAGCTGAAAATCTGTAGCTGTCACTTATCCCCAGAACCTGAAAAAAAGGCCACTACTAAGCCTATGTTTTCAATGACAAATTCAAAAATTTGACACTAATAAAAGTTTTTTAGTTATTTTATCTGCAAACCATCCAGAACATATTTAAATATAAAACTAGTGTATACACCATCTAATCCTCTATCTGCATATCGTAAGTCCTTTTATTTGTTATATTAGATTTTCTGAAATAAGAGAAACAGATAATTATTGCCAATTCTGAAGACATTTCTTTTAATCAGAAAAAAAATACAAAAAGAAAATGCTCCGTCATTCATGAATCTCCTGGTCCCTGAAAAAAAGACCATCCATAAGAAAAGAAGTCTAACCCTCAGGTGAAGGTGACAGCATTTTATCTCACATACAAATGAGATAGTAAATCACAAATTTAAATCAGTGTAAAATCGTAAGATCTCTAACTGTACTTGCATGTCTCATTTTATGACATTTCCTGCAGATGAAAAAGGCCTTTCTGAAAATTATGGTTATGAAATTGTTAATACCTCCACTCCTAAGAGCAGTGTTACAGATCCTCTCTAGTTATCTGCCTTCAGGATATTGCACTGGTCTGAGTATTTTCTTCAATAACATCAGTGAAGAAGCATTGGCAAGAGCAAGCTGGCCGAGGCTATTGGAAGTAGCGCTATTTATACACTGTCCCACCAACCCTGTTCTTCAATATCACTTCATAATCCGATATGTGACAATAGTCACAGCAGAAATACGCTGCAGAGCAGGGAACCAGACCACCATACGATAGCCCCCCAGGTGTTTGGAAATCCGAACAAACTGGTTGGCGAGGAAGACTCTGGATGGGAAAGTACTGAGGCGTGAGAAGGTGGAGAAAGGTCCCTTCTCAAGAAAAATGTTCTTCATTGCTGTCCTTTTCATCAGAGGCAGTGAGGGATGACAGAGCCTGGCTGCAACGGACTGGCAGAGACAGAGCGATTCTTTGGCACCCAGGTAATGCCTTTACAGTCACAAAGTTTATCCCAGACAGAAGAATATGGACCCTTCCTAGGGGACATCCACATATTTGCCATTACTTGTCCTCTTACTGTCCTCCTTTTCAAAAATAAAAAGTCACACACGACCGAAATCCTTCTAGCCCTGACACTGCTGTGGATCTGGGCACCAGTTTTGGGGTTTTTCTTATAATGTTATGACAATAAGAAGACTGTAAATAGGGGGGGAAAATGAAGGAAAACCATCATTAATTCTGAAGCTAGTGTCTTACATACCAGTAATAAAAAGGGAAATAATACATTGACACAGAGGCCCCAAAAATAGGAGAACAAAGAAAAATGAAGTTGAGAATAATTACTGAAGTTGATAAGGTCTATTGCTACACCAAAATAATCGATTTTATGGATGGATTGTGTAGATGAGAGTATCTGACATTTAGATTGGAATTGGTACAACAGGGAAGAGGACCACGTTTGACTTTGGACCTTGTTGAAACAGATGCAGTGAAGCTGCATTGTACAGTGTAGAGTGCAGTGGAAGGTGCTGAAGGTCTTGTGGAGTTTCTCTCAGTATTTGCAGCATGTGCTGCTTTTCATTGCCACCAGCCCTGTACAGCTGGTCCCACAGATGCTGAAGGGTTTCACCATCAGTTGAAGGTCTTGAAATTCAGACAAAGATTTGCCTGAGAGAGCAGAGTGGAGTGTGATATTCCCATTATCTCTGCTTCACCCAGGCTGTGTGAGACAGCAGAAACAGCTTCAACATCCCTTCCACCACCCCTCGCGCTGCGCCCACCCCTGCTGGTATCTGTACAAGAAGCAGCTCCTCCTGAGGGTATGGCCAGGGGACATCACCATATGGAGAAAATTATTCCCGCGTCTCAAACTGCCCAAGGAGGGGTGGGAGGGGTGTCCCCTCAGCCAGGGAAAGCGACAGAGGAGACACGAAGGTGTGTCCGTGGCGCCGCGGTGTCTCGTCATGGCTCTGCCCCTGACAGCTCAATGCATCTGCTCCCACTTCAGAACAATTTTCTGTCGGGTCACTCTGCACCATTTCAACAATAACACAAACAAAAAGCACGTATGCTGCACTTGCCTGGTCACAACTGATCCATAGAGGACCTTCCTGCAGTGTCCCCACCAATGCCTCATTGCCCGCGTTGTGCTGTGCCATCTGCACCCGGGTGTACTTTCATCTCTTTAATTCTGCTCACAGGCATTGTCTGTTCTACCAGATACAATGCTAACAACATTTCACGTGACAAAGTGCATGCTATTTTATACATCAGGATGGTAACTCACATAGTTTCGTTTGTTTACCTTCTTAATCCACTTATTGATTACTACTGAAAATCGCTACCAGAGCAAGAAACTGCTCAGGCTACCCACCAGCGTGCTGTTTAGGAAAGAGAAGCAGCAGCAGTCGCACCATGTAGATCTGCAATAGCTTGGGTGGTTCATCCGGGTGTTAAAACAATATAGTTTTACTTTTACTATAGTAGGCGTTGAGACTTCTTTGTCGGTGGCTATTGAGTGATTTATTATATGAAATCAATAGTCCATTGAGGATGTGTTTTTCCACAGCCTTTTCCAGGGCTACTTAGCAACCGTGCCCATAAACCAGATCCAGCAGAGGTGTTACACCTTCCTCATATCGGCACTTTAATGGCAGTAATTTAGCTGTGCAGGTCTGAACTTTGGTAAGCTGTTTTAAGGCCTTTAGGATGCTAACTGTTGTGTCTGCACAACTTGATTTTTAAATTGAAAAGAGTCAAGAAAGGGCAAAGGTACCGACATACGCATAATTTTCCAAAGCAGGAGCAGGAGGCTACATAACTACAGGTGTGGAGCACAGAAGGAAGGAGCACAGCTGGTTTTTTAATCTCTAAATGCAGCCCCAGAAAATGAAGCGGCAGCAAAGCTGAGCATGAGTTTGGCGCAGAGAGGAGACGGCCAGCACTACATTCAAACTCAGCTTCTTTGGGGTCTGCTGAGGCTGCACGCAGGAGCCGCTGTCACTCAGCACCCGTCTCAGTTATCCCAGCCTGAAGCCCTGAGGGAGCAATGTGCTGCTGCTTCTGTGCAACACGGGCCACCGCCTCCCCAGAGCCAGAGCTAATCTGGGTATCAGAGTAATTACACCCCTGTGAATGCTCTCCCAAAGAGTTCTCCTAGGGCCTTCCCCAGCTGGCTGGTTTGTACACAGGCACTTCTGCTCACCATGAGTAAGCATCTCTAGCAGCTTGAGCCAGCAAGCTCTGCGAGAGCATTTTGTGCCTCATACCAAATAACAGAGGGATTGTTGCAGTGCTGCAGGTTATCAGCATTAAATATCATCCCAAAGAACAAAATGGGGACCTGCTGTCAGCTACTGCAAGAAGACTAAGTGATGTTTTTGGCTCCAAAGGGACAGTTATAACTCAGAAAGGCTAATAACCCCGTGAAGTTAATTTTTGCCATTACTTGAAAGTAAAGCTCACTTCTTCTCTTTGTAAGACAGGCAACATTTAAAGGAGCTGCCTGGAGGGGTTTTTTGCTGTTTTTCCTTTCTTTCATCATTTGTGTTTCGGGTCATCTGGATATCACTGGAAAATGACATTGTTGGACACATTTGCTAGAAACCCAGAACTGGAAATGATCTCTTAAGGATTAGAACAATCTAATTGTTTAATAGCTAAGCAACAGGATTAATGTTTAAACTGTAAATTCCCTCTTTAGCTCATTCTGAGCCATGACACCTAGTCGTTGAATGATTTCTGAGACTGTGTCCCCATGCTGGCTGTCAAAAGTAGCCACTGTTCTCAAGCTTAGCACCTGTCACTGCCATGAATACAGAAATACTAATTTAAATGTTTAACTTTTGGGGGAAAAAAAGTTAATGACTAAAAGAATGCCTCCAGTTTCAGCCTTACAACGGCATCATAATTGACAACGAGAATTTTCCTTTGAAAGCAGAGTTTGACAGGTTTATAAATATATTTTAAAATTATTTCCTATGAGTTCAACTGTTGGAGCTGGAGACTGAAGTGATTTCTTTAGTGCTATAGCCTATGTTCACAACTGTGGCAACCTTTAAAACATAGAAGCATAACCTCTGTTTGCAGAGGGCAAGGTAAAGGCTGACCTGGTGCTAGAGTTCTGGGAGGCCGCCTGCTAAGCTACATTTCCTACTCACTGTTTTTCAGTAGATTAATGGCGCAAGTGCATTGAACAAATGTTGCTTTAAAAAATCCTGAGGGGTTGTTGTCGTTGTGGTTTATTTTCCCTGAAGAAAATTTCTTTTAAAAATAAATGTTACAGTATTTTTTAAGCAGTTCTGAACCAAGCCAAAAATGTGTCCAGACTGTGCTCTGTCTTGAATCAAATTGACTGCCACCTTATTCTTAGACTTTCTTACCATGACTGGTTCCTCTGGCCCAGGAGCTTTCTTCTCTGTGCTTGCACTCAGCATATAAGCACAGCCTGAGTGGGTTTGTTCAGGCATAGCAGGTTAGATTTATGCCCTTGATAAGGGCTTTTCTAAGAGGACTCATATCTTCAGGAGGAGCCTAGAAATGTCTCCTGGGATGCCTTACAGAACATCATCCTGCAGTCAGTGATGCAGGTCAGTCTATAACCAGTAGCTGGAATTGCTATGCATGTGTATGTGGGCAGTATAGGGACCTGCTCACCCCATGGCCCCTTTCTCACCTACCCCTTTGTTTCTGGCACCTTCTTGTCTCTTCCCTTTATGCCAGGAACTCACCTACAAAATGCGAAGAAGCGCACCCTGTGCTTGCTCAGTCAGACCTGACCAGCACTGGTCATCACTGAGCCAGGAGGAGCCATACTTTATCCATGACATAAAAAACTGCTTTAGATTCTCCACAGCCCTGGAGGGTGTGGAGATCCCAGTCCTGGGTGATGCTATACATATCCCACCAATGCCAGGGAATTGTTCCTGACAGCTGAAGCAGATGAAGGCCCAATACAAAGAAGGCATTCTGCAATTTGAGTTGCACCAAAAGGTAAAAAGTTAACTGCCTGCGTACTAATATTTTGTATGTAGCAGTTAAATGGTGGTCATATGTGTTTAGAAAAAGAATAAACCTAGAGTAGGTGATATTTTCTGTATGTAAAACTTTCTCTTAGAGTTCAGAAGTACACATTTCAGGAATTAATGAATTCTTTTTTTACAGTGGCTTGAGTTTGTTTTGCTTCTCTTTCCACAGTTTTCCTCATTTCTTACTTCTTTTTATACAGCCTACTTACTGAAATAATTAGCCATTTTTTGCTTCTCTTATGTCACCATATTTTCATTGCAGAAGGTTAATGAACTCTTTAACTCTTGATCCCAGATGCTTGGCTTTAGGACCAGTAGACAGCTGGTGTGAACACAGGGTTTCCACTTCAATTAGTGGAAGTTTTGCTTTAAATTTTACATAAAATATTGTATATGGCTTGTTTTTAATAAAAAATCAGTCCAGTTTGTTGTTGTTCCGAAATCATGTGTAAAAATAAACTCTCCTCACCTCTTCATATAATCCAGTCCTTGGGAAAGTTAGCACAGAACAATCAGGTAAGAAATTGATGAAAACCATTAATTCATTCAAGAAGTATCATGGGAAAGCCCACCCTCCCCATTACTGAATAAAGATAGTGAGTGTTTGGGAGAGTATACTCAGGGAGGCTGTGAGAGTTAAAAGAAACTCTTTGGTTTGAAATTCCCTGTAGGCACCATAAATACAAAGTCAAAAGGGCTACAGCTGTCAAACTTTGCCTCTCTGCTCCAGCACAGGAAACCCTCCCTAACCTGCAGCTTGGTTTTTAGCACTTCCTGAGAAGAATAGCATTGGTACCTGGGGTTAACAGAGCCTTAGATATTCAATCTTAGATATTCGATTGGTTAGAGTGAGCAGCAGCCAAGCATCACAATCCTTTGTTTTACAGAAAGGGCTTTCTCCTGATCTCAGAGATGATACGGTTGAACCTAACGCCTCACTTAACCTTCCAAAAAAGTGGAAAGAAAACTGTACAATATTGCCATTATCAGAGTTTTCCAAATAACAAATTAAAAGTAAAAGGATGAATTACTAATATTATAAAATTTTTCAAATAATTTCAATGGCATTTTAAGTCAGGAAGATGGATACAAGAGCTTTTAGGAATGGAAGAAGGGGACACTTTACTGGAAAGCTTTCAAATGAGTGGAAACTTTTTTAAACAAACTAATGGTTGCTGGCTGCATTGTTGCTGGCATCATGAGGAAGATGGTACATTCTTTTTGTCTCAGTGTCATGGTTCAAGCCAACTGGGACAAAAAAAATCACGTGGTCTTCAGCTCAGTCCTCCCCACACGCCTATTTCCACAGTGGTGTGGAGGGAGACAATTCAACTAAAAAGGCTCAAAAATTTGAGATTAAGGATAGGGACGGTAATAATACACCATTTAAGATGACAGATAAAGAACTCAAGTGACTTGGGGAGAAAAACAGATTTAATTCACCATCACTATTTAAGAAGTAGGATAATGAGAGGAATACATCAATAAATACACCCTGATCTTAAATACACTTCACCTTCAAGCCCCCACCTCTCCCATCTTCCCAGCTACCTCCCACCCCCCCCATCGATGCAAGATGGGCAGGGGGTGGGCGGTGCAATCTCTCTGACCATTACTCATTGTCCGTGGCAGCTCCTCCTTGAGAAAGAGGGCTCCTCGCAGTCTCTTCTTCATGCCACGTGGTGTCCACCTCACAGGAGGCAATCCTCTTCCTCCTCGTGAGTCCATCGGGGCCACAGATAGCTTTGGGCGTGTCCCCGGTGATGTTTGGTCTTTCTACCCTCTCACATGGGGCTCTACATCTACCGACACGTCCTGTATGTCCTTGCTGCCACCGATCCCCTCAACTGGCAGGCAATCACCTTCCTGCTATCTCAGCCACCACAGAGCTTCAGGGAAAGGTTCTGCTCTGGGAGCTTTTTCCCTCTCCTCCTCCTCCAGGATTCTTTCCCCCTCTTTCTTCTCAGGGTGACATTCCTTTTTTCTTCTCTCACCTCCCCCTCCTCCAACAGAAAAATCTCCCCAACATTAAAAACAGGAGAGCTCAAAATGAAACGAAACTAATGAAGAGAGATAGAACACTGGGGTCACCTCTTAAATACCTCGGTGACAGAGATGCTGACTGGCCTGGTCCTGGCCAGAGGCAGGTCCAACTCTGACCTGTGGGTGGGGGAGGTTCTCAAAGTTTCACACGAGTCTACCCCTGCTTTCACAAAAAAAACCCACCAGACTCAAAGCCATGACGCTCAGTGAAATTACTTCAGTTATCTTTAACAGCATTTGATAAACTTTTTAAATGCAAGTCATATGCAACTTATACCACTAGAAAGATCTCATGAACCTTTTTGGTGGTTATAATCCTTTGATAATCATCAGAATCACTTTGACTCCTGTACCCTCTGTATCTACCTATATTCTGGGCTTGATATAGAATAGAATCATAGAATGGCCTAGGCTGGAAGGGACCTTAGAGATCATTTAATCCAATCTCCCTGTCATGGGCAGGGATGTCACCTCTCGACTAGGTTATAGCAGAACACCAATAGTTCAGTAGAGAACAAATTTACTGCTTCTGTGTAGCCTTAACAGCCAGCCCCTTCTTCTTAGATATATAGATATAGATATTTAATATCTTTATCTATAAATTTACACACACACTCATATGTGTACAAATTTATTTATCTTTTATATATCCTCCATGTAATTATCTCTGATCAGCTGTCCTACATTTTAAATTATTTCTGCCTTTCTTCCTGAATGCAGATACCACAACTGAAATCTGCTCCTGTATTTTTAAATCATTTCAACTAGGTACAGATAGTTAAATGCTAGAGTTCCCAACTTAATCTCAAGTATTTACAAGTTATAAAAAAAGCAGTAGGATTTGATCTTACAGTTACATATGGGGATCAAAATGTGAGCATACCTTTTAGTCAGAGAAAAGACTGCACAGGGAAAAGAAAACACCACACAAAGAAATCCTCAAGAAAACCATTTTAATACTCATAGCAGCAAAGTACAGAGGGGTGATAAAATGCCTTCTGATGCCTACAACGAACGAATCTACTCACAGAAGCCATGTCAGGATAGCATAACTTTATTGAGAAGTTTATATCTGTTTCCTTGTATTTTAAACTGCTTGTGCTTTCTTGTGCAACAGTCTTTCTTGGAACATTACACCATGGAAAAAAGGTGGAGCAATTAACTCCGTAGTTCATAGTCATTAACTACCAGTACCTTTTTTAACTCCTCCTGCATGACACTCCATCTATACCTCTTGAGGAAGAAATGTACTGCCAAAAAATGAAATTAATAAAATTTCTAACAGAACTGGCAAAGAGAGGTTATCGTCTCTTGATACACAGAAGTTTCACTTTGCAGCTACCTTGGAAAATGCCAGGAAGAGAATAATGCCTGTTCTGAGCAGAGGAGCAGAGGCTGCATGTCTGTCCTGTTCAATGAACCTCTGCTTGTGTTGTGGTGAAAAAAGTTTGTCACATAAGCAGTTTAGTTCTCATCTCAGCTAGACCAGCATGTTGGTGCCAGTCCTGTAATGACAGCAAAAACCATCCCACAATGTTTGAAATAAACCAGAGCAGCTACTCATCTGAAAAGCCTCAGAGAGGAAAAAGGAATCAATCTGACCTGTGTTTTCTGTTGTAGAAGTCAAATGCCTGAAACTTGAAGCTGTGTGAAGTCCAGCAGTGAGGCACTAACAAATTTTTGATCCTACATGTAGTCCAGACCTGGCAATGGGATTCCCAAACTAGCTCAGGACAATACATAATGTGGGCAGATATGTTCTTAGGGCAAAATAGCTGGGCTTCTTAGATGAACATGGGCACAGAGCCCATTGTACAGATGTTGATACAGCTGTTCTGGTTCTGACAATTGCATTTGTGAGTATGTGGGCACAGAAATGCAGTGAAAAGTATCACTATGCTTTTGACAATTGAGTACAATTTCAGCCTTAACATCACAAAAAATGTGTACGTATGCTGCCCATAGAAAGACCAGAATCTATTAGAATCCTTTAACTCCTCAGTAAAAAGTAGTCAATTTTATTTTTAGAGTGACTCATCTGTCCTTTAGAAAATGGTATCTATGTCCCAGCTTGTCACCCTGGGCTCTATTTAGGGCTCCTGGAAAGCAGCAGCCACCTCAAAAGGGCCTGCGTGTTGCTTCCCAGTACAGGCCATCTATCACTGCCTGTAGATGCTGCCTCTCACAGTGGAATATGAGAGGACTCCCAGGTTGATAGGGTGGTGCACACATCTGAAGCCAGATGTGGTGGATTCCCACCCCTCGTTTGTTCAACTGCTGCTGTTAAAATCATGGGCCAAGCCGAGCAAGGTGCCTCCTCCCTCAGTGTTCACTCTATATAACTATTTTCATGATTTTTTTCTTACGCTGCTGAGATGGAATATGAATTTTGGGCATTGCTAAGAGACTTGCAGCTGTGTGCATTGTCCAGGTCTCCTTCAAGTGACTATTCACAAGAGAGGAAAAGACCCATGGGTAAGGGATTGGACTAGATGACCTCCAGAGGTCCCTTCTCAACCACTCTGTGCCTCTGTTGGTGAGAAGGAATTTTAACCTATCAACTTTACCATGGCTGCTACTCTGGGAGAATTTATCAAAGCCTTGTCTCCTGGGATTGAGCTTCAGGTTTGTTCCACCTGCAGCATGCTAAAACAGGATGAGCGTAGAGATGTAAATTGCCGAAATCACAATGGTCAAAAGAATGGCAGGTTCAGATGCGGTTTTTGGAAACAGACATAATTGTTAGGACTCAGAGCTGGCACTGAGAAAAGAAGCTGGCTTCTAACTCAGGAGATCACTCAAACACTGGTTTTGGACTGTCCAGTTTACCCTGAGAAATCATGCCTGAATGCTTCTGTGTGAGGCCAAAACCAGAAAGTATGTAAGTGTCCTCACTGTAAAAAATCAAGCAATTGACCGAACCAGCAATTACTGCAGGATCCAGATAATCTCCACATAAATAGAGGAGGAGAATCTGGGGGCTGTTTGAAAGAGAAATCCTGCTTTGTTCAAGTCAGTTACAAAAAAAATCCAAATCCAAATGCAGTTTCACCCTCTGTTACACTCTCACCAGTGTGGAGATTTTTGGTTATAGATAAGGATCAGCCAGGGTTTATTGCAAAGTTTATTTTGTAGTAAGTCTGTAGCAGCAATTAAAGTTCCAAAACAGTTTTCACATACTAGTAATTTAAAGAAAAGTACATCTCTGAAGATGTAATTTTCCATATTTAATCTCCATCCAAAGATATTCTTTAACTTTGAGCAAATTCCTGTCAAACAGTTATAATTGTATGAAAAAAGATACTTTTCCAGATGTAAAAAAAGATGACTGCTGACTTTTTTCCCTTTTCTTCTATAAGATAAGCCAAAAGAGCTGGCCTCTGAAGACTGGTGTACAAATAACGAGGAACTTGTTCATAGATGCACTGTAAGATTAAACTGGAAAAGAACTAAATTATAAAGCCTGAATACTGGGTAATAAGAATGTACAGTAGAAAAAATGACAATAAGATATTTTGTTTCCTTTCTAGTCACAAGCTGCTTCCTAAACCATACCCGAGGTAGCAAAGCTAATGCATGTGGTACTGGGGCTCAGCTTTAGACGAGATATCAAAACACATACAATTTCAGCCTTCAGTGCAAAAGTTTGTAGCAGTATAAAATATAACAAATGTTCACTTTAGAACATGTCAAGCAATCTAAAAAAAATAATTGTGCCATCATAAGGCAAACGGCGGAAAATAATTATTCTTTATATAGAGTGGTTCTATGTGCTATTCTAACATAGAATTAATTTACTTGATGTATAAACTCTCTTAGGAATAGAGCCTTTTCTTGGGTGACCTTTAGAAGGGTGAGTGGGTAATTGGAGTCCTTTAACATGTAGGGGTCTTTATAGAATGCTAAATATATTGAGGCAGAGAAGGCTTTGATCCAACCGACCACCCAGCTGTACTTCCTATCCTGACCACTCTCCACAAAAAATTGTCAGACTCATGCAACATGATAAAAACCAGACATAATTTCCCAGAAGTCAATGAAGATCTTCGCCAGGATCATTAATTATATATGGATGATACATCAATACTTTCTTCATGCCTAACAGCATGAAGTTCTCAAATAGGTAGCTATGATATTTGGCTTTGTTGTGAAATTCATGTAAGGTGCCATAGCATTTATAACATATGCAAGCTAGGACTGATTTTACATTCAGAATTGCTTTTATATTTTGTGTATCCTGATGTTCTTATACTGTCAGAGTAAGTGTGCCTCTAATATCTAGTTAATGATATCATAGTGCACTGATCTATTATTTTATTTTCTGATTTTATCTATATCAGAATAAGATCTTGCTTTATATACAGCTTTTTATACTTTTCATTAAAAACAGAAAGAACTTGGGATTTTTCATGCCTTACAACTGCAGCAATTATACTCTACAGAGCCAGAAAAAGGACACCATACTGGATACTAGTAAAGTGTCACTACCAATATTAATTTGTGTCTTGTGAGAAGGATGTTTTAGGATCAGAGGGACATCAGTTGTTCTGGAAAGGATACTGAAAATAAAACTTCTAAGGCTCTGCTGGAGGCATTAACAAGTTAAAATACCTGAACTAGGAAAACTCCTAGTTTTAGTCAGATCCGCTATAAAACCACACATAGAAGGAAAAAGATACAAACCTGTATCACTGTGTCTCCTAGAAAAGCCACTGTGGGTACCAGTTGTTTACTGGACATCTCAGAAATATGAAATAAATTTCACTGTATAAAGCCCTGTTTAATACTGAGTAGTTCCTAGGAAAGGCGCAAGTCAGAAAAAAATAAGGGCATTTCCACAAGCTACTTATCTCTTAATGGAAGGTTTGTTACTGATTTTAATAACTTCAGTCATATGGGATCAATCCCTAAATGCTTGGCTTTCATGAGACTACTCTCAACCTTGAAGTTAAGCATTAAGGTCCAGATCCTTGTGGGTATTTACGTGTTTAATTATTTTCCTGAATCAGAACTAGCCCATAAAGACATGTTCCAAATTCTTGGTCATAAAGGCATGACAATTCCTAGATACTTCTCCTTGCCACAGGCAACCCGCCAGCTGGAAAGCTTCTTTGCCTCAAAACTTCAAGAACACCGTGTGTCAGGCTGTCAGAGGAAACCAGTCACTAAATTCAGACCACGTAATATGTACAGGCATGATGTTTTCTTTTGGTGATATAAACTCCTGGAATGTAGTATAGCACTTCAAAAAACCACATCTCCCCTAGTGTGTTGTGTCCTCTGTATTCATGCCAATAGTTTATAATTCCAAACTAAAGAAAGGAACAAATTGTATAAAAATAGTTTTTGGAAGACAACTATCCTGATAAGAATTTTAGCTTCAGTGGGTGTTGGGAAATCATGAAAGCCGCTCCCTCTTAGAGCAGTTTCCTTTTGGGCCTATTTAATCCTAGAAGATGATTTTTATGTGTCGCCTCTCCTCTTTGGCTCTTTATATACATTGCTTAATTCCATCAACAGAGGTCACTGCAGCTCTTTTCCTCTTTGGTGAAAGCCTGCCTCTTCCAGCAGATAGAGCAGAATTAATGCTCTCATCTAGCAGTTTTAGTTTATCTGTTAGAGACTGGCATAGGAAAATTTACACATAGTTGGAAATTAAGGGAGGGGGGACTAATAGTAATAGCTCTTTTGAGCTTTAGAATTTCCCACTAGTGATGTTCTGGGCTTTGCCACTACATCTATCTTTCTTCTCATTACCTACAAACAATATCATCTGTAAATCTAGTCTTGGCATCAGCTATTATATCTGCTTCTAGTGCTTGGTAAATCATTATCAGGCATTTTTGGATTAGGGAAAAACAAGAAAAAAGCTCCTGAAAGAGCTCCTTCAAATGGCTAGCATTTGATTAAAAATTTGTCAGCAGTCATGACTTTCATTTGAATCCACATTTGCATACTTATGAAGATAATGGGGAAAGATTTTGGGATATTTATCATTAATAGGAATTCAAGCCAAAGGGTCCATTTGAGCCAGCAGTAATATGAGCCTTGCAATTTTCTATTGCTAAACCCATTTCAGAAGATTGTGCCAAATGCGTTTGCAGACTGAGACTTTTAGAAGTAAACAGAATATAGGAATCGTACACAGTGAGACGCTGTTTAAAAAAAAAAAATACCTTTTCCTGTGTACGTGCAGAAATAGCTTAATTTATTGAGGAAAAGAAGATTCATCTCAAAGCTAAAGCAGCCATAACACCTAGCTTTGAAAAGATGCTTTTCAGTCATAGGTGCCAAAATCATTTGGTGAATCAGGACAGTGGAATTCCACTTCAGACTCAGTAAAATGAGTTTAGATGTTCACCATGGAGGAGTCTACATGTGGGGTGTCTGAGCTTCCACTAGAGTCAGCGGAGACTGAACTGTTTGTCAGACCACTGCAAAGTAGCCATCCACATGTGTTCGACTGATTTATGTCCTAAGTGCCACTGGCTCCTCTGCAGATCCCCACCAACTCCAGCCCCTGGGGTTCACTCCAGTTGCCCTAAAGATACCCCAACGGTCCTCTCTGGCCTCTGCCTGCTCATCCAGGGAGCAAAGGGCTCCTGTGCCAAAGCTGGCAACTCGGATGGCTTGAGGCACCTGTGTATGACTTAGCCCTCAGTGTCTTTAGCCCTCAGAGATCTGTCCTATATTTAATACTTGTGCTAAACATCTTCCTTCCTCATCAGACCAAAATGGAGATGGAGTAGCAATTTCCAAATATTTCTGTTCCGTGTTCTAAGTATTTGCCATAGGTTATTCACTTCTTACAAGCCCCTTCAATGTTACCAACTTTTCATTAACTATGCAAAACATATGTACGTTTTTTTAAAGGAACAATAGTGAATATACTAGGGAAGAATAAGTCAAAATTAGCAATTTTTTTTATGTTACAGAATAACAGAGTCACAGAATTGTTGAGGCTGGAAAAGACCTCCGAGATCATCAAGTCCAGCCTATGTCCCAACACCACCACATCGGCCAAACCATGGCACTAAGTGCCACATCCAGCCTCTCCTTAAACACCTCCAGGGACGGTGACTCCACCACTTCCCTGGGCAGTGCATCCCAGTGCCTGAGCACCCTCTCCGTGAGGAAGTGCTTCCTGAGATCCAACCTAAACCTCCCTTAAGGCAGTTTCAGACCGTGCCCTCTCGTCCTGTCACTGGTTGCCCGGGGGAAGAGTCCGACCCCCACGTGACTACAACCTCCCTCCAGGTAGTTGTAGGGAGTGATAAGGATTTTAAGATACATGTTTTTTAAGGATTTAAGATACATGTATTTTATACATGTATCTTAAATATGGCAACATTTTGTGATGTCTTTTAGGACACCTAGTGCTTATAAACAACACATTGTTATGCCTGGCTTGAAGTAGTGCACAAACAATGTAATTTCTGTGCGGGTTGTTCCGTTTCTGTGGTGACAGCTGGATGAACAGTTTCAGCCTGTTCTTTTGTTCCTTTCTGTAGGTTTCAGTCACCTGAAAGTGTAAGGAAAGTAAAGGTAGACTTAAGGTCAAGGGACCAGGGTCTCACATTCAGTTCCTGGCAGTGTTCCTATGTTACATGTACATAGGGCTCCTTTGTTTTGTGCAAATTTCTCCACCTTTATTGCAGGGTTTTCACATTGACATAATTCTCAGGATGCCCCACCTCTGAACTATCTGTGCCTTGTGTTCACACAGCACCCGGAAGACAGTGCACCATTGCAAGTATTACCAATATTCACCATCGTGTAATATTAAACTACAAGCTTCTGTAATGGGAAACTTACACTTAAATAAAGGCCTGAACAAAGCTAACTAGAGGGCTATATATATAGATTTTATTACAAGAAAACTTAAAAAAATAAGAGCACTTTTATTTTGACGTTTGTGCATGACTCACTATTTTCACTCCTTATCACTGCTGATAATAGAGCAAGGAGCAAACGGTCTTAGGCCCAGTACCAACTAATGAGTCTAAATTAGTACCTGACATACATGCCAGTAGGAAAAAAAAAAAAAGCAGTTTAACTTCAAGCTTCTTCTATAATAATTTTATATTTTGAGGAATAAGTTACTGATGGGAAAGCGCTGAGCAGATGTCTAATGATCCAACCTGTGTTTGCATGTGTACGGGTGATGTTGCAGATGACTAATACCTGTTCTCCCAACCCACTGCAGCTGTTCTTGACAGCAACTTCTTTTTTCCTAGCTTACTCCCCCAAGGACAGTAGAAAAAAAGTCAGGGATTGTGTTCAGTTTGGTTGTCTAGTCGTGACCAGCTGTTCACTGTTGGTGCAGCTGCATCTGGCCTGCCAGGGAAAGAAAGCTCTGAAAAACAGAGCTTGACATACTTTTCTTCAGTCTTTGTCTCATTTCTTATGATTGCAAGGTAGGAGAGAATCAATTTTTTCCATGAGTAAGGGTGGATTTGAAATAAACAAGAACTGATACTAACTTTTGAAATTTCACACCTGTGAAATCAAAGCAGGAAAGAAAACAGTTTCATTTGTGATAAACATTGAGAAAGATTCTCAAAAAGAAATATATTAGGCAACTTAGCTCAGTAGATTTCCAGTCCTCTTAACTGCTTCAGAATATCACTCATGTTACCTTGCACCTCTAATTTTAAGGTTCTTAAGCACAGCGGGTTAGGCAAAACAATAAATGTAACTGTTCTACCTAAAAAGCAAACAAAATATAAAGATAAGCTAATCTGTTTTTCCACTCTAAACGTTTGTGTGTTATCCATATATGTAGATAGAAAATATGAAGAAAGGAATCTTGGAAATATTCTTTATATTTTCAGTCTCTCACAGGCTTTTAAATAGTAGTTTCTATTCATACATGACAATAAGATGTGAGTTTTCAGGGTCTAATGGCTGCAAGAAAATCCTTGAAAGTGTCAGTTCTCAAAACCAACATACCAGCAAGAATATAAGAATAATTTCACAATTATTTTCATCTTCTCTTACGTAAAAGTCAAAGTTTTCATCCATAGCAATTTGATGTTTTCCCCTGCAGACATCACTGTCTGTCTTTGACTACAAAGGGCCATGAAGATGACCAGGGGGCTGGAGCACCTCCATTGTGAGTACAGGCTGAGAGAGTTGGAGGTGTTCTGCTCTAGGAAGACCTTATAGTGGCCTGCCAGTACTTAAGGGGGACCTACAAGAAAGATGGGGAGGGACTCTTCATCAGGGAGTGCAGTGATAGGACAAGGGATAATGGTTTCAAACTGAAGGAGAGTAGATTTTGATTAGATATTAGGAAGAAATTCTTTCCTGTGAGGGTGGTGAGACACTGGAATGGGTTGCCCTAGGAAGCTGTGGATGCCCCTTCCATGGAAGTGTCCAAGACCAGGCTGGATGGGGCTTTGAGCAACTTGGTCTAGTGAGAGGTGTCCCTGCTCATGGCAGGGGGGTTGGAACTGAACTTTAAGATGTCTTCCAACACAAACCACTTTGTGATACTGCGATTCTACGGTTCTATGAATCGATGACTACCTGACTTGTAAAAATCAATGAAGTTATCCTTCTTGTGCTGAAGATGGTGATGGTTAATTCTTCTCTACCAGTCTCCCCAGCCTGAAACCCTGGCCTACTTTTCCAAATCTCTTATAACCTTCCTTAACTGCTCTACAGACATCTGAACTAAATTTTGTCTTTTAAGTTGACCTACCTTCTTAACCTACATATAGAGCAGTAAATCTGTCCATTTAGAGCTCCTGCCAGGGTATTTGCTCTTTTCCACCTGTTATAGCTTCTCCTCTCTGGCTTTGATAGACACACGCTCTCTCTACTCACCTGGGTTTCGATCCACCTGGGAATTATCCTCCCTGCTTCGGCACTCCTTTGCCGATGTCCTCCTCTAATGTGGCACACAAACTGCTTTTAGATCCTGCATAGCATGCCTTCTTCCAGTGCACTGTCCTAACTGATATTTCTGTAGGTCACAGCTTGAGCACTCCCTGAGCCAGCTGCTATGATGTCCCAATTGCTAGTGCTCCCCTCACTGCTGCGTCCTTTACAGTAAGATCTCTGTGGAAGAGATTCTCCTTTTACTACATGATCCCTACTTCCTGGATTCTTAGCTGAAGAGGAACAGCTTCAGCAAAACCAGGTCTAACAGATAACCACAACGTGCAATTTCTGGTTGCTCACAATGTACTATTGACCTTGATAACTCCCCCCCTTTTTCTGCAATATTCTGTTTGGCCATTGTGGCTTTCACTATTAAAATATTGTCTCATTATGACTGTTCTTGTTATTGTCATATTTTTCTCATTGGTTAGCAAGTTTTGCTCAGGCATATCTCCTAATTTCTTCACTGTCAAAGGTACAGGCTATTCATCATTATTCCCTCCTGAAACTAACCCATCCTGCACTATCTTCCTGACCCAAGAAAATTGTCTTAATTGCCTAAGTTCCTATTTCCTCTCTGGATTTTGAATAATAATTCTTCATCTTCTGGACATAAGCCTTCTGTGCCAGTTCACCTTAAATCAGAGCACATTTTCAGATCCCCAGTAAATAACACCGTACCAGTCCGAAAACAAAAATAGATCTTGAATTAACTTACCTTTGCAAATTATCAGCACAACTTTCCTGCATGTGACTCAAGTTAAGGAGTTTAAAAACACTCACACACATGAGGACTTTAATCCACCAGCAGTGGTTGTCCTTATGGACCAGGGCTGAGAGCCTATAGACAAAGAGTAAGTTACTTGTAGTGAAACATTGCTGTAGTTATTGCTAATTGTGCTTCCTTAAGATGAACTCTTGTCTACAAGTATGAAATACCCATGAAAACAAATAAGGAGCACAACTTTATATATTAGAGCATATTTTATACAGGCATCTGCAGCATTGCTTCTTGGCTGATGGCCAGAAAAACCATTAACAGCAACTAATGGCTCAGAAAGAAATTTTCTTCGTCCTCTTTTCTGCTTACTGGGAAAGAAAACTAAAAATAGAGTTTACAAGTTTGGGGGCCAGACTGCAAAAGCTGCAGAGCTCTATTAACTTCTAGATGCTCTATGGCTTTACACTCTCTGAAGGTCTGGCTCACTGATTTAATCAGATGAAAGATTAGGAATGAACCAAAAGAGAGAGATTTGACTCCAGCTATTCACTACTTTTACTTGTATTTTAGAAAGACTTAACTGTTTTTTCTAGCTCAAATATAAATGGTCATTAGAAATTGAATGCTTTGCTCCCTTCTTACAATGAATAATTATATAAATGGTTCATGACTTTTATAATACTTAGTAAAGAATTTGGGGATCAGTTTTAAGCATTCCTGTCAAATATACCCTGACTAAATTGCACATGCTTCTCTTTTTCATGGGTATGTCTAGTCCTTTTTAATGCCAGTCCAGACATCTCATAAGCCCTCCTCATCTCACACAGTTTGTATCTGTCCAGTTCCCTCAGAAAACTCATTAATTAATTCTTCTTTATTAGGAAATGATGAATTTGCAGTTTACAGTAATTCCTTTGTTTAATCTCTTTCCTGAAACTCCCTTTGGCGATGAGACACCATCCCTTCCTCGCCCTCCCCTCATATTTCCACTTTCTCTTCATTGCAGTCCCCAAGGATTGCCTCTAGTTCACTTCACCCATCAGTCAGTTTTGGAGATCTTACCCCCTTGCAGATTCATCGATGCAGAAGCAGGTCCCACACATCTGTTACCCTACTCAATGTAGCTCTGTCCATTCTGTGGCCTAAGGATTGTGTTACATTAACACTGATTTTACCCTCAATTACATTTCTTGTGGCAATTGGGTGGCTCAGTGCAGTTTAAGACCTGATTTTTGTATGATAACTCTTTCTCTTAAAATAATGTTTTCATTGAGATTTATGATATGTCAGTATAACTTGCTGTAGCACTGAGATCTGGCACAAAACTTTTGTTTAAAAATTACATGGAGCACTTACTCTTTTGGTGGAGCTGGATTTATTTGCTGATTTTCAGGTACAACTGTACTTCATTGCTTATTCAGTGTTGGTACAAGAGCCAAATCTTACTCTCTTTTAACAACATACCACTGCTTTCATAAAAGGAAGTTATACAATTTCTCTGGCACAATCAGGAAATGCAAACATAACAAGTTTCATAAAGCTTTGTGCAATTTTAGCACAGATGATTCATTACGACCTGCTAAACATAAAAACTGCAAACATGAAAAAAGGGGGGAAAGGGCCTTTATTTTTTTCCTCTGGTGGCACTTTTCAAATTTGTTAGTTTAGATGCTATCTGTCTTGAATCAGAAATACATTGTAAGAAATGTGAAATCATAACTTAAAAGTTTTTTTCTGGACCAGAACATACAAGTGTGTAACAGTAATATAAAAAAGAGAAACATAAGGGTGGCACCGCTCTCTCTAATTCTTACCTCTCTGATTCTTAGAGTAGCATTCACAGACCTTGAGTTGGGCAGCTAAGCAAGCTCTGAGCAGAGGAGAGAGAGAGAAACTTTAAGAAAATATGACTGAACTTAGGGGTGCATTTTTCAGCTGTGGATTTGAGTTTAGTGCAGCTCTGAGGTGGATTTATGGACTTTTGGACTCAAATCAATGCATGGATAAAATCAGCTCACCTACAATTTCAAGACACAGATGGCAGTGCTGGTTCCATTTTGCAGAAAATAGCTCCATCAAAAGAACTAGGTGTCTGGGATTTTAGACTTTATCCCAGATGACTCAAGACTTTTTGCATCTCCTACTGCTGAGAACACCCACAGTTGAAACTGGAGCATGGGTGCACAGAGCCAGTTGGAAGGGAGATCAGTAGCCAGGTTGTGAAATCACGGGCTTAGTGCATGCCCCACTGGTTATTTCAGCTTTTTTTTTTTTTTTTTTAAGCAAATGATTCTCTGTACAACATATAGGCAAACACCCTGCAAAAAGCTGGGAGAAAAACACAAGGTCTGTCTTTCGTGCTAGACAGCAGACTCCAAAGTTAGACTCCCTTTTCCTTTTATCCAAGTTTCTTGCTTCCTGTCTGCAGTGTGGATCCAGCTTCAGTGTGAACTTGTCCACCAATTTGGACACCTTCTGGCAAAGTGAGAGTGGAAAACAGAGGTTAGGTATCCTACAGTGAAACCTTCCACTTGCTGAACCACAAGAATATTGTGTACATTCTTGTTGTGTCACATTTGCAAATAAAAGGCATCTTGACTGCACCCCTACCTGAAGGGTATGTACCAGGATGCCTCCTTAGACAACTGCAGGTGGGTGATAGGTGCCTACATGTTAAAACTAGTTGAAGCATCAGGAGTTATGGGCCATCATAGCAACTGAACTTAGATACTTTTGTAGAGCCAAAACCTGAGATGCCAAGAGATTCCCAAGTGATGAAAATACCCACAAAAAAATCCTTTTGACTTAAGTACTTGTTTAGGCATCTTCAGTGACATTTGGCTGCCGTAAAAATACTTTTCTGTTTTTTAACTCTTTCCAGGGATATCTCAGATACTCTGAGGTCAAAAGCTCTGGGCAAGTTGAAGTTAACAGTTTGGGCACTCATGTGCCAAGCATGTCCTTTGGCATTTCCTTCTTCTGGATGCAAGCCATAGTACAGAAGAGGGGAAGACATTACCAGCTTCCACCCACAGCACTACATGTGCCCAACTACTGCAATTTAATTCACATCTAAACCTCTACAAAGATCATGTTCTCCTCTTTCCTACAGTGTTTTGTTGGAAAGAAAGACTGATATAAATATATAAGATTTTGAGTCTTCTCTGAGCCACGAAGTACATTGATTCAGCACTTGAAAGTGATACAAGAGCAAGTGCACTGGTCCCAGAAGGAAAATTGTGGTTTGGCTCACATAAGAGCTTTGTTGTTTGGGTTTTTTTGTGAAGCAGTGCACAAAGGGCCCTAGAGATACAAATATCACTCTTCTCTGTTCCTCATATGGCTAATGGCCTGGCTGGTGCCATCATTTCTGTCTCTTCATCTGACTCATACTCCTCTACTTCTGCCACAGCGAATCGAGACTTTGGCATTAGAGCTAGCCTGTGTGCTCTGGTGAAGCAATGCGGGCTGATTGAATTTCTTCTTCGACCTGACAGATTGGATGGGCCTGTTTGTCTATCCAAGCATGCCATTGGAATCAGCTCTTCCTGGCAGTGCTTTGCCTCGAGTGGATGTAGTTGTGGCTGGGATCTGAATTTTACTGGGCACGCAGCATCAGAACCACTTCCATGGTGATCTGAAAGAGAATAGACAAAAATTTTGTATTTTGTAGAAAAGAGAAGCACCGTGGTATTGGCAAGGACGGTTAAAGGGTATTCAATTCGTTACCACATTATGGTTTTAAACCCTGAAAAGGAAGCATTTAAAATCATAGAATCATAGAATCACAGAATCATAGAATGTTAGGGGTTGGAAAGGACCTCTAGAGATCATCTAGTCCAACCTCCCCGCCCCCGCCAGAGCAGGATTACCTAGGGCAAGCCACACAGGAATGTGTCCAGGAGGGTTTTGAAAGTCTCGAGAGAAGGAGACTCCACAACATCTTTGGCAACCTGTTCCAGTCAACCTCACAGTACAGAAGTTTGTCCTCATGTTGAGATGGAACTTCCTATGTTCTAGCTTATATCCATTATTCCTTGTCCTACTACCAGGCACCACCAAAAAGAGACTGCCCCCTTCATCTTGGCATACACCTCTCAGATATTTATACACATTAATAAGATCTCCTCTCATCCTTCTCTTCTCAAGACTAAACAGCCCCAGTTCTCTCAGTCTTTCTTCATAGAAGAGATGTTCAAGTTCCTTAATCATCCTCGTAGCTCTGTATTGGAGTCTCTCCAGTAGACTCCTGTCACTCTTGAATTGGGAATCCCAAAACTGGGCAGAGTATCCCAGGTGTGGTCTCACCAGGGCAGAGTACAGGGGGAGGAGAACCTCCCTAGACCTGCTGGACACACTTTTCTTAATGCACTTCAAGATCCCATTGGCCCTCTTGGCCACAAGGGCACACTGCTGTCTCATGGAAAGCTTACTGTCCACTAGGACTTTAAGGTCTTTTTCCACGAGGCTGCTTTCCAACAGAACCCCTAATCTGTACAGGTGCCTAGTGTTATTCCTCTCCAGATGCAGGAGTCTACACTTGTCCTTATTGAACTTTATGAGGTTCACCTTCACTCAGCTATCTAGCCTGTCTAGATGTCATTGGATAGCAGCACAGCCTTCTGGTGTGTCATCAGCAAACTTGCTGAGGGTGCACTCTATCCCCTTATCCAGGTCATTGATGAAGATATTGAACAAAACTGGACCCAGTACTGATCCCTGGGGAACACCACTGGCCACAGGCCTCCAACTTGATTCTGTGCTACTGATCACAACCCTCTGAACTCTGTTGTTGAGCCGGGTAACAAATCTCACAGTCCAATCATCTATCCCACATTTCTTGAGTTTTCCTACAAGGATGTTAAGAGAGACAGTATCAAAAGCCCTACTGAAGCCAAGGGATATTACATCCGCTGCTCTCTCTTCAGCCATCCATTTGATCACACCTTTGTAGAAGAATATCAGACTAGTCAAGCAAGATTTCCACTTGTTAAATCCCTGCTGGCTACTCCTGATAACCTTCTTTTCACAGAATCCCAGAATTATTGAGGCTGGAAAAGAACTCTGACATCATGAAGTCAAGCCTATGATCCAACACCATCACAACGGCTAGACCATGACACTAAGTGCCACATCCAGCCTCTCCTTAAACACCTCCAGGGATGGTGACTCCACCACTTCCCAGGGCAGTGCATTCCAATATCTGACTACCTTCTTGGTGAGGAAGTGCTTCCTGATATCTAACCTAAACCTTCCCCGATGAAGTTGCAGGCCATGCCCTCTCGTCCTGTTACTAGTTGTCTGACCCCTAGCTGACTACAACCTCCCTTCAGGTAGCTGTAGAGAGTGATAAAGTCCTCCCTGAGTCTCCTCTTCTGAAAACCCAGTGAATAAACACATTCAGATATCCTTTAGCGCCTCACAGAGCTGCTCAGTGCCTTCACAGGGCAAGTGTTCCTTTACATAGATTTCAATTTTCTACAAATTTCACTAGTATACCTAGTACCATGGTTGAAAAGCATTGTGAAACCCACAGCAGGAGGCAAAAAGGTGATGAAGGAGAAGACTGTACTGTCATTGAAAATCAAGTTTACCAGTCACCTGTGATTAACAACTGGGAAGAAAACAGTTTCACCTGAAACCAGGAGTTTTACTTTAGGGCGCTTTGATTACATTGGGTGTGTCGGACCTGCCCCTACCAGCTTTCTTTGCCACAAGTACACAATAAAAATTTACCTACAATAGACCAATAAATGACTTTCTCATTCTGTTGAGTTTATAGAATACATTTTTTCACTTAAAGCCACTTCTAGTCTGATTATGCACTAGCAAATTAGCTAATTTAAAAAACAAGTTGTAACAAGCTAGGAGGTTTGAGGAAATAAACACAAAAGTCTGTGAATAATAAAATTAGACTATACGCTGCTACAGTTAAAGCACACATGTGCTGTAATAATCACACAGTCAAAATTTATCAAGTTATTGCAGCTTAATAACTGTTAAATTATTTGAAGCTAATGTTTTACTTCACATTTGGGACCAAGTAAGAATATATGCACCAGCACTTTACCAAACAGGCACAGATTCTTTAAGAGCAGAACCTGCTTCTCATGAGTGGTCATACCACACCATAAGCAATGACATAGGACAGTTTCAGATTTGAAGGGCTTCTGCATAGCCCTTTGGGAGCATCACATCTACAAAGCATGAATAATATATACTGTCAAAGAAATAATTCATTTCTGAGTGGTGAAATGAGCTGAAAGGTGGTTTAAGGATCTATTTGTGGTCTTTTCAGATTTCTTAGTTACCAAACTTTCTGCACATGTGATATATAAGAGTTAAACCAAGCTTTCCGGAGGATGCTTATTCCAGGGGGACTTCCAGGCATAGACAGATGACACTTATCTCTGTAAATGCATATTATGTGCAAATATGAGGTTATCATTCTAATCCTACGTGTTGAGTATTTCTCTTCTCATTTCCCGAGTGCAATTCATTTCATCCTAACACAGTTTATTAAAGTGGTGTGGATGATACTCAATGGACTTATGATGGCCTAGCTATTAGTAAAAAGTACTTGTATTCACTGCTTAACTATTTATCTCTCTTCTCACTGAGATAATATGCCTGTGTGCTATAGCAGTACTTGGTCACTTGAAAGTATCTGAAATGCTTTTAAGTCTGAGGCTGCTGTGTGGAACAATTTGAATCTCTTAGGAAGACACATATCCCCCATGATGATATCCTGACAAACAGAACAGAAAACAATCAGCTGTATGAAAAAAAAAAAAAGAAAAATCCCCTTGAGTAACTTTTATTTTCCCCTCTGAATAGATCCCATGGGTTCCTGCTCTGTTGCCATCATGTGTGAGTGTCCAGGCCCAAGGCGATGGTTTGCTTACACAGATCCCTTTTACTTTTGTCATTTTCATCACTTTCACAGTCAAACAGAAAGGGAAGAAAGAATTTTGCACCTGCAGGAAACAAACTTTTTTGTCCAAGTTTTTGATACAAAGACCAAGATTAAAAATACAGTTTCTGTCACTATAGCAAATTTTGCCATAAATGAAAAAGAATTTTTCTAAGGAACACAAATGCCTTTCAGGTTCACATAAACAAACTTAGGAAGGATTCAGTGAGACTATAGATGGAGACAACAATGAAAATTCCAGTATCCTAAATTACACATTTTCTATGACACTGTTCTATGATGTTTCCTTGGGTAATTCAGTGGTGCTCCATCCCTAACCTCTGCCTCCTTACTTACGGTGTGAGGATAGGTTTGCATTTTAGTGTGTACATATAATAACCCGAGACCGACTGATAAATTCATCCAGAAATACCTCCATTACTACAGAAATTTTAATCGAGAGAAACCTGGAAATAGGGGAGAGGAGACCAGCTCCATGGGGACAGACTCTGTCAGGATTTTATGTTAGGCTGTGTGATTAGAACCTCATCCAAAAAACACAGAGAACCCCTGAGGAACCCCAGTGGAGGACCTGGAGGCATGGAACTGTGGCAGCCTCGCCTTGACTGGGCTATGTGTTCAACAGCAACTAGTGATTCTGTGTGCAATTTTGTCTGTGGAGCTGCAGGGAACAGATAATTTGCTTTCTTGGGCTTACATGGATGCCCACATGGCCAGGCTACGCTGCAGAGATCACAGGAATATTTGTGCAAGAAGAAAAAGGAGAAAACTAGGCGGTGCTGGAACGAGATAGAAACTACTGCAGTAATGACCATATAAACAACATAGATAAAAAAGATAGGAGAGAAGGGTGTAGCTCATTTAAAGAGACCAGGGACTTCCATGGGAGTATTCATTTAGTACTGTTAAATCCACTGAACGGCTGGCCAAGTTTCGTTCACTGATGGAATAGGATACAGAGTAAAGCATTTCCATTACCTGTAAAAGTAACATGCCTGGCTTTTCGTCTACTGAGCTGGCTGGGGCCCTGAGGCAAAGAGAGGTAGCGTACTTCCATGGTGCTCGCCTGTGTACGAGACAGAAATGGGTTCAGTGCCTGTGACTGCTTTTGCAATTTACACTTATTTGGTGGGATGGTAAAGAGGGATGGTTATATGCTTTTTCTTTGGTGCCCTTGCACCTTTGCAGCCAAATTGAGAGAGGTGTGAATAAGATCAGTGTTTGGCTTGGATGGTTGAACTCAATGCCAACTCCAGTGAAAATGTGTGTGTTTGACATAGCAACCCTGTGGGAGAGAAATAATGTTCTTCTAAGATTCACATTTCCTATTTCAAGTGACAACTTCAAATGAAATTAATATACCCAGCAAGGACTTATTTCTCTTCCTTAAATCTCGGCTGTAAATGTCTATGCTGTCCATGCCTATGTTTGGTCAGACAAATCTTACTCTAACTGATTGAGATCCCAAACTATCAGTGCAAGGTGCCAACAGCTTTGCCTCAGGCCTTTTGTGAACTCACAAATTCACACATCTGTGATTATACAATGTTTTGCACAGGCCCAAACCATGCAAGTTACGTTATTTTATTACTTACACCCATAGTGGCTGCTTTCTGACCAACGTATAGAAGTAGGCCATAAAAGTGTTGCTGTCCACATGCTAAGTGAAGCTCTTCTTAGATGCTGCATGAGGACACTGTGGAAAGTATCCATTTCTACTATTGCAAAAAGCATATAAAAATATGTGTCTCTTTCCTTATTTACAGTAAAGCAGAAGCATTGTTCACATGAATAGTAGTATATGCAACAGGTACCGGTCTACCCCAAGGTAAGCTGTTCCCTTTTCTGCAACTCTGCCTCAGGCTGTTCTGCCGACGGATGAGGATTTCTTGGGCTTGTTTCTCATTTGTGCTGGTAGGCAGGTTGTGTCGGTTGTATGTTGGTGCCTGAAAGAGAAAACAGACCCAGCTTATTCTCTCTGCACTTGCAATGTTGATAACCTTGGGCAGTCTGGTTGATCACTAGGCCAAGGAGATGCCTGCCCCCGCTTAGCCACTGATTCACCATCGATCTCTTTGATATCCCATGGAAAAAGGCAGCCTCACACTAACATCGCTGCTGCAGAGCAAGGTGGGAAGAAGCATGAACACAGCTGTAAGTTTCAGATCTCAGGGGCTATGTTTTTGTGCTGTTTTTCATAGACTCACACCTGCTCAAAGTGTACTGTAAAAACATATCCACTAACACAAGACTGTGAACATCTCTGTGCTTGTCCTGCCTTTGTCAGCCCTCTTCTGATGACACAATAGGGAGTTACATATCTAAGGCAGATCCCAAGAATGAATTAGCTGGTTAACTCACCTCTGAGCCTTGGTACTAATAAAACTGAGCCAGGACCAAGTTGCAGACATGCCCGGGAGCAAAAGACTATGTTAAGTACAGTACGACTCCAGAACAAAATGCACAGTTGAGTTTGCTTTCCATACTTGGACAAACTACACCTTGATATTACCCTAAAGCTGAGGATCTTTTAGAACAAGCTTTTAAACTTACAGCATACATCTTGATACAAAAAGGAAATCCCGCTTAAAGAGAAAAATTCACTTATATTTATAAACCCTCTTAAAATACAAGATCTGATCTCAGTCTCACTTGTAAAGGTCCTTATAAAGTTGGTCTGATGAGCCAGAACATTATCAGGCCTTCAGAGTTGAAAGTGAAGTGTTAGAAGTGGCATTATTTTACTTCTATTTCCAAAAGCACATAGTTCTCAATACCGCATAGGAAATTACTGGTGCAAATAGTCATTACTGTAATTGATTTTGAAGAGAGAGTTCATTTCAGTTATCTAAGAGGAAGCCATATATGCAAATTGTTGTAAGATAGGAAATTAATATCATAAGGATAATTGGCCATGGCAAATCAAACAATATTAAGAATGAATATCATATTAATAATGACACATTTAAATGAGCAGGGCCTAACATTTTCTAGTAAATGTGTTACACAAGTTAGTGCCGTTTATCTGCATAATTTCAAGGTTACTGTAATATACCCTCTATGACTCATTGCTGTAGAAGAGCACTCAGTTGTATATTCTGGGGCCGAGATTGGATTAAGTAGATATTATATATTGGGCTGCATCAGAATCAGTACAAATTTCTGCAAAACAAATCCCTGCTGAGGTATCATCCTCTCCATTTCATGGGAAAAAAAAGAATATGTAAAGCGAAGCTCCAGAGGATGGGGAATTGAGGGCGTGTTTGTTTCTTTTTTTGCCTTTCTCCTCTTATACTGAGGGCAAACTGCTCCACCCACACAGATCAAAGATTTGCCAGGCTGACTCTCAGCTGACTTTGGGCTACGCAATGTTTACCACCACTGGGCCATCCACCCCCACAGGGAAGTTTCATCGCTGCTGGCGACCCGCCAGCCAGCTGCCTCCCACAGAACCTGGCATCCCTCCCCAGGGCTGCCCGGGATAGGTCCAGCTCGTTGTCCTCCACTCTGCAGGCTGTGCCCGATCCCAGAGAGAGGACCCTACAAGAAAGCTGAGAAGGGACTGTATACAAGGGTATATAGCGATAGGACTAGGGGTAATAGTTTTAAACTAGAGCAGGGTAGATTTAGGTTAGACATTAGGAAGAAGTTCTTTACTATGAGGGTGGTGAAACACTGGAACAGGTTGCCCAGAGGCTCCATCCCTGGAGACATTCAAGGTCAGGCTTGGTGGGGCTCTGAGCAACCTGATCTTGTTAAAGCTGTCCCTGCTCACTGCAGGGGGGCTGGACTAGATGAGCTTTGAAGGTCCCTTCCAGCCCATCCCATTCTATGATTCTATGATTTTTTCGTTCTATGATTCTATGATCCAGGACCTCAGACTTCCCTGGGAACGTCTGGTGGCCTCGGGAAGGCTGTTTCTGAGTCATGGGGGAGCTGTGAGCGAGGGAAGGCTGACCTCTACAGCTCGGTCACAGATTTTTCCTGCCTTTTCCCACTGCTATCAGTGTGCAAAGCTGATGGGGAAAAAAAAAACCCAACAAACCAAAACAAACTGCTTTCTTTTTTTCCACCCAGGAGTGAACACAGAGTCAGGGGTCCTTCCCTGCTTTCCCCATGCAGCTTCTGGGTTGGAGCAGCTGCAGGATCCTGGCCCATGTTTCCCACCAGTGTGACTCCAGGGTTGGTCCCAGTGCTACCAGCCACCGTGGCTACGATATCGGGAGGGCAAACAAGAGCTTTCAGTCTGCAAATACCAAGCGATAGCAGGTCACTTACGCACCCTTTGTCGCACTTGGTATAGATTATGTGCCAGGACATCTCTCATGGCCTCCATCTCTGCGGGGGAAAACCTATGCGTACGTTGCTTTTTATCACTCCTGTAAATAAAACAGAAATTTAAATGTGATACTAATGAGTTGTTTGAATAGTATTCCTGTGAAATGATGCATGATCTATTTTTAGTGCAAGAACAAAAGGCTATGAAGAGCCTTTCAGTGATCAGTGACACCATGAAATCATCCAAAGATTAATAAAAACTGCCAGATTTTGCTCTTTCCTGAGTTTTATCAATATAGTGGGTAGTCAGAATGGACCCTAAGCCCTCATACAGCAGAAACCATCCTTTTCTTTCTCAGAGCTTTGTAAGGAAGATCGTATTTAAGAATTAGATCAGGCAACAACCAGCTGTATGTTCAGGAAGACACTGCAATTTCCTTCTCTGAATACACTCTTCAGCACTGTCTAGCAGTCTGGGCCTCACCATCCTATTGGTTTCAACTCCTTTGAGAAAGTGCAGAAAATCTTCAAGAACTTTAGGAAAATCTCTGAGAATCTTTAAGGAGTCTGAGACACCAGCCCTGTGGGGAGGAGAGTGTTTAGGGTTTCCTTGCTACTGAGCCTGTTTCTCTATTTAAAATGAAAGAACTACCTAAAAGATAGTCATCTTCGTGTTTAAAAAAAACTCTGACAAGAAGACCACAGTAACTTGTAGCTGTCTGGCTTTTTCACTAGGAAAATAATGGAGGAGGGCTACTGTGAGATGTTAACTGGTTTTGGTACATCAGTCAATCTATGTGAGAGTTAGCATTTGGCTGAATTCCCAATAAAGGAAAGGGAAATAGTGATCATCCAGAATGTATCAGTCTGAGTTCATCTTGTTTCTATTTTTTTCCTTTCTCCATTTTGCTTTCTTGTCTCTTTTTTTTTTCACAAAAAAAAAAAATAATTGCAAATATTTGTTCTCAGCTAAGTGATGTCCTTAAAGTGTTGTCTCTGAATTGTACAGTTAAAGAATGGATTATGATCAATGTACAGTATTGCTGAAGCTTTGTGTGCATTTATTTTGTACACCCTCTAAAATAAATCTAAAACATTTAATGACAAAGAAAGGTAAACTCAAGCTAAACTGAGCTTATGCTGTAAACAGGAAAAAGCTTGGAATTTGCAATTACAGGTAGTTTAACAAGATTACCACTGTTTTGTACTACACTATGACATGAACATCTTAAAAACTTGTAAGACCATCATGAGCTGCTTGGATTCTACATTTTACTGCCTCTTACCAACAAGTAAATAGTGAGCACTGGTGGCCTGTACCTGTCCAAAGCCTCTGGAATATAAGAATGAATTCCTGATATATTTCAAGGTTTCAGAATATGTTTTCATTCTGCATGAAACCAAACCTGAGATTTGCCAGATTTTTCTGGCAGTAAAAAGTGTTAAAGGTAGAGCTGGGGTAACTAACAGAATGGGGATCTCATTGAGTCATGACAGACCCATGAGTCTACCACTCAGCTACTGGCAAGCCAAAATGACAGAAAAGGATTTCCCTTTCTGGACTAGAAATATTACCCTGGCCCTGATAAATCCTGCACAATGAATGTTTAATTGACATTCCTCAATTCTCAACAACAGCAATAACAACAAAGCTAGGTATTTACCAGAATGATGTTATATATAGACCACATCAGTCCTGTTGCATTTTGGTTGAAAAAGGAATGCAATGAGAAGAGAAAAAAGACCATCACCACCACCCAATTCCAGGCCAGCTGAGTGGGCTTACTGGTTGGCTGGTTGGTTGGTTTTTCATTCTTTAGTTTTGCACTTGCTTCCAGCTCTCAGGCATAACACTGAGAGGGTCTAGGGACACCAGCAAGTTTCCAGACTTAGGTGCAATGCACCTTTATGCCATGCTGGGTCTACTGTGCTGGAGGCTGTGCCCGTGTGTGCTCCTATCCACAGCAAGGAAACCCGTCTTTTTGCTGTCAGCAGTCCCTAGCTGCTTCCCCCTTTGGACAACGAGAATACCCTAGGTACCTGGGAAAGCAAACACAAGCACAGACCGTGGGGACTAATGGCAACCTAGCTTGTCAACAAGCAGTGGTGTATAAAATGCAGGCTTGACTCATTTGTGTAACGCAAATCGAGCTGACAACCAATGCAAGCAGCTTTGATATCATAGGGAGTAAGTGCCTCTCTGGTCTGCACTTCACTGGATGTCTCCACAGTCTTTATATCTTACAATTGGGATTGATTATGGAAAAGCAGCTAAATAGGGGAAAGCAGAACTCCACCGGGAGAACATAAGATCATCTCTTTACATTTCCAATTGCATACCTGACCTCCTCCACATGCTGGCACAGAAGTGGCCAGTCCTTAGTCTTAAAATTTTTCTCTTAAAGTGACTTAACTAGAATACATAAAATTCCCTGAGCTTCAGCTATGTTGGGATAGCAAGAGAACCAACAGCATGAAGGTAGTCTGCATTGTTTTGGAGCACAAATGAAAAATGTATATTCTTTTCATGAGATTAGGTATTAAACTATCCAACCAATAACAACACACAGGTATAATAAGGAACAGATTGCTTATACATTTTGCAATATATAATACATTAAAAAAGAACTTTCAAAATAAAACAACAAACAAGTTTGGTATGTTACCAAAGCCACAAAGCAATCCTTACTGAAACTGTTGCTTTGTTCTTATTGAAAATTCCAGCATGTTGCAACAAAACACGTCATAGAAGATATGTTTGTGAAGAAAATACTGAAATAATAATATGCCACAAAAACCAATTATCTCTCTGTAATGCGTACCATGATGGCACCCCTTTCTTCTGTAGACATGGAGATAGCTGGTACATGGAGGAAATAAAATGTCTTTTACAAACCTTGTAGGATTTTGTTATGTTAATTATATTTTATTTATTATATTAATTATCTAAAAATGCGAACTTTATGAACTCTTCACCAATCTTCACTAGTCATTTGAAGGAAGTAACATTCATCAGGCACAGCTCTTGCAGAACTGCACCACTACAAATGACCACACAGCACTTGATTCTGATCTGTGCTGTACTGATACATTCTAAGATTTACTCTTACCAAAGTCAACATTGCAGTAATATGAAGCCAACATTAAGTAAGCTTATATTCTCAAAACATTATAGCAAAATGCTCTATTTTCATTCAAATGGGTATTCCTTTTTACACACCCCACAGGCAAATTTCTTCAGTCTTCACTGAAAATACTGCATATCAGAGATCCACTCCACTTGCAGGAATCACACCAGCATGAATGCTATTTTTGAGAAGAATACTAATTTGCAGCAATGGAAATCTGCTTTGATTATTATAGAGCATTTCCCCTTATGTGCCTCAATGCTGCAGAACTGATTAAAAGAGCTAGTGAGAGAGCTTTCGTGTTACTGTGGCACTGCAAATATTACTTTATGTGCTATACACTGGAATTTGATTTCAAATCTCCACTTACTCATGGCCAGATTTTTCTATCCTCGCTGAAGAGAAGGACATTAGGTACGAGCTACATCAATAAAAATCAAACAATTTACAAATGCATTCAGAAACTTTTTAGTCGTAAGCAATTTCATGTAATTTCTCAGGAGAATGGAGATATAAGAACTGCTGCATTGACTCAGACCAAATGTCCAACAACTAGCTCACTACCCTGCCTCCTCCAGTGCTCAACAGCAGACACCTATCCATGAACAGAGCTGAGAAAACATGTTTTCGTAGAACACTCTCATAGCCTTCAAGAATCAGAACGTTTCTGAGCCACAGATTGCACTTTGGTTTTTGAAGTTGATACTTCCTTTTCAAAAAGGCTATCTCAGTAGGAAACAGTAAAATTCAATTACAGCTGGAGTAGAGCTGGCAAAAATCAGTCCATCATATCAGCTGTTCATTATGCAATATCCTTCATTCTAAATTCTCATCTCAAGAGAGAATTTCTGAACTTAGCTGAAGCAATTCATCTTATTTTTCTCTTTCCCTCAAGAAAATGAGAAGAATGCAGTTTGGTTGCCATAGATTTTGTACCTTGCACATTTTCTCTTGGCTCAGAACAGTTAAGGGAATACAACAGACAGAAAGAAGTCTGACAGACACACAATCTTCTTTAATATCATCTGTTCAGCACAGAATGATTTAGATGAAAAGAGCTAGGTCCTACGCTGCGTGCTGACATCAGTTTCAGGAAAGCAGATGAATCTTGACAGGATTAAACCTAAGTTTTAAGAGACATTTTAATTTAACATCCAGTTGGTATTTGGACTTTGTTTTATAGGATGAGATGATCACTCAAGAAAGAAAAAATGCTGGGCCCTGCCAGGGGCTGCTGGAAAATGGAGAGGGTTTGAAGGATGCAGCAGCAAAGAGCAGGCAGTGGCAGAAACAGTGGCCAGTGGGAGCCTGGACCTCTGAGCTTTTTGTGGTCTAACACGTCCATGTCTTTCTTATGCTGGAGGCCCCACAGTTGGACACAGTACTGCAGGTGGTGTCTCACCAGGGTAGAGCAGGAGAATCACCTCCCTCGACCTGCTGACCACATTTCTTTTGATGCAGCCCAGGATCCAAGTGGCTTTCTGGGCTGTGAGTGCACATTGCCAGCTCATGTGCAGCTTTTCAATCACTAGTACCCCCTGAGCCCTTCCCTGCAGGGATGCTCTCAGCGTTTAATCAGATTAATGTGGTACAGAAGCAAGAAATATGGCAACGCAGTTTGAGGGACTGCAAAGTGAAGTAGCAAAAATTGTAAATGCTCCAAGGAAAACTGCTCTTAGCAGGAATTTGTGAGTGGGATAATGGAGTCTGGACCTGTGTTCTAAGCTCTCCTGCAGGTCTCTCAGCACTTAACAGTGACAAGCAAAACCCACTGGTCAGCTAAGTGACTAGTACAGCCACCTTGAACCACTGCTGTGATTTAAAACAGCCAGAGAGGCTTCTGTGCCTGGCTCATGATTCCTCTTCAGCACTGCCAATCACTGAAGAGAAATGGAGAAAATGTCTCTGGTTTTAATTTTCACTCTATGAACAGAGAGCCAAAGTGCAAATATGATAGTCACTAAATTGCCAGCACAAACCAGCAACTTGTCTTTTCATAACTGTCTCTTTTCAAATTACTTTTCTATGGAAGTTATAAAATCCCTTGGGTATTTCCTCACTTATGTCCCCTTCCTTCCTTTCGTCCCTACTCTGCGAAAGATCAGAAGGTGAGTACTCACTGTAGAGAAGCTGTGGATGGTTTTGAAATATTCATGATGCTTTCAGCCATCTCAATAGCCAGTTTTATCTCCATCTTTTTGTACAATGACACAATGCTGGATTTTGGCTGATGTTGCTGAATTAAGATTTTCTTCAAATACTTATTGTCAAACTTCTTAAATCTGCAAAAGAGCCATTAAAATCAAATTGTAAAAAAAAAGAAATGTGTTTTTATTTCTGTGGTACGAGCTGATCTTCATTCAAATGCACATGTACGTATAATTCAGTGGTGGAAACTGAATCCAAATTGGAGGCATCTGTGGACTCCTGAAGGCCTAGTGAGCAGAGACCTTTAGAGGGACATTTGGCATGGTCTACTGGTCCATGGAGATTGCAGAGCCCACCAGACAAAAGAAAGAAACAAGCTGCAATCAGAGCAAAAATAGGGCTGGATGTGTGTTTGCATATAATACTGCCACATTTGTCAGAAAAGAATATGGCCAGTCCCTATGCCTTTGTACAAATGTTGTGTTCTAGTAGGGCATAACAGCAGCAGCTGCTCTTACAGTAATCCTGGCCTATTCAGGCAGCCACCAATAAGGCTTTAAATGGCCCAGCAGTTACAGTAGTTTGGGCCCATTATGTTGTTGATAATTTTGAATCCTGACAATTAGAACAGAGAAAATACAGTTCTTTGTATTCTGAATAACAGAGAAATTGAATGGATTCCAAAATGCTACGTGCTGCAGATTGTAAAATATTGCTAATGTGTGGCATAATTTGAATGTGAATGTGTGTGTGCATTTTGGAACACGTATGTGCTTTCAGGAGGACGTGTAGCAGAACAACAGCAGATCTTCTTATATGTTTCTTTCAAAGGAACAGTTTACCACAGCAAGGTAAGTGCTTCACAATGCTAGGAAAAACACTACAGAATTTGTACATTTTTTCTTAACAAAGGTTAGTTTTTATACATGAATAGCACAGATAGGTACACAGATGTTTCCACTGGGATTAGAGCTCTTTACATTTTTCAGTGTGACAGGAAGCTTCCTGGAATGTCAGCACTTAGGTAATTAATTGTGAGATACATGTGCTAAACATCTTGAAAGTTGTGAAGATAAGTCTAGCAAACACCTTTTAATACAACTTTCTTACATTGAGTGTCTTCACATCCGGTGTGTTTTTTCAACCTGCCCCTGAGCTAAAACACTACATTTATGCCTAGTTTGGACAAAATTCTCTTTTCTTAGCCATTGGGTAGATGCGAGATGAGAGGATAATACTTTCTCCTAGGTATGTGTAAGTGCAGCTATATCTATGGAATTACTGCTCCAGCAGGGATTTGTTTAGTTTACTGACGGAGAGTGGTGTGGTCCCAGTGGATGTTTTAAAGTTATCTCTGTACTGGGAGAGCAAAAGAATATTTTAGTTTCTGGGTCTGGATATGTGCTCTAGCACATTGCATCATCACGCCTTGCTGGGACAAGAACTGGATGCAAACCAGCCATCTTCTTCCCATTCTTAACTCCTGATTTCTGTAGGGAGAAACCAGTCATGAAAGGAGTTGCCACATCCACCAACAGACCATTCTGTCTGGATTACTGGGGTTCAGCACCAAAAGGTGAGACAGAGGACTCCAGCGCAGAAGTCTAGGCATAACTAGGATAACTAGCAATAACGAGGGATAAGATGTTTGTAGGAAAGGAAGATTAGTCTGTCCTCACACCTCCCTTCACAGGCTGTGGTGGTGGCCAGTGTGATCACAGGGCTTTCTTAGGGAAAAGGCAAAGGGAATGACAGCTCAGAATGGCATGTCCATCTCTTCTGGGCAGCACCTGAAAGAGCCACAAAACTTCGCAGATCCACCTCATTCTGCTTGTAGAAGACACAACACAGGTCCTGTGTTTCTGAGTGAAGACTGCTTATGCTACTGGATATTTAAATGCAATCATTCCCTTCAGTACTCTTGTTCTAAATATTACTGAATGCAATGACCTGTAAGGGCAGTTGACTAGTATTGAATCTGTACTCATCAACAAAGTATGGTATTTGCTGTGGAGGCATACAGCAAAAGTTACTGAAACACTGACACCTTATGTAGCTTCTGTTCTAAATGCAGGTCTAAAGGAGCACTGCCACAGATCTGAGATTTATGTCAAAGCTATGTGAACAGGTTGATGTCTGCACCATGAGTTCCAAGGCTATGTTTTTCCTTCAGAAGGCTTATTTTCTGCTTTTTTTTTGCAGAATTTTAGCAGGCAATAGACAAGCAGTGTACTCCCAAGAGATAACTGTTCAATTTTTTAAAAAAGAGATATTACACTTGTTCCCAATATTTTCAGGCTATTATAGCTCTATGGGGCATGAGATTGATTTATTATTCTATTTACCTATTGTATTTTACATGATAGATAGGTTATTTTATTGTAATAGGCTGCAATAAGAAATGCTTACTTATCTCTCAGCTGATAATGACTCCAATGTCCACATATGTCTTCAATACCAGCCTTCAAATGATCCATCAACTAGAGAAACAAACATAGAAAAAAATTAAGTCACCATTGTGAGAAAGTAATGTCACCACAAATACACAGTTGTTGACAGAATTTTGATTTTTCTTTTTTTTAACTGGAGGATGTGAGTTAATTCTGAAAACATCTACATTTCTCTAAAATGTGACCTGTCTGAGAAGGGCACAGAGCTGGGTACCCCACACCCGAACCTTTGCCTTAACTGAGAAGTTCTCTGAGGACTTTGCAAATTGTCATGAGATTGCTAAATTCATCACTGCTAACTACCAGGTTTTTCAGTCATCTTTATTGTGGTTCTAGCATTATAGAAACAAATAGAAAAATGGCCAATCCTTACATATATGTTTTTATAAGTGGTGCTTTTAAATGTAGTTCTTTTCAAAGCTAAATGTGAAGGCTAAACCAGCAAGAATTAAATGCACTTCAAATCAGTTGAAATACTCTAATTTTGCTAATGTGTCTGCATGTGCTTAATTTTAAGGAACAGTGTTTCTGTTATTTTCAAATATATTCCCTATTGTGCAAATGAAAGCATTTACATATATTTTGTATAGTGTTAAGTCCATTTAAGCAGCTTCCTGTTATTTTGTGTAATGGTAATTTAAGAACTAAAGCAAATGTTTGAGAGGGGAAAGATCATTACTCAGAATAACTTTAAACTAAATTTGTGGACCAGTGGTTCAACTCAATTCAGTAAAATTTGATTAAAGACTTTTAAGGTGTCAGTGTGTCTAGAACCAGTCAAAAGATGCCAACAGAAGTATCTGACAAATCTAGCATTTTGTAGATGCTACCTTTATATTTCTGTCCTCCCATGGACACGAGTATCAAGAATTAAGGGCTCTGCTGTACCATAACACTTGTCGTGTGAAATTATAATATGATAGTTGCTATGAATATAAATGAGACATCATATTTTAGAAAATTATGTCTAGTGTTTCCTCCAAATATTGTTTAAAGCATTCAGTGTCCAAATCCACTGAATGCCAGTGCTCCCAAATGCCTCTCTCTGTCCAGCTCTTTTGGAATACCTTTTCTCTTCCTCTTTTTAGGATACCATCTACTGATATATAAAAAAACTTACTCGCACATGAATTTCTTCATTGATAGACTCCTTTTTGTTGGTCTTTTTGACATCTAGATATCTGACCAGTGGTCCAATTGTGATTCCCTGCATTTGGAAAAATGAGTTTAAATGTTAATTATCTTTTATTAAAAACAGGAAGAAGGCAAAAGGATTTCATTTTAATGAGTTACGAAAGATCTATTACTTGTATGCAATACTACAGAGGAGGATTAAAACTCAAAAACTTAAAAAGTATTATACATCAGTTTGTTTGTTTTTAATTGGGATTATATTTATTAACATGTTTTAACTATGTGAAGTCACTGACTCATTGCCAATCTCCAAAACAGCACTCACTTGAAATAAAAGATTCTCTTTGTGAGATTCTTACCGTCTTGAAAACTCCTAATTCAACATTTTCAGGAATAAATATTTTGGGCTTCTTTTTCACTTAAAAATCACTTTCAGCTGTTCCCAATTCTTTACTACACTACTACAGATTAGCATTTAAAAAGGGGACAGAGAAACAAAATGCTTTTATCTGAAATGTTCCAGTGGAATCCAAGTACCTAGCCACAAGTGCATAGTGCCCCACTGGCACCCTAGTGTATGTAAGATATTGGTATGTGAAAATACAGAACATATGATGCAGGACCACCAGAAGATCCAGGTCTTTCAGATACAACAGTGTAAGCCAAGTGAGATAACCCAAACAACTGAAATAGACACCTATTACAAATCTGAATCATTCATTTTATTTTTCTTCAGTACTCTTTTACAAAGGATTTCAAATCGTTCTCATTGTTTCTCCAATATGAATGAAGATAAAAGTAAAAAATTCAAAATCCTTTATAGAACAGACATTGTTTTCTTTTCCATTTGAGATACACAACTAGTAGAGAATGATTCTGTGCTGAAGTGTAAAGTTAAAATGCTACTTAATTTGGAAGCATTAGGAAGTGCGTGTGGACGGAACATAAGAGATTTTTGGACACAAAGTGCCTTTTTCCCTGAATATTTTAGAAGACGCGGGTTTTCAGTAAAGACTTCTTCAAAATGTTATTTCATAATGCCTAAATAGCCCTGAAAGGGTAATTACACAGTGCAGTGACAAATCTGTCCATAAAATATGATAGCTTGTCCTAGTTCAGGCCTAAATTCAATGCAGTCTTCACTATGAAGCTTTCAGTCTCCCCTATTACATAAAAGAAATCCATTAAGAAATACACTTACTTGAATGAACACAGTGAAATATGTAACTACAAGAGTAGCAGTAATGAACAGGTTTTTTCTTGGGAAGAGATTCACAGGAAGCAAGAATGCAAGAGAGAAGCTGCTGGCTCCTCGAAGGCCACTGTAGGAAATAATGAGTTGATCTTTGAAGGTGAAGGGATATGTTCGGAACTTGTTACTGATGTAGAAGAGAGCAAATACACCTAGGAAGGGAAAAAAAAACCCACCACAATTATTATTAATCAAAGAGAAAAATGAAATATTTAAAGCAAAACAACATCTTGGCTCAGGCAGCTGTTGGCAGACTTTTCTTTCCAATTTTGGGTTCCTGTAGCTTCTGTTTGACCAACTACTGAACCTAATTTGTGTGAAATAATGTCCTAGAAAAGACCATGGTTCCTAAATGCTTGAGGATTTAAATTCACTTATGCAGTTCAGAAGTGATATTAGAGCAAAATATTTACTTTTTATATTTATGTTGCACCATTCTTCTCCAAAGTGCTCTGGAGACAAGACAAACCACTGGATGAGAGTTTTCGCTGTGCCTTGCCTTGCAATCTTTCCTGCTTTCTGCACAGTATGTGCCCAAAGTGTTTGAACAGTGCTTTACCAATAAATCCTGTGGACATGTTCACTGAAAGGCAAAGATTTTTAATCCTCAGGTTTATAATGCCTGTAATTTGCTGTTTATTTCTAAAATTTCACTTTGTTTCTGAAATTAATCAGACAGCCTGTGGCTGTGTAAGGACTGCAGCTTTAATCTATAGAGCACATTTACAAGTTTGCTTCATCTTCTATAAGAAGTATGTATCCTATGTTTTGTGCAGGAACTGTTAAATTACTGGAATAAAAGCTGACAAATACTATTTTACACAGCTGTCACAGATAAACTCAGTGGGTTACTACAGGTAAGGCCTAAATATCAGTATCCTGTTATAAAGGCTTCTGGATACCACTTTATATAAGACCTTTTTTGGCTGCTTATATCTATGCTAGACATCAGCTACTCAGACTGAGACTGTGTAGGTGAGGTATCACCCTCAGGCCAACTCTCTTTATTCAAGCTTCAGACAAAATGATGTCAGCATTTTAGCAAACAAATTTAGTTGAAAATATTTCGTCCTTCCTCTGGAAAGCTCTAGCACTCCCCTTGGTGTTTGAGAGAAGGATGGACATGTGGCAGCAAAATAGCTCTTGGATCAGAAGAACACTTTTTCTGACTTGATTGGAAGGGTATTCCAATATGGACTCTGAAAACAAGCCTTTAAAAACATAGAGGCCATGCTTCGTTCAAGATTAGCAAGAAAACATTTAATTTATTTGAATAATGTCACCTCTGCTGTTGAGTACTTGTGTCATCCTTTTATAATAGAGCTGTTCAGATGCTCATACTTGAATTTTCACATATTTCCCCCATCTACATTTTCCTGTGGTTAAATGCCTTTCTCCAGGGCTTCCAGGCTTAAAAGTCAAAGGTCTTGAAATGTGTGTGGGCTTTGAGGGTCAAGCCAACATCTTTTTTCTGCTCTCATGTTCATTTTGATGGAAGGATAAGCCACCTGAGAGATTTAAGAAACAGCTCCTTAATCTCAGATGTTTGACGCCAACACTTAGCTGGTCCCAAATGTTAGAGTACTGTAGGCTGGAAAAGACTTTTGGAGGTCCTCTAGTCCCAGTTCCTACTCAAAGCAGAGCTAATCAGGTTGGGATGCTTAAAGTTCCAGTCAAGTCTTCAATGCCTTTAGGAATGGAGAGCTAGGCCACTGTTACAATATTGGATAACCCTCATGTTAAGAAATGAGTCGCTACTGTCTAATCAGAATTTCCCGTGTCCCAGCTTGTGTCTGTTGCCTTTTGTTCTATTGCTGTGCGCCTCTGAGAAGTGTCCGACCTAATCTTCTCTCTCTTCTCTGCTCAGGTACTTGTAGAAAGCAGTAAAGCCTCTACCGTGGCCTATCTTCCCTAGGCTGCGTAGCACTCTCAGACTCTCCTTTGTACACCCAGTTCTACAGCCTCTGAGCAGGTTGGTGGCCTCTATTGCAGTTGATGCAGAACCTCCATGTCCTTCCTATACTGGGGAACACAGAACTGGAGAGAGTACTCTGGAGAAAATGCACACTTCCACCTCTCTTTTCAAAGAGAGGAAGAAACACTTCACTGGACCTACTGGCTACACACTTGCTGATGTATCCCAGGACACTGTTGACCTTGTTTGTCAAGCTTGTTGGCTTATGTTCAACCTGTTGTCCACCAGGGCAGGTCCTTTTATGCAGAGTTTTATGCAGACTTCAAGCCTATACTGGTACACGAAGTTATTCCAACTCACGTATAAATCCTTGCATGTGCTCTTCTTGAACTTCATGAGCTTCATGTCAGCCAGTTTCTCCAGCCTTCTCCAGGTCCTTCTGAATGGAAGCCATCTGGAATATTGACTGTTCCTTGCAGTTTGGTATCAGCCACAAACTTGCTTTATGTGCCCCCCATTCCATCCTCAAGAGGTCATTACTGAGGGCATTAAAACAACATTGGTCCTTGTACCGAGTTCTGAAGGATCTCATTAGCCAAAAGCTAGACCAGTATTTTGAGCCCAGCAGTCCAACCAACTCCCTTCCCACACTATCAACTACTTCAACTGGCTGAAATCGGCTCTTCTCAGTCCAAGTTTGTAATTCTGCTGCTTGATGGCTTGCTCACTCTTCTCAGGATGCTAACATCCACTGTCTCATGGTCACTTCATTTAAGGCTGCCTTCAATCCTCATATCTTCAGACATTTCTTCCTTCTTCGTGAGTGGTAGAGAAGAAGAAGTATATTCACCAGTTGATTCATCTATCAATCTCCAGCAACTATCACTTGTTTTCCCTCTCAAACCCTTTTTGCCTTCCCCTTCAGGACGCAGCTGGCCCTGATGAATCATCTGACAGATCTTGTTCATCCTCAGTACTGTAGCAGATTATGCAGGGCCAATGCCCAGACGTCAAGCCTCGGCTTTGTGTCTAAAGGGAATATAGACAAGTGCTGAAGGCTGGAAGAGGTAAATTTCTGTCCCACAGGATGCTACAGAGGGTCCTCCTTTGATTATAAATGAAGAATGGAGGAAGTAACCGGTCTCACAGATTAGAGAGTAGGAGACCTTTCCAAGAGTGGGGAGATACTGTGTGTAGAAATTGAGTAATTTCCAACAGGCTCTGTTTTCTAGCAGTTGAAAACTTCAGAGTTGACTTATGAGGAGCAGTAGCATAGTGTGGTTGGCCTACATGTGGTATGATGAAGGAAATAGAGTTCCTGTTCAGTTATCTATGAGTGCTAATTTTCACCTTTCCTCTTTTTCATTGCCTCTGGCACTCCTGGCCCAGGACATGTAGTGTTATAGCACCAGAAGTGTGGTTATCTGATTAGTAAGTTAATTACAGTGTGTGATGAAATCATTTTGAAGCCCACTTATCCAAGGGCACATAGTTAACTAAGATAAAAACATCCATAGAGGCATAATCATGGCAATATTTTAATTTTGCTTAAAATATTCTGTTCTCACCTAATCAAAATGTCTGTGCTTGGATACTGACATTCAGATTTGTTTGGGGCTTTTACCCCCTTTTTCTCCATGCGTAGATCTGTGAAATTAACTTGTCAGTAACACAAGTCTCATAAATTCATTATCAAACCGGTTATGCCAGTCTGCACAGACTTTTCTAACATACCTTTGCACCAAAGTGTTTCCCACAGAGGTGTAGAGAAGGTTGCCTGCAAAAGCTGACTTACTCAGTGTCCGCCAAATGAGGCAGAAGAGCAGAGTGAAGCAAATGAAGGCCCAGTTCCACTCATGGTTTTTCCCCACTGTAGACACTCCCATGAACACAAAAATCAGGGTCTCACTGACGCTGCTCAGCATCTTCATGAAATATTTTATAGTGGTGTAAGAGTTCTGGGAAACATTCTCCTCCACATATTTTTTCATTGTCACTGCACATGCTGTCATCCTGTATGAGGCAAAACATCAGAGGTCAGCTACACTCTGTTTTTCTTTTCATTAAAGTACAACTTCTGCCTTCATTACCCACACTCTCCATCACCAGCCTCTGACCTTCCTAATATCAAGAAGAATTTTATTTTTTCAGTATTGTTAACTATTTTGTCGGATAGTAGAGCATCTTCATTCAGCTTTACAAATCCATTTTGTGCACAGGAAGCCAGCTTTCCTGATGAGGAAGTGAGGGTATCACATTCCAGTTCAAAGTCCATTCTATCCCAAATGCCTAACACACAGCCACCAAGCACCAAATATTTGCGTCTCAAACAAAGGGCAGGTTGGTTTCGTACCAGCCGAATCGGTTGGAGGGACATGACCTGCCTCTTATGGACCTGCTGCTTTGAGGTGGTGGTGAAGGAACATGGTGGTAGTCCTATACTGGGCTCAAAGCTCCTGGCAGCTCCCTGGATGTCAGATCAGCAGGGCCAGGGTAAGCTTCAGTGGCACTCCACCCACAGTAGTCCATTGCTGTACAGCAGGGGGAAATTCAGCTGTCCTGCAGAGGTGTCCTTCCCTGCCTTTTATTTGCCCAGGGTGTGTGAAATGTGCCCAAAGAAGCAAAGATATATTTTCCACCTTTTGAAGACTAGAGCTTACTTCAGAGGCATTAGCAGCTGCCCAGCACAGACACTGGTAAGAATCACATGGAGCAGTAGTCCCTGAGCAGCTCTACTGAAGGGGGTCTCCTATTCCCCCTTCATTTTCCATAGTCATATGTAATAGATTGAGTTCTGTGCTGGCAGCATATTCCATCATCTGTCTATTTTCTACTGATATCATTTTAGTCTTTGGGGGCTTCTTGTGATGATATTTTTCCAAACTTGTGAATTCAGAGAATGCTGCCTCTTCATTAAATAACCCTTCATCTAGTTTTTGCTCATTTAATTTCCACTGAAGAAATCTCAAGGGTACTCTGGTGGAGCTGAGACATTTAGCAGGTCCAAGGACACTCTAAGACAAGGCCATTAGGCATTAATGTTTAATACTGTTGACTTTCAGAGACACATGAATAATAGACTGTCATGATCTGAGTGAAAAATGAATGAATTCCTCAATAATTCAGAAGGGTGACAATAAGTTTCCATTCCTAAACCAAGCAATAATTTCCTTAATGAAGCAGCAAGAATAATAAATCCCAATTATGTTAACATTCTTTTATTACTAATAATTTCGGCACTTTAATGAAAATAAGAAGCAAAAGAAATAAAGAGCTGTGTAGCATAGTGTAATCAATAGGCAAGGAAGCTGTATTTTCAGCAGCACAGGTAGGAAGGGGTCCGTATGGTATTACTGCTCACTACATACTAGGTCTAACCCCACTCAACTGAAGTGACCTCAATCAAAGCAAATGTGTTGGATGTGCAAAACAGTACAAGACTCATCTGTTTTGTTTAATTGATCAGAAAATGTATCTTTTATCTAACTTCTTATTTAGTATGATTAAATATTCAAGTATTGTTTCACAGGTCAACCCTGAAAAGGTTGTTTTTACAAAGCCAATTCCATGCTGGAGCTGAACAAATCGAGAGTGTTCAGCCTGGAGAAGAGAAGGCTCTGGGGAGACCTTATTGCATCCTTCCTTAAAGGGGGCTTATAAGATAGATGAGGACAAATTTTTCAGGAGAGCTTGTTGCAATAGGGCAAGAGGTAGTGGTTTTAAACTAAAAGAGAGTGAATTTAGACTAGGTATGAGGAAGAAAATTTTTGCAATGAGGGTGGTGAAACATGGGAATAAGTTGCCCAGAAAAGTGGTAGATACCCCCTCGTTGGAAACATTCAAGGTTAGGTTGGACCGAGCTCTAAGCAATCTGATCTAGTTGAAGATACTCCAGCACACTGCAGGGGTTTGGACTAGATAACCTTTAAAAATCACTTGCAGCTCAAGCTATTCCATAGTTCTATAATTCTATATTTCTATGAAATGAGGGTTTGACAAGTGAAGGTAAATAAATGCACCTGTCTGGACATCAACACCCCCACACTTCTATTTGTAAGGTTTAAACCAGTCCTTGATAAAGAGAACCCCTTTCTGGAGCACCAGGGCCTGCAAACCCTGCATGCAAGCTCAGAGCCAGCACAGGCCATACAAGGCTGCTGCCACCCACCAGCTGGGCACTGAGCCTGAGGCAGGCAACAGCACGAACTGGAGCACTTACCACCATCAAGTTCCCATTTCTTTACACTTGACCCTGCTGGTGGCATTGGAGAAACCACAAGAAAAAAAGACGAGGGCACTTCCGATCTACCTTACTGGGATCGTGCAGGTAACCAAATGGTTTTATTAAATCCTTTACTCGGTGTTTTTTATTTGATGCGTATTTCAGATTGCACAAAATGTCCAGTAGCAGAAGCTCTGCTAATGCTGAGGTAGGCGCTGAATTGCTTTTCTGGACAGACTTAACTGTTCCATTCTCTGAATTTTTTTCAGAGAGACTCAGAGAACTGGGGCTGTTTAGCCTTGAAAGGAGACGGCTGAGAGGGGACCTTATTAACGTATAGAAATACCTGAGGGGTGGGTGTCAAGAGGAAGGAGACAATCTCTTCTCAGTGGTGCCCAGCAATAGAACAAGAAATAATGGGTTTAAGTTAGAACATAAGAAGTTCCACCTCAACGTGAGGAGAAACTTTTTTACTGTGAGGGTGACAGAGCCCTGGCACAGGCTGCCCAGAGAGGTTGTGGAGTCTCCTTCTCTGGAGACTTTCAAAACTCGCCTGGATGTGTTCCTGTGTGGCTGCCCTAGGGAATCCTGCTCTGCCAGGGGGGTTGGACTAGATGATCTCTAAAGGTCCCTTCCAACCCCGAACATTCTATGATTCTATGATTCTATGATTCTATGACTGTTTGATGTAGTGTCTTTGAAATCCACCTGCCAGCAGTTTTCTCATAAATTCTCTCACACCCCTATGCCTTCCTTCTCTTCTGACTCCTTTACTGTCACAGTCCTTTTCCTTCCCGCAATACTCACTCTCTCTGCATTCACTGCGGTCAATAGACCTGCAGCGGGCACCCATGCCACCACAGCACTGTGAGGAAGCAGTCCCCGCCACTACAGCAGTATTAAACTATCCTGATCATAACAAAATACAATCAGCAATATCCGTATACAAGAACACATGTATGCATATGTGCTTGATGTTCTTGGTTATCTAGTTTTGCCCAGTTTCAGTTCCAGTGACGCCATAATTCCAGTAAGTTGTGTTAGAGCTGATGTTCAGAACTGTATACAAAAGCAAGAACTTGGACGTTCTTTACTCTGTTTTCCGTACTCATGACTTCTCATCTCTCCTGTAATCTGGTGGTGATGCTGCTTAGAAGCAAATACAGATGCAGTTATTTCAAATCATTCTCTTATTCTGCTGATCTTATCAGAGGTAGCAGCCAGATGGTGGCAGCACTAGTCATTTTACCCACAGCTTGCCGTGTTTTTTCCAGCCTGCAAAAACCTAAAAATGTTTCAGAGCAGACATGCACTCCCCTGTAGCACCTCTATGCCTACACTGAAGGTGGGTTTGCTTTTCTTAGTTACCACTGCACTTTACAGACCCCTCAGAAGCTGTCCACTGCAGATCTTTACTCCAGAGGCTAAAAAACCCCGTATTGTACCAACTTCGAGCAAATCACCTTCTGAAAACAATGCCTTTGAGAGGGCACCCAAAAACCTGTAAGGGATACTCACGCCAAAATGCCTGAGATGTAAAGGGTTTCAGCAGACAAGTATGACAGGTAGCTGAACATGAAGACCAGCAGTGGTTCAATAGCAGAAACGTTGTAGGTGAATCGAGTCATGAACGCCGAAATAAGTCCAAAGACGATGCCAAACAGCATGCCGCCTAGACCCACCACGAAGAAACGAGCAAAGCCAGCAAAGATATCAATGGATTCAATTTCTTCATACCTGTGCATCTGGGTGAAGGCGATGAAGATATTGTATAAAACCTATGCATGAAAATAAGGAGACAGCAGTCAGGTGTCTTTCTGAACCTGGCAGACTTACTCATTTGTGTGCATGTGCATAACTATGTATATACCAGAAATTGCTTTAGACAGATCAGCAAAGGAACAGTTGAAATTTCATCTCATTCTTAACAAGTCCCAGAATTAAGTATCCCTAGGAAACCTGAAAAGTAACAAAAAAAAAAAAAAAAAGGGTAGATGGCTATGTAGTAAAAGTAAAACTATGGGACACCAAATGCAATTAAAGTAACTGAAAAATACTCATACTTTTTTAGTTTTCTGAAGGTAAAGTTAACTATTGATCTTTATGGCAGATGTTGAAAGCCCAGCTGGGAACTTTACTAACCCCAGGCTCTCTGATTTAAAACCCATTTATGTTGTCTGTATGATGAGTAGATTGAACACACTTCAGTAGATGGACTCTGGAAGATTAAATGCTTTTCAGTAATACTTGACACATAAAAATCTTGAAGCATCACTGGGAATGGGAAAGGAAACAGGGAAGGGAAGAGAAAGGAAAACATTAACATCAGTTTTATATTGTCTTTAACTAGATAAATACAGCCTTTCTATCCTCACGTGTTTTGGGTTTGATGCCACTCAACTTCCTTCCCAGGAATGCCATGTCAATCTCAAACTGGGAACCAAAAGCTGTGACACTCTAAATGACCTAAAGACCCTTCACATGTCTATTTCAACTAGAAAGCTTGAAATAACAAAAATATAAGGAAAACAATGTCAGAATAGGGGGCTGAATTTGCTACATAAAATAATTTCATTTAGTTTAGAGCAAAAAAGTTTACCGCATTATCAATAATTTCTGCAGAAATTAGTGATGGAAAATCTTTCTTATATTCCGCTTTCATCCATCTTTAAAAAACTAACAGAACATTTCCACAGTAATGAACAGGGTAGTAATTAAAAGGTCTTAAAGGTTGTTGAAAGTCAGTTGATATTAAGTTCTGTCAGATCTGTTTACAAGAACTGTGTAACACATGAAAGTCACCTTTTAGTTTTCAAGAGAATTTGGGGAATATCTAAAGGTACCAACCCTCCAAAGCTGTTCTACCAAAGCACTAACTCGAAAACATAAAATGGACCAAAATAATTTGTCTTATCTGTTTTTCTTTGGTCTTTTTTCTTCATATAGTTAATTCCAGAAGTCTGTTAAGAAGATTAAAGCAGATATTTACAGGTAGAAGAGTCAAGCTCATTAGGATAATAATTATTGCCCAGCTACTATCTAATCTTAATTTGCTGCTAGGAACATATGACCTTGAGCTGTCACACACCCTGTTCTCCAGGAGGTTCATGGCTAATATTTTTGGGGGACAGAGAGAGCACAACAAAATGTTTAATGAAGGAAAATACTCAGAGCTGCTTTTTCCTGATGACTATATCAAAAATTAGGCTGCACGGTAAGTAAACCTTACTGTACTTACCATATAGTTTCAAGTTACACGGCCTATTTTCTATCTGCTCCCCCTTTCTTGCAGACTTCAACCTCTTCCTGAGACATGTGATTCTTTATAACTGATACTAAGGCATGAATCTACGCTGACTTATGAATACAGAACAGTATCCTCAGCAAATTACTACATAAGTTCCTATGTCTTTTTTCTAGTTCCTAGTGTCTATACGGAATCACAGAATTATTTAGGTTGGGATAAACCTTTAAGGTCGTCAAGTCCATCTGAAATGGTATTAAAATGGAAATTATGGAAATATGACATAATTTCCTTTTTTTTTTTTCTTTTTTGTAACATGTTTTGTAGTAGTAAACTGTTCTGTACAACATCCTGCACTGCATCATATGCGTAAGGCTCCATGTAACGCTGCTCGGCTAAGTTACATTGTGGTGCTTGTGTCAGTAAATGGAGTACTGTAGTTCTTTATATTATTAGAAAGCCCGAATCAGCTTAGGATGCCTCAAAAAGAAGAGAAGGATTGCTAGCTGGCCTCATTTAACAGCTCTGAGAATGTCGCTCTTTGGGGTTTTTTGGAGGGGACGTTACTGTGTAGTGGTGTACCACTGAGTGGCTGTTAGAGCCAAGGAGAGGAAGAGAGAGCGTGACTGTCACCCACAAGGGACCTCCCAGCTGCCTATATAATACAAACTTTGCACGCATCATCCACATCAGAAACATGGGAAAAAAAGTTTTTCAACTGATTACCTTAACCACTCTAAACATGGTCAGCTTCAACAGCAAGAGCAGAGAGTATTTCCATCCTCCTTCCTAGCACTCATACATCCCAATGGTCAAAGATTTCCTCAGTGACACCAGAGATGTAAATTCATATCTCCTCAAATAAATTAATTTTACTTAGCTATTTGTCATGCAGTATATTTCTTTAACTGTTCTGCTACTGCATATAAAAAGAAGAGGGCACCACTAGAGAAAATAGTCACCGCCACTTCAGTATTAGTAGAGCATGTTGTATAGGAATTAGCAGTGTTTCTAAAACCAAACTTCAGAGTTGAAGTAGTCAGAGGAAATACTCCATTTCTTGAGGTACACAGATGCTCAGCTCCTGTTGAGAAAGAAATGGCATGTGGAGCATAGCTTCAGATACCTGAAACACTTTCCAGCAAGATCAGGGTCCTCCACCTGCATTCAGGTTTAAATGAAATGTGCACTGGATTTCCCGGCATCTATGTTTTGAACAGGACTTTGAAACTCCACTAATGTGTGCTACATATTAGGATGTCTACTGTCTGCACTGTCCTGATGCGAACAGTCCGCTCAGAAGCAACTGGGAAAAGAATCCATTAACAGGACTTGGAGCCTTTTTGTTCCATCCACAGACATGGCCCTACTGAAGAGAACAGGAAAAAGGTACAAATGGGTAAAAAGGGTAAATTATTCACTATTGTCCCGGTCTCCTAAGTCAAAGGAATTACTCCTAAATCATCATTCTAATTCCACAGTCTGTTATTTTACCAAGTTTTTATACCAGGATATTGAATGAAATATAGGAGAGGGAGCTATTGTTGCCTCAAATGCACTACACAAGTTCAGCAAAATTCATGCCAGTATTTCCTGCTGGGAAAAAAAAATGTTAAAGCTGATAAGCAGACTGGAGAGAACTAGGGGATATTTGTATTTTAACCATCAAAAAAATACGTGTACTTAATATATCTTGGCGATATTATCTTTTTAAACACATAGAGTTAACTCAAATGAAACTCTTAAGAGAGAAACAGGGAGGAAGTGGTAAGATAAGACACCTGAGATAAACAGTTTTAAAGCCTTTAAAAAATCAAGGAGGGGTATCAAAAAGGAGAAAGGCACCTATTGGCCTCCATCCAGGCAACAAATACTTCAGTCTTCTCAAACATAAGGCCAGGAAGAGATTTTGAGAACTTGGATGCCCTGGAAATGGATCACAAGTGGGTGATACAGAGATCACAGATCCTCTTTTGTTGGAAGAGACCTTTAAGATCATCAAGTCCAACCAGTAACCTAGCATTGCCAGGTCACAACTAAACCATATTCCAAAACACCATAGCAACACATTTAAATACTTCCAGGGATGGTAAATCCACCACATCCCCGGGCAGCCTGTTCCAATGCTTCACTACTCTCAGTAATTAAATTTTTCCTAACACCCAACCTAAACCTCCTCTGACACAACTTGAGACCATTTGCTCACATCCTGTCTCTAGTTACGTGGGAGAAAAGACCAACATCCACCTCTCTACAACCTCCTTTCAGGTAATTGTAGAGAGTGATAAGGTCTTCCATCAGCCTCTTTCTCTCCAGGCTAAACAATCCCAGTTCCTTCAGCCACTTCTTGTAGGACTTTGTTCCAGACCCTTCACCAGCTTTGTTGCCCTTTTCTGGATGCATTCTAGTGCTTCAGTGTCCTTCTTGTAGTGAGTCGTCCAGAACTGAACACAGTACTCGAGGCGTGGTCTCACCACTGCCAACTACAGGGGGGCAATCCCTTCCCTACTCCTGCTGGACACATAATTTCTAATACAAGCCAGGATGTTGTTGGCCTTCTTGGCCACCTGGGCACACTTGCTGCCTCCTGTTCAGCCACCTGTCATCATGTGTCAGCAGGAGCTGACAAACGGATTGCAACACAACTGCTGTGAGAAGAGCCCCAAAGATGAGGGCACATGGGGAAAAGGGAACCCTCAGTGGGATAGCCAACACTCCCCATGTATAGCCCTTTCATCTCTTCTGCTAACACACCTGGTGTTTCTGAAGAATAAATACCACTGGTTTTAAAGGCTTTCTGACACTACACATTTATGCTGTAACAGGATCCTGACTGAAAGCTCATGTAAACACCATCATGAGTTGGACCCACATCATAAATAACAACTGGTAACAAAGGGAAGATAAGGTAGAGAGCCAGTCAAAAATAACAATAAAAGTAAATGAAAGAAGTTCTTCCAGACTGAGGGAGTGGTATTACTTTTTGAAGTCTGCACTTGAAGGAACCAAAAAGCTAAGTGGAAGTGATAGATGTATTGGGGATTTATTTTTTTTGTTTACAACTGTAACACATAAGCAGTTTGCATGTGAAGTTAAGTAAGATTTGTCCTTTAGCCTACATCAGCCCTACATCTCAGATTCACCAAGAAGAATGATTTGTGATCAATAGGCTGTGGCTGCAAGAAATTACTTCTTTCCTTTTCCTCTTTGTATTACTCATAGCTGCATTTGTCCCATGAAGCCTTTCAGCAATGAACTCTGTACAGATTTTACAAGTCTAAGTTAGGCTGTTCCCCTGTGTATAACAGTATCTGAATAGTTTTTATGTGTTTTAGATTCCTGTGATTTAAATTCTGTAAAGATCTTATCTAGCAAAACTCCGTAAACTGCAGTTAACTTGCAGCATGTGAGCAGTCCTGTTGGTTTCTGAGCAATGGATTTCCTCCTTGAAAAATATACATGTTCTAAGTGTTTTTGACAATTTTGGTTACAGATAGAATTTCAGGTTACTTTATGTTTTAGTAGAACTAATGAGAAAACAGCTCTGTAAAACCACTTTTTTCTTATTAAAAAAAAAAAAAACAACCAACAACACAACAAACAAACAAAAAACAAATAACAACAAGCAAAAATCTCTTTTATTCCAGAAGCATTGTTCCTGGACACTTGAGATGAATCAGCTAAGAAAGATGAACATTCATCAGATGTCATTATTTTCACTGATAGACTTACGCAGAGTGAGTAGTGACTTTTGGAATGCTTTTGTAAGGTCTCTGAGGAACTTCCTAGGAAGGACTGCAGGAAGAAATGTGGCCTCCAGAGGTTGTCCACATCAGGCTTTTTTATTTTTTTTTTGATTTTTTTTTTTCAGAGGGCTCTATAAAGCATGTGCCAAAACAGGGTCTTCTATATTGGTAACCCTGCTGCCTTCAGTCTTTAGGCAGTATAGTTTTCTGTTTATTTGCATGCACGCTGTCAGGAATGTTTCTAGGTCCTACATTCATGCTACGAGCAAAATTGGCTGTGGCTTATCCATTGACTTCAGTGAATGTAAGAGCAAAATGTGATTTCTAATGTATATGTGTATGCTTCCCTCTTCCAACAGCTCTAAACAAATGTATTTTTGAAAGACTTAATATAAGATGTAGTCTTTAAACACATTGAAATTGCTTGTGCGCAATGGAATGGGGTATCCATAAAATAAATAATGTGTCTAGGATCAGCTCAGCGCTTCTCTTGTTCTGTGCCCAATAACCCTACAAGCCACAAATGCCCAAAAAGGGTAAGACAGGAGCAGAACGAAACTCACCACAGTTATGCCATCATTTAGCAATGACTCTCCAAAGATCATCATGTAAAGCTGCTCGTTAACAGAGGCTTCTTCAAAAACTACCAGAGCCGCCACAGGATCCACAGCTGAAATCATGCTGCCAAAGAGCAGGTTCTGCAGCAGGTTCAGGTCGGTCAGGCCAAAGGCTTCGATCTGACAGATTGCATAGAGGGAGAGGCCAATCCCAAATGAATTTAACAGAGATCCCAGCACAGACCACCACAGGATGGACCCAAAGTTTTCAAAAAATGGTCGAGTTGGCATGAAATAGCCCTCCTCTAGGACAATTGGAGGAAGGAGATATAAGAAATAAATACTCGTATTCATCACCGGTGGAGATTTGTGATCAGAAGCAAAGATGATCACTCCTACTAGTGCTCCAATGGCAATCAGGATGCAGCTTTCGGGCATGTGTCTTGGTAATCGGTGATAGAGATGGAAACCTTGAATAAAACATTAGGGTGTTATTCAAGTTTAAATTAACATGATGCCAGGCAGATCTTTTGCCTTCCTTTGAATATTTTGTCTTCAGGTAGCCAGTTTATTCATAGGATTGTGAATGTAAAAACAGGTAGTACTTTTCCCTTCAAAATTAATCATTCCCAGACTTATATCACTAAAGCAAGGGAAGATTTTGGCCATGAATCTCTTCTCTCCCTGCCCCTCAGCTCTCAATTTCCGAGTAAGTGTGCCTGAGTCTAAGCTCCATTTCTATGAATGCAGAAACCTCTTTGAAAAGAACTCCAAAATTTGGTAATAAAATATCCTTCAACAATCCTTGCTGCCCAACCACTACTAATAAATTTTTGAGGCACAGTATTGTCCCTTCTTATCAAAGAGACCCCTACCCCTGGCTGCAGGTTCAAAGGAAGGTCCTCCCAGTGCTGAGGAGGGTCCCTGGATGCAGAGCTCCCACTGGATTTGGGGCAACCAGGAACATGGAGAAGCCCAAGGGAGCAAGCAAGCAGCTCAGATGCCACAGTCTGCTCAGCTGTTCCCACTTCCAGCATGTTGCTGAAGCATTGCATGGACTCCAGGTGATCCACAGACATAGTGGATGAGTACTCACGAACAACAAAATATCCAAAGCAGTAACATAAGGCTTTGTACAAGCTGATTAACCTTGTTTTTCTAGGAAAACTGCTAGGTAAGCAGCATTTTGTAAAGAACTTTATGAGTTAGTTTACTAAAAAAACCAACATTTTCAGCAGAGCTGAAAGAACTAACAGCAGTCATGAAATACCTGAGAAAATAATGCATCCTAAGGGATTATTTTCCCTCACTAGAACATAGGCTGAGTCTATGCTAGCAAATTAAGCAGGCCAAAGACTTTTCCAAGCAGAAAGGTTCAGTTTGCATCCATACAGCAAATTCTGTTCCAAATCCCAGCAAGAAGTGGTCATATTCAAACTACCTGTGGGAACAGATCTTGGTCCATGTTCTGTCTGGGCGTACAGATATATAGCCAAGCTGTTTTAGAGGAAAAGGGCTACACTTACCATGCAAATGTTGGGGGTGTGAATCTTCTCCTGCCCACCTTGATGTACTACGACTGCAACTGCATTCATCTAATTCTTCCCATTTGACATGGATACTGATACCAATATTGAGATATTGTCGAGCAATGGCTCATCTAGTCATTGCGAATGAGAGGTGAGTCTACTAGAAATGTAAGGAGTTTTTCAGAATTCACGGGAATGAGAATAAGGCAGATTAAGAAACCTATAAATTCAATGGCTGTGTCTCCATGCCTGAAGTTAGGTCAGACTTCACTCACTAAGTCTAGAAGCTAATGCCACGACCGCATTTCTGTGACCCTCAAACTATAAATGTTCAAAAGTAGAGGAAAAATATTTTTATGAAATTTTAAATAGTTTATTTAGGCAAACTATTTGTTTGTACCAAAAGCTATGTTAAGATCAGAACTTTACTTTTTTAATTAAAAAAAAATAATGTTCAACTCTTCTGTCAGGTTTAGAGGACAAGGAGATTGCTTTGCCTTTCAAGATCTTGGAAATGTTTCACAGCCTGAAATCTTGAAAACTAGAAAGAAGATAATACTCGAATAAGACACTGAAAATTTTTAGCAGTTTGGGAAACTTCTTCCCTGGGTAACCAGATTATTCAGACTCTTTCTTCCAAGTAGATTTGAAGTCAACAACTCCATACTTTTCATCAAAATAATAGTTTGAAAACTCCCAGCTAAGGAACAAGTCTGCTTGGGAGGCATCACACAGCTCTTCTGAAGTATCTACTTCTTGCTCACAAGAAGAATGTTGAGTAGATGTACCATATGGCAGATCATGTGTTTTTATGGATGATGAATAAAGAAATTGATCAATATGCTCATTGCTGATGCCATAACAAAAAATTAGATTTGTGATTTTTGGTTTGTTATTGCTATTTTAACAGTGAAGATGATTGTAGGGATTAGATTGAGATCATCATGAAACTGGCAAATAATGGTTAGTGGTAAAAAATTATTGTCAATTGTGTGACTATGACATGAAAAATATTTGTCTTCACGCCACTTCCAGCCTGTTCTGTAGTAATACTTGAAAATCCCATGAGAAGATCAAAAGGATAGGGAGATCACATGTGCAGCTCTACACATTATTGTCATCTTCATTTATTTGATATTGCTGTGTTAATTCTGAATGATGAAAATAATGTCAGTCCAGCCATGCAAACATGTAATACACATGATGAGCCATTTTTGCTGTGTTAATTGTAGTCCCTACTTCTCCATGAGTTGCCTTTCTTCATTCAGATACCTGCACAGAGCTGTAACGGAAGCTAGATGTGTTGGTACATATTCAAAAGGCATTTATCCATTCTACACGTCCGGTGACCTGCGACCTCTTAGACTCTCAGTCCTTTCCTCTGGTATTACTTTCTGAGCAACTTTAAACAGGAAGCATGTAGAACAAATATTCATAGGAAAATGTTTCCTATTATGCACACAATGGAAGAATTCTTCCCACTTATCTCCCCCAAATTCAACATACTTGAAGTCTCTGCCTGGTGTTACTGATTTCTACAGCTATTGAAGGTTATAAATCCTGGTATCTTGTGATGTTTAAAGACTAGAAAAAGGGGTCGACATCACAATGTAGGGGAGTTCCACTGTTACTTATTAGCATAAACAACCCAAGAGACGTGAGGTTTAGAGGTCATATATTTACTTAAGTTGGAAGCATTCAGAGGTGGAATTTTGTCATTGTCAGGTTAATGAACACACCTGTTCTTTCAAGTAAAAGCAATCCCAGCTACAAAAATGCATGGAAGATACTTGGTTGCATGGTATAGCTTTAAATTCTTACTGAGATAGAAGAACGCAAGATCTCCTTTTCTACTTACCTATTTTTGCAAGAGAGGCAAGGAGGATCCAAAGAGTGACTTCATAGGGAATTTGCACATAGTCATAGTCCACTGTGAAAACCTGTAGCCTTGTGTCTTGCAAATTGTCAACATCACCCCCATGATCAGGTTCATAGTGAGGCAAGAAACTCTTGCTCAGGTTGGGTTCATCCACATAAGCAGCAGCAGAGCAGCATACCAGACTCAACAGCGACAGCAACCAGTTCCATGTCTTTGCATGTGCAAGAGCGGCAGAGCCCATGTCTGGGATTGCAAATATTTTATTACAGGTACAGCGTGTAGTGGTTGCGTGAAGGTATGCAACACTCTGCCTGTTTGTTCACGTTGCTCGTAGCCACGGCGGCTTCTTCCTCAGGGCTGCTTCATTTGCCTATTAGAAGTCATTTAAAAAGCCCTAATGTGCCTGTCTTGTTCCTTGTGTTACAGACTGACCTGGAGTTTGTATGAAGATACCGGTTCTGCAGGTTCCGCCGCCCCAGATAAACCTTGGCCACCGCATCACCCTGTTAAGGAATAAAAAGCTCTTTCCAACTATATTATTTAACCAGCCACTCTGATTTTTTTTTTTGCTACAATCAAAAAAAAAAAAAGAAAAAAGAAAAAATGAAAAACTGCATTGCACAGCACTCAGGCAGCAAGTGCAGCACGAGTAAACAGCATCAAGTGGGAGAGACGGTGGGCACCCTGGGCAGGCAGGAGGACCTGCTCCGTACTTTCCTTTCCTGCCCTCACTCCCTGTCTGCCTCCCCAGCGCAACTGGCACCTCAATACCACACTGGCGGTGCTCAATGGTCCTCTCTCACCTGGTGACTAAACTACTTGGTGTGTAAATAAATGGACTCTGCAGAGCTTTCTGTAGGGACATCTGGTGGGGGACCACGCAAATTGCGTCCTCATTTAGGAACGTGTTCCCTCTCAAATGCAGGTACGTAACTTAGCACATTCCAACGGCAGAGAGGTCTGAATCACATCACATACCTAAAACTGGAACTCGAGTTTTCTTCTATTTGACATTTGCTTTATTCATGCCAGCAAGGCATTTACTGGACAACCACAATATTCTCCAGTGTTCACTCTTATGGAACATGTTTTTTAAAGGTCAGCCTCTTCTCCACAAAAATGGCCTAACACTAAAAGTGTGCTAGGATAATAAAGTGTGCATAATAGTGTTAATTATACGCTGCTAAAGCCTGTGTTACACACGTTAGAAGTGAGTAAATTTTATTTATTGACCAATAAAAGTGAGGAGACTCACTTCAGAGCAAGTAAGACTGCAATGGGGAGAGGTGCTGCAAAAATAGGGCCAAAGAAAAGCTCTTTTCTGAGGCTTTTCCAAAGCTTTTTCAAAGCCTGAGCAAGATCTGCCGAGGGGGCTACTGCCGCTGTTTACAGCTCGTTGGACGGGATTTGAGGTGCTCCACTTTAATCAAGGAGTCATGGTGGCAACTCGGCAGCAGAGAACTGTGCTCCCAGCACCCACCCAAAGGGATATTGGCGTTCAGGTCACAGGCTGTGAGGAATGTCACAGTTTTTCACTGGTAGTTGGGAGCAATCCTGAGGACAGCTATGTGAGATGCGAGCAGGTTGATGACCTTCTAAGCCTGGTGGCGAAGCTTCAGAATGAAGTGTTGGGGCTTAGGGAGGAGGTGAGTAGGTTAAGAAAAATTAGGGAAAGCGAGAGGGAAATTGACAACTTCCATAATTCAGTTGTGACAGAGATGAAAGAAGAATTGAAGAGGTTAAAGAGGATCAGAGGATCAGTCCAACCCCTCTGCTAAAGCAGGATGGCCTAGAGATCATTACACAGGGTTACATCCAATTGGATTTTGAATATCTCCAGAGACAGAGACTCCACAACCTCCCCGGGCAGCCTGTTCCAGTGCTCTGTCACCCTCATAGTGAAAAAGTTTTTCCAAACATTTACATGAAACTTCCTGTGTTAAAGCTTGTACTCGTTGCCCCTTGTCCTGTTACTGGGCACAACTGAAAAGAGTCTGGCTCCATCCTCCTTACACCCACCCTTTAGATATTTATAGACATTAGTAAGGTCTCATCTAAGTCTTCTCTTCACCTGGCGAAATAGTCCCAACTCTCTCAACCTTTCCTCATAGGAGAAATGCTCCAGTCCCCCAACCATCTTTGTTGCCCTCCTGCTGGACTCTCTCCAGCAGTTCCCTGTCTCTCTCTTGAACTAGGGAGTCCAGAACTGGGCACAGTTCTCTAGATGCTGCCTCATCAGGACAGAGCAGAGAGTGAGGATGACCTCTCTTGACCTACTGGCCACACTCTTCTTAATGCAGTCAAGGATACCATTGGTCTCCTTGGCCACAAGGGCACATTGCTGGCTCATGGTTAACTTATTGTCCACCAGGAGTCCAAGATCCTTCTCCTCAGGGCTGCAATTAAAGAGAGTTATTTAAAATTCATTTAAAATATAAAGAATTTGGATTTGTCCCACTGGACCTCACAGGCAAATTAAACTGTAAGCTTCCTCTAGAGTTCCCTTTTTAATCTTTTTCTAAAAAACAAATATTAAAATATTCCAAAAGAAATACAATGCAAAGGACAAAACATTCACATGACTGTCTCAACATCACAGCAAAAGTATGTAATAAATATAATAAAATAATAATAATTTATGAAAGATAGCTCACATTTACAGCTCTGTACTGTGCTACTGCGGGGCTGCAGCACTATCACACTGCATTGATTCTCACTGTTTCAAGTGAGCTATTGCTGACTGCAGTGACAGTCCCCAGTGCTCTGCCGATGTCTTTTATAATCACATTACAATTCCTGAGCCTGCTGTCATCCCTCTGTGAAACTTCTGCTATCGATATACCAGGTTGAATAATCTTTGGAAAAAAACCTTTAGGTTGCAATTTCCTGACTTCTTAGTAGTTTTCACTGGCATGTGGTAAAGCATATATTTCCAGAACTTCTTGTTTGGAGAAGCAGAAATAGAAGACTTCCAGGTAACGACTGGTAAAATCCGAAGAGATTTCTTCACTACTGGAGGCAAAGTCTCTGGCTCTTGGAAAGCCTGAAACTTTACTAATACCAGTTTGATCTTTTTGTCTTCCAATGCACAGTTCACCGCTGCCTGCAGTTCAAAGATACTTGGTCCGCTGACATAGGCTGGGGTCAAAATAATTATTGCTCGTCTGCTTTGCTTAATAGCTGTAACAACTTCATCTGTGTATGCTGGAGAAGAAATGATGGTTGTTACTTCACTTCTATAATGGGCTTTTAACCTTAACAATTCCTTTGTCAGTGGCTAAAACCCAGAAATAAGGAAAACAAACAAAAAAAAAGGGATGCTGAGCAATCACATAACCCATAGAAATGTGTTTACTACTAGAGATTATCACAAACATTCTTACGCAGCTGCGACAACACAGCTTGCTAATAAGGAGGTGGAAGGCAGAGCTGAGACTTCAATATACTTTCTTGCTACTCAGACAGGATCTCAAGCAACACTTGGACTTGCCTTTTTCTCACCCAGGGACAAGTACTGAGGGTTTTCTAATTACTGCAGGTAGCAGTGACTCAAGTTACTCAGCAAGTAACTGCTGAAATATTTGGGGTCGTCTGTTCAGGGAATGGAGTCTGCTGGCAAAGAAATTCCTGGACAAGAAGCTTTGTCTCAGCCTAGTAACTGCTCAGTGACCGCACTCAGGCATCTGTGTGCCTCAGGTGCAGGGGCCGAACATAAAAATCAACGTATGGTGAGATTTGAGCAGAAACACCACTTGCAATTTTATTAAGAACTGATGATTTTCTACCATCCACAGGGACCTTACCTCCTCCTGGAAGAATATCTCTTTCAAGAATGCATAGCCTATATCCATATTTATTTTCCAGCATGTCTGGAAGAAGCTCCAGGGCAAATTTTTCCTCACTAATTAGAGCAGAGTCACTTTCAGAAGAGTCCGGTTTTGCATAGGACACAAACGCGTCAAATTCTTTGCCATCTAAAATAAATAAATGAGGAATACTATGTACATTAACAATGTATGAAACATTCAGCTTTTTTCTTAATTCTCAGTTTCCATTTATAACTATTTAATGGACACAACATAAACCTGAAATTATGACCTATTCATGAAGTACACCTAACTAGTTACCCAAAGCCAAGCCCTACTCCTCACTGTCTTGCAAATTTTGTAGTTTTACACTACCAAAGTAAATGAAGAAGCTACAGATGATGACTGCGAAGAAGTTTAAATTAGGCATTTTCCTGTATGTTCACAAACATGGTCCACTTTTCACCAGTGGAACATCTGGCCCCTTTCAGGCAAAATCCATGTTGTACAGAACGATTACCAGTATTTTTGATCATTTGCTCAGCTGTTTAGTGCAGAGTCCTACTGCAGCGTAAGCTGAGAATCTCTCCAGATTTCACTATACTGTCTACAACTTCACTGCATGGAAACAGACACTTCTGTACAGTACAGGCACCTAAATAACGATGTTGAATATCACCTTGTGCTTCAGTGTTAGCCTTCTGATTTCTGTCCCTAGATGTAAGAGTACGATCACAAACCTTGAGCTAGACCCATCAGGTTCCCACAGGATCTAGAAGCGTCAACATGGATTCCAGAGAGAAAAAGAAACATACATGGAAAGCTAATGACATTCTTGTGCTGGGGTTGTTAACTACATTCAGAACCAGCATGTGGCAGAACGTATGTCATCAAAATATAAGTGTGCCGTTTAGGTTTAGAGGCCAAGGATGTGATTAGACAATACACATTACATCTCAGCTCCTCCCCTCTGCTCCTGGTTACACACTTCTACCAGTTCCTTCTGCTGGTGCTGAAGCTCTTGTGGCAACAGAGGAAGCTGATTCACTTGGCTCGCTACTCTGCCACGCTGAGCCAATTTGGGCCCACAGAAGTGAATCATCAACAGCAGGCATGCAACAGTAGTGTGAGACTTGAAGGTGGGGCAGTGGGTCACTAGGTTGGTTTAGCTGAACTTCAGTCCAACTGCACCCTGAATTGAAGTTCCTTTGAAAAAAAGTTTTTAAATGACAATAAACTGCACTACAAGACAGATATTCCTTGTTTCACCCACAAAGGTCACTACAATCTTATTAGACGATGACCATCAATAAATACATCATTGATTTCCTTTATAATATTACTATTACAATAGCAAGATAAAAACACCTGGAAAATGTAGAGTCTAGGAGTTTTTTGGTTTTTTCCCTAGAATTGTGCAAAGGACAGTTACAACCTGAGGAATTTTTGGCACAAACATTTAAGATACTCAAACAATAAGACATGTAAAATACCTGTATTAAGCAAAGTGACTGAATGCATGATGTGTAAATATTAGTATGACAGCTTCTGCATTTTTCTTTCTCCTTGTGAAAGAAGGCAATAATTTTAAGAGGTATATCTGAATTGGCTAAGAGGGTTAGAAAGGCTTAAGAAAAAAATGTGTCCTTAGTGTTTTCAATGACAGAACAGGAGAGTACAGAGATGATGGAGACAGATTCTTCTCTGAGGTGCACAATGGTAGGAGAGGAAGCAACAGACACAAGATTCAACAAGGGAAATTCTCCTTAGATGCTAGTGAAGCGGTTGCACAGTGAGACTGGTCAAACACTACAACACACTGTCCAGAGGGGTTGTGGATTCTCTGTCCACTAGGTCCTGAGCAACCTGTCCTAGGTTGGCTCTGCTTTGAGCAGAGTGTGGGATCAGGTGGCTCTTGGGGGTCCCTTCCAACCTTATGGGATTGTATAATTTTCTGATTTTGCACCAAGAGAGATGGAGGGGAAGAAACAGCAAAATTAAGTCATAACTGCTGTTTTGTTGTTCTGCAAGTAAGCCCTTTCAGACCCCCAATAACTTGATATGTATTCACAGGAGATGAGAAGCACATAATCCTGCCGGTGGGAATGCATTTTATGGCCAATCATTTTAGGCATAAAACTGTCGGGGTGGTCTGCACACTGCAAATTGTGCTGTGTCCATGCGGTACCTGGAAGTCAGGGAGCTGAGGCTGCCCCAGTAGAACCCAACAGTGTCTTCAGCTTCAGTGCACAAATCTTGGCAGGTTTGTCTCTGTCCTACTGACAGAGGTGAGCTAAGGGGACTTTCCAGAGGTTCTTCAATCAATTGTTACCAAACTGAGGGGAAATTTTGAGTGATTTCCCAAAGACCTTTTGCCAACCACCTCAGGTCTCACAAAAATACTTTCCAAAGGGCCGTTAATTGTCTCATTGAGTATATATTTATAGATAACTAGATACAGTTATTTCACACCCTTATAATCTACATATACACATGAAAACACAAAAGCAGACTCAGACAGCTGTATCTCAAGTTGCATCAAGACTCAGGAACTTTTAGAAGAATTTCCTTGGGAATATACTATCGGATTTCTTTCAACACATGTAAGAAAACTATATATTAAATTCTTTCAAGTAAGCACTCTCATTTCTGACACGTTTTTACACTGTATGGAGGCCCATTTTAACTGAGACAATGTGGCAGTGCTACTATGGAGATTTGAAATATAAAAAGCTGATTACTCTAGTGTCAATGTCAAGATGTTCATCATAATTTTTAGAAAGGAAGAATGAATATTTCCCAGATGTACACTTCTCAGTTAGTTCCCCTAAATCATCTTATTTCTCTCTTTTTTTAAAATTTTTTCTTATTATTTGTCTTCAGGGAAAAACACGATAGAATCAGAAGTCCTTCACTTAGTTCTGCAAGAGAATTTGATTCTTGTCCACAGGTTCTGTTGGAAACTTTGAGACAATGAGGTTAAATTGTTGGACATGCTTTATTATTCCCTTAAAAGGGAATGCCAAAATTCAATTTCCAACTCTAATGTTCTATGGATAAATTAGGGATTCTGTAAAGACTAACTGTGACATTTCAGCTGGTGTTAGATATTTCCTCCACAATGCCTGGCTTTTTTTCCACCTGAATCCATTGAGCGTCTTGATAGCTTTGACAGGTTTTGTATTGGCTCAAAGAGAACAGCTTCATTAAAAGAATTTAATTAAATCATTAAGTCACACAGCATTAACCCACATGACAAAAGGCAGTAGAAAAACTGGGGAAAATTAATATTATACCATGTTTCTTACCTCCAGTAGCTTCGTTGTGGGCCAAATAAGTTCGGTACATTAGCACTATTTCAATCCAGTGCTGGTAAATAAAGGCAGTGCACAGAAAGAGTGCAAATAGAGTAGAAATGGCACTGTATAGTACATGTAAGAGAAACACTGTAGAAAGAAAAAGGTCTGTCATAACTCAGGCTCTCCAAAATAATATTGACACTTAGATGAAAAATTCAGTCCAGAAATGGAGCAAACCATCTCAAAATCTTCATTCTTGTCCCACTGGCAAAATTTAATGAAGTTAGGAATTCATTTAGCTGCAAATCTTAGTCTACAGTTTCAGTCTACTCTCAGGGTCCTTTTTTAATGGTATCTCCAGAGCTGCACGCAGTGCCCTGTTGGAGATTTTCTACATCATTCCAATGGTCATAGAATCACAGAATATGTTGGGTTGGAAGGAACCTTTGAAGGTCATCTAGTCCAATGCCCCTGCAGTGGGCAGGGACATCTTTAACTAGATCAGGTTGCTTAGAGTCCTGCCAAGCCTGACCTTGAATGTCTTCAGGGATGGAGTCTCCACCACCTCTCTGGGCAACCTGTGCCAGTGTTTCATCATCCTCATAGTAAAGAACTTCTTCACAATGTCTAACATAAATCTACGCTGCTCTAGTTTAAAACCATTGCCCCTTGTCCTAGCGCTACACATCCTTGTAAACAGTTTCTCCCTGGCTTTCCTGTAGCCCTCTTCAGGTACTGGAAGGCCACTATAAGGTCTTCACAGAATCACAGAATCACAGAATGTCAGTGGTTGGAAGGGACCTCAAAAGATCATCGAGTCCAGCCCCCCCACCAGAGCAGGATCACCTACAGTAGATCGCACAGGAACACGTCCAGGAAGGTTTTCCCAGAGCTTTCTCTTCCCCAGGCTGAACAGAACTAACTCTCTCAGCCTGTCCTTGTAGAAGAGGTGTTCCATCCCTCTGATCATTTTTGTGGCCTCCTCTGGACCTGCTCCAACAAATTCATGTCTTTCTTGTGTTGAGGGCTCCAGAGCTGGACACAGCACTGCAAGTGAGGTCTCATCAGAGCAGAGCAGAGGGGCAGAATCACCTCTCTCGACCTGCTGGCCACACTTCTTTTGATACAGCCCAGGATGCAATTGGCCTTCTGGGCTGAAAGTGTGCATTGTTGGCTCCTGTCCATCTTTTTGTCCACCAGTACCACACATCCTTTTCTACAGGGTTATTCTCTGTCACATCATTCCCCAGCCTGTATTGAGAACGCAGATTGCCCCAACCCAGGTGCAGGACCTTGCATATTTCCTTGTTGAACCTCATGAGGTTCACATGGGGCTATCTCTCCAGCTTGTGCAGGCCCCTCTGGAGGACATCCCATGCCTCTAGCTTATCGACCTCACCACTCAGATATCATCTGCAAACTTGCTGAAGGTGCACTCGATCCCACTGTGTCATTGATGAAGATATTAAACAGTTCAGTCTCCATTGTGTTCAGTAGTTAACTTCCACACTGATTCTGATTTTGGCCTTTTTTTTGAAAACCTGCCACATCCGTATCAGTTATGGTAGCTTCTCAGAAACATGCATACTAAGGACTGAGGAAACAAACAGCAATGTCCTATGAAAATCAAGGAACACCATTGCTTACAGCAGTCACTTTGCTTCAGTTTAGTCAGTCACCTATCAATATTCAGAAATGCTACTCTCCTTTTCTTCCTTCCAGTTACTCTCCAGCTTCCACTTGCCCCACCTGCCTGCAGTAAGCCCCCAGATATCCCTGTCCATCCAGGCAGTCCTCCAAATAATGTGCTTTTCTAGACATCTGACAAATTGTCCCTTCCAGCTTCAAGAGACTTCTGCAGCCAGTTAAAAAGCCAGTGTCAATTGGGAATGAATTTGTAGCAGTGAGTAAATCGCAATGTGTCTTCAAGGGTAAATAGTAATCCATCAATAGTTTTACCTCTCTGCTTTCTTTTCAGCTGGATCACCCCAGTGGCATTCCCCACCAAATTCTCAGCAAAGCACGTGAAGTTACTTCTGAGGTCCCTTTCAGTAACTTCTTTCAGTTTTGCAACATTAAGAAGTATGTGTCCCTTTAAACCTTTCGCATGAATGCTAAGAAGAAAAAAATACATTTGTCCATGGTACCTTAGTTGGTCATTCACGCAATCACCAAATATTTTAAATACAAAGAAAGAGGAGCTTGCAACTTCTTAACATTCAGCTTGAACTTTTAACAGTGATGTAGTATTCTGGTTTGGAATTTCCATTTGGTTTTTATGTTGTAAAAAGATACTAACATCAAAGGTCTGTAGACTAAAAGGTTTATTCTTAATTCATCAACGTAGCTAAATACTTAAGCACTTGCTTAATTTTAAATATACAGCCTCCTTTGACTTCTATAAAATTATTCGTTTTTTTCTAAGATGTAAAAAAATCCCCTGCGGGAAATGCACGGAGATGACACTTCAAAAAGCAGTCCTAAGAGACGACTACCTGGGCAAAATGCCTGAGCAGCACAGCCTCTTGCACAGGGGCAAAAAGCCAAAGGAGATGGTAGGCAAACAGAATAAGAGAGATATAAGGGACAGATGTATAGGAAATGAGGAGGTAAGAGAGGAGTCCCTTTGGGGCTGAGCAAGGGCTGTGTGGAACATACCTGCGTCTGCAATAACTCAAGAACACCCAGGGTTTCTGAGTCTCAGAATTTCTCTTTGAAAGAGAAGTACAGGCATTTCTGGGTGGTCTGGAAGGCACATCAAATCATGACACTGCAAAAGACAGTCTAACTTCACCCTGCCTCTATTAACTCAAGATACACAGGCAGAAGAATGAGGAAGGGTTAAACCTGTACTGAAAGTCCATTGGGAATGTTTTATTCATTTGTGTTTCTAAAAAATTAAACAAACAGAAACTTCATGCGTGCGGAAAGATAAAAACTTGCTAAGAACATTACAAAGTTACACATTCAAAAGTTAGGAACATCCAATTTCTGGTCTACCTCAAGAGTTTGTGTGCATGTTTGCGAGCTATTTTGCCATTTGTTATTTTTTCTTGTATGACTCCTATTAAGAAATGGATTTTAGCAGTGACATCAGGGCCTTTGCTTCCCTTGGTGTACAGAAAAGTTTCCCCATAAAGATGGCTCAGGGCTGTGTGGTGACAGACATGCTTGCCTGTGCTGCATCCACTATGTCTCTTGCCCAAGTTGGACGCTGCATAAGTGAAGGAGACGAGGCTGTAAGGGTAGGAAAGGGAAGCGTGGTGACTGTTTGGGTTGTCCCCAAGTCAAGGGAAACTTTTTCCCTATGTTTCTTCTCTGCAGAGTTTGGTTAATTTTTTCCGGGGAAGACTCCTGAAATTCAGTGTCTTGAAGTTCAGTGGTGCAAGGCCTCAGACTGACTCGATAAATACACTCCAACACCTGAAGCATTCAAACTCCTTTCAAGGTCCACGGTACTGTTTTATTGATCTGGTTTATTCCCCACTCGGAGACAGTTAGCTTCCAAAGAGAGACTGTGTGAGTTTCTAGCAGGGCACTGCAGAGGGAATACTTGAAAACAGCTGATGCAGGCAAAGGCAACTAAGCACCACTCATACTGAAGCTGTCCATGAGCTAAAGTTTTAGGAGGAAGAGTTAAGATTGCATAGAAAGTTTGGGTTCTTGACTTTATAGCCATCAATATATGTTTTTATGTATGAAGTACTCATGCCTTTTACACACTCATGGACATACACGGGCATATGATGAAGAACAGAGCCTTCTGAGTTTTTTCAGCAAAATATATTTAGTAAAGCTATTGTAGAAGGCTTTTCACGGTTGCAGACTGTAGTAGTAACCTGACCGCTGGGTTTTTTCTTACCTTGTTTCCTGATTCAGTTCCTCATTTATATTTTCTTTGATGTTTCTTTTCCATGTTACCCTCATCGGAGAAAATCTTTCAAACCCAAACTGTACACGACATTCCAATTCAAGTGGATTTCCTGGAGCAAATTAGCACAGGAAAACCATGCACAGAGGTCACCAGAATATTTTTCTCTTAAGTAGCCCATATAACACTTGCTCTTTTCTTTAATATACACAAAGCCATATACCAAGAAAAATCTACATTTTATATAAAATTCTCATACTCCTAGAGAAAAAAAAAATTGTTTTGCTTCATCAAGTTCTATCATTATCTATCAATATGTCATTTAAACATTTTATTTCACTTTCAGATGAGGAATCAAAACTTACCAAGCTCTGCTTCGAGGATCACCACACCACTGGGATACAAGAAGTTTGGTGGATGGACAGTGTTTTTTGCTGCAATTAACAGAAATACTGTTAATAACTATAATGCTATTAACAGTGCAGAAGACCACAGAAAACATTCTTTTTCAAATGTTAAGCAGAATTTAGACACCTATGGCCAGAGGATGATCTACAGTTGTTGAAGCATCTGAGAGTGCACAACTAAGGGAGTTTTGACCACAAAATTTACATAGTTACTTAAAGACCTTCTATCTCAGTTACTCTGAAGCATTGCCACCTTACATGAGCTGAGGAGCTCAGCATCTATCCTGCACTTAAAATCTATTTAGAATTCAGAAATAAAGGCTGCCCTTACAAAACCCCTTGGAGGACACAATCTTCATACTAGTTCCCTGCCAAGCCTCATTTCATGCCCAGTAAACACACGTACAGCACACACACAAGCACAGGTACCTGCATTAAAATAACCACTTTTCTCAAAACAAGTGCTACCAAAGGGCACAGATAATGACATCCATGCTTCATACCATCTACTAAGCAGCTACCGAGCCTCCGGAAAAACAGTCTGAAAGGGCTAAAACCCACAGCTCTGATATTCTAGGAAAGTCCCGTACTGCAGGAAATGGTGCCCCACCACACAACACTTTTTTTTTTTTTTTAAGCCAAGCCACAGCAGAGAAATGTATGCAAGATTCAGGGGGAGTATATATGTGATATGTCACCTTTCAAGTGTTTTTCTGACTATGCTGTGAAGTGAGGGTAAAGGACTGAGAAGCACAGTTTGTTAGCTCAAGTTCAGCCACATCGAAGTAAAAGCAGAGCTAGTCCATAACTTCCTGGAAAATATGTGTGAATATAGCCATAGAGAAGAGTGAAAGAGCACCAGAAGTTATAACTCAGCACATAGAGGTCTTAAAAGTTGGTGAGATGTAGTTTCCAGGCCCTGTTCTGAGGGGTGTTTATATTTTTCCCTTGACTTCTTAGTACCAAATGCACCGAACATCTGCAAAAAAAAAAATGACCACCTACTACACTCCTCTAGTGAGGAGTGCTGTCGTCACTAGACCATAGAACCACCTGATACCTCTCCTTCACTCCCTAAATCTTGTTCTACTTTCCCCAGAGTGGCCCACTTGCCAGGAACGTGCTGTTGTCATACAGAAACAGCCGTACTGGGTCCATCCAGCTCAGGATGTAGAATAGATGTGACTATGCTTTCCTCTGGGTCCTGTGATTGACTGGAATGACCAGAGCGTCTGATGAGAGTGTCTTACAGCACTCAGCCGTGGATATCCGGAAAAAAGCATAACTGCAGCTTTTTTCCAGCAAAGTAAACACAATTTCCCTCGTTCCTGGTCCTGAACTGCTGGAGTGCAGTATTGATGCTGTCTAACAGAACTCTTCCAGGAGATATTTGGGGTTCACCCAAAGGGCAGCAGAGGACAGTAAATATTGTGGAAAAGGTCACCATGATTTGAAGGAGAATATAAAGCCATGCCCTATCACTGTGCCACAGAGTTCTGGCCGGTTCTAGTTAGCAATTCATACAGCCTAAAAGAACAGGGCACGCAAGTCATGATGCTTTCCTCAAACAGCACGTGCAATGACAAGCAGTTTGCTTGTTAGTTAGATTGCCCACAGGTCTCCTGCTCCTTCTGCTGTTAAAAGGTTTTGTGGAAGGTCAGTGGTGTTTCCATCAACATCACCTTCCCCATCATCAGTGAAAAAATGAAGGTCTCACTCATGCCACAAGGAGTGTTTTTCAATCTAACTCCTACTTTCACATAAGCCTCTACTTCAGGGACAAAGGTGGGACTGAGATATGTTGCTTTTGTCCACATTTCCCATGCAGGAATAACACTCCTTAGTCCTTTGCATATAGTACACAAATATCTACCTAACATTTCCTGTACTGTACATGGAGAACACTTGGTGTTTCATGAATTCTAGTCCCAGATCAAGAAATCTAAATCCCTTCATAGATTTGAACCTCACTGTTAGGAACAACAATAAAACCAAGGTGGAATTAGGCCTTGAAAACAATGGCATTGTTGTTACTGAACACTGAGAGTTATAGTCAATGTCCCAAGACGTCCCCAAAATACTTGAATGAAGATTTTAATGGCTGTGTACCTAACTGAGTTTATGGGGTTTTCAGAATGAGAGCCTGAACAAAAGACATAAATGGGGTAGGAAAGAGTAGAGAAAAAAGTACTTTACTTCAGGTATTTATTCTGAGTTATTATAGAACTCACCAATAACTTCTACTGCTACTGCTGTTCTCATTGTCCAGTCGGTAGTGTTGTCAAATAGGGTGTAATCACACACATATATTCCAGCATCTTTGTCATAGGTTGGATTCAAGTAGATTTCATTATGCTTAAGCTTTAGGCTTTGTCTGGTTTTGCTATGTTTTATCTGATAACCGTTCTAATGAAAAGAAATTAATATCAATCAATTAGAAGTCTTTTTTTGTTATTATTGTTATTATTAGATTATATTTTAAGATGGTTGGATGAGATTAGTATGGTGGTAGGACTAAGCCAAATTATTTCCACTGAAGCCCCAAAAAAGATTTATTAGGAGTCTGAGGATACTTGTCAGTTATATTAAAATATTGTGGTCTGTAATAGGTGAATACCATTGTCTTTTTTTAAAAAGACAAGTTATTTAAAATTTGCAGTTGTTGAGAGAAAAATGAAATCATAAATGTATTATAAATTAAATTCTTATTACTAAAGAGCAAAAAAAAAAAAGATCTCTTTTTTGATGGACTTGGTATTTTGTAAATCAATTATTTTGAAAATATTTTTTTTTGTTTTTTATGAGTACATCATGCTTTTGGATTACCTGAGATTGACAACTGTCACTACTTTTAAAAGGATTTTTTCAGCTTAGTGTATTCATATTCTCTAAAACCAGTAAAAATTTTCCTTAGATCAAATTCCTGAAAAAATCAACTAAAAAAAATTGAAAGAATGTCCTTAAATTCAGTGGGCTTCAGATCCAGATATAGGTAAAGATGCACCTCATTTTAAGTTTGCACCTTATTTTAAGTTTGAAAGTAAATGAAGAGTAATTTTGACTAGGTCCTAGTTCTACTTGATAGAATAAATGATGTAAATAATACAAAGTAGTGAAATACTCAACTGAAATTTCAGTAATTTTCAGTTGTTTGTTTGTGCAGGTTTAGATGTTATATTACAATCCTTACAACCACACAATAGGAGAGAACTTTAGCTTGTAAGTATTTTATCGGTCATTTGAAAAAGAGTATATCAATAATGTTGGAATAGTGTTTCACTAAAAACAGGAGCTTTGGAAAGAACAATTGGAACCATTAATCTTAAAAGAATTTTGTTTCTAATAGAGCCACTTTTTATTTGGTATATTTGATATTTTCAGAATCTAAAATTTTAAAGTTCGATCATACGTCAGTTTCGTAAAGAACCTGTTTCGATTCTCAATTACTTCAATTTATTAGCTGAAGATAAAGCATGCCTAGGCTTCAGTTTCATGGAATAATATTTTGGGTGTGGCAAATTTCTTCAAAACTCTTACTTAGAGACATGATATATAGCAATTCAAGATTCTACTTCTGGGCTGAATTTCTCAGGCTACGTTGTCTGCCAAAGAAGAGTTCAAGAAACCACGGCACGTGAGCATTAACTAGACCTAAAACATTCCTTCCACTCAGCTTTTTTTAGTGCTCAAGAGAGTGACTTTTACCTTGTACCATTTTACATGTGATTTTTTCATATGGCTGTAGCATTTTGTCCCAGGACAAGTTATTGAATTCCCATTGCCAGCAAGAAGATACTGTGTCTTTGTGTCATAACCTGAACATTTTGCAGCCTTCTTTGTCTGAACGTCCAAAATAATTTTGAGACATGGGATTTTTTCCCTGATGCCGAAAAAAAATAAAAATTAACACAGTACATTAAACAGAACAATTAATTATTATATATAAATATAAGCCTTTTGCTCAATTACGTACCACATCATACAGACATAGACTCCGGAAGCATTGTCCCTTACTGGTTTAAACCAAAGTGCATCCCCTTGGAGAGCAGGGTTAGAGCTTTCCTTGAGAGCCTTCAGCGGCTCTTTATCTTTCTGATGCCAGAACCATTTCACCTTACGTTGTTTTAGAAGTGGGTTGTTATAAACGTGGGTAGCATCTCTACCTGGCAAAGTGCATTGTAACACAAACTCCTCATCACTAATTGCACGATACCATAGAGATTCAACCTGTGAACATCCTGAAAAGAAAGACAGTAAGATATCAGTACCACCTGAAAGAACACACAGTCATTGTGTTGGGGGGGGGAAACAGATAGCAAAAAGAAATGTTATAAAAATACGGCTTCATTTTTCTTCGTGTTAAGTAATTTTTTGTGACTGGATTCTAAGCTAATAGAGAATTTATTTCCTTAAACATGGAATTCACTAGTGTTCTCAAAAGTTTATTCAAAGGTTTCCAATGGTTTATTAGGCCTTTTTCAAAAGCCTAATTTGAGGATAGCTTAAGATTTTTAGTGAACATAAGATCTTCACATGGGTGCTAACTTGTTAAACATCAACTCTGCAGAAAAACAGATGCAGCTGTTTTAGCTCTCCTCATATTAATGGAAAAGAGCTGACATAAACCTAAAGAAGCAGAGCCTGCCCACCACACTCTATATTTTGAGTAAGATTGACAAGCATTATTGTCTCACTGCTTTCAAATCTTTACGCTCTTATGTTTCAGATACTGTCATTAAAATTAAAAAAAAAAAAAATTGATTCTGAAATCTGTGGTCATCCATCTTGACTCGAAATTCTTTAAAGGCTAACCAGCCTTGCTGCATAATTCCTTCTGCCAGTCAGGGTGTGGTAAACCTTGAAAGTATGGCAGGATTTCACTTCAGCAGAAGGGAGGGCATGAAATCTTCGGTTCCTCGCCTGCCCATCTGGTAGACTCTTTGCAGTTTTTGGTTTCTATCTGCAAATGGAATTACATCAAGCTCCTCCAGATAGATGATGTGGGTGGAAGACTTTGATCTCTCAGTTTCGCCTTGCGTTTCTCTTTCTTCTCCCCCCACTCCCAACAGGGTTGGAGCAGCTGCTGGAGACTTCGAGGAGTCATAGAAGTAATTCAGTGCTCCATTTGGTTCTCAGAAATTTCCCGTTGCATTTGCCCTTTTTAATGATATTTAGGGTAAACTGTATTATCTATATTGAAAAAGCTTGCAGAAAGGCTAGAGGCAGGTGTTTGCCTGAACAAGTACAGGAAAAACTAAAAAAAGGCATGGCAAAATGCAGATCCATTTTTCTTAGCTGTCAGAAAGCACTATGAACACCAAACCTCACCAAAGCAGACTCTTACCTAGCAGGCTGATCTCCCTAACTTCTGCTCCAGTGACGAACACTGCTAGGATCCAGCACAAAGTGAGCACGATTTTCTTTATCAATTTCGGTTGATATTCTGAGACATTTTCTTTAAGAATCATCTTGCTTTCTGTAAAAAAGGAAAGCAGATTGTTTTTTTAAATAATACCCAAATAAGATAGAAAGGCAATTACATATTTTGTTATGTAGCTCTACAAAATTTAGCAGACAGTATTTCCTAGATATTGTGGGGGTTTTTAAAATGGGGTTTGCAAGCACTCTTCTTGCTCGTACTATATTGCACAAATGGAGGATAGATGAGATTCAAGAATACACAAGTGGATTTCCAAGTTATACCTACAGTAATGCAAAACACATTTGGAGTGGAAATGCAGGTCCCTGAGCAATTGTTGTTGTCAGAAGAGGAACTTGTCCTCTAAGATGAGAGATAAGATACCAAATACCAAAATCAGCCTTTAGCTCATGACAACTATTGGCAACAGACTGAAAAAGGCGTAACTGGCACAAATATCTGTGGAGCTCTGTTGTATCTTGAAGGCCAACAGGCCCAGAGCATGTAAACTGGATTCCTTTGGGATTATACCAAATCTGAAGATGTGTTGCAACTGTAAATGGCATTGAGTCCATGGAACTCTAGTAAAACTGTAGAATTAAAACCATCAAAGCACATATTGTGTGAACACCAGCTCTTTGCTTCCAACTCTTTCAGCCAACAGACATGCTCCTATCGAGCTTTATTATCAGCTAAAATGAACATATCCTAAGATGTCATAGAATGTCTTAGGCTGGAAGGGACATTAGAGATCATCTAATCCAACCTCCCTGTCATGGGTAGGGATGCGCTTAACTAGGACAGGTTGCTCAAGGCCTCATCCAATCTGGCCTTGAACATCTCCAGGGAGGGGTCATCCACAACCTCTCCGGGCGATCTGTTCCAGAGTCTTGTGATCCTCGTACTGAAGAATTTCTTCCTAAGATCCAATCTAAACCTATTCTCCTTCAATTTGAATCCATTTCCACTTGTCCTATCACTGAACACTCTTGTAAAAAGTCCCTCGCCAGCCTTCCTGTAGGTTCCCTTCAGGTATTGGAAGGCAGCTATTAGGTCCCTTCGAAGTCTTCTCTTTTCAAGACTGAACAATCCCAGCTACCGCAGACTGTCCTCGTAGCAAAGGTGCTCCAGCCCCTGGATCATCTTTGTGGCCCTCCTCTGGACTTGTTCCAACAGATCCATGTCCCTCTTACAGTAAGGACACCAGAACTGGACACAGTATTCAAGGTGGGTCTCACAAGAGCAGAGTAAAGGGGGAAAATCACCTCTCCTGATCTGCTGGCCACACTCCTCTTGATGCATCCCAGGATGGGGTTAGTCTTCTGGCTGCATGAGCGCACTGCCAGCTCATGTTGAGCTTCTCATCTATCAACACCCCCAAGTCCTTCTCTTCAGGGCTACTCTCAACCCACTCTGTACAGAGTCTATATTTGTTCCTGGGATTTGCCCTACCCAGGTGCAGGACCTTGCATTCTGACTTGTTGAACCTCATGCAGTTTGCACTGGCCCATTTCTCGAACCTGTCAAGGTCCCTCAAGCGACTCCACCGCATCACGCAGTTTGGTGTTGTCAGCAAACTTGCTGAGGGTGCACTCGATGCTGTTGTCCATGTCTCTTACAAAGATGTTGAACAGCACTGGACTCAGACCAGACCCCTGAGGAACACTGCTTGTCACTGGTCTCCGTGTGGATATCAGGCTGTTGACCACAACTCTTTGAGTGCGACATTCTAGCCAGTTTCTTATCCACCGAGTGGTCCATCCATCAAGTCCATGTCTCTCCATCTTAGAGACAAGGATATCAGGTGGGACAGTGTCAAATGCCTTGCACAAGTCCAGGCAGATGACTTCATTCGCTCTTCCCACATCAGCCAGAGCTGTAACTTTGTCATAAAGGCCACCAAATTAGTCAGACACAATTTGCTCTTAGTGAAGCCATGTTGGCTGTCACCAATCACCTCATTATTTTTCATGTGCCTTAGTACTGTTACCAGGAGGATCTGCTTCACGATTTTACCTGGCACAAAGGTGAGGCTGACTGGTCTGTAGTTGCCTGGGTTTTCTTTGCTTCCTGTTTTAAAAATGGGTGTTATGCTTCCCTTTTTCCAATCTGTGGGAACTTCACCAAACTGCCACGACTTCTCAAATGCGATGGCTAGTGGCCTAGCAACTTCAGCCGCCAGTTCCTTCAGGATCCATGGATGTATATCATCAGGTCTCATGAACTCATGCACCTTCAGGTTCTCTAGGTGTTCCTGGAACTGACTTGCTCCTACCCTGGGTGGTTCTTCACTCTCCCAGGCCTAGCCAATGTCCTCTGTGACTTGGGTGGTATGGCTCAAGTGGTTATCAGCAAAGACTGGAGCAAAAATTTTTTCTTAGTCCTTCAGTCTTCTCCATATCCTCAGTAACCAGGTCACTTGTATCACTCTGGAAAGGCCTCACATTCTCTCTTCTTTACCTTTTTTCTTTCACATATCTGTAGAATCTTTTTCTGTTATTTTTAATGTTCCAGGTCAGATTTGATTCCATCAGGACTTTAGCTTTTCTAACCGGATTTCTAATTTCACAAACAATCCTCTTACAATCATCCCAGGCTACCCATCCTTGCTTCCACCCTGTGTGGATTCCACTTTTGTGTTTGATTTTGGCCATCTCCTGGCATTTTTGCCAGATTTCTTCCTTTTAGGGATGCAGTGCCTTTGAGCTTGGAGGAGATAATCCTTGAAAGTCAACCAGCTTTCCTGTCTCCCAATCCCTCCACGTTCCTGAAGAGGCCAGAGTCAGCTCTTCTGAACTTGAGGGTTTTGAGCTTGCTGAGCATCTCCTTCTTTGCTGCCCTTAGGATCTTAAACTCCACCATCTCTGCAGCCAAGGTCACCGCAGCCAAGGCAGCCCATGAGCTTAACATTGCCTAGCAGCCCTTCCCTGTTGGTGAGAACAAGGTCTAGCATGGCACCTCTCCTCGTTGGTTCTTCTATTAGTTGGAGGAGGAAGTTATCATCAATGCATTCCAGGAATCTCCTGGATTGTTTATGCCCTGTTGTGTTGTCTCTCCAACTGATATTGGGATGGTTAAAGTCCCCCATGAAGATCAGGGCTTGTGAAGGAGCAGCAACTCCTATCTGTCTGTGAAGGGCCTCATTCACTTTGTCCTCTTGGTCAGGTGGTCTGTAGCAGAACCCCACTGTAATGTCTCCTACCCTGCCTTTCACCCTGGCCCACAAGCATTCAGTCTTTTCATCATCACTTGCCAGATGTAGCTCCGTGCATTCTAGCTGTTCATTGACATAGAGGGCAACATCCCCTCCTCGTTTCCCCTGTCTGTCCTTCCTGAAGGGCTTATGCCCTTCTAATCCAACACACCAATCATAGGAGTCATTCCACCATGTCTCCATGATGCCAATTAGATTGTAGTGCTAATGTCCATTAGGGTTAGCAGAGCAACCTAAAATCCCTTCTCCTCCATGACTTACCTGCATGCACAGCATCAGGCCTCACTTCTGTACCACAATGCTGTGCTGCACTGCTTGAATGACCCCAAAAGAGACCTGAACAGTGCGACATCCACACCATCATAAGTCACCCACTTTGTGGTATGCCATCTGTGAGCTGAGACTGGGAACAGCCAGAGGGATTTGGGAGCAGGTCCACAAAGCAATCAGCTGCACCCAGACCTCTGTATTACAGCAACCTGTCCAAGGTGAAACCCCAAACCCTGTTGTATGAAGTGTTTTCTTTCTCCTACTAACAGGTTTAACCTGTGTCCCATGTTTCAGCCACAGAGCTAGAGGGAAGGCAGTCTGTCAAGCATACATATTCAACATCCATGGTTTAATTTGAGTAATTAGTAAGAACATATCCAATGCCTGTGACTGACATGTCCAGAGTGCCTGATTCAGGATCTCAGCGACTAAAGGCCATGTGTTTTGCTGATGTTCACATTGTACAACTGAGACATGAAGGAGGTTTTTTCTCTGCTTGTTTGCCTGCAGAGTGACTCTGCATTTGCACGGCTGCCAGGCAGGCACTGAGTCAGCCCAAGGGAAAAAAAAAGGGAAAAGGTCAGGCAAAGGCTACTCTCGTGTTTGTTGGCACCTCATGCAAATGAGACACGACTCATACAGGCAGGCAGCAAGAGAACATCCAGTGCATGCTGATCTAGCAAGAGGCGTGAAGAGAACTCCCACTCTGCACTTTTTCAGACAGCTATTCTGTGTAGAAAGGAACACATTAGTCATCCTTCTCTTCAGCGTGTCTCTATTCCTTGCAAGTGGGCAGAATGATCTATTTTTATACTCAGAGGTCACACTGAATAGGTAACGCCTTTGTCTCAACCCATGCTGATGTTTTATTACAGACTGGCTGCTGCCAAGTGTCATTTCTCCATACATCTTTTAAAATCAGCCTGAAACTCCAAGCCAACACGTATGTCTGAATAAAGAGCCAGTTTCCTACCATCACTGAGCAAAAGCCCTCCTAAACTTTAAGACTGTTTTATCCACCGCAAAAGGATCCGTGGATCTTGACTCTTGAATTTGCATTCATGACAATTGTAAAGAACTCTGCCATTAGGGCTGCACCTTGAGTTCTCTTATACTGTATAAAACAAAGGATGAAGTTTTGAGGTATGTCACCCAAAAGCTCATGTGACAGACACAGTGGTGCCAGTAGCAAAGAGGACCCAAGGGCTTTGTGTGTGATTCAGTGCTGCAGTCCCTTGAGCAGGTGAGCTGATGTAATGGGTCACTGTTGTTAAAAGGGGAAGGTCTCATCTACTTCTCTTTCCTCTTCACTCCCCTCTCACTTGATTCCAGGCAAATGGTCCAGTCCCTCTCATGTCCTTTTGGTGACTCTCTCAACCTATTAAACCATCAAACTGCCTGAAGAGTGCCTGACCTGGCACAAGATAAGCAGTGGAAGCATTTATTTTCCAGCTGCTCGTTTGCCTGTAATCAGAGACACGTAGTCTACATGTAGTGAAACCACATCATGGTTTCCATGGTCACCACATCGGGTGACGATTCACAAAGCATTTAATTATGCCAGTGACGTAAAATCTCTCTGTTCTCCAGTTTACGGCCACGCTAACAACACCCTCTTCAAGCTCACAAGGTCACCATGAAAGGGGAAGAAATATGAAAGGGAGGGTTAACTAATGGATGTTATAGCTTTAGTTACCAATCTGTATAACTTTCTGCTGTCTTTTTGCTAACTGATAACCCTTTTACTACAGAATCTCAGAAACTTTGGATTTTTATAGTGCTTGAAAAATATGGTAGTGTGTGAAATTAAGAAGTATTTTCTTGCAAGTGTGCTTGACAGAAAGAGAGAAATTCACAGCAAAAGCAGAGAGCAATTACCAAAGGAGGAGGGCACCTGAAACACGATAATCTTAAACTGACCATTCAGGCGTATTTGCACTGCAGGTGGACTCAAGGTGATTCAGTGACTCATTTTACCTTGGTCAGTATCTACCAGGAAAAAAAAGCACTCAACTCTGGGCAACATATTATCAAGAGTCTCTCTCCCTTCTCCTGCCATTTACACACCCATATTAACATATTTTTAGCCTGGGGATTTAAAATGCCATTTAATTGGAAAATAACATATATACAAAGGAAACTAATGTGGTCTTGAGAAAATTTCCTGTGGTTAAAAAAAAAAATGTAAGAGAGAAGAGAAGCGAAAGAACTGTATTGTTTTGCCTGTGTTTCAACTCCTAAAGGACTCTCACAAGAAAACAGTAAATCTCTATTTCATAGAATTTTGTGTGTACGTACACAAAATATAAGCAAAAGAAATCAAAATCAATTTCTTGAGAGCTGCACCAAGTTTCACAATATTTCTGAAGTCTAGTAAAAAGTGGCATGCCACAATACTAAAATCTACTATTCTGATTCTGATGAAAATCACTTCAGCACCAGAGCTGTCAAATCCTGTCTCTTGTACTGGAGTTATAGCAATGGAAAAGCTAACATAATCTGATTCTAGGAGTAACATTAGTAGTAATCACACTGGAGAATGAAAAAGCTTCTCCATACCTATAAAGATAAAGAAAACCTAATGAAGCTACTTACTAAGACACTGTGGTTTTGTCTGACCAAACAATTAAAAACAGTTTCTTTAAAATGCACATTCAAAGATAATAAAACCGACTCACCTGTCAAGCAGATGGGGTAGAGAGGGCTAAAATATAAATCTAAAAGCTATAATCAAAAAAAATATAATTATCTAAAGATCTTACCTGCACATCCTACACTATATGGTAAGAATTGTGGTTAGTTCTAGCTGTGCACTGTGTTGAGTCTGTTTCCTTTACAAGAATTGCTTCTACCTCACTGTCATCATCCCTTCCTTTTTCAGTTTAGTTGCACTAGGTTCAAAATTTCCGGGTCATTTTCTTGTAAAAAGAACAGGGGAAAAAACTTCACCCCTAGTAAAATATCAAAGCCTTTTCAGTTTCACAATCTTCTATTTGCACTGTGTGCCAAAATGCACTGGACTTCTTAGTTTGCTTCGTGTGAGAGAAGAAAGGGTAAAAATTTATCTCTTTTTTTGCATATTATCTGAAATAATTTTTGGTTTAGTATCTGAAATCTAGAAGACAATCACACTTCTGTCCAATCTTGAACAGTATTCATTATAAGAGCCAAGTCTTGCTTACCCTTAGTCTCCTCAACTACCTTCCACACCCACTGCAAGTGAGCAATCTAAGGGGACTGTGACACACTATTACTTTCTCTCCCAGTTAAGTCTTGTTGGTTACACAAATGCAGCTTTGCCAGAAAGAGAAAAGAGATGCCCCGATGAGTCTGAGCTGCCTGTGATTTGCCCCCTGAACCTCTTAGGCACACAGAGCACTTGAGCATACATAGTCCTACATGGTCTAACTTCTTTTCCAGGTTTCTTGTATGGGTGTGAAACCCTTAAAAAACAGTGACTCAAATTACATAAAAGTATCTGAGAGCACCTTGTCATCAGTTCAGATCCCAGTTCTCCATATTTCAGTAGAGGTTATATAAGTATAGAAGGCATCAGTTTGCACCAGATTTATTTCAAGAACAGTAGGGTTTGTTTCTTCTATTCTTGTGTGAAGTTCACTCTCTTTAGTGCAGATTGGGTCAATTACTCTATTTCCACAATAAGAAGCTAAAACCTCTTTTTTGATGTATAATAGGGGATTTCAATGCTGCCTTTGTTTATATACATATTGCTTTATTAAATAACTGGTATTAAGGCTTGATTCTGTTGGGTTCTGAGCATTTGGAGATAGAGGATTTGTATTCTCAGCTTCTACCATGTGCTTAGCTCTCTGCTCTTGCCAGAACACAGCTCACTGATGATCAGGCTTGGTGATCGTCTTCTACAGTATTTTCGAAGTTCTGTTTGATTTATGAGTTGCAAGAGCCTCCAGTGTATCGCTAGAGTTTTCAGTATGAAGAGTTAAGCTCTTTGAAGGTGTCTGAATAAAAAACATTTTACTTTCCCATTCCCTTGAAGGAATTACAGAGTGCAACACAAATGAGGTCAAGTGCATGATACTTTCAAGCAATAGCTCAGACTGTTAGAGAAGACGTTTCTTGCACAAAGACATATCTCACAGACACAAAGTAGACAAATCATTTTAAATATGAATTGTTGTACTCTCCGAATTAAAAAAAAAAAAAAAAAAAGAGGGCAGTCTAACTGCTAGATCTTAGAAATACAACAGAAGCACCAGTCACATAGAGTTTTGAAAGCAGTGCTGCCACAGAACTGAGTGGAATGTCATACTGGTTACCACACTGGATGAAAATCTTGTCAAATCATGCCAAATATGTGGCTGAACCTCTGCTCAAATTCACCTCTTCTTCTTTTGTAAAAGTAATGTATATGCTAAAGTGCAGCCTCACACACCTATACCTCCCAGGTTCATATCTGTCCTTTGCTGCTAGAGCCAAATTTATAAAGAAGAGTCTAAAGGACTGCTCCAAAATACCTCTCCTGCTTCCTCTCTCTCTCTTCCTCCTCACTCACCCTCCCACTCACACTTTTAGTGTATTTTATGCTATAGCTTCAGGAAATTGTGCTTCTCCACCCCTGTGGAAAGTCGAGGTAGGGGATCGTATCTTACCTTGTCCATCTCACTTTTGCTCAAGCATCTTACCAGTCAAGAAGCATGGGGGAAAATGCACCATCTCACTGTGTATGTAGTGTAGTCTTATAGAGCTGGGAAGGTTACATCTCTTTAGCATTCTGGTACTATTCTGTCTTCAAACACAGGGTTAGGCAAAAAATGCACAAGCAACGGTAACAGATGCTCCATTAAATCTCTGAAGTGTCTGTACACCAATGCAAGAAGCATGGGGAATAAGCAGGGAGAATTAGAAGTCTATGTTCGGCTGGAGAACTATGATCTTATTGCAATTACAGAGACGTGGTGGGACAGCTCACATAACTGGAATGTGGGCCTTGATGGTTATGTTCTCTTTAGGAAAGACAGGTTGATGAGGCGAGGTGGGGGAGTTGCTCTGTACGTGAGAGAGCAACTGGAGTGTATTCAGATCCATCGAGCAGCAGATGAGGAGCAAGTAGAGAGTTTATGGGTGAGAATTAAGGGGCAGGCTAGCTTAGGTGACACTGTGGTGGGTGTCTACTATAGACCACCTGATCAGGAGGTGGAAGTTGATGAGGCCTTTTACAGGCAGATGACAGCAGCCTCTCAGTCCCAGGCCCTGGTTCTCATGGGGGATTTCAACTACCCAGATGTTTGCTGGAAGTCCCACACAGCCAGCCATCCTCAGTCCAGGAGGTTCCTCCAGTGCATCGATGATAACTTTTTGATGCAAATGGTAGATGAGCCAACCAGGAGAGGAGCGCTGCTGGACCTTGTGTTCACCAACAAGGAAGGACTGGTTGAAGCAGTGAAGGTTGAGGGCAACCTTGGCTGCAGCGACCATGAGATGGTGGAGTTCAGGATCCTGTGCGGTAAAAACAGAATAGCAAGCAGGATCGCAACTCTGGACTTCAGAAGGGCCAACTTTGGCCTCTTCAAGCAATTACTGGGGGATACCCCTTGGGACAGGGAGCTGAAAGGTAAAGGGGCCCAAGACAGTTGGTTGGCATTCAAAGACCACTTCTTTGAAGCTCAGGATCAGTGCATCCCATCAGGTAGGAAATCAAGAAAGAGATCCAGGAGACCTGCTTGGTTAACCAGGGATCTGCTGGGCAGACTCAGGTGGAAGGGGAGGGTGTTTAAATTGTGGAAGGAAGGGCTGACCACTTGGGTGGAGTACAGGGCAGCTGTCAGGGAGTGCAGGGAGGCAATCAGAAAAGCTAAGGCCTCCTTGGAGTTAAAACTTGCAAGGGAGGTCAAAGACAACAGAAAGGGCTTCTTCAAATACATTGCTGACAAAACTAACACTAGAGGCAATGTAGGCCCTCTGTTGAATGAGGTGGGTGCCCTGGAGACAGAGGACAGAAAGAAGGCAGAGTTGCTGAATGCCTTCTTTGCCTCTGTCTACACTGTTGGAGACCGTCCTCAGGAGCCTCAGTCCCCTAAGGCCCCAGAGGAAGTCATGACAAAGGAGGAGTCTGCCCTGATTGATGAGGAGTGGGTTAAGGATCAGTTTGAACACTTGGACATTCATAAATCCATGGGCCCTGATGGGATGCACCCACGGGTGCTGAGGGAGCTGGCGGGAGTCATTGCTAGGCCACTCTCCATCATCTTTGGTAAGTCGTGGGTAACAGGTGAGGTGCCTGAGGACTGGAGGAAAGCGAATGTCACTCCAGTCTATAAGAAGGGCAGGAAGGATGACCCGAGTAACTACAGACCGGTCAGCCTCACCTCCATCCCTGGAAAGGTGATGGAACATCTTATCCTTGACACTGTCTCTAGGCATATCAAGGATAAGAAGGTTATTAGGGGCAGTCAGCATGGCTTTGCCAAGGGGAAGTCATGTTTGACCAACCTGATAGCCTTTTATGAAGACATAACCAGGTGGATGGATGGTGGCCATGCAGTGGACGTGGTCTACCTGGACATCAGCAAGGCCTTTGACACCGTCTCCCACAGCATCCTCATAGGTAAACTGAGGAAGTGTGGTCTGGATGACCAAGTAGTGAGGTGGGTCGAGAACTGGTTGAAGGGAAGAAGCCAGAGGGTTGTGGTCAATGGGGCCGAGTCTGGCTGGATGCCTGTGTCTAGTGGGGTCCCTCAGGGGTCAGTGCTTGGGCCGGTGCTGTTTAACATATTCATCAATGATCTGGATGAGGGATTAGAGAATGTTGTCAGCAAGTTTGCTGATGATACGAAGTTGGGGGGAGTGGTTGACACACCAGAAGGCTGTGCAGCCATTCAGAGAGACCTGGACAGGCTGGAGGGCTGGGCGGGGAGAAATCTTATGAAGTTTAATAAGGGCAAGTGTAGAGTTTTGCACTTGGGAAAAAATAACCCCATGTGCCAATATAGGTTGGGGACTGCCCTGCTGGAGAGCAGTGCAGGGGAAAGGGACCTGGGGGTTCTAGTGGACAGCAGGATGACCATGAGCCAGCAGTGTGCCCTCGTGGCCAAGAAGGCCAATGGCATCCTGGGGTGTATTAGAAGGGGAGTAGCAAGTAGGTCAAGAGAGGTCCTCCTGCCCCTCTACTCTGCCCTGGTGAGGCCGCATCTGGAATATTGTGTCCAGTTCTGGGCCCCTCAGTTCAAGAAGGACAGGGAGCTGCTTGAGAGAGTCCAGCGTAGAGCCACAAAGATGGTGAAGGGAGTGGAGCATCTCCCTTATGAGGAAAGGCTGAAGGAGCTGGATCTCTTTAGCTTGGAGAAGAGGAGGCTGAGGGGTGACCTCATCAATGTTTATAAATATGTCAAGGGGGAATGTCAGGAGGATGGAGCCAGGCTCTTTTCAGCGGCGTCCACTGACAGGACAAGGGGCAATGGGTGGAAGCTGGAACACAGGAGGTTCCAGAAAAATATGAGGAAAAACTTTTTCACTGTGAGGGTGACTGAGCACTGGAACAGGCTGCCTAGGGAGGTTGTGGAATCTCCATCTCTTGAGACATTCAAAACCCGCCTGGACGCGTTCCTGTGCGCTCTAGTGTAGGTGATCCTGCTCTGGCAGGGGGGTTGGACTAGATGATCTTTGAGGTCCCTTCCAACCTTTAACATTCTGTGATTCTGTGATTCTGTGATTTACACATCACCTCCTCCACTGTACAGCTACGGTTAACACGGAGTGGGTAAGAAAAGATCTGCTCCAGTTACTTTCTACACTGAGTCAGTGGTGTTGGTTCTGTCACGAGAGGTGTCTGAACAATACCTAAACATGAGCCTCAGTCCATTTTGTATTAGATTATACAGTCAGGGAATTGGCGTACAGGCAGCTCATGGAGCAGAGGGGTAACTCAGCTATTACTCCTCTGTGAAATAACGGAAGATGGTGTTATTTAGTACACATTTCCTGCACTGAAGTGCATTCTGCCTGGGCCATCGGGGTGTAAAATGCTAGTGCCACAGAAGTGCTCTGGATGTGCTGATAACTGAACGGATCTCTTGGCCACAGAGAAAGAGCAAAGCAAATACTCAGGCCTTTAAAAATCTTTTCACTCTCACAATCATTAGCAATGAATTCGAAAAGGTCTATCACCTCAAATTCTATGGTAATCCCTTCTTGCCTTCTTTGGTAGTCTAGCTTGCTCGTACTACAAGACAAGAAACATAAAACTGACAAAGAAGACCACTGTTGTATTATGGGTTTTCTTTCACAAACTTACAATGCTCCAGCACAAAAGTAAGTCAGAACAGTTTCCCCGCTACTCCCACAGGAGACCTTTCTTTTCTGATGGCTTTAATGGCCATCATAAATTTATTCATTGGTCTTTGTGTGAATATTGCTCATCAGCTTAAACAGCTCTTATGCTTTCTAATGCTTTTTCTTTCCTGCATGCATTTGTTGACGATGTTCCTATTCCTTTCCCTGTCTATTTTACCAGCCTGAACAATTTAAGCTCTTCTACAATTCCTTCACATGATCCTCTTGGTGATCCTATGGCTCTGCCTTGCAGGTCTCAAGGTCTCACTCTACAGGCAGCACTTTACTGGTATTTGCACTGTATTGTTTGACTTTCCTTCATCAAACTGGTAGATGACAATAATCCTGAGGTTCTCACAAGTTTTCATTTCCAAAATACAAGTTCCTTCCTTGTAACTGAATTTCTGCTGCTAGTCCCAAAAGGCAGTATCTTTCTTAAATATTACATAAATAAATATGCTTAATATACTGCATATTAGCCACTATACATGGATAGAGACATTGTTATCACAGCTGAGCTGAATATTTAAGTTCAAGTCTCCATCCGAATGCTTGAATTCAGAAATTAGGTGTATGCCATAATGAAGTTCCTCAAGAGATCTCTTTGTTAGGGTTATTCAGATTATTCCTAGTATGTACTGACAGCTCTTCATGAACAGACACAGTTGCTTCTGAATTTGCCCTATTGTTTCTAAAAGTCAGATTTTTACATCATTACAGGCATTTTTGGAACCTCTTATGGAACAGCATTCCTTCACCATAGCCAAAGAACTTCAATCAGCTACAATTTTCATGCAATGCATAGTAAACAGTTTTGTAATCACATATTGAAATGAGGTCTCCAGCACATGACTTAAATTGGCTTAACTATGGTAATGGTCAAAATAATTAGGGGAAAAAGCCGTGAATCTATTTAATTGTCTTTCAGGAATACCTTAAGCCATCAATGTACTAATCTTTATTATTTTTTATTTGATAGGTAATAAGCAACAAATACGTTACACTGGATTGTGGCACATCTTGCCGACATACATACTGTACCTCACCAAGAGAGGCCGAACGGAAAATCTATGTAATATACAATGCAATATAAGAGACAAATCCCTTCGATGATCTGTTAATGTATTTAGCTAACAACAAAACTAAAAAATGAGACTATTGTGGTCTCTGTGCAGCTGCTTTCGCTGAAGTTCTGGAAATTTTGATTGTTGAACCACAGGAAACTGCCATGAGTTGATCAAAACTGGAATAGATTATTGTGGAGCCTTTTTTTTCTGACTTGTATTTATGTAACTTGTGGCTAGTGCAGAAAGCTTGGTAACTACTGTTTCGTTCAGGTATTTTATCTAATTATATCTACTTAATCACAAAACTACTTCCCAAACATGCAATCACATTTTCTTTTTCAGAACACTGAATATTTTCCAGCTACATAACAAGCATTTCACTAGGTAAGGCAACATTTCCATATTTTATCATATATATATAGGATTTAATGATGTAAAAGTTGCCTCTTCTGTGTCAACCAGACTATAGTCATTTCTAAAAAAAGAAAAACTTTTTTTCACTTTTTCTGAGAAATCAAGATAGAAAAGTATGACTTGAATAAATAAAAACAGTTCTATAGTAACTCTCCAGGTCAAACTCATACATCTATCTTAATACCTGCAAATCTTTATTTTCTTGACACTTTTTAGTGACCTGAGTCCAGAAATCTACTGATTTCTGGATGTAACACATAGAACTCTGGACCATTATGCACAAATAAGCTGTGTGTTAGCTTTATGAAGTTCCACGTCAACATGAGGAGAAACTTCTCTACTGTGAGGGTGACAGAGCATTGGAACAGGCTGCCCAGAGAGGTTGTGGAGTCTCCTCTGGAGACTTTCAAAACCCTCCTGGACACGTTCGTATGTTACTGCCCTGGGGCATCCTGCTCTGGCAAGGGGCTGGGCTAGATGATCTCTAGAGGTCCCTTCCAACACCTAACATTCTGTGATTCTGTGATTCTATATCCATCATACACTAATCTTGCTCTGCACAGTAGTCAAGCACCCAAAATACATCCCTGTTGGAGCTGTTTGTACTGACAGCAACAGATACATTTAACTTCTGATTCAGTAAACACACTACCAACGGTTTTCTTCTGATTGCATCTTCAGTTGTTCTGCAATGTAATCAGCAAATATTACATTTCCCTCCATCCTCCAGCCTTTCTGCAAATCACAGAATCATAGAATCATATAAAAGTTCAGGTTGGAAAAGACCCTTGGGATCACCACGTCCAACCATTAACCCTACACTACAAGTTCACCCCTAAGCCATATCACCCAACACCACATCTAAGCGACACTTAAACACATCCAGGGATGGCGACTCAACCACCTCCCTAGGCAGTCTGTTCCAGTGTCTGACCACTCTTTCCGTGAAGAATTTCTTCCTAATGTCCAGTCTAAACTTGTCCTGTTGCAACTTGAACCCATTCCCCCTGGTTCTGTCCCTAATGACCTGTGAGAAGAGACCAGCACCAACCTCTCTACAATGTCTTTTCAAGTAAATCTCCTGCTTTCTTTAAAATCTAGAGAGAGATGGAAGAGGTAGGATTTCTCCTTAAGCCTGAATATAGAGTGACACAGCTGCTTGGAAGAGTTTACTCCTGTTTCACAAGTTCCACCTCTCCTCATATCTCCGTAAAGAATACAGATGATAATGAAAGAACAGAAGTGCTTGTGGTAGGAAGAAATTATGGATATGGAACTAGACATGGTGTCATTTGGAAGGACCTCTTTGCTTGAAGAGCCTATCCAGAACTGATACAGACACCAAAGATAGACACACAGGAGAAGGTACGTGGACAACCATAATTCACACACTTTCTACTTTTCTAAGTGCTTATATGGGACTGCACTATAGTGCTGATGCCTTATACAATAGTCCCAACTCTTCCTAACATTTATGTTCAAATTATCAGCAGACAAGATTTATTTAATAAACTCTTTTTCTTCCAGTCTGCATTGTGTGTCATAGAAAGTGGTCAACCAGGTATACCAAAAAAAATGCAGAGACTATGCTCTCACAGACAGTACTGTGCTGTAGTATGTGCAAGAGAGACAAGAATCTTCAAGGCTGGTGACTTACAACAGCTGTCTCCTCACTGATCCCATCTGCATCCTCCTCAGGGAATTTATGTATTCCAGGTGTTTGTTTGGACATGGCTTTGTTTAAATTGGTCTACACTACAAATGAGACATTTATTGTTTTTGAAGAGCAGGTCTAACAATGCTCTTGCTTTTACTTGCAATTTTTCTTCTTATTGTAGGTTTGATTTTTGACACTTACTGCTGTCTAACTGCAGCAAAAATGGAAGCCAGAGATGCAGAGAAGGGGAATAGTTTTATTAAGTGCAAAAATAGAGCAAAAAAATGCAATATAAATCACTGAAATGGCCCATTACCTCAAACCAACTGTCACATGAGTTCACTTATAAATTGCCATATACGTGATCTGGCAAATCAATACAACTACAATCTATAAAAGTCGTGTTAGCAGCTCCTTTTGTCTAAGAATTAGTAAACAGAAAGCAGGCATTTCCAAGCCCTAATCAAAGTCAATAATTCAGGACATAAGAGCAGTAAGAGCAACATTTGGTATTAATATGAATATACATATCCTTAATTTCCCTTGTCTCCCTTTACTACTGCACGGACAGTGAAGATCAGCCATAGAGATTAAATAACTGTGTCACAATATCATTCTGTGCAAAAATACTTGCCCTTTTACAGATATTGAGTAGTTCATTGTACTACATTGGAATGTCTGCTTTGCCAGCAAAAAACTTTGGAGATAATGCCATTTAGCTTTCAAACTTCTTTATGGATAGTCCTCCATTATTCTGTAAAACCTCAGTGTGGTCAAAGTCTGTATGGTCTCACAATCTTCAGGGTACAGCTTAATGTAGTATAGTAGGTATATGCAATCACATCATCTCCCAAAGCTGAGGTGAGGAAGCATTCATGGCAAATTCAATCTCAGTTTATAGCAGCTGATTCTCACAGAGGGTCGGCTCAGTACAGTGCTTTTAACAAACTATGTGCACTATCCATATTTACATGTGTAGTATAACACATTTGACACTTTATGCTTTTAGGCAATATATTGATAACAGAATGTGAAAAACTATGTGGCTGAGGAGAAAGTTTAACACCTCAGTTAAGTATCAGGAAAATTTCTAGCTTTTCTGTCAGCTACTTGGCCAAGAAATGAATGTGCCCAGCACATCCAATGACAATTCTGAAGTAGGGGCAGTCATTAGTGATAGGACAAGGGGCAATGGCCTGAAACTGCAAGAGGGTAGATTTGGACTAGATATAAGGAAAAAATTCTTCACCATAAGAGTGGTGAAGCACTGGACGAGGTTGTCCAAGGAGGTTGCCCCCTCCCTGGAAGTGTTCAAGGCCAGGCTGGATGGGGCTTTGAGCAACCTGGTCTGGTGGGAGAGAGGTGTCCCTGCCGACAGCAGGGGAGTTGGAACTAGATGATCTTCAAGGTCCCTTCCAACCTTAACCATTCTATGATTGATTCTATGATTAGTCCTGCAGGAGAATGTTAAAACTGAACCTTGAGAAAGATTTGGAAATGTAAAGACACATATATCTGCAGAGTAGAAATGCTCTTCAGTAAAAGCTTTTGCCGAAGTACCACTTTTCGATAGCTCTTTCATTGCCTGACAGGAAGAGGGAAACCTCTTGGAGCTGATCTGAAGGACATCACAGATATGTGACTTATTCCTTTGTTCTTTTTCATCTGCATGTTAAGATGGCAACTGTGTTGTCTTCGCTTTGTAAATCCACATTTAGCCTTTACTTTTACCCTAACATCTATCAGAAACTGTGCTTGATTACAGGATATTCGACAAATAACAAGGTATTTAATTTTCATGAATCCGGAGACATCATCACGACACCCAGCACCACATTTGTGTTCTCAAGTACACTGAGAAGGTAAAAGAGCTACTCCACTACAGCTGCATAAATTGTCAGCGCCAAAGAGATGTCTCCTCAGAACTAAAGTTAGTTGAATCAAGACAATGATGAGAGTTGCCTGGGCATTGATAGTGTCCTAGCAAACTGACAGATCTTCCAAAATGATTCTCCATTAATGTCTCCCCATTGGTACTAGGAGAATAAACAGTTTCACTTCATCCACAAATTTCTGTCAGATAAGTATCTTCTGCCAGGTAGCTAATAATAAGGGAGGATTACCATGGTTTTGAATGGCTTTACTAAGATTGTTTTAAAAAAATAAGTGTTCCAAAGGTTTAGGAGTATATGTACATACCAAATATCTCATTTTCACATAAATCTGCTATATCCCTGAGCTGAAGGCAGCTCAGGATATGACATAGATATCAGTATCCATAGACAAAATAATACTATCTCTACCCCATCCTCTCTTCTCTCTGCCAAAATGAGCATTTACAGTATTCTCAATGAAATAGGAGTGTGGAAACAGTCTTCACCATTCCTCCCACTTGGCTTGTCTGGACCACATACAACTCAGTAATGAATACTATTAGACCAAACCACATCGCCCCGCTCTTTCTAACCTCCTTTTCTCTGTTTTCCCTTGATTCTTCTGCTTGATATTTTCCAAAACCTGCATGCCAAGCTGTCTTGGGCAGGATCCTTTTGGGTCTGCTCCCAAGCAGAGAGCATGAAATAACAAAATACAAAACCAAGAACATTAAAAAAATAATACTTTACTAAGACTGATATATTTATCGAGGGATCTCAAAACGTATGCAAGTGTAAACTAGTATCATTTTACATTATCGGAAAATGTGAAGTCAAAGTGTTTTGCATTGTGCTTCGGCCATATGGTAAATTCTAAGCAGAATGAAGTTTCTGCTCCTTGTGCACGTTGCTGAGGAAGCGCTCTCTGGGACAGAATTTAGCATTGGGATTTACATCATCTTAGCCACTGTAAGAATTTCTATATTCTTCTCATATTTCAGACTTGGCCTCTTATGAGCAGTATCTTCCCAAAGTATGCAGTTTGCGTTTTCTATTAATTAGCAAAATGCACAGTTTTCTGCTGCATCTTCTGCCTCCGGAATTGTTATACAACTGCATTAAAGTCACAGCCCTCAGTCCATGGTTGAGCCTCATCTGAGCCTAGGGCAACATTATTATAGTGTCCCTTGGTGTTTGTCTTGGTAGGTTTCGCTGGCATCAAGTACCGAAGATTCTTCCAAAATCTGGAATTCACAGGAAGGGATTTATCCTTTTCCCACTTCACAACCCTCTTTGATGGTAAGAGAGATAATGATTCTGGCAAGAAATTGTAGTCACTTATAGGCATATATTCAATTAATATGATCTTAGTTTTTCTTTCAACTAGGGCTTTATGCAGTCCACTCTCAAGTTCATATATGGCTCTGTCAGAAATGTAGTTCTGGCTCAGTATAATGATTAATCTTCGGCTTTTGTCAATGAATGAATGGATATCATCAACAATTGCTGCAAATTAAAGATAAATGTGTTATTAAACTAAATTGAAAGAGTAGACACTGAATCAACTTATCCTTTAACAATCGCTTATGTACCAAAAATGATCCCCTTAAAAAGTGACAGCATATAAGCATCCTGTCCCTATGAATAGGTTAGTATACATTACAGAGTAAGAGTCTGCAGAAATAAGCTCAGCTATGGTCAAAGCTTGTTCTCTGGAGCAGACAAAAACCTGCAGACAAAAGCCTAATAGAATCTCCAGCTGCCCTAGACAGCTGTCTGTCAGTAGTCACACGATCACAGCAGAATTCATTTTTCCTCCAACCAGACATCTCTTTGCTTTTTCGTGATAGACACCACTGGAGTGCTTCCACAGAAAGTGACCAACAACAACCTCTCTCCAAAGATTCAATAAGCCTCAGGATACTCCTTCCTTTATGTTACTGAATGCCTAAATTTATTGCCAGTAATCCAAGGTTGAGAAGACTAACCATGTGATGGCAAAATGTGTTCCAACTGGTTTACATTTGTGGCTTTTGTCATGACAATTGATGAATGAACTCAAATAGTGATACCATTCAAACATCCATACACTGAGCTGAATCCTCATGCACAACTTATTGCGCTTTTTTCAACACTGTGGGACAAGGTCTACAGAGACCAGAGATCTAGAAAGTGTGCCTTGTAAGGAAAGGCAAAGCAAACTGCATGAGTAACCTAAAGAAGTGAAAAACTGAGAAAAGAAGGAGGCTGACAAGTGTATGTCAATACACCAAAGGCTCCTGTAAATAGAGGGAAATACTTTTTTTTTTTTCCCTTATTCACAATGGTTCAGACCAGAGAAAACGAAACAAGCTAAAAATATTGCAAGGAAATAAGCTAAAACTATTGAAAGAATCAGATTGAACACTTCAGAAAGCATTTTTTTAATACCTAAGGAGAGAGAATAACCAGAAAAAAAAAATGGCTTGGATGAGCTGTGGCACATCTTTGGGTTAGAAAAATATGTCAGGAATGTATACGAAGAGACAAGATCCTGCCTTGTGAAGGAGGCTCGTTGTTTTTAACAGTGAAATCCTATTCCTCAACTAGATCTTTGCACTAGATGGAACCCCCCAGTATCTTTTTTCCAAGCAGCTGCAAAAAGCCTTCTATTCATAAGTGATTTAGAGAAGCAGAATTGCACATTCTGATTTCTATTTCATTGTGACACAAATTACATTCCCAAAACGGTTTCAACCACCACACTGAAGATACAGCAAACGTGCAAGTTACCTGTAAATAACTAGTGCCAGACACACCAAGTGCTCTGTGCAATAAATGTGAGTTCATTCATAGGCACCTGCTTTCAGCAAAAGCAGGGCAAGAGCACTGTAACTGTGAAACATCTGACATCATCTCTGTTCTCACCTTAACTTTCTCCCTGATAGCTTTTTCATCTGCTCATCTTGGTTCTGCGCAATTAAAGATATATATGTGTGTATGTGTGTATGAATTCACAAATATTTCTATAAAATGTATACATACAAACTTTGCATGCACACTGTCTAGATTAAATAAAAAACACAGCATTTCAATGCACAACACATTTGACAAAAATCCTTCTAACCATAGACTTTTACTTTTGTCTGAAAATGATGTGCCCATTTAATGAAAAAAATATTCAATACACTTACCTCCTCCAGGGGATATATCCCTCTCAAATATACACAACTTGTACCCAAAGTTTTCTTCTAATATCATGGGTAATATCTTCAAAGCAAATTCTCTCTCTTCTTCAGTAGGTGAAACGCAATCTTTCAGGTAAGACACAAATGCATCATATACCTTTCCATCTGGAAAGAAATCACCAGTTGTTGTCTTGTTAGCAAACATTAAAAATACAGTATCTGATGCACCATTCTGGTTTTCAAAGTTATGTTTCAGTAGCAATCTAGAAACTCCTGCTCTTTCCTTTGGTACCCCAAACAGTCTTCAAACCACAACAAAAAATACTGAATAATTTTAAATTTGATACAACAGATTCTGATTTTGTTTGGCAAATATTTGAAAATAACATATCCTTTCTATGCAGAGGTGGTTTTTTAAAAAATCAGATTCATTTAAGCAGGTAAAGTCACATCTGTGATCAAGTTCCGCCTCAACATGAGGAGAGACTTCTTTACTGTGAGGGTGACAGAGCATTGGCACAGGCTGCCCAGAGAGGTTGTGGAGTCTCCTTCTCTGGAGACATTCAAAATGCACTTGGACATGTCCCTGCGTGGCCAGGAACCATGCCTTCACTTGCTCCTTGGGTGAAGTTTGCAGTGATGCTGCTTGGTAAGATACCAAGTGTACTCTCCTTAAGCGCTTTTAGTGACAAACCTACAAATATTACAATGACCTCTACAGTCAGGGAAGCATTTTAAATTTCACCTCACTGAAGAGCATCAGTGGGGTGAAACCAAATTTCTGCCAACCTGCCAGAATGGTCATCCTCTTTACAGATTGATAACTGTAAACTTCTCCACCTTCATCAACTTCTGTGGTGAAGAATACGGCCAAACAGTGCATCTGGACAGCATCTAACTGTCACTTGCACTAGCTGCTCCAGAGGCAGGTTCTTCATTTTATCTGCTGTTACTGCCTCAGGTGTTTAACAAACTCACTTTAGCACCTGACCATCAAGTTCTCTTTTACACATTCTTTGATCTTTCTACTCACAAAACTCCTGGATTGATTATGTCTCTTCCTCAAAGATCATTGCTCTGTAGAACCTACCAGAAACTATTTTTTAATCAACACACTTATTTCAATGTCGGCATTAGCCAAGTCGTACCACCATCAGTGTCATCTCTTCTGCTTATGTTCCTGTAGAACAGAACTAAGTCGACTCTAAACATCACACAGACAAACACCGCAGCTACACCAACACATGAAAACAGTACAGCAAGGACCATTCCGGTTGTAAATATGTGCACAGGCAGATCTCGGGTGTTCCCTGTAAAACAGAAACACAGGAAATTATAACCCTAACACAGAGTATTATATGACAAGGTTATTGTATTCAGTACTGATGGAATCTTAAAACCACCACCAAAAGAATCATAATGTTGATGTGAATCCTTTCCTGCTAATAATTCAATCACATAGATATGCCATTTGTCCTGAAATGGAGAAGAACTACAGAACATGGATTGCTCTAAAACCTGGAGAAACAATCTTGCACTCATTCACACATCTTTCTCACAGATAAATGAACTGTATGCCAGGTCAAGACTGACATTACAGATTCTCATGGATATGCAGCATCCCAAACGGGTCGTCACTCACTTCTGTGATGGGTTTTCTTCAAGTTCTTTATTACTGCTTGTTATTCTCTGCATTTCACCCCTTCCTCAGTCCATCCATAACAGTCTTTAATCTCATTGAAAAATATAGTTTCTTTTACCTCTAGTGTCTTTCAGACTTCCCCCCCCTTTAACTATTATTCTGTTATCTTTGTCTTTTTTGTTCCAAATAAAGAGTTTAAACCTTAAATCTCTGTGATGTGTTTATGAAGGCACTGTAAAGTCTTGCCTGCTATAGTCTGTATTTCACCTGCTTTTTCATATGCATCATCTTTTGACTAGTCTATTTTCACATATGTCCACCCTGTAAAGCTTAGAAAGGTCTGAGAGAGATGGAAAACAAGAAGAGAATGCCCATTTGCCATGAATTTCCAGGCTGTCTGGACTATAAACGTGAAGTATTACTATATAGTAATACTAGAAGGATAGAGTCCCTGACAAGAGATAAACCATCAGCCAGAACATTTCAGGTATTATCAACAATATAAAAGATTGACCTTTCCAGGGGGGAAAAGAAAAAAAAAAAAAGGAAAAAAATGGAAAAAAAACCACCACAAAAACAACCCAAACATCAGATTTTCATTTTAGAAAAAGCTGTTTAATAACCAAAGTGACCCAAACAACAGACTCTGGGCTGCATCAAACTTTGGTTAGTTAATCCCTGTGATTCCACCAATCTTATGAGTAGGAGAGCACAGGGAACACTGTCATGGGGTCTCATCAAGCGCTATCCAGGGGTCTGTCAGCCAGAGCATTGCGCAGCCTCCCCAGCTGTGTCCACAGCAGAAGCGGTTGAACTCTGGAGCCCTCACACAGCTGCTCTAGCAGATGTAGCAGCAACCCCTGCTGCCCATGCCTCGAAGAAGGAGAATTCACCCAGGGAGTTGTTAGGTCCAGCACTAGAGAGATCGGGGCCTTCATAAGCACACAGCCACATTTGGAGAGAAGTTCTGAAACCAGTTCTTGTGATTCAGAAGGCTGGCATAACTAACAGTTACATGTGAGAAGTATGATTGATAGATTATATCATACCTTTCTTCAATTTCACTATTTTTGTTTGTGTTCTTTCATCAGTTTGCAACATGCAGGTGAAATTATGATGCATGTCCTCCTCTGTTACTTTTCTTATCCGTAGAAGCCTTGTGACATAGAACTTGTTTCCCAACCTGCAGCAAGGAATGGTGTTAGCAACACAAACTGTACAGAAACTTACAATCAGCTGAGAGGCAGATTTCAGGGAAAAGGTTCTAAGCCTTCTCAGCCTCAGGCTCAGATCTTGCTGAATTTCCAGTTCCACAAAGTCCAGGACATTATCATATACAAACAAAAATGCAGTATTTTCAAGAAACCTACTGTAATTTTTTGAACTCTTCTTCACATATGGAGGGTTCATCCTCAGGGATATCTGTGCATTTTTCTGGAAATGTTTGATTAATTAACCAGTAGAGGCTGGCATCTTCTTGCATATAATAACCCAAGTAACCCGTGCAATTGAGTATCTCTTCTTTACCTAAAAAAGCATAACATGGGAAGATCTAGTCAGGAGTAACATTCACAGTCATGGTGCAGTAAAATGCCAGCTTACCAAGCAATGTATCCCATGAACTGTACTCCTTTCTGGACCTCGTAGCCCCTGCATGATATTTTTGGTGTTATACCTACACTGGTGGTGGCTTTGGCAACCATGTCCAGGGAGGATTCTGTTGCACCCTGTTGCAGAGTGAGTCACCCACTGCTTTTTCACAGATAAACCATCACAGACAGAGGATTTTAGTTCTTGATCAGGCCATCATGCACCAATGCTTTCCAGTAAGTGAAGCCTGCCCAGGAATTCTCCAAGGGCACATATTACAAACAGACTTCTGAAGACTTATCAGACTGGATGCTTCCAATGGAACTGCTTAAGAACCATTAAAGCAGGATCCAGGTGAAAGTCTGCCCATCTTAGATTCAGATCTTAGAAATCCAAATCACAGTTGCACAGACTGGAACACAGATCTAAATTTCTAGTATCAGCTGCCTTGTTTTTTCACTAGACACGACAGCTATTTTCAGGAAAATATTATAGAACACCATCGAAACGATGGCAGGTATGAAAGACCATGTACCTAGCACATCCAAAATTCCCTTGACTCTCCACCATGCCATCTGTCTCATCACTTAGAAGGTAGTTCAATGACCTTATCAAACGATCTTATCATGGCAGATATGGGATGTAAGACAGGTTATTCATAATCATTTTATGTTGAAGCCTGCTACCTTCTACGGGATGGGACAAGCACCGTAAGTGGGAAGAACTGTTCGGGGCAGGTGTACTGAGGAGGCTGGGAGACATGGGGCATCATAGGATTGAGCTACTACCATTGGAAAAAGCACCTGCCAACTGGTATTTGTAGGAAGGAGGGAAAATTAGAATTTGAGATTCTGGCTGAGGAAATGAGATACACATATGAGAAACAGAGGAGGTCTGATTTTTCAGACTTGGAAAGAAAGGACTGTGTAATCAGAGAAACCCTCAGGCAGAAGAGAGGAACAAGACAAGTAAATTTCTGGTTTTTAAAAAGTAGTTACAGCCTCAATCACAAAATCCTGTATCCTGTCCAACACTGTGTAAAATCTACAATCATGTTATCTAATCCTCTCCTAGCTAGAAGCACAGCTAACGTCTTGGGTTTTGACAATGCAACCGATTCTTTGCAGCCGTGACAGATACTCGTGTTCACATTGTTAGGACTGCCAGCCCTCACACTTCTCATTTCCCTGCAGAATAAAGTCCTCAACTCCACCAGGTATTAAGAGGATTACTCAGTACTGCTGTTTGCTGAACAAACCAGTTGTCTTTCACACATCACTTCCTGGGGTTCTCTGTCTACAAAAGAAAGCCATGGAAAGATGATTTCTTATCACCGACTCTTTCTTGCTGGTCATAGAAGCAACCTCAGCTTCTGCCTCTGTAAAAGGGTGCGTTTACTGTACATATGTATCGGTCATGAAATGTACTAGGCAAAACACAACCAGATATAAAGATTTCAGATACAGAATAGTATAGAGACAATTTTTAGTTTGATTACACTTAATCAGACCATCAATCGTAAAGAGATCAGAACAAAAGTATATCTGCACAGTAGCTACTACAAAGACCGTTGTACTAATTTCGTACCTATTTCTGTTTCAATTTCTTCATTGCGTCCAACTATCTCCAAAGTTACAGCCTCTGGTGCATCTACAATATAAAGAAGTATTGCTATCGAAGTAGCAGCTTACTTACATTCTAGCACAGTAAAAATTACACCTTTACTTTATTTCTAAAACTAATCACCCACATTGTATTTAATTAATTCCATTTAATCTGGACTCTTGCATTATTGAGTAGTTTAAAACACAGTATATCCTGCTGAATTTTTTTCACATGCCTATCTGTGCAGCAGACAACTTACAGCAGTTGGAAAGACTCTTCCTCAAAAATCTTAGTAAGCTTACATGATTTACAACAGCTAATTTTGAAAAAAAATAAAACTGCAGGGAAAACATATTAAATAAATTTTCCAAAATTGGTAATATGTCATATAAACTTCTTCAGTTGCTTTTTTATTTTAGAAATTACTGCAAAATCATTCAAATTACTGTATTTGATCACACTTGTATGTATTTATTAAATGAAAATTGTAATTAAAAATCTCTGTAGTGAAGAGAAACAAATAGCATGTTTCAAAATTTTAGAAAGCTTTCTTACCTTCTACTACCAGCTTAATTGTATTTGTGCTGTAGTATATCTTTCCTTCATGACTGATTAAAATTTTACAGGTATATATCCCAGAGTGCTGCACTGTTAAGGTTTTAAAATCCAGTTCCCTCTCTGTTTCATTTTCATAGTTCTTACAGTCCTGCATCAATAAAGACAGAAAATACTATTCTGTAGTGAACATACATTCAAAACTTTGAAGAAGTTAAAAATTATTTTTCAAATTGTCACTATCATTCTTTCTCTGTCTCAGTGACATTTATCTGGCCCAGAAGAGGTGGGGGGCCAATGTTGAGTCATGATCACTTAAATGCAACATTTGAACATTTAACCAATTAGAAGCTGAGAGCACTGCAACTCTGAATAAGCATCTGAATATAAAAATAGTGTGACAGAAAATTATTTTTTTCAGAATGGTGGTTTGGGTTTTTAAGTGTCACCTGCTTGTGGCCAAAAGTTTTTTAGACTTGTGAGGACCCTTCACATTAAAGCAAAATGCCTCAGTAGTAGGAAAAGAGAACATTTCAGAGGGTAACAAGAGTTGGACTCACATTTGCTCACCATCCCTATCCTCCAAAACAAACTGGTTTATTGTGGTGTGTTTTTTTTTTTAATTCATAGTACATGCTAAGTGAAATATCCTTTGAAAACAGCACTATTTTCTACTGGTCTGAATTACCTTAGATCAAGAAGGGAAATGATCACTGCTGGAAATTGCCCAAGGAATGGACATTTCCTGAACTTATGCTTACTATCAGGCTTTTAGACAAAAGGCATGTGTGACCATCCCTGTTTCATCTCAGCTTAGGGTGTCATAGGAAGGCTTTGAAAATGTTCACCCTACTGAGTGCCAAAGGATATTTAGGTTCAAGGATGGCTATTTCATCTGTCTCACACAGTATCGGGTATTAAAATATTAGGCATCAGTATACTCAGCTTAGCCATGAGAGAGGTCAGTCTGGGGTATGTATGGTCCCTCTGCTGAGGACAACACATCCCCCTACGGCCCTACGCATCAGTGGTCCTACGCGCCCAGGTCCCAAAGGACGAGGAAGAAGGGCTGTGGCTTATTCTGTCATGCAGAATCCAGATGCCCATAATTAAACTGCCAAAATCCCTTCCTGAAACTGGCTCAACACGGAGCAAGGAGGGTCTGTAAATCCAACCAGGATGCCTGGGAGGAATAAGGCAATGCCCAGGGACAGGATGGAAGAAAGTTATTCCGGAGTCTTCATCCAATGGCTGAGCACAACACACAACAGCTACAGGTGCTTACACAGCTATCATCTGTGCTCTGGCAAAAGCCTCCAGAGAGACTAATGATTTGCCTAAAATGAACCGAACTGAATCTTTTACATATTTTGTAAAAAGTGTTCCGAAATAGCAAAATTTAAAAGTCCACAATTACTTCATAAGAAAAACCAGTTGTAAAACAACTGTCTGGGCACCTCATTTTGCATTAGGATAATACCTGTATCAGCAAAGTAGGAGCTGGCTACACCAGCTGTTGGCTAAATCAGAAAACAAGCATGCACATCAGGTCTTGCACCATCCGAAAATACCACTTCATTAATAATTTCTGATTACAGGTACACTTTTCCAGCAAATCTGAGAGAAGAGAAAAGCTTCCATTTGTATATCTGTCCATATTTTTACCTATTAACCTGACAAATTAAGGCTTTGAAAGGTTTGTACATGCTTTTAAAAATTTGTTTGTAATTCACTTTTACTGCAATCAGGTATTCTGTTTCTATAAGTTATGATTTGAGTGACACTGTTTCAATAATTACCTTGTACCATGTTATGCTGTCATTTTCATTGACAGACAAATCACTGCATTTCAGTGAATGACCAGATCCAGCATTTCCAATTTCTGTAGTTAAATGATTTTTGTTAAAACAGCTGCTTTTATTTCTTTCAAGTACATTCAAGGTCCACTTTTGTATTGTGAAATTTTTTTTTCCATCACTGTGAAAAAGAAATTATCAAAATCAGATTTAGGGCATTTTTAAAGGACTGTAGCTTAGTGAATTACACAATAACATAAAACAAAATTCTCTAACACACCTGTTCGGTTAAAAGTAAATCTACAGTGACCTAATTATTTATATTCCCCTTTATCACTTTTCCACTCCAAAATATGTGTTATTTGTCATAACAAAAGAGGTTATCTAAACTAAACCATCTATCACAACATTTGGCAATACCATTATATCCATGAAATGTGACAATATATGCTACATGGATCAGAACAACAGTCTGCGGCACCATATATTGTGGGGGACGGCAGCTGGACTGCTGATAACCTGGAACTGGTTGAAGACATTGACCTTGACAAATTCTCAGTGCACCCTTGAGATGGGAAGTTGTATGTACTGAGTCTGGACACGTTTGTGGAACCTTCTCCCTCAAGATCTGGACGGATGAGTCCAGCCAGAAGCTGCTCAGTGTTAACCGATTAGAACTTGAACAACAAGTGTTTGACCTATAAGCAAAGGTCACGCTACCTTCTTCTACTACCTTCGACTATGTATGAAAGGCACATCCTTTCTATAATAAAGCAGCCATTTTTGAACCACTTTGATCACCACTCAGATGTGTTGTGTCCGTCTCTACAAAGACAATATATAGTTACAAATGAGCATAGAAGAGTTTTAGGAGCTTGAATCAGCTAATGATTTTGCAGGTTTAATCCCCTATGCATGGCTGAGGTTTAAAACAGCAACTGGAAAAATATGCCTGTAAAATATGTCAAAAATAGGATGGGTAACTCTGCTATTGTTCTAAAAGCAACATTATTCATTGTTTGATACTGAGCAGATAGTCACCAGCATTTTTGGAAATATTTCTACACTACACAAGTCTAATGAATTACAGAATCACTTATGAATTCAAGGATGTCTGCAAAGCAAGACATTTGGGAAAGGATTCATCTCTTTGCTTTTCAGTCTACACTGATCAGAGATCTACAGTGGCTGCCCACCCCAAGTTACTGTAAAAGCCAGGGACTGTTGCTTCATCATTTCCCATGCAGTATCTCTAAAAGATCAGGTGAACGTGCTCAAAAAATATCTCTTCTGAATATCCAGGAGCTGCTCATCACCATTCAGATATCTACTATGTTCTGTCCACATCTTCCTCTGAAGAACCAGATTATAGCCGTGAGTTGCTGGATATGTCCGAATATGTGACTACCAAGGGAAAAGAAGCTGGGGGACTTCTGGCTTAAATTCTGGAAAGCTGGTCTAACTTTGGTAAAGTTAGGGCTTAAGAGGAAGTCGTATGCTGCTGTAAGCTAAGGGATGAGATTCTGCAATTAGTGCATAGAGTTCTCATTTTTACTGAACAAGTAAGGTCTGACAAGGCAAAAGCAGCAATCACAGAGCACTTCCCTCCAGTGACAGCCATAGCTTCATAAATATGTTTGAATTTTTCTGTCTTCAAGAGAAGAAGAAAGAAACTGTTTCCAAAAGAACTGAAACTAGTTAAGAATGATTTCAATGAGAAGGGCTAAGGGGACAAAGCAGTTGAAATGGAGAAGCAAGCCTTACTAGTGTACCATCCTAAACACCATTCTTGACTGACATGCCTTTTACAGTGAAAAGATTCAGAACTATTAGGATTTCATTTATACGATTAATTCAGACCAAGTTGGGGGTCTGTCATTTTTTTTTCACTTTTTAAGCTCCCCAAGCAGATGTATTTATGTATTTTGCTCACCCTCTTCGTATTGCAGCCTTTTTTCAGCGTACACAGGTTCTCCTTGTTCTCCTTACTCGCTTGAGACTTTCATTAATCATAATTGCAAGTGACTATCTAAATCAAAACATAGTGGTTTGGTTTCTCAATCAGTCGACTGTGGTGTCATAAACAGGAAAAGCCTTATCAAAGCTTTTCCATCAGAGATATACTTGCATGGGTGCTCACAGTGGGTGGAGTCCTTCTCACCTATTCTTCAGAATCACATTTACATATTCAAACGAGAGCTACTAATCACAGTCAGCAGTGGGACCACAGTCAATATTCACCCTTTTAGAGTGCAGTTTATGTGACCTATGCTTAAGACAAAATACCCCAGAAAGTCTTCTCTCTCTCCCTCACAGAAGAGGTACCTAACATAAGTTTAGGTGTAGACATAAACATTAGTTTCAATTAATTCCATTGGGCGTCACACTAATGTCTGAATACTGCTGGTGAGGTAATTGCAGATCTAGACATAAAATGCATGTGATTTTACCATCTAGATTCAGCAGGTGGAAGAAAAGGATCAATAATTCCATATGTTCTCCTCCACTCTGTCACTCCACAGAGATTTTCTGCTATGATCATATTTGGTGAAATCACTTCAACAAATAGGAGGATTTCACCCAAAGTGGATCAAGATATTACACCTAAGGAGCGAAAATCTGGCATCCTGAGGAGTCGAAATCTGGCATGGAGCAGCAGCATCCTGGAAGGTGACAAAACCGTGCTTATGTGCTCTAAGATGAATTTGGCTTACATATTTTCTACTCATCTGTCATATGCACGACTTCCAAAAAAAAAAAAAAAAGTATTACGCTGTATTGTTTAAACTGGTAGCATCTGAACTGTTACATTTCTATCCTGGTTTTCACTTCCTGAGATTCTTTAGTGATAATTTGTGGGGAACAAAACCATTTCTGGCTTAACAACCTTTCATCCTCCACCACCACCACCAAACCCACCAGGGAGGAACAAAAAATAGAACTTGCCTCCAGGGAGGATACAGGGAAGTGAAAGCCCTTAGAGAATATAAACCAAGTTTACTGGGTACATAGCCAGCTCTAAGCCATCCCTTTGCTATTTGACTACAACAAGACAGTGCTATCTCAATATTTCAATCTACTGCAAGAAGCTGTCACTTTGCCTTCCAAATTATAATATTAACTCTAAATGTACGTGTTCCCACTGCTTTCAACTGTTCTAAATACATTGAAAAAAGTGAGCAGTATTAGGATCTTAAAACCGTGTCATGTGCTTATCATGGATCTCTATACTTTCATTGTTTTCAGGAACCTGTAAGGTCCCTCGGTTTCAAGGTCACCAAGACAGAGCAACCAGATGACCCACTTTTTTGTATTCTGGTTTTCCATTTGTTAACCACAGGATATAGGCTGCAAAAAAACATATGAATTAGAAATCCTGCCAAAGGTGCATGATATGGTTTTCCTGTGTACCACTCCCACTACAAGCACATATGAAATCCTTTATTTTCAATAAATGTTGCTGAAGGTGGACACACTTACAGGTGATGTCTGTTCATTTCTGGATTTATATCCTAACCCTACTATACTAACAAACACACATGAACACCTTAATACACACATGCACAGTCTAGCTATTTATGCTATGTCTCACTAGGACAATTCTGCTTTAACCAGAAAAATTCTGATTCTTCTCTAAATCCAAGAAAAAAAAAAAGAGTAATACATCATAAGTACATTGTTACATCATTTTCACTTCTCACTTCTTACATATTATTATTTAGAACCTTAAAATATTACCTGGAGAAGAGCATAAATTATTACATGCAAAATAATTGGCTTTAAATTAATTATTGCTTCAGTTGTAAATGCTGAATTATAGTTTTGGTGCAAGTTAGTCATAAGAGCTCCATGCAGAAAAATATTGATTTAGTCCTTTAGTCTTTCACGGTGGTCTAGTGAGGATTACCACCAAATAATGGAGGCCCACGCTTATTTCTCCATCTGATTCATGATGTTCTACAGTGGTAAGAAATCAAAGCCAGTCATTTCATTTGTCCTTTGAACGGCTCCAAGCATGCAAAGGTTTGCCCAGAAACCAAGGTTTGGCTATGTCACTCTGTGTATTACTTTACTGTACAATTAGACCACTTGCCAGACCTCATAGCGTGAGATCCGCTCAACACAGTAAGGAAGAACAAGTCTGGTGGAGAAGACAAGCAAATGGTTCCTTTTATTTAGCAGTGGACAGAAGGGTTGCCTATCACTCATTTTGATTAGGTAATTAATCACAATCCAGCAGAAATGCTACCTGCCTTATCAAAAGGTTTGCAGAACCTTTAAAAGGCTACAGCTTCCTACAGCTATTTGTAAATATTATAGGTCTTCCTGGATGGTTATTGTGAAATGAGGTGGAAAATGACATCGCGGATAATGTAGCTCCCTCCTTTGTGTGGATGCCACCAGCAATACGACGCAAGCCAAAGAAATTAGCTTCTTCACAGACAGGTGCAAAGGCAAGATGGCTTGTGTACCCACCTGTGAGTGACAGAGTAATTTCCAGAGTCACTGGAAATCACGGGCCAAAACTCCAGAAAATTCATTTGAGAAACGATTCTGTGGTTTTCCTTTATCAGTTGCTGCTTTCCAGCATTTTCTTTGTACCAATTTATTGTGTATGCTTCCTCCTGAAAGTATTCTTGCACTGAGTTAAGATAACAAAGGAAAAAATATTCCCCTTCTAGCACATCAATGGAGGCACGAAGGGGACACAGCTTCTCTGCAGGGAATGAGGAGAAAGGATACATTAGGAAGCCAAGTACTTCTTCAGAAAGTCACATAAGCCTGTCTTTAAGGTGATTTACTGTGTTGTTTTTATATTTTTGCTGGTCTTTTATAAAGCAACTTACTTTCATCAGAGTGCTTTGGCAGTGTTTACTTATTTCAGTAATACTGGAAAACTCAGTTTTCCAATTCTTTATTCTACCTCATCCAAGCAAAAATGAGGGTTCCCTAAGATTCTTTCACGTGGATCCAACAGTGTCAGAATCAAATAGGCACAAATGGTAGAACTGGGTCTCACTCTGCAGTAAAGCAGCTGTCACAAATGGAAAGGGGAATTCTTCACATATAGTTTGACTTGTTGACAAGTATGGCTAATTCTTAGAACTGGTCGACTGCCATAAAAGCACAGATCCTATGAGTTAACACTTGTGTTTTCTTCTTTTCTTAACACAAAATAAGTAGCTAGATTTCTTTAAAACTTCAAATATCTTTGGGAAAGTTGCAATGGAATGAGATTATGTGCATAAAATTTAGTTTCAAAGTCTGCAAACGAATTTCCTAAATGTACTTTTGCATACAGAAGTCATAAAAAAAATGCAGAAAAGGGACCATGGTTTAGCATCAATAGTCAAGAATAAAATAAGTCTTCAGTCTTTATTTCTCCCGAAGTTCTCAGAGATTATTGTTTAGCAACTATTGTGACCACGCTTCTGAATGGCACAAAGAGAAGCAGACTGTTTCTCTTCCTTGCGGCAGTTCTTCATACAGCCATGCCCCCATACAACATCATCGGGTGTTTCCAGGTAGCATCCCTTCTCTTTATATTTAATAATTTTGGTATCTGAGACCAAATTTCCTAAGTCTGGAGCTGGCCTGAAATTGTCAAACCTGTAAGATTTTGTTCTTAGCTGCAAAATACAAAACTTACTCCACTCTAAGCAATTGTCAAGAAGATGCCACATATTCAGCAAGTATTTTGAAAGTTCGTTCTACAATTGAAATGAAGATTTGTACTTACCAGTGGCAGATTCAATGATAAAGGTTAAAAAAAATATCATCAGATTCATTTTCTTGAGTTACTTCTCAATTCTTCTCCAGAAAAAAAAATGAAACTGAATTGTTCTTCCTTGTTCTGAAAGCCTAAGAAAAACAGATTCACAATTCATCATGAGTGCAGTAAAACAAATTCCTTTGAGCATGTGAGCAGTGTAACTATTGCCTGGTACTGAAGAGGACTTTCCAAATGGATTGTTATACATTTTTATCATAACAGTTCCTTTCGTACATCAGGTAATGTACATAGATTTTTCTTTGTAAGTTTATTTTAGATTGAAAAAGCACAGCAGGGTTTCTTTCTTCCATTTTCTTGTTCACTACATTTACTTCATATTTCTGATTAAATTGACAAGCTTATAGAAGCACTCTAAATTAGATCCCAAGTTAGTAGACACCTACCACAGGATAGGACAGTGTGGTTTTTTTCTCCACAAAGAGTATAAACTTTACAAGACTAGGCATTGTAGAGAAAGGCAGCAGAAACTTCCCTTGCCTTTAATGAGAGCAGCACAACGTCGATAGATTAGACATCTTGATGGCTAATTTTGAACTTGTTGGAAAACAATGAGAACTAAAATTTTGATTTACAACTTTGTCTATGGAACCAGTAAGCACTAGTGAAGAGTGCTAACCTTTCCATGGAGCATCAGGAGATTAAGAGGCTCATATTTGATTGCTTCGTATGTAGCCAACTGTGCTTTCAAACGCAAATGGAAAACACCATAAAATAATACCAGCATTGAGTATCTTCTCTGAGATTCCTCAGAACAGGGGGTTAACTGACAATCAAAGGCAGAGCTTATTCTAAGATCGCTCCTCAATTTTGCTTACAAACTAGACAGATAAGGTGCATAATAAGCCCGATTCAACCTCTCCAGCCAACATAGACAACCTTGCTTAGTCACTGACCCAAACACGCATGGACAAATGAAACTCACAAACACACGAGATGTATTTCAGGGAGAGCTGCCAAGAGAAATCTCATTAGCATTCCATTTCTTTGGGTTTATTACTTAATGTTAATTACTTAACTTCTTGTTAATTTGAGAAAGCATATACTTACTGTTGTAAGACACTGCCTTGAGATTTACAGTCAGAAATTTCTCGTGATTTTAAATCGCCGGAGGTCGGAGGCTACTGCATTTCCAGCAATATTCCAGAATGACACCATACTGCATAGCTGCTCTCCCTTTCTCATCATTCTCCCCAGTTCTTTACAAGCATGCCATCATCCCATAAATCACTGTAAAGAGGTAGAAGAAGTGTTTCACATCCTTTTTTTCAGACTGACTCGTAGACAGATGCAGATTTAGGAAGCAGCTAAAAGAAGCTGGATGCTGAGTACTGCAACAAGCAACTTTAAAGCGTCTCAGAGTAAACTCATCAGACCTGGTTTCAGTTCCCTTGTACACAGGGAGATTCAAACTGTTACACTCTACAAGAGAAAAAGGACCTCTCCATTTTCATTTCTTGAATTTACTTTTCATTTGTCACCCTATCATATCAAGAAGAAATACAGCTGTTATTGAAAGTGGTTCTACTACATGAAGATAAAATAATTTATCACCAGATTTTTAACTCTAAATCCCATTATTTGTTGGCACATCACATGAGCTCATAGTGGAAATTTTGTTGAATGAATACCAGAGCCTTTCATTCTTTTAACAGGGATTAAAACACAGTATAATGCAAGCTACTTAGTAATACCAGGTTTGAGATTAATGGGTACTATCAACAAGTAAAACGCAGTCCTTAACCTTACTCTCACGTTGCTGTTGAACCTGATCTATTTGTCAAACTGTTCTACTCCAGGCTGTCAGTATTTACATTGGTGCCATAAGTTTTGCAGTACTCTTTGATGAAACACTAAGAGGAGGGAAAAAGAGAGGAAAAAAGATAAGTGCTTTTGGTGAAAGTCAGCCAATGTAATAAGATTCTTCAAAGAACAGAATACACTTTTTAATTTTCAGAAAGAAATAGAGAGTTATTTTGAAGTAAAGGCAAAGATTCTCTGCCTAACAAAGGAGTACAGAAATACTCAATGGGCAAAATGCTAAGGCAATAGTGAGGAATGACAGTTTTTAAAAAAAGTGAAAAAAATCAGCTGTCTGTAAGGCTCAAAGCAACAATAGCTTTAAGCAGGTTTTTCAAATGTCATACATGCTTAAACCACTGATGGAATCTTAATAATAAAAAAGGGTTCTTAAAAGTTTTTTGTCATTGTGAAGCCAAGATCTTTAAATAAACTGAAGCTTTAAGTTCTGTAATGTGCGTTAACAATACCCCATGAACTAGTCATCTGCATCTGTTTAAGCATCATGATAATTATACCTCCTTTTCCTAGAGTGACCAGAAGATTTTGATATGAAAAGGGACTGATTCTCAATATTGGTCAAGTAACTAATTTGACCAGCATTTTGACAACCAGAATTTGGTCTCAAAAGGTTGTGACTTTTTTTTTTTTTAAACCAACAGATTCTTCTGAATGTCAGACTGTTTGAACAAGCATTTGGGGGTCATGGGAGGAAGGCACTAATCTTATGGTTTTAAGAATGACTTCTTGTGGAATTTAAGTCTTTTTCAAATATCACCACACAGTGTCATAATTTGCATAGGATTCATGAAGAAAACAAAAGGGTCTAGTAAACAGTTGCCTTAACTATACTATGTCCAAACACCATTCTGCTAGGATTGCAATTTATTGATAAAATTAAAATTCCTCTTCTTTTCAAACAACATAAATGAAGTTGTTTACTTACTATGCAAGTCTTGCCAGGTGGAAAGCAGATGCAGAAGTAGTCTTCCAAACTTCAGAGGATTGCAATTTCTACTTATAACTCTTCTAAAGCTCATTCATCACTGAAACAGCGAGTAATCTCTCTCAGTAGGTGAGTCAATACATAGTCTGTAAAATTTCCTTTGTGAACTGCTGACTGCAGGGAGGAAAACAGAAAAGGTAGATTTGAGAAATTAACTTTTACTAGCATTAATGGAAAGGTAATAGCATATTACGAATATTAACTTTTCTAAATGAGATATTTGAGGGCTGATACACAAATGTCTAGGCATCACTTTTTGTTACAGCTGTCTACAATAGCAATTTCAGAGGCTGTCCTGCTCCAAAGCCACCTAGGTGTAAGGGAAAGGGCCATGGCAATCCCAGGGAGGGTGGCTTTGCAGTGCCAGTGAGGGGCTATGTGTTGAAGTAAGCCAAATTACCTGTGACATCTCTGTAACAAGGGAAAAAGTATATCATGGGCCTGAGAGAGAGTCACAGAGAGGCACCCAACCCAGGGGGCTCAGGTGAATGCAGTGCAGCACCTTGGGCAGGGGAAGGTCAGCAGGGAAGGCAGGGATGGGGTACAGGCAGGACCGAGGAGACAGGCAAGGCCGGGGAGACAACGTTGGGGAAACAGTCAGGGATGGCAACACAGCCGGGGTTGGAGAGACAGAGTTGGAGAGACAGGTACGGATGGGTAAACAGGAAGGTATGGAGACAGACAGGGACGGGGAGACAGTCAGGGAGAGGAAAACAGGCAGGGATAGGAAAATAGGCAGAGATAGGCAGAGCTGGGGAGACAAGCAAGGTTGGGGAGACCAACAAGGATGGGGGAACAGACAGGGAAAGGGACAGGTGGAGTAGGAGGGACAGGCGGGGGGAGGTACAGCTGGGGTCGGGAACAGGCAGAATTGGGAAGCGAGGCAGAGTAGGGGGCACGGGCAGGGTACTCCAGAGAGGAAGCCGCGTTCATCGTCTCCGCGCACGGTCCCGGGCAACCACTGCCCGAGAGGGGCCGGAGGGATGGGCCTGGCGGGGCAAAGCGATAGGACCCTCCCCGCTCCTCTACACCCTCACCCGCAGAGATGCCCCGATCAGAGGCAGGCACTGGCAGCTCCGTCTTCCTTCCCTCGGAGGAGCCGAGCGCTCTCCAGCCCGCCTGCCCCTTCCCCTTCCCTCCTACCTGTCCCCGGCGTCCCCGACGGGAGCTCCGCGCCGCCCCTTCCCGCGCTGGGCTGCGGGGGCCCGGGCGGGTGCCGCGGGACCGCTTCCCGGTTTCGCTGGAGAGAAGCGCGGAGGAGGCAGGCTGAAGTGCGACCAGGCTACCCGAGGGTGCTAGGCGCTTCACCAGGACGTGGGTGAAACCCGGCGGTGCACCCCTCACCCCGCGAGCAGAGGGAGCGAAGATCAACTCTGTTTTTTTTAGCGGACGGGGCTGATCCGTCTCATTATCTTCCGCGGAAAAAAAAAGAAAAAAAAAAAAAAAGAGATAAGGAGATGATGTCTTTGGCTATCTTTAGTCGAAACGCCTCTTTCTCCACTTTTCTGCTGAATGCCCATTGCAGGATCCTTTTCCAGGAAGTGTGATGGAAGTAGGATGGCAGGTTAGGAGCGCGTGTATTAAGCTAAATATAGCAACATTAATCTCTGCTACAGTTTCCTTTTGAGAATGAGGATGTGCAAAGAGATAAACTGTATCCTGAAAGTCTCCTGGTATTTTGCAGACCTCAGAATTACAAAGAAAAAGAAAAAAAAAAAAAAAAAAGAAAAAAAGAAGAAGAAAAAAGACAAACACTCAAAAGCATTACAACATACGGTCTGCAGGAGAAAAGACAAGGGAAAACGTGTGATGCTACAAGACTTTGATTAAAATTGACCTGTTTTGAGTGATATTTCTTCTGTGATAGCATCCCCTTTGAGGGAAGAGTAATGAAAGCTTTCAAGATCTGAAACATTTTATAGCTCCATCACTGCAAAGAGATTGTATGTATTCACCTCCAAATAAACCTTCATGCCCGTAGCTGATCCTGTTTTTTAGCCAAATGTTGATATATTGAAACTGTAGTTCTTTTAGGGATTTCTGACACTTATTTCCTATTTAAGCACTGTTCCTCAATAAATAAATGCTTATTTATTCCATAAGTGGTTTATCTGATGTGTATAGTGCAATGATTCATTGCAATTTTAAATAAAGTTATTTTGATAGCAGCAGGAGAAAAATCATCTGCTTGGGATTGTTTTTATTTTCATATCACTCTTTTCATGTTCAGAAATTGGTTTGGTGCCCGTTTTTTTATCCAGGCCACCTGGGAATGTAGACATTCCCAATGGCAACAGGAGGTGTCAGTTCAGAGGTAAAAAGACCAGGTTACACTAAAATAGGAGAGATTCCACAGAGCTGGCTTTTTTTGTGTGTACATTACTGCTGAGATGAAGCAAAGAAACCCTCGAGAGATTGAAAGTACATAAAAATAATCAGACCATTAGCTAATGTAAATCAGCACAACTTCAGGAAAGCCAGCTAAGTATCTGATGTAGTATAGCTACATTAAAAAAGTGTATAGGATATTTCATGGTAGTTTTTGGGTTTATGACTCCATGCCTGATTTTAAAACTTAATGAAAGCATGTATCTTAAACAGGATAATGATTTTACATGAGAGTCTGAAAGCAATTTAGCAGCCAACAAATAAAATTGCAAATTAAAGTGTCACCAGCTTTTTGCTTTGATAGCCTAAGACTATCTTGACAGTGACAATTCGGAAAAATTTTTTAAATTCACTCTAACAACAGCATTTTCCACATGCTGTTCTCACACGCATTTACCTTCATAGAATTTTGAAGTACTCTCAAGTTTCTGAACTTTTATCTATGTTGTGGAAACTGCTGTCCTTTCAACTAATGTCACAGCTAGCTCTGAGATATGTGAATGTATATGAAAGGAAAATAAAGTTTATACATTGTAGCCCTTAGTCTAACAGAGATTCAATGGAGAAGTCAGCCTCGTAATAGAGAAGAAATTTATGAATATAACCACAGCTCAAATTTTCACTGTGAAAATACCATGATGAAAATGAAAGTTTGCACTAATATTGAAAAACAGTTTTTTATGAACCTCGGACTGCCTGGCCAATCAGCTAGAGAAGACCAGTTACTCACAGGTTTTTAACATCTTCCTTTCCATCCAACATACACTACTCAGAAGTGCTAACTGAAAACCTAAATTGTGAAGCTACTTCCGTCATAAATAGCAACACATCCAACCCATGTAACGACAGTCTAAGCCTGTTTGCTTCTAGCTGGTAATAGTCCTTTTCAATCTCCCTCCGTCGTTGTATAACATAACCGTAAACCATCTTTGCAGAGGTTAAGTTATACTCCATGGGCTTTTCAGCATTATCTGTCCCTGATGTGAAAAAGCAGTTTACAGACGGATAACATATCTGTTAGAGCCTGATATGTTTCTCAGAAGTTTTAAAATATGTCACACATTTTAAAAATTCTCTCCACGTCATAGCATCACAGAATAATTCAGAGCAGAGAGGACCTCTGGAGGTCATAAGGTCCAGCCCCTGCTCAGGGCATGTACAGCTGAGACCCGAACATGTCCAAGGATGGAGATCCCACAGCTTCTCTAGAGACAGTTTCCAGCATTTGACCATGATTTTTTTTTCCCATGATATGTAGTTTAAATTTCCCATGTCATTTGTGCCAGTGGCTTTTTTGTCCCATCTCTGTGGTCATTTAAGAAGAGTCTCACTCCATCTGTTCACTCTGTCTTTCCATTAGATACTTGTACACAGAAAAAGGATTTCTTGTCCTCTCCCTCTATGTCCTGTGCTCTCTGTGGTCTTTCCCTGGACTCACTCCAGTAAGTCAGTGCCTCACTTGGGAAGTCCAAAGCATGGCATAGTACTTCAGATGTCAAAAATGCTGAACACAGGGGAATAATTACTTTCCTCAGGTAAACTCTGACTTAAAAGGTGCAGGAGGCAGTTGGCTGCCATTGTCACAAGAACACATTTCCAACTCCTGTTCACCTTAGTGAACAAAAAAAAAATCCATCTTTCGTATAAAATTAAGCATATAGCTTTTGCCTTGAAGTGTGAAAAGGGAACACATGAGCACATATTTCTAATAAAACAGCCGTAGCTTTGCAATCCTTCAAAGATTCAGAAACATGTGGTTGCACATGTACAACTTTTCAATAGAATATACTATCAATTTTACCTATTATCTTCCAAACATACCTTTGTAGAATGCTGTAAGAATTTAATGCTACATGCACTACAAATAACAGTTTGCTACAAAACTTCCTTCTAGGGGTCATTTTTTGGGGTTTCACAGTCATGTGGCAGGGGCAATAACTAGACTGACTTGTCAGGACTGTGATTTAGGTGAAGAAGATAGCAGGACTGATGGTTCAGTGAGCTGTAGCAACATCAAATCTCATCAGTATAGGAGATCTCAAGGCCAAACCATTGCATCGATTTACACAAAGGGCTGGTGTATATTAAATTATATGTGGGGAGGGCAATACATTCTAAGTGCTGTCTGCAATTATCCTACCTCGTATTAGCAAGAGCTGGTTTTCATACTTTGGAAGACACCGGGAGCTTCCCCAATGACATCAGTGTCAGTTAAGTCAATGTTTATTCTTATTCCTTTGTTATTTCTTTATTGCCAGCAATGCAGCATATACTTTTCATATATGAAGTATCCATAGATAAAATTTTAAAACTGTGGACATAAAAAATCTATGACTGTAGTTGTATTTCAGGGAGGAACCTGTTCCTTCGAAATACGTTATTATAAGAGAGTCAGCTCTGTAGTCTCAATGCAGATCCTGAGCTGTTGTTCACAAGTAATGCTGCATGCGTTCCAGGAGCTTACAGCACTATGCACGCCATGAAAATTTCACAGTGTTTAATTCTCATGGTCTTCAGAACCTGCCAATGCCTGCTCGTCCACTAGATGGCACGATGGCTCTGCTGCATTACTTTGCTCTATTATCAGCTATTTCTTCACGGAGTCACTTGAGGTATCAAAGCCAGGTAAGTGCAGGGCAGAACTTAAAGTGTATGAAATCTCTTAGTGAAAGTTCTCACTCAGCAACAAAATTACCTTTGTTCGGTGTAGTTTAAGCTGTAAGCATCTGAATTGGTGCTTATACGAGATTTCTGTGGGGAGAGATGTTTTGCACAGGGCAGATTATCCTTCTGTTATTCCACCAAGGCAGACTGCCTAGTGCCAATTTTGTTTTAAAACATGCCCTTGAAAATTTAAATTCTTTGTAAGTCGCAAATCACAAAATTACAGAATGGTTGACGCTGGGAGGTGCCCCTGGTAGTCACCTAATTCAACCTGCCTGCTCAAGCAGGGTCACCTAGACCAGTTGCCCAGAACTGCATCCGGGTGGCTTTTGAACATCTCTAAGGATGTAGACTCCACAACCTTCCTGGGCAACCTCTGCCAGTGCTGGGTCACTCTCATCTTAAAAAAAAAAAAAAAAAAAAGTGTTTCCTGATGTTCAGAGGACACCTCGTGTGTTTCAGTTTGTGCCCACTGCCTTCAGTTCTGTCACAGGGCATCACTGAGAACAGCCTCATTCCCTCTTCTTCACACCTTCCCTTCACATGTGAGACTTCTCTCCTCCAGGCTGAAGAGTTTCACCTCTCTCAGCTTTTCTTCATAGGAGAGATCCTCCTTAGTCCCTTAACCAACTCCATAGCCCTTTGTTGGAATCTCTCCAGTATGTTCGTATTGCTATCTACTGAGGTGCCTACAACTGGACACAGGACTGCACGTATGACCTCAGTGGTGCTGATGTTGTAATAGTGTTGTGAAAGTATTCCATGGTTCTTTCCGTACTTTCTTTTTAACACTAAAAAATGTGATAACACCTATAGAATAATATTAATCTTAATGCCTATCTGAGTTTTCTTTACTAACCACAAAGGAATATAAGAAGTGACAAGGATGACAATTTTTTGTCATTATTGTAGTCACATCCTCATCCCCCGGTTCTGTAAAAGTTCTTTGTCACTCTCAGAATTTTCCCCTTTTCTTCTTATCAAGGCCCTACTGTTCACTGCTGGTGAATCACGATAAGAATTGCTAGGTTTTGCTTGATGTTCTTTTCCTCTTTTTCTCTTGGTTGACCATGAGACTTGATACAAAAGGAGTGTTACCATGGGAGCCAGTTTATGAGTTTGGGTTTCACCATCATAACTACATACCTGGCTAACAGAAGTCAATGAAGTATCAGGAAGCTTCAGAGTAATTCAGTTCATTGCTGACCCTGTGTACTTCCTTTATGTACCTTCTCTTCTTAAACCTTTCCAGATTCAAAATTCATCCTAGACTTTTTGTTTCCAAGATAATCAGTTACCACACTTTCTTCCTTGTTAAGTGCCCAAGATTCAGACTATAGTAAATATTTATCTTGTAATAACCTTGGAAGTGAATTTTCTGTCTTGCTTAGAAGCTGTTGTGAAAAATCTTCATAGTGTAAACCAACAGGCTTTCCTACTTTTACACATGTCTTAGTATTAGCATTCTTTGTGTGGGAAGAAATGGTGCTGTGGGATTAGACCAAGTCCCTAACATTGACATGAATTAATTTTGTGGAGCTGCCACAGAGATAATGAGATTTACCTAGGGTCTTTAGGAATGGGACCCAACACCGCACACAATCTAAGCAATAATAAAATGCAATATTAGACGTTTTATAGTTGTGTTGAAATGAGCAATGAGTGCGTGAGCACTTGAAAACGTAACTCATCAATGAAAAACTGTTTTGTTTGCCATAGATCTTTTAATTTAATGTCGAAAAAAATCTATACATATATTGCATACAAATTTTTCTAAATCCAGGTAGCCATCCATAAGTCTGAAGATCCACATTCAATAAAAATTTGCAGTAAAAGGAAAGGACTTTGGTAACAGTAAGGATTCTGGATCTAATTTTTACTTTTTTAATCTGTTCCATAACAAGCCTGAAGCTCAAAACCAAGCCTTCTCCAACAAGAAGACAACTTCTGATTTTGAGAAGCCAAGAAGATTAAAGTTTGCAAGGACATCTGTACTAGAACACATTTTGTTCATACTCCCCTGAACTAGGAGGAGATTTGTTTCTGACCTTTGCATCTCAGGATATTTCCTATCAGAAGAACGTGGAACCAGGCAAAAGGCCAAAGCAGGGGGAAAAAGATTACATACCGCCTGTTACAATGATACAGTCTCTTTTTTCAGTAGCTTAAAGGAATGCTATCAGTGTAACAAAACAGCTCTAAAGTTTAAAGTATTATTTCTGTCTGGAGATAATACTTGCAGTAATAACATGCTTTGTTGTATATGAAGTATTTAAAATATCCCCATTGTGTGAGATTTATTTTAGCATATGTATCATATAAAAAGTGCATATAAATATATATCAGTGAATTTATTTCCCTTAGCACTGCATTTTTTTTTAATGCTCTGTTCATAGAGATCTTAAAAGAGTCTTTACTGAGATATCTATTAGGGAAAAATAACTTTTCATGGTATGAGTATTGTTATTGAATCAAAAAGGAATAAGAGGTGAAAAAAAATAACAGAAGCACATTTTACTTTCTAGTTGCATAATACCCAATATCCTTTCTAGTAAAAAAATACAGAGGCATTTATATTTGATCAACTGTTTTAGAAAGGTAAAGCAAACCTGAAGGGCGTTTAGCTATTCAGAATTGTATCAGTTATATGGACAACTCTATACAGAAAGAGTACAGCTATATTTTGTTTCCTGTGATATGCAAAATTCTGCCCACAGCCTAGAATGATTTATTTACAGAACTCCCATTCCTACAAAAACTTCCCTCAGTTCCCCAGACCTCTTCCATCAATTTACCATATTGTTACTCAGTCGAAGTACTGAAAAGAAGTTCAAAAATACAGCCAGACTTTCATACTGTAAAATTATGTACCTTCTGAGAGGAAAAAGAGCTGCAGGCACATGGTCCATCCTTGATGGTGTAACATGATTTTCGTAGACTGTTCATCCATCATTAGCTGAGTGGGAGGACTTGAGCCTCGGTGGCATATGGTACCTCACCTGTTTCCAGAACTTAGAGTTGGATGACTGCGGGCACACAGTGTGTTTCTCTTTCCATTTGACGGTACCTTGCTGCTTAATAATAAATTTAAGAGATTCCTGAAGCTTCTCGTAAGTCCCAATTGTCTCCATCTCCAGCAGGATCACCTTTGTATCATTTTGAATGAGGGTGTTATATAAAGCAATGTGCTGATCATAAGCATGTTCTTTACAATTAATCAGCTGATGGGTTAAAAGGATGATCAGCCGTCTGCTCTTCTGCATCCTCTTCTCAATAGCATTGACTGTATCTAGAAATGTACAAGAAAATGATGAGACCCTGAAATGTATTTTCTAACTCTTTTGTGTTCATATCATATCTCATATCATATCATGTCATATTGTATTATGTCATAGAATCATATCATAGAAGGGTCAGAGTTGGAAGGGACCTTAAAGAAAGATCATCTATTTCCAACCCCCTGCCATGGGCAGGGACACATCCTACTAGACCAGGTTGCTCCAAGCCCCATCCAGCCTGGCCTTGAACACTTCCAGAGACGGGGCATCCCCTACTTCTCTGAGCAACCTGTTCCAGTGTCTCACCACCCCCATAGCAAAGAACTTCTTCCTAATGTCTGATCTAAATCTACCCTGCTCTAGTTTAAAACCATTGTCCCTCATCATATCACTACATGCCCTTGCAAAAAATCTCTCTTCATCTTTTCTGTAGGCCCCCTTCAGGAACTAGAAGGCCACTATAAGGTCTTCCTGGAGCTCTCTCTTCACCAGGCTGAACAGAACCAACTTTCCCAGAGTGTCCTCATAGGAGAGATGTTCCAGCCCTCTGATCATCTTTGCGGCCCTCCTCTGGACCCACTCCAATAGATCCATGTCCTTCTTGTGTTGGGTGCTCAGGAGCTGAATACAGTACTTGAGGTGAGGTCTCACCAGAGCAGAACAGAGGGGCAGAATCACCTCCTTTGGCCTGCTGGCCACACTTCTTTTGATGTAGCCCAAGATACTGTTGGCTTTTTGGGCTGCCAGTGCACATTGCTGTCTCCTACTGAACATCTCATCAGTCAGCACTCCCAGGTTCTTCTCTGCAGGGTTGCTCTCAATCCACTCATTCCTCAACCTGTATTTGTGCTTGGGATTGCCCAGACCCAAGTGCAGCACCTTGCACTTGGCCTTGTTGAACTTGTCCACCTCTCTAATGTGTCAAGGTCCCTCTGGATGGCACCCCTCCCCTCCAGTGTGTTGACTGCAGCACATATCTTGGTGTCACTGGCAAACTTGTTGAGGGTGCACTCAATCCCACTGTCCGTGCTGCTGACAAAGATGTTAAATAATACTGGTCTCAGTGTTTAGACACTTCATTTTCCTTCTTTTTTTGACCAAAAAAAAGCCTTCATATAAATTTAATCTGGTACACTTTATTCATTAGAAAAAAAAAGCTTGAAATAAACCAAAACGAACCAACCTCCTCCCCGCCTCACCCCCCTGCGCCCCCCCCCCCCCCCCCCCAAAAAAAAACCACATCAAAACCCAAAGCTTTCTATTCATATGGTTTCTTTGGTTGAAACATTAATATTTTCACTGCTCTTAAGAATTATTAGGAATTTCTAATCTGACAACCTAGGGTCAAGTTCAGTAGATATAGATTGCATCAGATTTGTTCTTGATCAAATAGCCTTTGTGTAAGAAATCACGTTCTATCAAGATTAGTGCTTTACAGACTGATCCTGCAATACTTAGGCATGGAAACTTGTCATCTGGAGATTTTGGGGTGACTTGCTTCTAAGAGGTTTACTCACCAGCAGAGGGAGTGTTAACTCCCCTGATTTATGACATGTTAGTTAATACCTAATCTGCCCATTGGGTTGGTATCTGCCCTGCTAGGGTATGTCAGCATGACTAAAGGTGTTTTTCTTTCCCACTGCTGTGTTACAGAGAGCTCAGCTGGGACTGTAATGTTGGAGGTGGTGAACCTAAGAAACTCAAGAGCCAGCATGCTATGGAAGAAACTTCCAAGCCAGCTTGGAAAGCTCCACATCAAGACTCCAGGACCAGCTGTGATGTCTGTGGGAGGAAGAGAGCAGATAAATGCTTGTCCAGTAAATCCTCATTCCAGTTAAAAGATCTTCCTGTGGTCTCTAGAGTGATAGCTGGAGTTGTTTTGATGGGAACATGTGATGTTAGGTGAAAACAAAGGAGATGAGAACCGAACTAAGGAAATTCAGTGCAACAATTATTTGACAAAACCACATATTTGCAGTTGTCATAGCTTCATACGCATCCTCTTATCTTTTGCTGAGGGCTGGTAGTCCCCATAATAACACTCAAGAAAAAGTATCTCTCAGTTTTGAGGTGCAGACCATTGTGCCCATGACTGAAAGACCATGGGTCTTGGGAGATACTCACTTCTCCCTTTGGGTTTCTGATGCCATACTTGCAGCAAGAGGAAAGATGGGGCTGCATGCTACAAATACTTCAACCATGGGATTCGTTGCAAGCAGTTTTGTGAATGTTAGAAGTTTATATGGGTTTATAAAGTGACAAAAAATGTCGTGAAAGAAAAATCCATCAGCAACAATTACACAAAAAAATGTGAGCATCTGAAGTCCACACACTGCTGGAAGAGTACATATACAAGCTTTCCCTGTTCTTAAAATCTTTTGCCATCCTTTGGCCTTGGTCATAGCTGAAGATAGGACACTTGGATACACAGAACACTGCTCCAGTGAATTGTGATCAATCCTCTGGTTTTTGCACATGTTTTTGTGTATTGCAGACACAGCAGCTCCAGAAGTGTTTGGTCAGACTTTGCAGCAAGCAATGCAGTTTGTACGACAATGACACCATGAGAAGAATGGAGCAGAAGTCGATGTTGGTGAAAACTCTTCATTTACTGGGTAATACTTGCATTGGCATCTCTCCAAGCAACAGTTATGATGTAGAAAATGTCATTAATCAGTAAGACTAGGAAAGAAAAAGAATTCTAGTCCAGGGAAGCATAATGAGACTCCATAACTACGCAATTCTATTTAGCACTTGAATCATTCTGTCTGACTTTCCTTTTTACTGGAAGAACAAGTTTCAAGCTTTGCTCTGGAACCGAGAATCATAAGCATGTCTTGAAATAATAATTGCATTTTATATCCTCACTGTATTTTTTTTTTTCTGGAAGTACATGGAGTTTTTCAGAAAAAAAAATTATTCATTAAACATGATGATACATGCTCAGAAAGGATCACACTAACTCAAACTGGTATTTCCTGTATTATTGTTCTTAGCATATTTTAAACTTCAGGCTTTGGATTTTGAAATCTGGTAATGAAAGGTCAGAAGATAAACAAGAATGGGGAGCATGTGAGTAAAGTCCATCCATCTGGAAGCAGAGAACTTTTATGTGTTCCCTGCAGCAGGCAAATTCAGAACAGTTTTCCACTCAAGTGAAAGAACTTCGGAGCATGAAAGCGGACAAGGAAGAGAAAATCAGAAGTCTGGGAAAGTAGGCAAAAAGGAAAAAGGAACAGCAATAGTCCAGACATTTTTAGAGTTTTGATTAAATCAGACCAAGCAAGTCAAATAAAAGTTGCTCACTATCCAATGCTGGCTTGATGAGTCTTCTGCCTGTCACTCTCAGGTTACAGGCATCTCTTCACACCTTCATAAAGTGAAAATGCCTTTGTTTTCATCCAATTTAGAGCCTTTGTTAGTCCCACCTCAGTTAGTCTTCACCTCAGTTGCATGCCATGATCAATTTTTTCAGGACTGCCATCCATAAACCACAGTTTTAGAACAGCATCCCACAACAAAATATTGTGCTGTCCCTAATCACCTGAAGATGTGGCATATGTTTTTGTCATTAACAGTTTTGTGAGCTCCTTGTTCTGGATCTGGGAATGGTGTGGCCCAGCAACTCTTGCAGGGTGGTTTTTTTTTAACATTCCTGTTGCAGTGGCTCTTCCCAAGGCCAGGCAGTGGTTTTGATTCTCTTCAGAAGAGGAGGACATCAAATATCTCAGCCTAGCTCTAGGCAGATGAATGACAGCTGGCCCAATACAGATGATTTCAGAAACGTGCAACAGAAAATATGTCAACTGTAGCTTCATGCCTGCTTACTGACAGGGAGAGGTCTGGTCCACAGAATAACCAGAGCATAAGATAAACAGACAAGTCAGCTCTTGAGGAAAGTAGATAGTACCTAGATGACAGCAATCACAAGAGATAATGTAGAGGCATCCATATGGAAATTAACACAGATTAATTACCATAATTCCATTCTGGAGGACAAGGAAGTGGGAATAAAGAATAGCAACTTTCTGCTGAACTAGCACTGGGAATTGTGTGAAGTAGGTCGTGTGAAAGTAAAAGAAAAGTAGGTCATGTCAGTGAACAGAAACTGAGCTTCCTGTGACCCTAACATCCTTGTAACAGGTTGAAAACCCTGACTGATAACAGCAAGGTTAATTCCTCAACTTAGTTGTGGTTTTCTCTTCTTCTTTGTCTTGCAAACCTACTCACACACGTTTTGGTTGTGGTTTTGTGCAGAGTTACACCACCCAAAGATCAGGTGTATGTTTAAAAGAGTCACACTTCGGGTTGTATTTCCTGCACGACCCAAGAAAACAGTAAACAATCTGTGCCTCTGTCCTTTAGCTTGCTTTTCCTAACACACCGGCAAGCACAGAGTGCCACTGCGTCACCCTGCCTGAAAGAGCAATCACACAGCTACTGAGATAAGCAGCAAGCTCAGGGATGCAGAGGGACCTCCTATACCTCTAAAAGGGGCTAGAACCACCATTTGCACAAGTTTGACAAGTCATTCGGAGCATTATCTGTTCTGAAACTTACCTTCTCCGGGATATATATCTCTTCCATAAATACACAGCTTGTATCCACATTTACTTTCTAGAATATCTGGCATGATTTGGTAAACAAAATATTCCACAAAATTAGCTTCACTGGTGTGATTTTTGGGATAGATAACATACGCATCATAAATCTTCCCATCTGTAAGGTAAAATAAGAGGAAATTATGTTCTGTTAACATGAATTAGAGCTGTCTATTGCAAAAACTAGAAGAAAAATAAAAATATCTGTCTTCGAAATAGATTTAAGGAGAAATTCCTGTTCATCTGAATAATGTATATCATTGGGTACATTTGCAAGTGGGAAACTGTGCAAATTTGGTGTTTTTCATGCTCACCTGTCATGTACTGTGCGTTTGCAACTTTGAAGAACTTGACCTCTGTATTGTGAGGGTTATACGCTAAAGTATATAGAGCAAGAATTCATTTGATAAATGCATACTAGCATGAAATAGAGGTGGAGCACAGCATTTGTTACTTCAGTGATAAAAATGGCTGTTAACAGCCTTTGTCTTTCAGGACAAGACACTCCACTTAAATTCTTTCCTCTTGACAAAATTACTCATCGTTCCCACAACATATGATACATATCAGTGAAAAGTTTTGTTACTCAGTCTTACAGTCAGAATCAAGTATAAAGTCAAATACTTCTTTTGCTCTTCATCATTGGTTTTCTAATCCCAAATGTTTAATTTCTTTCATTCCGGTGGAGATGATCATATCCCTTCTTTTTTTACTACCTGATATTCTTTCCCAGACCATCGTTACAATAAACAAGAAATAGCTATTTCCAGAGTCTGATTCATTTAATCATAAAATATATTTAAATGGAAACTGGCCTAAAAAGCATACTTCTTTCCTTTTTAAAGAGAACATAAATAACTAGATCAGCTGTAGATATCTATGATGCAGACATCTGTGGTAGGAGTCAGTTTCAGATTTTAAAAACGTAAATTCAGGTATCTACATGAAAGCTGTGTCTAAACTGCTGCTACAATCAGTGGAGAGCTGGCCATTGCCCTTAGTGAATTCTAGGGTAATGCAGATTACTCTCATGTAAATGCTAGAGCCCCAAGTGAGTTGCCTGAAAACAGGTATCTAGTGGCATTTGAGATTTCCTACAGCATCCTGTCTGATCTCCAGATGCTGCTCCAGAAGTCTGCAATACACAGCAGATCTGTGTTATGTGTCTGGTTTTCTGTCCATTCCAAATGACTCTAGATATCTGTGTTTAGACCACAAGGTCCCAGTGTCTCATTAGCTCAGCTGATTTAGTTGATTAGCAGTTGGATTTGGTCACCTAAAAACATGTTCCGTATAATGTCATTAGGTAGTGCCCAACCTTCAGCTGCCATTGCAGAGGGTTTCAGGCCTCTCTTAAGTGCTAAGAGAGGTCCAATAGCACGAGTTGTTTGTGGTTGGACAGCTGAGCCCAGGCCCAGGTGTCCAGATAAGAGATGTCTATGATGAGAACTTGCACATGTAGACATTCATTGCATGTGACTAGATTTAGATGTCTTAATCCTGAGCTTAAGTCCACCCCTAAAATTGGATGGGATATATTTCCCCCAAAAAAAGTCTTCTGCAATATTGGTACCTATCTCTCCGACTTATAAAAACTGTGTTGCTCTAAAACTTGCATGTTAACACATTAACCAGCAGGCTGGTTCCTTTGCTTTAGTTAATGTAAATTAATTAAAAACTAGTTAATTAGTAAATTGGATTTCCACTGTCATCTAATGTTTCATGGCAAATGTTTTTGTTAAAAAAATACAAAACCAGGACTGAAATCCTCTCATATGTAACACATGAATATAGAATGCCAGAACCAAGGGAATGTAAACCAGTACCAGAGAGATATGTAGGTCCCCTCTCATCAAAATGATTTCAGAAAGCATAAGAAAGTGAAGGATTGGGCTCAGGTGTCTTATGAGCTAGGAAGTAACTATCAAATAAATGCATTTCCACCCGATTTGCCTTTTTCCTTTCTTAAAACTTTCGTGTTCAATTCTTACCGTCTTTGACTGAGTAGGGTTGAAACATCTCCCGATACAATAAGATGATATCAACTCGGAAGGATTGATAAAGTATAACAGAGACTGCTATTGCAACTAGCAGAACTAGAGATCCTGCAATCAAGAGGATATTAGGTAGACACACTGCAAAGAAGAGAAACATACTGTTAGCCAAGGAGAAGTCAACCCACCAACTGAAGCCTCGGCCTCTCGTATCATTGCTTCTGTTGCAGGAGCTCACAACAGAGATGACAAAGCTTTCTTCTCCCCCAGTTTGTATAGCCAAAAGAGACCCTTAAACGAGAAACATACTAGTATACAACTAGTATTTCTTTCTGTTGAATCCAGACCTACCTACACCGAATACCACAACCGAAACCGATTTTTAAGTACTTTGTAACATTATAAAACTGTTAGTAAGACATCCAGCAACAACTTTCAAGCATTTTGTAGGGAATCTAAGGCTATGCATGACAGCTCTTAGTGTCTAAGGCTACGCATGACAGCTCTTAGTGTCCACTAAGGGACAAGAGGAAGCTTATGACATAGTTGCACAAGGAGGGTACCAAAGAAACACGTGCAGTAATAAATCTGCAAGATAAGAACAAAGTACACAAAACAAGCAGGAAAACAGAACATGTCCTGGTCACAAAAACAAAATAAACTATGCTGGAGACAGATGGTGTTCTTCCTCGCCTTTTCCTTTGAAGACCAAGGACCATAAGATAGCAATGACAAGTAAGGAAAATTGGGAAAGAAAAGAGCCACCCACTTCAGTTACAGCTTCTCTTACAGAAGAGCGCTTCAGTGTGACCACCTCCACCTCAGAGATGAAGACTTATCAAGAACGGATTCAGGCTAGATGTAAGGAAGAAATTTTTTACAATGAGGGTGTTGAAACACTGGAACAGGTTGCCCAGTGAGGTGGTGGAGGCTCCATCCCTGAAGACATTCAAGGTCATTTTGGACTGGGCTTTGGGCAACTCGATCTTGTTAAAGATGTCTCTGCTCACTGCAGGGGGATTGGACTAGATGACCTCTAAAGGTTTCTCCTAAAGCAAATCATTCCGTGGTTCTGTAAAGATGGCAGTCAGCAGCTCTGTACCAGCCTATGTACACAGGCAGTCTAGGACAAGATTGTGATTATTGCCCTTATAGAGGAGAGTTCTCCTCTTTGTTCTGTGACTCCCAGAGCAGCAGCCATTGTAGATATGTGCATCATCTAGATGGCATCTAGTTCTACTGCAGCAAGAGACAACGTGAGGTGAAAACAAGGTCATTTTTTACTCCCCTCAAACTAGAAAGATGGAAGCTTAATATGCAGACTATTAGAACCACAAAGCTGAAGAAGATACTTTTGTGTCAATATGTCCTGGGCATGTTGAAATCACCCAGGATTCAGTAAAGAGAACACTATGAATTCCAGGCAGCTAAGTTTTAAAATAAACTAGTTTTATATGGCAGTTACACACAGTGGATTAATTATTCCCTTGGAGGCAAGATTAATGGCAATTGTCTCATAGTAGAAATGTGCTTCTAACCAAATGAGAGACACCGAAATCTACACCACTTCGTTGACTCAGAGCAGTTCCGTGTGCATTTTCTCTCTGACAACTAAACCCATTAAGAGCCTTCCATTCTCAGTTCACCTTTTTCACCTGATTATTCCTGCCCAGCATGACAACTCATCACCCTGTAGTTGTAATGATATAAGCGCTTTGGGGACTTTTCTGTGATTCAGACCACTGAAATTATTTGGATTAAATAGAGGAGTTGGACTGGGTAATGAGCTTTTATTCCCACAGAAATGCTGAGGAAAGAAATATCCCTTTGAATGTTGACCACATATGAAATTCAATACAAACATTCTGGCAATATAGACATGAAGGTCAATGCTGGCATCCACAGTGCAAAGACATTTCACAACATCTCAAGCAATGGAAGGTGATTATACGTACTGGTAGCAACTTCACCCATCCAAGCCTTCTGCATTTACAACAAGGCTCAGACCATTCAGGGCTTTTCCTCATTCTGCCTCCAGAAAAACATTTAAGACTTGTGGCTGAGCAGCTGCCATTCACAGGCACTTGAGGAGGTGCATTTTATAGTGGGCTGAAGAGCCAAATCTCCCAAGAGATTGGAAACCACTGCAGATTGTGTGCAGTCAGTCAGTATGCTACCAGGTGAAGGAATTTTCACTACTAAGGAGTAATTTTAGAGCTTTCACTTGGATTGGCACTAAGTGAATGAAGCAAGATAAAATATTTAGTAGTGAAGAGTATCTTATATTGAAATTGACAGCTTCCCTGGTTTCTCCAGACATTGAAGAAGGTGGTTTATTGAGTAGTACCTAGAGAGGCAAGCTAAAAATATTAGTGCCTGAGAAATTCCACTGGAAAGATATATAAAGAGGTTACAACTAAACTTTCTCTTTCCTCTGGTAGAAAGTGAGGTAAATCGGACCTGATTTTTACACTGTGTTTTTCTTTCTTTGCCATTTAAAGGGAAAAAGAAACATTGGACATGTGATGAAGCATGCCTCACCAGAACTAGGAGATTCGGGAAAGCCACCTTCTAATAAAACTGTGGGCAAGAAAGCAACAAGTTTCTTTCATAGTGAAATTTGGTCATTTTATAGTTTTAACAGTGCCATGTGATGTCTTTGTCGGTCCCTTCAAAGTCTATGATTTGATTCATTTTACTGGTCAATACACACAGCGACAAAATCAGGACCTCCCTTCCACCGTCTGGTGACGATGGCCCAAGCATCAGAGATTACTATGATTTCTTGTTGCTTCATTTGCTGACAGTGTGCTTGCCATGACATTTAACACACTGAGCATCTATAAAACATCTAGAGAAGAAACAGATTCCAACAACAACTTCTGCAATTGTGAACCTAAAAAACCCACTGTTTATGTTTGAGTTTGCGCTGATTAGAGCAAGTCTGGAAAAGAAATAACATATTTCCTGTGCTTATAAAGCATCAGACAAGAACCCCACAGGGCTCTTCCTGGAAGAGCAGGTTCAGTTCCCAGTAAGATTGACTCAGTCTCTCATTTCTCTGGAATAAATCATCTATATTCAACACAATGTGGACAAGGGCCAGAAACCACTTTTGGAGGTCCTGAATAGTTAAACAGATCCTGTTGTTCCATTTGACTTTCCTGCATCCTTTAGCAGCAGAGAGTTCATGAGTACACTGTCTTCTAATACTATTTATTTATATTGAAGAGCAATGGGAACACAGAATTATTAGCTCATAAGAAACAATGTTGGAGAGGTCAGAGAAAACAAGTCAGAAAGCAACAAACAAACTTTGGAAGAAGAGCAGGTTTTTGTAACCTCTCTGGCTTTTAAGGTGAACACACTTCCAGACAGTAAAAACAGAGATCTGGGTTTGGAATTCCTGTCCACATCCATCTACCAAAGATGAGACAAAAGGTTAGGTTCCACACCAAATATCGTTGAGGAAGAACAGAGCTGATGTTCTGGGCTAAGCTTTACCACTGCTCTAAATGACTGGAATTTCTGGCATTATCCAGACAAAAGGGTTCACACCAGAAAGATTTGTGGTCCTCTGGGTATTTTAGACTTCCTTGTGTGTGAGAACTGCATAATGCTCAGGAAGGAATAAAATAAGGCTTGCAGATCAGACACATGAAAAGACACCTCCAGTTGTTTAACCAGTCTTGCATCAACTGGCAGCTTATATATTAACAGAAAGGGAAGATATTCAAACAGCCTGTGTATGCCTTAGCAGACAATCAAAAACGATATTGAAGGGATGCTCCTGTCCTGACCCAGTTCTGTTGGTAGGAGTTGAGACTTTCAGCATTTCTCCGATTATGACTAGCATTGCCTCTCTCTCAGGAGCTAACAGTTTCCCTCCCTTTGTCAGCAGAGCTACTTTTCACAGAATCACAGAATCACAGAATGTTAAAGGTTGGAAGGGGCCTTAAAGATCATCTAGTCCAACCCCCCGCCAGAGTAGGATCACCTACAGTAGAGCGCACAGGAACGCGTCCAGGCGGGTTTTGAATGTCTCAAGAGAAGGAGATTCCACAACCTCCCTGGGCAGCCTGTGCCAGTGCTCGGTCACCCTCACAGCAAAAAAGTTTTTCCTCATATTTTTCTGGAACCTCCTGTGTTCCAGCTTCCACCCATTGCCCCTTGTCTTGTCAGTGGACGCCACTGAAAAGAGCCTGGCTCCGTCCTCCTGACATTCCCCCTTGACATATTTATAAACATTAATGAGGTCACCCCTCAGCCTCCTCTTCTCCAAGCTAAAGAGATCCAGCTCCTTCAGCCTTTCCTCATAAGGGAGATGCTCCACTCCCTTCACCATCTTTGTGGCTCTGTGCTGGACTCTCTCAAGCAGCTCCCTGTCCTTCTTGAACTGAGGGGCCCAGAACTGGACACAACATTCCAGATGTGGCCTCACCAGGGCAGAGTAGAGGGGTAGGAGGACCTCTCTTGACCTACTTGCTACTTGCTACTTGTGATCATTGAGCCACTGCACTTATCAGTGACATGAACTGGTGTGAGCAGTGTAACTAATTAGTTTTCTTATTTCTTATTCTTGAGAGATGCATCTTCCAGCATGAGAGATACACCAAGCAGCTGTGGAGGGCAAATGAGAGTAGCCTGGCAGGCAGAGTTGCTGCCTCTTGCCGGATGTCCAGTAAGACTAGCTACATCTTTGTCACGAAAGGTGAAAGAAAAAGAAATTAAAAGCTGTTGCAAGTTCCTTAGCCTCACAGTGAATGGAGGTATATCACACAACAAGTTATGAAGATTATCTCAGAGCACATGAGAGAATGTGTCTTGTGGCAGAGAGGGAATGTAAAATCTAAGATGTTCACCATCTCTGGAATTAAAAAGGGAGATATAGGACTGAAAGATCTGGAGGAAATGAGGCAGCTTGTGTTTTCTGTAAAGATATATTAGCCATGAAGAATGTGTTAATAAGTGTTAGTGAAGGAGTCAGAAGATACCAAAAAGTTTCACACAAAAAGGGGAGACAAAGGATAGGAAATAGTGTGGAAGGATGGGTTCCATATCCACTGGGCGTGATCAAAGTCTATACAGGGGGTGAATGACAAAGAAAACCAGATAAAGGTCTTCCTCAGCAGGAGGAGAAGCCACCTCTGAATGTAGCCGCAGCAGCAGCTGAAAGATGTAGGGACATTATCGCCTCCTAATGGAGGCAAGAGCATAGCTGCAGAGACTGTCAAAATTCATAGCCAAATTCTCATTAAATTCTTCCGTTAAAAGAAAGAAAGAATTTTTCTGATTTTTCTGTGTCTATAAGATATAGCGAACATAGTCTGGACACCACCAAATCACAGCAGAAGGAGCTGACTCCATTGCATTACTCCTGGTAACTGAGGCACTTAGGTCATGTAGCTCATTCCAAAAGAGCTGATCAGCTTCTCTTTGCAGCATTTTTTTGCTGTTTAAAAAGATAAGCGAAAAGACATTTGGGACTGACACTTGAGACAGACACGTTTTTTCACAATATAACTCTTTTCTTCACACAAACACATGAATACATACACATGAATACATACACATGTGTACAGTATATATCCTGAAGTGGAAAATATCTTTTTCCCTGTGAAATGTCAAGCAGCTTTGTCATTGACATTTGTTCTTGGCAGATGTTCTTTTGTTTTCCACGGAGACAAAAACAAACAGTTCTCACCACTCTTGACTGTGAAAGAAACTCCTCCTTTTTTCGTCTTATGTGGATTACAATTGTTATCAAAGCAAATTCTTAGGGTCAATACTATTGCTAATAGTGAACTAGGACTTTAAGTATTTGATTATGACTCAAAAAATCTGATTTAAGTCCTGGTTCCCAGAGAAAATTTCCACATGGGGAGCCAAAGCATTAATTCAGCAAATTTTTGAAGACAGAGACTGTTGCTGTAAAACTCAACAAGTAATTACACAGAGGATCTCTAATGCAATTACTTACAGCATTTTGTTTCCTCCTTTAATCTAACACCTGTGCTGCTAAACACTATTTATCCAGTTCATTAAATGCCCTCCAAATTGACTAACTTGAGTAGTAAGTGGCACAACATCTATTCGTCTCTTACTTCCCACCACATATCTGTGCTACAAATAATAACTGTGCAATCCATACTCAATATCCTGGAAAAAAATAAATAAATCAGAAAACAGAGCAGAAACTTGTGCAAAAAGAACATTAACAGGCAATAGATGGCAGACACAAGTTGTGCTAGGGGAAACACTAAAGAACGATCACATATTTAAAAAAAGAACACCACTCAACAGTTTTTTCCCCATTAAAAATGAACAAAAAACGTACAAAACACAAAAAGGAAAGAGAGTACACATTTATATTTTTATTACACATTTACAAGATGAGAGGCACAAGCAAACCCTACAGCATTTTTATTACACTCAGAAGCAAGGTGTCATCGTTTTAGCACGAATATTGCTCAGCTGTGTGAGGAATGAGTGAAGAAAACTAAAGCAGAGTACAACCATTTCTGGATGTAGCATTGCTTACACCAGCAGTGCTGAGGAGCAGAAGCAGGCACCTTGACAACAACAGCAACAAGGAGAAGGGGACACATATCCACACAAAACAGGCAGCAGCAAAGGGAGGGCCACAGCCAAGTGCTTTCATGAACATTTACTGAAGACCTATGGATAAAAAACAAAATATGATTTGTCTACAACAGAAATCAGATTCAATGAATCACATGACGAATACAGAATACAAAATGTACTCTTTTCTTCATCTAGTTTGTAACTCCTGCCACTTTCCTCTTGGGAGAACAGGTGCTGTCCTGCTGGATGATACCCCATCCTCTGTTATAATTCACCTACATCCCTTCTAGTCTAGGCAGTGGAAAAGTAATATGCCAATGCTTTGAAGCTGTGATCTCGTTAGGAAGCATACTGCAGGACGTGGAGAGGTGCACACCCTGTGATCATAATACGCTTAGTTTTGCTTTTTCATAGAATCATAGAATCATTTATGTTGGAAAAGATGTGTAGAAAACTAATCTCTGTTAAAGGCCTTGGGATTTCTTCTCAAGGTCCTTGGTGGTTTGGCATATCTGAAGGGATAGGAAAGGAAAGCATTGACCACAGCTTCTCGTCGTGCCTTCACAGACACCATAGCATTTTCTGCCATAACTCAGGAACTAAAAACCAGCCCAGTTCCCACCATTTTCTGCCCTGAATTTTCCTTCTCTGTCAGAAATTACTAGAACTGTGACTTCAAAAACAAAACCAAGGGAAAGCCTTTGAAATATTACTCGCACTTCTGTGTGGCACACAGTGAACACAGCGGCACTCAGAAGGAGAAAGGGTAACGCTAGACGTTGCAGAAGTTAGTCAAGCCACTCAGCACTCAGTTAAAACACAAGGCACTACAGTGGTATGTGAAGGAAAGGCAAGTAAACTGGCAGCTGAAACTCCTGTTTTTAAACTTTGCCTATTTGTTGCCACAGTTCCCCACTAGGAACAACAGTTTAATTCTCAAAAGAAGATGAATCTCTGCTCCTCACAATGTATTGTAACACCAGTGACCAAAGTAGAGGTCAGTTCCTTGCCTGGCTTCCATTTGCAGAGGCTACTCTACAGTATTTTGTAGAGCAGACTTCACTACATCAATGTTCTTCAAATACAAGCGCACTGTTTGCCTTCAAGGAAAGGGGAATGTGTCACCAAGCGGAAATATTCTAGAAACAGGATATTCTTATCACAGGGCTGATACAGCTGTGCTCCACATATTTAATCTCTTGCTGATTCTGTTTGAGTAACGTTCCCTCCCCGTCCCCTATAGAGTTTACTCCAAGGACTTTCATGACCTTATGAAGCCAAGAGAATTTTGCCACTGGCTTCAATACGTACAGAGGAAGCGGGCTTTTTTTTTCTTCTTACTAGCAGAAACTTTCTTATTACCAGAAACAAATAAAATAAAATCTCCGACATATTTCAAACTGAGTGCAAAGTGTAAGAAAACAAAATGAAAAGTCCTACCCTCACATTGTGCTTTGAGTTGTAACGTCACTGTGGCTTTTGTGTGGCCCATTTGATTCATCGCTACACACGTGAAATTTGCCCTCAGATCCTCCTTTTTTATTTCAGCAATATGCAGAGTGGTCTCTCTGTAATATGCTTGATCACGTCCTTGAAAACTAATAGAGAAAAAGCTGGTACCATTGGCTTTAATGGATAGGCACAGTTTGCATTGAAGGAAGATTATTCTTTGTTACATGTACTTACAAACGACTTTTTTCCTGAAATCTTGAAAAATTTAAGCTTTTCACTGGGTTGTTATTGACATCCCATGTGACAACATCTATTGGTTGTTTCTTAATCCCCAGGCGGGCCCGACATTTCACAGACAAAGCAGCACCTGATCAAGACACAGAGAAATGTGAATATTTCTTGGTGAAAAGCAAGTATAATATTATCTTCCTTATTACATCTTTTTCTACAAATCTTCCTATCACCTGTGAATTTCCTCTTAACAATTTTGACCTATTTTTCTGAACTACTGCTGACAAAACGGTGCATAGAAAAGACCAAAGAAATAGTAAAATGAGGTTTCTAACAAATGGTCTAATACAACAGCAAGGATTACAAAAGGAATTATTTATATTTGTTAGGATGAAGGTAAAGTAGACATTACTTGTGATGCTTAACCCCTGTAATCAATTACTGAGAACCATGGAAAGTAAATGCTGATTTGCACACAAATGTCATGGAAATAACATAATTAAATTTCAGTATATGTTTGCGTAAGTCTTGTGTGCAGAGTCTTTCTAAACCTTGGATTTTTTCAAGCTGGACAAAAGTAAAGAAAATGAGTTCAAGCAAAAGTAAACCAAAAAATTACTTATTAAGTGTTTGTCATTATGAAATATTTAATTCAAGCTAAGAGTCACTGTTGTACTGGAAGAAGGTATAATGAAAGCACTTTAAATCATTTCCATGTAAATCTGCATCTAAGCAGGTTTTACATAAGATTAACACATCTCATGACTTACTGGTATTAGAAAACATGGAGAAATCCCTTTGTTTTTGAAAATAGGAGACAACAGAAACATTACATTGAAGGGGTTTAAAATGTAAGGCCAATTTGCTCCATGCATGCAGTGCCAGACTACTTATTGTCCCACAGGGGTGGGCAAAGCCCAAGGAGCACTAGAGACTGACCATCTTATTAGAGAAAGATGTTCCTGGAGTACTGATCATCTGATTCTGAGTGACAAAACAACTGAGGAAAAAAGGAAAAAAGAAGAGGAATGCAAGTCAACATTGCAAACCTCTGAGCCACAGTACATGTTACCAGAGCAGCTTTGCTGTAGGACAGAAACAGTGGAGCTGTAATTGCGGTCCTTTCTCCCAGTGGCCCGGATTCACCCCACCTGCCCTGGAAGACAGGAATCTTGGGCTGCCTGTTCATGTTTCGCTTTCTGGAGAGGTCCATCTTTCTCTGTCGACAACACTAACCCCCCAGACAGCTCTCCGTCCTACCACAAGCACCTTGCCCCAGTGCCTCAAGTTACACAGGGTGAAAAATGAATCACTGGGAACATCTATGGTCCTGAACATTGCAGGCTCTCCAACCTGCTATTTCTAAGCTCCCTCCTTGGTCCTGTCTTTCAGCCCTCCCTATATCTTCCAACCAGACAGGTCTGCTCAGTACTAGCCAACACGGACGTGAGGCAGGCAGTGCTCCTCAGCCTCAGGGCCAGTGACCAGACCCTTGCCCTCTTTCATTCATCAACAGAGACACAGCCACTGTCTCCAAGTGGGGACTGCAAGAAACAAGGAGTTTCTCTAGTTGAAAGAATAGTCCATCCTTCTCTCTTCGTTGTATCATTGAGCAATTTCAAGGGATTTAGCTACAGCCCTCTTTGAAGTGGATGGAAGCTGTCACACCTTCAGTTGAGATGCTATAACTGACCATGTGAGTAATCCTAGTCTGTCCCACTGAGGGTAGAATGGGTTACTTAAATCCTCTTGAATTGCTGCTCAATGCCTAGATAACCCATCAGTTAGATTTAACTTCACATCACCGTGCCTGGGGTGAAATAAATCTGGTAAACATTACAGTGCAAAACTGTAATAAAACATTCCATCATCAAATCTTGAAGATTCCCATGTTCACTTGGCCATCACAAAATGTTAATTTTAAAAAAATTTAAAGACTATACTTACCAAGTTCTATTTCTATTATATCTTTATCCTTTGGAAATAAAATTTGAGGATGTAGAGGTGAAGGTTTTGCTTTAGAAATTAAGGATGGAAAGAAAGTACATGTTAGGAACTTGTGAAAATACATTTTGTAAGATAATGGTTATAACCTGTACAGTTAATATTTTAAGATCCCAAAGTATAATTGCAAACTAGCATCACAACGGTGTTTCACATGTCTGTTGGAATAATCTGGTTTTATTCCTACAGCTAAGTATTTCTGAGAAGTCTGTAAAAGTTAACACTTTAAGTATTTTCTCCCCATTTATTTAACTTTTACTTTTGTACATAAAAAGCAAGGAACAGTTCTAGTTTCTCAAGTACTGTTTTAGCTGCGAGCAGGAAAAAAACAAACACAATCATGGGATTGTGTGTTTTCTCAGTTGCTTATTTTGTTTTTAAAAAGAGATAAAGACATCCTTTCTGACGTTTGAGAAATTACTCATATCCATGATATGAAATAGCTAATGTGTACTTTTATGCAGTTTCGGAACTGGGAATTGTCTAGCTCACAGCTGCCTTCCTCTGTTTGCCCATCTCTGCAGCCTGGCAGTCAAACCTGTCTGATTCTCAGGACTCTCCCTCTGCTGTCTGCTCACAATTTCTTCCCATGACATCAGTTTGCCATGACATTGAGCATCCCTTATCATTACCTTCTCGGAGGAATAGTAGTTTTTCACAGAATCACAGAAAGTTAGAGGTTGGAAGGGGCCTTGACATATTTATTTTCCATCCCCATTAATTGCTATGGACAGGTCCCAACTACATTCAGCTGCTTGACTTGAATAAGGCATTCAGGTCTTTCAGATTTTTTTTCCCTTGATGCATTATTCTTCTTTACTTGCCCTTTATGCTGTCTTGTATTTTCCGCTCCAAATACATTGCTCACTATCCTTTCCCTCATTAAGATCTTCCATCTCAACCATATTCTCCTAAAAAAATTCTGCAGGAACTCATTTAACACCCTGCTTCCCAGGCTGCCAGAAAAGCAATTCCCTTTACCCAATCTGTTTCTAATTTTCATTAGCTGAATCTGGTAAAAAAAAAAAAAGTCAGGAGAAAGTCAATAACTTCCTAGCTAGCCGACTGTATTATATTCTCAGAGGCAGAAGGTCCTCTGAGCCAGCGTGCATCTGCAACAGGAACGTACATCACAAACAATATTCCTGACCATTTAGAGAAATTTTGATGAAAGTACCTACAAAGATTAAGTGTTAGGCAGAGAAGTGACTATGAGGGTGTTATAGGGAAGAAGGGGAAGAAAGATATGACACTTCCTAAGCTACTGTACTACTTCTTGGCTCAAATTTGTTTTCTGTCCAGCTCAGGATAATCAGAACAATTTTCAATTCTGAGATATGGGCACAGCAGCAAAGACTGGAATTAAGGCTTCTTGCCTTGATTCTTGCACTATACTGCCCACAAGCTGGGTGCCTCCTCACAGCAAAAAGGTCTGATGTCGATCTGCAAATGGATATTATCTATTTAAATAAAAATAAAAATAAAAAAAACCCACAAAAATCACAAATAAAATTCAAACCTCCCCCCAGAAAATATCTATTTTTCTACTGATCTGATTACAGAACTGACGACATATTTCAAAGTTTTTACAAGCTGATGCAATCTGAAAGTGCTGATTGCTGTGTGCTCTTCCACTGACCATCATCCAAGTGCAAAGCCTTCCTGAGCTGATTGTGTCCTAGAGGCATCCCGCAGTCTACACACCTCAGCCATGCTGGCCACGTTCGTCACAAAGACACAGTAATCACTGAGCTCCACTCATATTTTCTCTCTCTATATATATATATATATCTTATGCACTTTGTCTTATTCAAGACAAATCTAAAAGTTCTTTCAGCCTTACTGTCAAATAAATTCTGGATAATCAACATGGACCAGAAAGTACTTAGTTGTAGGCCATCAACATATCAGTGATCCAATGATCATCAGATGATCCTCAACAGCTACAAATTCTTCTCCCCTCAAACAAATAGAAAGCAGAGCTTTGTGGTATCCCACTGAGGAGACCCTTCATTTCAGAGATAAGTGCTGCCAGACAGCTCTAGTAAACAGAGTACGTAATCAGAGTTGTCAGAGACTTTCAGCAAAAAATCTGAATGTGAGCAGGTCTGAATTTTCTCCCATCTTACACCATTTGCATTCACATCCACAAATTTTACCTGAAAAAGATGATCTGAAGTTTTATGAAGACAGTAAAACAAACCAGCAGAAACTCTTTTTCTTTTCAATGTACAAAAGGAGCTTCCTTTGCTTTAAGTAGACATCAGTCTTTTTTATCTTAGGAAGATACAAAATTATGGTCTTACCCTTACTTATGAAAATTCTTGTTGCTGATACATTAAACACCTTTCCTTTATGAGTATAGATAAATTGACAAGTGTAATAACCATCATCCTCCTTCCTCGGCATGTTAATAGAAATACTATTTCCTCCCTTGAAGTATCTTCGTCCCTGGAGAGGTTTGCAGTCCTGGAAAAGAAAACTGTCTTTATTTGGCTGCAAATAGCTTCTCACAGTAATATGATCTACAGCTGGTGCTATCAGGGTTTTATTTACCTTATACCACTGGATGATAGTAGCATTCTTATAATTCTCAAATGTAGGACAAGGAATTCTTCCTCTTCCAGTCTCATTTGGGTAACGAATTTGACTTGGGAAACATACTCCTTGCTTGTATGGATGCACCTGCATACTCATGTTGAGCGAGCTTGTGGTATTATCTGAACTTTAAAAGTGGAATAAAGGTATATCAATGGTAGTATTTGTATACAAAATACATTACAGATTTGTAAAAAATATGAGTCTTGTTTTGTAAACATATGGATGATTATTGTAGTTTAGTCACAGATTGATTTTAATGGCCTGTAACAAAAGTAGCAATTGCAGGGTGAAGAGTAACATGAATTCATGTATACCCTGAAAAAATACATAATTTCCGCAGATAATAATTAAAATTAATTACTAAAACATGTATGTTTCTCTCCAGTCTTAACACCTTCCATTTTTCAATGTGGCACTTACAAATGTATAACACAAGTGTAATTTCCAGAATCCTGTCTAGAAGTTGGCAGAAACCAAAGCCGTCCTTCTGAGGAAAATATTCGTGATCCCTCTTCTTCTGCAGGAATTCTTTTGTTAGTTTCTGTGTGATACCAGGTGGTTTTCACGGATGATTTCCGTCGAGAACATTTTATAACAAAAGCCTCACCTTCCATTGCATGGACTGCAAATGAACAGAAGATAAATATTTCTGACAAATTAAACTTTAGCCCCACTGTGACAGAGGAGAACTTGGCATTTTTGGATCAGTAGGCCAGTAATGTCCCTCTACCCTTCTGTGATTTTCAGAGATGATACATAGCAATGTATCTTCTTCTTCTTCCTTTTTAATACAGGAAAAAGAATATTTTTTTTTATGGAAGAAGAAAATAGAGGAAGAAGAAAGCCTGTAGATAAGATCATTAAAATATATATACAAAAGACAAAATCCAGAAGAGTTAATCCCTGAACTTCATGAAAACATGGAAAAAAATGAAAGAAATGTAACCAACTGAAAGGAAAATCTTCTACAACATAGTCACCTGCTTAGTGAATGAGGGAAAGGCCATTGATGTTGTCTACCTGAACTTTATTAAAGGCTTTGACACCATTTCCCACAGCATTCTCCTGGAGAAACTGGCTGCTTATGGCTTGGGTGGGCACACACTTGACTGGATAAAAAAACCTGCCTGGATCCCAGGCCCAAAGTGTGGAATGGAATTAAATCTGGATAGCAGCCAGTCACAAGCAGCCTTCTCCAGTGCTCTGTACTGGGGCCAGTCCTGTTTAACACCTTTATCATGATCTGGATGAGGGAATTAAGTGTACCCTTGCTAAGCGTGCCGATGACATCAAGCTGGGTGGAAGTGTTGATCTGTTTGAGGGTAGGGAGGCTCTGCAGAGGGATCTAGGCAGGCTGGATCAATGGGCCAAGGTCAGCTGTAGGAGTTTCAACAAGGCCCAATGTCAGGTCCTGCACTTCGGCCACAACAACCCCCAGCAGCGCTACAGGCTCCGGAAGGAGTGGCTGGAGAGATGCCAGGCAGAGAGTGATTTGGGAGCATTAATAGATGGCCAGTTGAACATGAGCCAGCTGTGTGCCCAGGTGGCCAAGAAGGCCAACAGCATCCTGGCCTGTATCAGGAATAGTGTAGTGAGCAGGAGTAGGGGGTGATCACGCCCCTGTACTCAGCTTTGGTGAGGCCTCACCTCTAGTACTCTGTGCAGTTCTAGGCCCCTCACTACAAGACATCGAGGTGCTTGAGTGGGTCCAGAGAAGGGCAACAAAGCTGGTAAAGGGTCAGGAGCACAAGTCTTATGAAGATCAGCTGAGGAAACTGGGGTTGTTTAGCCCGGAGAAAAGAAGGGTCAGGGGAGACCTTACCACTCTCTACAACTACCCTAAAGGCGGTTGCAGGGAGGAGGGTGTTGGTCTGTTCAACCAAGTAACAAGTGATATGACAAGAGGAAATGGCCTCAAGTTGCACCCAGGGAAGTTCAGGTTGGATATTAGGAAGAACTTCTTTACTGAGAGGCTTATCAGACATTGGAACAGGCTGCCCAGGGCAGTGGAAGAATTCCCTTCCCTGGAGGTATTTATGAGTTGGCTAAACATAGTGCTTAGGGATATGGTTTAGTTAGGACTTGTCAGTGTTAGGTTACGGATTGGACTCAATGATCTTAAAGATCTTTTCCAATGTAGGTAGTTCTGTGATTCACTGAAGAATCTGATGGGAAGGTGAAAAGATGGCAGAAAAGAGTAAGATATAAGAAGGAAAAATTCGAAAACTGGTGCAGATAAACTTGAATCAAGCAATTTTGACAGATATTTAAGTGCCTGAGCACGTCAATAGTGAACTGACTGCTGAAAACACAAACACTAATCTGCAAGTTAAATTGCATTTTGGAGAAGAGAAAGATGAGAAAATACCCATGGATAGAGACTGGAAAAAGATGGAGATTGGCAGAGGAGCTACAGTAGATAAGGGAGCATGAAAATGAGAGTAGGTAACCAAATATCTAACCAAAATAGAGAATATCCATCTCTGATTACACTTTGTGGGTGCATTGCCATCACCTGGCTTTAGACAAGTAGCTGCACAAATCAGGTGGCGAGTTACTCTACATGGTGAACACTTGGCTTCTGCTCTGCTTCTTTCTAAAGAAACAATCCTTCTCCACTGACATTAGATATTGTCTCACCTACTAATTCAGGCACTTAAATTAGCTGCATCAATATGAGTACCCCCAACCCCATAATTTTAAGAGCATTCCCACCTATGAGCCCTGAAAAGACAGTGGAATATATCGGGGGATCAGGAAAAGCAGCACTGCCACATCAAAGGAGGGACAAATTGGAAATACAGTTTTCTTCAGGGAAAAATAAAGGCAGAGAGGGAACACAAAGAACCTCAATGACATCAGAAAAAATGATCATGGCAAATCCTTCAGCAAAATTTGGCCTTAATAAATGTAGTTGGTTTGAAACTTAGCATTCATATTGTAAAACTGAGAATACGGGAAAATACTTAGAGATCATATCTTATGATATTTCTCAGACAAATAAGAAGCTCAGCTGCAGACTGGAACTACGTGAGTGCTGTGTAACGCCGTGTCACTGGTCAGCATTGGACAGCATCATGTAGCTGAGTCAGCAAGAGCTGATCCTTCAACAAGAGCTTACTGGTTTGAATATTCCTCATGTGCAGGGAAATGTTTTTGTTACATTGCTCTTGTGGGTTAACACCCACAAAACCAGGATATTATAAAGCCTTTTTAATGAGTAAAGCCCCCAGTTACATCTTGCCTCAGTAGAGTGTATAGACGTGTTCTGTTCAGTGTAATTTCAGCATATTCTTGGAGACTTTCCCCATCTGGGGCCTGGAACATCAGCTACTCTCAAAACCTTTCAAAAAGACCTTTTTCTTCCTGCTTGCAGAGATACCAAAGGGCAGAAGTAGAATCTTAATGGCACAGAAATGGACAGCACTCGGTGCATTTTAATATAAAGAGAAAACATATAAAGCTAGTTTTTAAGCTATGGTTTGTGGCTTGAGCTAAACTAGCTAATTTTAGGTTTTACAAAATTTACAAATTTGAAAACAGCCTACACATTTCTACAGAATAAACCACATCAGAAAATATTTTTAAAATGTGACTTACATGTTTCAGATGTCACGGAAACCGAAAGGAAGGTAGATAGGAAGATCAAATGTACATACCCCATCATATATCTAAATTTAAAAAAAAAAAAAAAATGGTAACTCAGAATATACTCAGACTGCAGCAGTTATGTTCTTACCATGATACTGATGTACATCTACTAACAGATAACGTTATCATGCAGTGACAAACCACGTCATGTGAGCTGCTCTGTGTGGTGGGTGGGTGGGCATGTGCAGCGGTGGTTTTGCAGCTATGAGATGATGCTCTTTGTTCTATAATCAGTGCAATAGTTGATGTTCCATTAGAACTACTGGTATGACTTAGTTTAATCAGTGTGGGGGAATTACTCTGCCCTGGCAGGCCTCAGACAGAAGGTTCTTTTTGCTTGGTTGCTTTATCTTTTAAGGAGGCTGAAAGTACATTGGCATTCTGTTCATAGTCAAGCATGGGAAAAAATACACCTCCTTTTATAAAAAGATAAATCATGGATTTGAAAATATCTAGTCCGGCTTTAAATTAAGCTTACACCCAACCAACTGCTTAGGTATAGAACACCGTTCTTGCTTTCTATGGAAGTGGAGGTGTCTCCCCTGACAGCTTCTCTACCTAAGTGTTAACAGTAAGATCAAAATCAGGTGAGTGCTATCAGCAGTGCTAACCTGCAAGGTAACTGAAGAAATGGACTGGAAGGGTAGGTAAAGGAACATCTTATACTCATGTCACAGCAGTAGGGCAGATCCCGTGCCTCACTGATGTTTTCATTTCTGCCTAATTGATATGCACATGCTGTAATTCACACCTCATGGTATGGCTCAGTCACACTACTGCAAACTTCTTTATTAAAAAACCTGGCTGTTTGTCTGTGGACATTAAGTTGACCTCTCCTAGGAATATCTCAGGAGACTGCAGACATGCAATCCGGTTGTACTACTTGATAAGTAAGCATTCTACTTACCATTAATAAACCCTTCACTTGAATGGTGTCCTTCACTTCAGGTCACAGAGTGGTGGGTTCTGCTATCGTGTATGAGGAAGGAGCAGTCCTATGTTACTACAGATGGCAGATACATTTTCAAGAGAAATCAAGTTAGATATGGATTATAATTTATCTTACAGATAGTGTGCAGAAGAGGAGTAGTGCTAAATAAGCAAGAAATGTACACGCAGGGTAAGTACTGTCATCACGCTTATCACAAGGAATTTTTATTTTGGTGCCAAAGATTTCCAGACTAAACAAATATTGGCAGACCTTATCAAGACTTGTGTTCTTGCCAAGTCTGAAATTCTGAACAAACTCAGTTTTGAGTTTTCAGAAATGTCATTGACTTTGTATTGTGATACAGAAAGTTTCTTCCTTTAGAAGTTTTAATAACAGCCAGGGGCTTATCCTTAAACTCCAAAAAATAAAAACAAAACTTAATGTTGGAAGAGAAAAGTGTGAGGATTTTAGTGAAGGTATTTTTCAGGGATACTCAAAAACCAAAGATGAAGTTTAGACCAAAAAAGCAGCATCCATCCCAGTATTAATGTCACAGCAAGGTTGATGCCATGCCTTTCATAGGAAGAAAGTGACCAGCCAGGAGCTCCTCAAAACTGTATGTCAGGAGCTGCTTGTTTATCAGAGCTGGAGAAAAGCACCATGTGCAAGCTCATGCAGTCTATTGTCTTCTTTTATTTAAAGAAAATCTTAGGCCACACTAATAGATTTTTTGAAGGTACTTTCCAGCACAACAAACATCAGGAATTTTGCCCTGGAAGGTTTGAATGGGCTGGCCCAGAAGAGGGTTCAATAGTTGCTTGGGACAGAGTAGGTCCTCAACAAAAAAAGATACGGAGCAAACCAGCACACAGCAAAATTCACAGCATCAATACAGCAAAGCACTTATCTTCGTCCTTCAGAGCAGAATTTCCTAGAACTTATTTCTGACACTATCAGGAAGCAAACTAGATTGACAGGTGGGAATGGGGAGCTGAGTTTCACATATCCCAATTAGTAGAGGGCTGGATCCAGTTCAGGACCCAAAGCAACCGCTGCCCTGTTGGCTTCACTCATCAGCTAATGTCTACTTCAGCCACAGTTGAAAAATGGCATGAGGACGTGTGGCTCTGCATTCCCCTGAGAAAGGAAAAGGAAGAGCAAATGCCCTGGACATATTTGGAAATGAGTTCACTATTCCACTGATATGTGCAACATTTGATGTTATGTGGTATCTCTATCTCCTGAACAACACATCAGGAGCAAGTAAAGGTGCATATTGCAGTGGGCACCTCACTTCCACTATCGGTGAGATATCTACCCATTTCATTTCTGTCTCTCTGGGTAAAATTGAAAAATTGTCGTCAAGCTCTAATATTTCTGAGAACTGATTTTCCTTGACTTGGTTTCACTTTATGATAACAATCTGCTCTAAAGCACTACCTCATCTTTTGCACCAATTGCAACTCTAGTAAATTGTCTTTCACTATCTGTTACTGTACTTAATCTTGTTCGTTCAAATCAGCTTTGGTTAGCCTATGTTTCACTTGTTTTCTTTCCCACAAAAATTGCTTATTTCACTTGAAGAGCACAAGAGCCATTACTGATCATTCCCAGTAATCTGCCATCTCCATATTCTTATGACTTTGCTGCTGAGCATTGGTTTATGCAGAGGAGACCTTTTCTTCCTAAAAGGTCCTCCTGTCCAGCCAGGTGGTCGGTTTGGCAAGCTGACTTTGGTACCCACATACATGTGGAATGGCTCGCTTGCTCCAGAGAGGGACCAACACATCTGGCACTGCAGGAGGGTATATGTATAGTCTGAACTAGCGATGTAGCAAGGGAAGGTGAATCCCTCCAAAGGGTATTTATGTGGCCTTCACTGTGCCATCAGATCCTGAATGCCTACAGCATGTAAGATACATAAGAAATACGATATGCAAAACACTACTTGCAGCACACCACTAAGATTAGAGACATCTGTACCAACCTGCTCTCTGCAGTGAAGTCTCCAAACAGACCTTAAGAATCAGCTAAGTGAAGAACTCTAAGCTGAACAATAAATAGAATTTAATATCACTAGATTATTTGAATAATTAAACAGACATAAAAAATATTAAGAATATTTCTTCTCTGATGGGAGCCTTTTCACTCCAAGTGTTTGGTTCTGCTCCACAAACTTATTTGCCCCCGAAGAGGTGTACCAGTAGTTATACTAACTGTCCTACTACTTTTTAGAGCTATTTTACTTAAGCAAGCAGATACTTCAGCAAGATGACAAAAAGTAGACCAATTTATTTTTAAAGGAAAAACACTTTCATAGATTAGATTTGAAGACTGTCTGAAATGAGGTTCTTTCTCATTTGCTATTTTATCAGTATGTGTCTATTTAGTATTTGGCCACAACTGATAGCACAACTATAGATACTGGAGAGTCCCTTACTGCAAGTACTATTGCCTCCTTAGGTATGGAAGACTGGTGTTTAACAAAAAGTTACAAGGAGCTGCATTTTTTAGATACAGTTTTGTCCAGGAATGGAGATTGCCAATTACTTGCCTTCATCAACTCTTCTAAGAAGTGTCAGAATGATCCAGGAGTAAGAAATTTGTATTTGCCTATGATCATACTTACTAGTCGTTATGTTTAGTCATCTGTTTTCTTGAAAAATCATGTCCTCAAGAGAGCTTGCACATACTGGGCTACCAGCCCACACCAAAACAGTGCAAAATAGTTGTGCCAAAAGGACAAATTCTCACTGCCTAACTTTGATGATTGCGTTATTGATTTGCCCCCCATTTATTAGTTTAAGTGAAGTTTGGGATTTGTGTGTGCAAATATGTGCAATGTATGAGGTTCTTACTGGAGAGGAATGTTCCCAGAAATGTACAAAGAGCTCAGGCAATTAAAAAAAGAATGTGATGCTGTTTGCATTTCCCAAAGTCAGCAGTAAACACTCAAATTACCTCAACAAAAACTGAGGCAGAAATTGCAGTTCTAGACAGCAAATAGTAAGAGAAGGATTCTGGTTCACCAGTGCCCTACAGCTTGTGGAATTACTCTGCATAAAGCAAGATGAAAGCATCTACACATCTGTGATACTTAGGTCAAATAGAAAGGGTGTTATAAGGCACAAGAAAAAGGCACTGAGACACCTCATATCCCACAATCAAAAGAAGAAGCTCCCATAAGCTGAAGCACTGAAAGACAGAGGCAGTAATTTCTGGAAACAGTTATGAGATTTCTTTCTGCTTTTGCAGATTTCTTTAGAAACTATATTTTATCGCATTTGTCTGAAATAAAACCTGCAGAACAGAGTCCTCAGTGTACCATAAATATTCCATTGATAATATTCAGGTGAAAAAAAGGTAAGTAGACATTTTCCATACATCTCTTTCTTCCTATAGTTCACAACAACTGTGTGCTATGAGCTTAAATCAAAGCTCTGCAAAGGAAAAATTCCCTACGGTGCGGAATGAGCACTCAATCCAAACACAGTGATTTGTGATAACCACCCAAGTATGTCAAAACGTAGCCCCTAATGGTCCAATATCAAAGGAAGATGAAAGAACTGGGAACCCCTTACTTATGTTGCAGAAGCAGTAGTTCGTAGGGCTTCACTCGTTGCTTTTCCAAAGACAACTCTGTTAGTAACAGATTTGTTACTTTACTTTTTTCCCAAAAATTGTATTTGGCAACAAACTGTTTATAGCACCATTTATATAAGTGAACAAACATTATAAAAATACCATACCTTGCATACTAACAAAACCTGGAAATTATATTGCATTTTCTAATTTAAAAAGCTGAACAGACTTTACAATGTAAACATACCATGAAATAGCAGTTGTGTGAGATTTGTTTACTAAGACATAAAATTCATCCAGCCAGATTTTAGAACTTATTTTCATTCTTTTATCAAACCAAAAAACTCATTCTGACTGAAAATAAGCTATTAAAATAGCAACAGTAACACTGAACATATTCCAGAACTAGCACTCACAATAGTTTACACCTACACTAGTTATAGCCGCAAGTGTAAAATTTAGGAATTTCAGTATTAAAGCATGAAAATATTAGAATTGATACAAATGTTATTCTTACAAAACATGCTAAAGCTTGGAAGTACATAAATATACTAAATCCTGAAAAAAAAAATCCATTGCACAATAAATATTTCTGTGTGTTTGAATAATAGTCAAAATATCTGTCAGAAAACTGGGGGCAAATCCATTTCTAAATACACTTCATTATAAGGTCAGTCTTTGTATTGGTCACAAAATTATTTGTCTATCACATAAACATATTCACTATTTTAATCCATTTTTTTTCTTGAGATAAAGAAGCACATAAGTGAACTGAAATAAACTTTCTTATGAAATATGTCAGTTATTTTTTGTTAAACAGAACATAAAAATTTTTTTTACCCTCTGGAAAATTCAGAAAGCAGGGAAGTGACTTTTTCTCTGTGGCTGGATCCTTCACACTGGTTTCTCTGCTGTAGTTTGCACCAGATATCACCGGGAACTCTTTTTAACTGGCTTGTGCAATTCATATCTGTAGGAGCAAGACAGGCAGTTTCATTCTGAGACACCTCCCACTAAACAGGACAGAACATGGAAATTACTGTAGCAACCTTAAGTACCTAACAGAGATGACATCTTGTCCTTCCAATTAATCAGATATCTTTTACCAATAGAATAGGTTTTCCATTAAGCACCAGTTATTCCATTTTAGCACTATTATAAGGCAATAAATCTGCTGACTGGTTATCAGTTTTCTCACTCTCCTGGGGAGGACGAAACAAGGACCCGCAGCCGGCAGAGGGTGCTTTGAAACAGGTTTTGGCTAAAAGCAGCGACAGCTCTGCCTGGTCTAGTCAGGCAGCAGCTCCCAGAAAACAGCTCTAGAAGTCCCTGGAGCACCGGGAACAGCTTTTAGGGAAGGAAACTGCTTCACTGAAGCTGATAAAAGAAGGTCGCTGAGAAACATGGTTTCGTCAGAATCAAGGCTTTCCTCGTACTAGAGACTCAGGCAAAAAGTCTGGAGTAACCATCTGCATTCAGTGGTAAATTCAGCATCCTCTCACCATGGCACATAAGTTTACCCAAGGGAAAGGTTCGATATATTCCCGTCAAGCTAACTTCCATTGCCTCAGTACAGAGTACTTAAAAAATCCACCAACACTTATATCAGAGATGCTCACTGCGTTGCTCCATACCTCAGAAGAGTCCTTCATCCCATAGTCCTTTCCCCATGCCCATGTTGCTCCCAGATCATGATGCAGGTGGGAAACTGAGCTCCTGGCTAAAGAGGATAGTTGCCAGCTGAGCAAAAGCCATTCAGCAGCTTTCATAAGAAACTACAATCAGTGTTGAATGCTCTGTAACTTTTGGTCCAGCTTCTAGAAACATCCTATTTAATAAGTATGTGGAAAAAATATGATTACAGAAATAGTTCAAGAAATTTCTTTAAGGAGTTGGGTGCATAATGCTCCCCTGGCAGCCTGTGCACATAGCACTTCAGCAGTCAAGAGAATCATCTGTTCTCCAAAGAAAAAAAGGCAAAGAAATAAAGGGCTTAGACTGAAGCAAGAAATAAGCAAGACAGCAAGAAAAATCCTTTAACAGGAAGCACTGGAAGAGTTTGCTGGGAACTTAGTGAAGCTGCCACTAGGTGTTAGACTTTAAATCAAAATCTGATATTTGTATCAAGATGCTGTAGCTGATCCCATGGGTCCTTACCAGTACTAGGAGTCAACGGTCCAGAGACTCAGTAGTTCGATGGTTGGCTTTAGTACAGGATAGCTGTATAAACTTTACTCTGCTGTAGAAAGTTGGCAAAATTACTCCTGAGCTGTGGAAGGTATGCAAGTTAAAGCCATGCTAGGCACAAAAAAGTGAAAACTGAGGTCAAATGACGTTATCGAGATTATAAGAGTTAGGAGTTCAAGCATTCAGGAGGGAAAATGGTGACAAGAAAAAAGATAAAATCCTGAGATAAAAAGCAGAGATAGGAAAACAACAACTCAGCAATATCAGAGTTCACTCTGTTCCAAGAAACAGTGCTTAGTCTAGCAGTGTGTTATTCCTGGCTAATACAGACATCTACTAGCCAGGAAATAATTCATGTGTACATTTTTTTGGTACCCTGCTTGCAGACTGTCATTGCACACATTAGGGGACACCTGGACAGAAGTGACCCTAGCAGGGAAGGTTTCACTGCCTAGATCATAGAACAGTTTCAGTCAGAAGAGATCTTCAAGATCATCGAGTCCAACCTTTGCCCCAGCCCTATCAACACCACTAAATTATGTCCCTCAGCACAATGTACACCTGTCTCTTAAACACCTCCAGAGATGGTGACTCAACAACCTCCCTGGGCAGGCTGTTCCAATGCCTGATAACCCTTTCAGTAAAGAAATTCTTCCTCATGCCAAATCTAAACTTTCCCTGGTGCACCTTAAGACCATCTCCCCTTGTCCTATCACTTGCTACTAGGGAGAAGAGACCAACGCCCACCTTGCTACACCCTCCTGTCAGGTAGTTGTAGAGAGTGATAAGGTCTCCCCTCAGTCTCCTCTTCTCCAGGCTAAACAGCCCCAGATCCCTACGTTTTTTAAGGCAAATCTATGGAGCTCTGGTGGAGTTAGCAAATGGTCCAATGGCAGAGGAAGCAGTTGTTGGGTGTGTCCATACCCATGGTAGGTCTAATGTTTTTTAAGCTGTTGGGGACCTGCCTTACTGAGGTCACAGTGTCCTTCCTGTTAACTTGTGCTGTGGTGCCTTCCTTGCAGCTAGCACAGGCACCTCATCCTTTGTGCAAAAAAAAGAAATTAGAAAGATTTTTCAGGGGTTATAATATTCCAATGGGGATGGATTCCTTCTTCCTCCAAGGTAAGAGTTGCCCCTGATCTTTATCATTAATTGTACAGTCCTATTACCACACACATTGTGATAAAGATGAATGGGCTGATCCCCAAAACAGCTCCACTGGTTTGAAACTGCTATCGTAAGAAGACACCGCTGGGCGTACATGCATAACCAGAGTGTATTTGGTTTATGTGGCGAGACTTGGAGGGATGCAGGGATGACTTCTGCAAGAAAACACCAGGAGGTGCTCCCATATTGGACAGAGATAGTTCCGAGTGTATTCAAGACAGACCCAATGTGGGCCAAAGCTGAGCCCATCAGCAACATCAGTAGCACCTCTGTGATAACATCTAAGGGTAAAAATTGCTGCATAGCAACTGTAAGAGGAGAGAGACAACATGAAACAACTTTGCAGACATTAAAGTCAATGAAGAAGCAGGGGAAGGAGGTGTGCCAGAGCAGAGATTCCCTTGCAGCCCATGGAGAAGACTGTGGTGACACAGGCTGTCCCCCTGCAGCCCATGAAGGACCATGATGGAGCTGATATCTACACTGCAGCCCATGAGGATCTCACAGCAGAGCAGGTGGATGCACCTGAAGGAATCTGTAGCTCATGGATAGCCCACACTGCAGCAAGCTCCTGGCAAGCACTGACGTCATGGAGAGGAGTCCACATAGGAACAGGTTTTCTTGCTGGACCTGTGGCCTATGGGAGACCCACACTGGAAAAGTCTGTGAAGAGCTGTCTCCCATGAAAGGGACTTCACACTGCATCAGGGAAAGTGTGTGAGGAAGAAGGAGCAGCAGAAGCAAAATGTTATGAACTGGCAGCAATCTCTATTTCCCATAATCCTGAGCCACTCAGGGGAGAGAGGCAGAAGATTTGGGAGTGAAGCTGAGCCTGGAGAGAAGGAAGGGGTGGGATGAAGGTGGGCTTAGTTTTGTTTTATTTGTCACTATCCTACACTGTTATTAATTGGCAATAAATTAATTTCCCCACTTTGAATCTGATTTGCCCTTGACAGTTATTGGGAAGCACTCTCTGTCCTTATCTCAACCCACGAGCATCACATGGTATTTCCTGCCCCCTCTCCTGTTGAGGAGAGAGACTGACAGGGTCCCTGGGTCCCTGGCAGCCAGACAAGGTCAACTGGCATGGCAGAGTCCAACACAATGGTAGGTGAGGACATGCATGTGGACAGAAGAGAACTAATGAAAATTAAAATGTTATCAAGTCATCAGTACTTTCATCACACCCATCTTTCTCCTTCATCCCACTAAGGCAGAGCTATAAGTTTTTTATCAGGTTTTCAGCCCCATTAGAGTTGCCAGCTAGAGTACTAAAGTTCAGAGGATGCAAAATGGAGGTGACAGCAACCTTGAAGGAAGTAATTAGCTAAAGCAACAAGAATTATATCTGTCCTTTTTAATGTGACTGTCATGTACTTACCTTTGGGTTGCACATTAATATGTTACTTGGGAAGTTCTAAACCAGCAGTTTAGAAAATATCTTAACAATGATAGCTATGCTCATGCTTGTCAGACCAAGGACAACAAAATCATAGAATCATAGAATGTCAAGGGTTGGAAGGGACCTCAAGAGATCATCCAGTCCAACCCCCCTGCCAGAGCAGGAGCCCCTACAGTAGATCGCACAGGAACGCATCCAGGCAGGTTTTGAAAATCTCCAGAGAAGGAGACTCCACAACCTCTCTGGGCAGCCTGTGCCAGGGCTCTGTCACCCTCACAGTAGAGAAATTTCTCCTCATGTTCAGGTGGAACTTCCTATGTTCTAACTTAACCCATTATTCCTTGTTCTATTACTGGGCACCACTGAGAAGAGATTGTCTTCTTCCTCTTGACACCCACCCCTCAGATATTTGCATATGTTAATAAGGTCCCCTCTCAGCTATCTGAGATACTCAGACAAAGGTCTTAACATCATCACCAAAGCCTTTGCATCTTAAAATGAGATTCCCTTTCTAAGGAAGTTCTCAATTTCTCTGCTCCATGCCTTCCCCCAAAAGGAAAGCAGCTGTGCCGCCATCTCACAGAGGCTGGGTACAGCCAAACAGCGTGAAAATAACAGCAGCTGATCTGAATGGCACTGGGCTGCCAGCTGGAATCCCGTGGGGAGACCAAAGCCCACCAGAGAGAGGATCAGTGCAGTACATCTGTTGATCTTACAGAAATAAAAATATTCTCCATAGTCTCCAGGATCTTCCATTTCCACAGGTGGTCCTGTCCTAAGTTTCCAGAATGCCTCACAGCACAGACGTGAGAGTGAGTTCTGAGCAGGCAAATATCTTTGGACAAGAAACTTATCCAAAGTTAATTCACAAAAGAAAAGCTGAATAAACTGACCCTCCTGTGTTCAGATAGCTTCAGGGCACAAACAAGAAGGACCAAAATGAAATCTTCCAAATTTTAAGTCAAAGACCATAAGATCCAAGAGAACATCTCTGGGTGCAACATCATTCCAAAAGTCCCAGGCACTTATATGCAACTCTCCCCTTGGAGAACCTCCTGTGCAACACCCTCTGTTTCCCATTACTGTGGAAACAGCGGATGATTCAGCACGTCTGTTCTTCCTGTCTGACCTCTTCCCTGAGAATAAGGAAGGTTTTTTCTACAAGGTTTCTTAGGAAGAAATTTCTACAAATGCATGGCATTCTGGAAATCATAACTCAGATGTGAAAGATAGAATTCTTACTAATTTACACAAATAAAATAAATTGTGATTCTCTGAAAAACCATTGAAGATAACCTGTTGACCAAAGATATTGTTTATAAAGACTTCTTATTAAATAATCTTATTTGTTTCTTAATATATATGAATTACAGGAAGTTAATGTCTCACTGACAAAAGAGGGTCATGCTAGATCAACAACATGCAGCAGCAGAGTTCTGGTTGTAAAAATTATTTATAAGTTTTAAAATAACATGTAAGAATATAAGAAAATGTCTTACTTTATCTATAGGTTATAGACTGGGATTTTAGGAGAACAATTTTTGTGATAATGATCTCATATTTAATATCAGATCTGTCTGCAACTTGGAATTTGCATTTCCTGAAAGTTTAAAGTATTTTGGAGAGAAAAACAAGCATTCTCAGGAAAACTAGAAATACTGAAGTTCTCGTATGAAAAAGAAATGTCATCCAACTTACCTTTTTATAGAATAAAAAGCATATTTTTGAGTTTTTTTATAGTTGGACTAGCCAGATGTCCAGACCCCAAGGAGTCCCTTGTTAGAGTTCAGAAATCTTTAAATTGCCTAGACCTTAGAGCACCTGTCAAAATTGGTCGGGCTATGAGTATGAAAACCTGCTCTGGCCCCGTCTCCCAGCTGCTTGTAACACAGAAACGAGGACAGAGTATGTCAGCAATTGGGCTGTTTACTGTAGAACTGTACATGCCCAGTTTGGCCAGTGGCAAGAAATTTTGGGAATATAGACAGCTGCCTAACTCTGTAAGCTGTAAGCATACCAGCTGGCACAGAGGGTTCCTTTCAGTACTTATTAGCTGTTTCTTTCACCGTGAAAATATAAACTTGGCACAACGGTTTTTCTCTCCTCTCACTAACCAAAACTCTTGTTTATGGAAAACGTTCTTTAAGCTCTCAACATGACTTCCTGCAAATCAAGCTGTTCCAGGAACACGGCTTGTTTTCCCATCAATGTAAAATGAGGTATTTTTTCCCATCCATGATCACCATGCCTATTCCCCCCACGTAACAATTTTTTGGTGTGTCAACTGCTCACTCATCCATTGTCCCCCAGGTCAAACTCCTCATTTTTGTAGGATTCTACATGGAAAACTATTTGTATTTAACTACAGCCTGTTGCAAACCCTGGCAGGTCTTCACCAGGACTACTTCACAGATTTGAGAGATCTCTGTGTACAACAGTTTGGCCTGCCAGGCGCCAGTAAGAAGCAGCAGTTGCTGGGAAGACAGACAAAAAGCCCTACCCCATCTGTTTTCCCTGTGGGATGTAGGCAATATAATACCGGCAACCCACTACTGCACAGAAATTCAGTACTGGATGTTGGAGTTACTCTGCATTAGGCAAACATTTTTTAAAGTCATTTATTCTCTGAATTGTGGGTCCATGGATGACTCCTGGGAGGCAGCTCTCTGAGTCAGTGGAGCCCAAGCTCCCCCAGAGCCCACATGAGGAGGTTAACTCACAGCCAACCAATGTCTGCACTAGAAATATGAGTCCTCAGCATGGATTCAGCTAGAAAGGGAGGTCAGTTCATGTCTGGTTTTTTATCTAAAGGTGTTCGACGAGAAACACCTCTGTTTGACCTCATTTCCATGGTCAGCAGTATAGTCTCCCAGCAACTTCTGAGCACCTCAGTGACTTCAGGAGCTGCAGATTTCGAGCACTTCTGCCTGATTGCTCTCATAGTCCATGGCCAATCTGTTTCTAGACTTATGCTCTGCAGTTAACAGCCTGCAGAAGCAAGCTTGTCCTGGATATCCCACATGAGCAATTAAGAGCATTCTCTCCATTGTATGACATGAGCAGGTGTATCTCTCCATCTTCCTCTCACCACATCACAGTCTCACACACTGGAGTCCAACAGCCATATTAACTACCTGTGGCTTCCAGACACAACAGTCCAGGACTGAGGCTCTAGAACAGGACCCAAATGCTGAAAGCTTCCTAAATCATAGGATCACAGAATGTCAGGGGTTGGAAGGGACCTCAAAAGATCATCTAGGCCAACCTCTCTGCCAGAGTAGGATCACCTACAGTAGGTCACACAGGAATGCGTCCAGACAAGTTTTGAAAGCCTCCAGAGAAGGAGACTCCACAACCTCCCTGGGCAGTCTGTTCCAGTGCTCTGTCACCCTCACTGTGATAAAGCTTTTCCTAATGGTTTCATGAAACCTTCTATGATCCAGCTTGCACCCATTGCATCCGTTGCCCCTTGTCCATTGGACATCTTTGAAAAGAGCCTGGCTCGATCCTCCTGACACTCCCCCTTGACACATTTATAAACATTAATGAGGTCACCCCTCAGCCTCCTCTTCTCCAAGCTAAAGAGACCCAGCTCCTTCAGCCTTTCCTCATAAGGGAGATGTTCCACTCCCTTCATCATCTTTGTGGCTCTGTGCTGGACTCTCTCAAGCAGTTCCCTGTCTCTCTTGAGCTGAGGGGCCCAGAACTGGACACAATATTCCAGATGTGGCCTCACCAGGGCAGGGTAGGTGGGCAGGAGGACCTCTCTTGACCTACTTGCTACTCCACTTCTAATACACCCCAGGATGCCTGTTTTGGTTTGGCCTGGCCGGATTTCAGCGACGGGGGCGGAGCTGCAGGGTGGTTTCTGTAGGGAGCTGCCAGAAGCTCCCCAAGTTTGACAGAAACAATTGCCAGCCGGCTCCAAAGAGGGACCCGCCGCTGGCCAAGGCTGAGCCTATCAGTAAGGTGATAGCAGAGGAACGCCTCTGTGAAAAACATATTTAAGAACGGGGAAAAGAACTGCACCATAACAGCTGGCACAGAGATGGAGGAGTGAGAATCTGTGCAGACACCAAGGTCAGTGAAGAAGGAGAGGGGGGAGGATGAGCTCCAGGCACCAGAGCAGAAGGAGTCCCCCGGGTCTGTGGTGAAGACCATGGTGAAGCGGGTTGTCCTCCTGCAGCCCATGGGCGAGGTGCAGATGTCCACTGTGAGGATCACCGCGTAGATGTCCACCGAGGACTCCACGCCGTGTGGGTGGATGCCTGAAGGGAGCTGTAGCCCGTGGGAAGCCCGCATCAGAGCAAGTCGCTGCCGGAGCCTGTAGCCCGTGGAAGAGAGGAATGCCCACGCTGGAGCAGGTTGGCTGGTGGGACTTTTGGGACGCTGCGGGCGGCTCACACTGGAGCAGTTTCCCCTGAAGGACTGCGCCTCAGACTCACGAGGGGTGGGCTGCCCCTCGTGAGGTGTCTCACATTGGGCAGTTTGTGATGAATTGCCCTTCGTGGGACGACTCATGTGGAGAAGAGAGTGTGAAGCTTGTCTCCTGTGAGAGGGACCCTACAATGGCCCTGGGGAAGAGTGAAGAGTCCTCCCCCGGAGTGAAGAAGCAGCGGTGGAACCAACGTCGGATGGACTGACCGCAACCCCCATTCCCTGTCCCCCTGCGCCGCTCAGGGGGAGGAGGTGGAGAAACCAGGATTGATGTTAAGCCCGGGAAGAAGGGAGGGATGGGGGGAAGGTGTTCTGGTTTTAAGATCTGTTTGCTCTTTCTTACTTCTCACTACTCCTCTCTGATTAGTTCTCTTAATAAATGTACCTAATTTCCCCAAAACTGAGTCTGTTTTGCCCGGGACGGTAAATGAGGGTGATCTCCCTGTCCTTATCTCAAACCCTGAACCCTTGGAAATATTTTCTCCCCCTGTTCAGTAGTGAAGGGGGAGTGAGAGAGCGGCTGTGTGGGTACCTGGCGGCTGGCCAGGGTCAACCCACAACAATGCCATTGGCCTTCTTGGCCACAAGGGCACATTGCTGGCTCATGGGCATCCAGAACCTCCCTTTCTCCCTTTCTCCTACACTGCTCTCCAGCAGGGCAGTCCCCAACCTATATTGGCACATGGGGTTATTCTTTCCCAGGTGCAAAACTCTACACTTGCCCTTGTTGAATTTCATAAAATTTCTCCCTGCCCAGCCCTCCAGCCTGTCCAGGTCTCTCTGAATGGCAGCACAGCCTTCTGGTGTGTCAGCCACTCCTCCCAGTTTTATGTCATCAGCAAACGTGCTGACAGTGCTCTCTAATCCCTCGTCCAGGTCACTGATGAATATATTGAACAGCACTGGCCCCAGCACTGACCGCTGAGGGACTCCACTAGATACAGGCCTTCAACTAGACTCTTTCCCATCGACCACAACTGTGGTCAATCTTGTGAAACTAACTGAAATGCAAAGGCCACTCTGACAGTCAGTTCTGTAGCAGAATGATTGGTTTGGACAGCGGATAAATTTTCATGGGAAATCTCATGAGATCAGGTGTTCTCTACCTTTATTTGGTTTGTTATTGTCAGCCATTGATCTACACAAAGGGCTGTTCTTGGAGAAATAATCTTACCAGCACATAGTGATCAGCTTTCCCTACCTGGGAAGGACATCTTGGGGTCATTTTGGATTTTCTCTGAAAACAGCCTGATTTGGATTTTCTCTGAAAACAGCCTGATGTTCATCAACTCCAAACAGATTGTGAGGAGTTATTTGCAAAAGAACTGAGAATAAAACAGGAAATGTTATTATACCAACGCAACGTAATCTTATCTTGAGCAATGCATGTTATTCTAGTTGCCAGTGCCAAAAAAGGATATACTAGCATGAAAAAAGTTTCTAAAAAGAGCAGTAATTACATCAGAGGTAAGGAGGGCTTTTGCTGCAAGGATAAACTAAATGGACTGGCAGTTTGCAACTGAGAAAAGGGAGGACTTCTAGCACTAGGAAAAATTATGCAGGAAACAGTTTTTCAGTACGTCTCATTATAAAAGATACAGGCAAATTTTCAGGGACATAGTTAAAGCAGACAACAGTACTTTTTCACAGAAATAGAAGCTGAAACCTATTGCCACGTGAAGTTTTCAAAAGCAGATGCACAGTTGGGTGCAAAAGCTATGACTCAAATTTATGAAGAGATACATTGATCACCATTTAAGATGCTGCTGGAAAAGCTACTTTAAACTGAGGATGTCTATCCCACATGATTGACACCGGCAAGGCTCATCATCTTCTCCTTCACCTTTTCTGATGACTTGTGCTTTTGGTTAGCAACAGGATGAAGACCTGTGGGTGGGGGAGGTTGTGTGAGCTGGTATGACAGTTCTTATTTTACCATTAATAGGGAAACAGAAGAAACACAGAAGTGGAGGTAACTCTTACATGACTTCAAATTTCTTTTTTCAGTTATTTCACTTCAGCTCACAAATACTGTGACTAATGATTCTGCTAAGAGAAAAAAAAAGCAATTTTCCTTCCCTGAGAGCAGGAATTCCTGCAGAGCCTGAAGATCTGTTCCCATAAGGTCTCAAGATGCATTTTTTAGAAACACTTGTTCCTTTCCTCCCTATTGTTCTTGCTTTGGAGCACAAAAATATACTGGAAAAAAAGCTCACAATAACAAATTTCCATTCTTTGCAGGTCAGAAACATAGAGAAATGCAAATTTGTGGAAACATGCTCCTCCAGAGAGAAGCCAATGAAACTGGTGAATTTTGAACATAAATAAATGTGAGGGGGCAAGCTTTTGCATTTCTAAACAAAGAAATATGTCACTTTACACTAAGATATGATTTCCTGTTCCAAATCCCAGTTTCAGTGATGTATCAAAGCCCTTTTAAGAAACATTCTCCAGCACAATCTCTTTTTTGGTGACACTGAAGTACCACACCACTGAGCTCTGTTTAAACCTCGCCTAGTTCACTCACTTGTGTTAAGTGTTAGGGTCTGTGAGCATCCTGCTCAGCAGCACATAAGCTATCGTTCTGGAGCCATGCTCTTCTATTACAGGCATTACCTCACTGACCATCACTACACTTTTTTTTTTTTTTTTTAAGCTGGCTACTCAGCACTATGCAAGTGTGATAGGAAATGAAACCTATCTTGTGTTCAAATTGCCAATGACATGTGAACATTGTTCCACAGAGTTAAGGTCTAGGTTGTAGACACATTATACAGCTTTACAGGGCCACTGCATCAGCTGCAGACTCCATTTGCATTAAAGTAGGGAATCTGGGAAAAAAAACATGCATACAAAAGCAGCTGCTTTGGTCATTTCTGAGCCCTTCCATTGCTGTGGAATCTACACCTTAGTGTCACAGATAAACCATACTTGCCCTCCTTTACCTTTATAAAAGAGCAGCTGAAACAAGTAGGCCTAAAAGAAGGAAAATTCCAGGATACTTAGTTTTACTACCTAATGTGGACATGTTGGTATCTCTCATAGTATATAAGCATCCCTAATACAGAAACAGAAATAATAAAAAATATTCAAAATGCATATGAGTTCAGTGAATAACTGTCCTGCAAAGACTGACAAATCATGGCATGTAAGCCTGCACATACTCCACCGAGTTATCATGAACCTTGCACTGGGCTCCCAAGCAGGTGCCAGCCCCTCTGCACGGTTCATTCGGGTAATCACATGTGAGTGCAAGAGCCTGTGTCCAGCCTACTGATGAGCTCAATAATGATCTCAAGGCTTTTGTGTCTTAAATGAATTGTATGCACAGGTGCATACTATGTAGCTGTTTCGGAAGTGTCAGCAAAGACCCTCCTGCTGAGTTGTGACATTCAGATTGGACCCCCTTGCTTTCCAAAATTCCTCATGGAGAGGAGTGTAGGTGCGGTTGGATTCAGTCTTAGCCTCCAACTGTAAAGAAGAGTTTGGACCTTAGGTTCTGCCACAGAGTTGGTTTATTTCAGCTCAAGCTGAGACCATCTGAGAGGAACCTGGATTAAAGAAATCCCTTGGTAATTATACCCTTACAGTCCAAGTTCACTTCCTCTCACACCATGCTTTGGTTCAACAGTAAGATTTGGGTCTGTGGTCTTCTTGTTCCTCATTGGATCCTTTCTCTCTCTCCAGGTGGGCACTCTTTTCTTTATCTTGAGGATGCAGTTTCTGTTGATCTTATCTTTCTCCATTAGCACTGATTTCCAGGACTTTCTTCAGTCCTTATGTGAAAATCCACAGTCTGGGCCTAAGGCTTCAGTAAATCTGGCTACTCTGTGCTAAAGGACATCACTCATAAACCAAAACAAATTCCAATCCATTGTAATATTAAGCAATCCCACAATCAGTTTTAATAACCTACAAGTAAACTATTTTAATCTCCAACAACAACACACTAATCACAGGATAGGCCACCAAGCTGAAGATTCTCCCTGGCCAACTCCATATTGCCTCAGCAGCCTCAGTGCAGACACGCCCACATCGCTGTGGATGTGATAGGACAGGCAGGTGACACCACACATCCAGACACCAATGGGATTTGCTATTTTCTCAGTTGAAAGAAATTTCAGGCTAGCAGGAGACTTATTTCCTGGAACTTGTTTCCATTACCCAGGCAAAGCATTATTTTGGTGCATTTTAAAGGATAGAATCAGTCTGTTGTTCCCAAAGGCCATTCAAGCCTAGACAACATAAACATGGCCATAAATTGTCTGTTCATTCAGGCTCCAGCTGTCACATATTTCTAGCTAAATATTCCCTGAATTGGGATTTAGAAAATAGGACTGACTCACATCTCATCCAAAAATCCCATATATCTGATGTCCAGCACTGCCTGAGTTCATTCAAGGTCTCTCCTAAGCTTAAGATAGGCACTTTACATGCTTAGAACACACCCTATGAAAAGGAAAAGGATTTCTCTCTAACATAAGATCTTTTACAGCTCATACTGAGAAGAATCCACAATGCCCAGGCAAGGTTTTAGGTCAAAACCCTGATCCAGAAACCAGAAAACTTCCGGGGTGTCTAGAGGCTTCTGTGTCATGGGAAGAACTCTCCACCTTGCTCACTGAAACTGGGATGCTATATGTTGAGGTTTATAAATCATTGGGGTGACAAACAGCCAAGAGTGAATTTGACTCTTGCCACATGGGAAGTGAGGATTAATAAGAAATTTGTATTCTGAGGCTCCGACTCCACTTAAGTGGCTTAAGCTCCCTCACATTTCCTCTCAATGAGCAAAACTGCACTATCAGGTACAAATTGGGTGAGGTACCTCAGAAGAATCAGAAAGTGTTCAAGGAGGAGATGAGGGAGAGCGTTGTCCTTCAGGGAAAGAGAGGTCATCAGTTTCCGGATGACTGCTCTAACCACAAGGCTAGTATGAGAATGAAGAATTGAGTGGGGGCATACCATGTATTCAGATATTTTCTATCATCAGTGATGTTTCTGCTCTGTTAACATCTATTCTCAGAAGAAAGATAACCAAATCACATCATGGCTGATGGTAGAAGGAAACATTTCCTCTTCGTTCTCCCTACAGTCAACAGTAAGGCCCAGGAGTAGACAATTTAGGGAGCAGAGATCTCTCTGAAGGTCTTTGAGGTCCTCACCTTTGCCACTAACCAGATTAAATCACCTCTTGCCCTTTGGGGGATATGTGTGCCTATATTCGGGCAAAGGCATTGCCCATAGGCACTGACATTTCTAGCTCCCCATGGTATCACAGAAGGAATTCTACATTCATGCAGATTACTTTATCCTTATTTTGTCAGACAGTCAGAAGTTTTCTCAATGGCAGTGTTTGTGCGGAGAACTCTTCCCACAGACTTTCCTCTTGCCACTATCACAAATCTTATCAGTACTGTAAAGTCAGCACAAAGTTTCTGTCAAGTTGGATTTCTGCCCCAACAAAACCTCAGGTGTCAGATCTGACCTTTGGGTAGCCACAAAGTTTGAATTTCAGGAGCTCAGCAGAAATGGCATGTAGAGTAACTCTGTTTTCTGAAACTTCGTAATAAATTACTCCAGAAAGGTAACACAAATTGAACAGAATATTTTTAATAAAGATAACTCAACGACTTCAGTATCTCCAGTTATTTTTCAGTAAGTATATAGTGTAGCAATTGCTTTATATATATGTTTCCTTCAAAGGCTTATCAGTCACAGAGCTGCTGCTCCAGTTATCATTACTTTTAAACTGTGTTTTTCCACCTTTAGCATTTGAATTCATAGAGAAAGAGTTCTTTTACTAGTGATGTGGAGAGAGATCAAACTAATTTTCTGGTTTTATTTCATATGACAGACTGCCATTTCACGCTGACTGTCATTGCTGCACTTTTGAGTCAGAGAACAGAAAGCTTACAATGGGAATCCTACCATTAAATAGCATCTGCATGTCATCGCTAAGGACAACTCCACCTACAATTGTAACTAAAAAGGTGGAATCTAATGAGCTTGTAAGCAGTATTTGTTATAATTATTCAGAGGCTCATATTGACTCTAGGAGAAGTTTCATTTCAAATACGCTTTCAGAACTGCATTTTTGTCTAATCCATGCATCTCCCCACACCATACCAGCAGAAAAGTCTGTGATGCTCCAGGTACATTTTTTTTCCCTATTCTTTATATATGCCAAAGTCAACTTTAAGCCAATGTGCTCAATTGTTACTACCTTTTATTTTTTTCTGTTTTGGTCATTTGAGTCAAACAATATCTGAGAAAAAAAGCTAACTTCTTACGACCAAAATTCTGCGTAAATAATAAGAAGGTAGCACCCAGAAGTTTCAATCAAAATGTAATACACAATAGGAAGCAAGTAAAAGTGTCATCTGCATCAAGGCAAAATAAATACCTATGTTCCAAAGACTAAGACAATAGAATAGTAATGACAGAAGAAGAACCTGCTCTATCAAAATGATTCCAGGTGGTTTTCACCAACAGGGTCCCTTCAGATGGTCCATTAAAGCTTGAAAAGACAAATAATAAATTTACTGCGAAAAACAATGGAAGTATCAGATCTTGAACCAACGAACAGCTAGGTGGGGTTACTGAAATCAGGGCAAAATGACAAATTATCAGAAGGATAAAATGCAACTTGTAGAGCCTGTTGAGGCAATGTAATGGTCAATGATGACACATGGTGTTGACATGAGGGAACAGGAAGTGATAGGCAAATAAGCAAACAATGATGAGTTTCAAAGAATCTACAATTCAGACGATTCCTTCCAAGACTTGTCATTTATGGAATTATACCATCAATAAATCACATGAAAAATGCATATGAAAGAATGCTTGTCAGAAGCAGCGGTAAACTTTGATGGAATAGCCCCATCGTTGTATTGTTTTCATAGTTTAAGCCATAGAAACATGACAACAGCTGTGCTGGTTCAGACCGTCTAGCTCAGTACTTCTTCCATAGTAAGGACTATTAAGAAAAATAAAGATTAATATCACACCCAACATACACCATAATCCCCCACCATAACATAAGCCCCGTACTCTCCTAGCTTCCAACTGCTCTCAGCACCAGGAATTTCATGAGCCTGTTATGATCTGTCTGTTTATCAGATCTCTTTTCCAAGTATGGTCTCCCAAGAAACCTGTGAAGAATTCCTACCTCTACAGTGTCCCCTGGCAAAGAGTTACATAGGACTGCCATCTCTTTCCTGAAGTTCCATCATTTTTTTCTCTTTAATGTGCTGGGTGGCCATCACTGAGATCATCCTGAAGGAAGGGGTAAAAACATGCAAAAAGTATTTCTGGTTCCAGAAAATACCCCACTTCAGAAGCTGGTGTCTCAGACCATGCTGCTTACTGTGCTTACCTTTGTTAATCAACCCCTTGACCAGGGCAACTGAAAGTCGATGCAATGCACAGAAAAATCCCTAAAAGCCAAACCGGGCCAGAGAAGAGAAACATTATGTCAATGGGTTTCTGGTGCGATACTGTGACCTACAGAGAGGGTTCCAAAGGACTCTACTTGAGAGCTAGAAACAGTATAGCCACAATGTATCCTGGGGTTGTGTGCAGGTCTAGGGAGATTCTCCTCCCCCTATACTCTGCCCTGATGAGACCTGGAATACTGTGTCCAGTTTTGGGCTCCCCAGTTCAAGAGAGACAGGGACCTTCTGGAGAGAGTCCAATGGAGAGCTACGAGGATGATTAAGGGACTTGAACATGTCTCCTATGAAGAGAAACTGGGGCTGTTTAGTCTTGAAAAAAGAAGGTTGAGAGGGGATCTTATTAATGTATATAAATATCTGAGGAGCGGGTGTTAAGAAGAAGGGGCCAGTCGGTGGTGCCCAGTAATAAGACAAGGAATAATGAATATAAGCTAGAACATAGGAAGTTCCATCTCAACATGAGGAGAAACTTCTCTACTGTGAGGGTGATGGAGCGCTGGAATAAGCAGCCCAGAGAGGTCCTCCTTCTCTGGAGACTTTCCTTCTCCTCCTTCTCTGGAGACTTTCCTTCTCCTCCTTCTCTGGAGACTTTCAAAACCTGCCTAGATGCATTTCTGTGCAGCCTGTCCTAGGTGATCCTGCTTTGGTAGGGGGGTTTGGATTAAATGATCTCTAGAGGTCCCTTCCAATTTCTAACATTCTATGATTCTATGAACACAGACCATCAAACAGCTGCTTAAACCTACCAAGGCTGTGCTATAGGAGCAGTGCTTCTCAAGCCATCCTAATCATCCATCCTTGCTTTCCGTGCCTCTCCTGTGCCAGAAAAAAAACATTTTCTGTTCCTAGATGGTAGGCAGTTCAGAAAATAGATCTGCCTAAGAAATAACTAGTTGAGAGTAACAACAAAAGCAGTTATTTTTCAGCTCGTTTAGTTCTTGAACAGGTTTCATGGACAGGCAGCTGTGCTGGCACAACTGGAAGGGCAGCTTTGGAGTGGATGTGGGCTCAGAGAGGGACCAGGACAGTCCAAACTGGTGAGGACAGAGAATAAGTACCAGAAGACGAGTAAAAAAAAAGTCTCACAACACTCCTGATATCCAGCTGCACTGAATAGCTGCACCAGCGTGATGCCTGCAGACATTTCTCTGCTAACACCATGTTGCATGAGTGTTTTCTAACCAAGAACCAATGGAAAATGTTGTTTTCTTCAAGAGAAAATTGACTGTTTTAATACCTCCTGATGTCCAAAGTCACCTTAATAGGGCAAGAGAGCTCTACTGTTTTTCTGAGGGAGGATGTGGTTAATTTGGTTATGCAATAACAACAGACTAACTCGGCATTATTATATCTGAATGGAAATAAACTCCACTCTGTGGTTTTCAAGGCTTACAGAACAGTGTTTGGGTTCTGATACTTCACCCTGAGGACCTTCTTCCCCACTAATAGCAACAGACTATGCAAGAAGCACAAAAACCACTTTTTAACCCTCAAGAGAGAAAGCCAACAGCCTGACTAAGTCTAAATATTTGCTGAGTAAATAAAAAGCATCTCACTGTAAATACACAACTTCATTTGACACCTCTTGCTATAAAGAGCTGCAAGATGCCATGAAATACTGGAGCAATGCAGGACAAATAAACCACACAAAACCCAGTAAGTTTCACATGGTTTTTTTGTTTGTTGCTGCAGGGGGTAAAAGCAAGCAAAATACTAAAAGAAAAAATCAGGGTTCAGACACCAGAATGTTACTCTGACCCCAGGGTTTCAGTGAAGCTCAGATTCCACATCTTATTAAGTTCAACAAGGCCAAGTGCAAGGCCCTGCACCTGGGTCAGGGCAATCGCAAGCACAGATACAGGCTGGGTGAAGAACGGATTGAGAGCAACCCTGAGAAGAAGGCCTCGGGGTGCTGGTTGATGAGAAGCTCAACATGATCCAGCAATGTGCATTTGCAGCTCATAAAGCCAAACATATCTTGGGCTTCATCAAAGAAAATGTGGCTTGCAGGTCGAGGGAGGTGATTCCTCCCCTCTACTCGCTCTCATGAGACCTCACTTGGTGCACTGTGTTCAGCAACGGGACCTTCTTCATAAGAAGGACACAGACCTCTTGAAGCAAGTCCAGAGGAGGGACATGAAAATGGTCAGAGGGCTGGAGCACCTCTCCTGTGAGGACAGGCTGAGAGAGTTGGGGCTGTTCAGCCTGGAAAAGAGAAGGCTCCAGGAAGACCTTATAGTGGCTTTCCAGTGTTTTAAAGGGGCCTACAAAGAAAGCAGGGGGTGGGAGGGGATTTTTTACAAGAGTGTGTAATGTTATGACAAGGAGTCATGGTTTAAACTGAAAGAGGTTACATTTAGATTATATGTAGGGAACTTCTTCACGTGAGGGTGGCGAGACACTGGAATAGGTTGCCTGGGGAAGTTGTGAAGCCCCTCCCTGGAAGTGTTCAAGGTCAGGCTGGATGGGGCTTGGAGCAACCTGGTCTGGTGGGAGGTGTCCCTGTCCGTGGCAGGGGGTTGGAACGTGAGGAAGCACTAAGGTTGACAGGCCTGAGTCACTGCAGGAACAGCCCACAGGATGGTCACAGCACAGAAGTGACACAGTCATGGCACAAGAGCCAAGCTGGCTTGAGCTGACAGCAACAAGAAGTGTAGCTGGAGCCAGCACCCTTGGGAGGCTGTCCATGCAGGTGCAGCACCAGAGTAAGGGTGGCTTCAGCTTGGACATCCACCTGAACCCTCAGAACCTTCCTCCTGTTCCCATGACCACAGAGCACCCTTCTAGAAGCTGGAGTGCACTGAGGTTGGTTGGTGACACAAAACGTAGCAACGAACTACCCAGCTGTCTCAGCAACTGGAGAGCCAGTCCAGTGGTTTGGGGCAGTTGCTGAGACATCAGTCAGATTTTCAGCAGCTCCTTTCACTGTCGTTGAAGACAGAATGCCTGGCTCAGTTAGCTGCTGGCCTGACTCTCTAGAGCATTTATTGTGCTCTTCTCCAGTGTTTGTTGTTCCTCCTTTTTCCCAGAAGCCCTTCCAAGTAAACTGGATCCTTTGGACGTGAGACAGCTCTTGGCTGGGAGGAATTAGTCAGCTGGAGCTATTGCAGCCGGCATGTCTCCCTCCAGCCCTTACAAGCCCGTTAAGTGGAGGAACACACAGACCTGAAGCATCTGCAACCCAGCTTCATTGCATGTCAAAAGCCTCATTTTCCTCCTCAAGGCATTTGGGAAGTCTAGGTTCACCTGCAGGTGGGTACATCAGGCTCTCAGTTATGAAATACAGGTGCAGGTTTTCAGTGTAGGTCAAAAATAACTGCTTCCACCACATTCCCCCCAAAAGTGTTCCGTACTCTCTGCTTGAAAATACTTTGCTGAACAACGAACAATGAGTTTTATAGAGGAAAAAAAAATCTGCTCTACATCTAAGACAAGGGAATTTCCACAAAAACAGGTCTTGTGAAAGGAACTTGGTGATCCAGGAGGTGGCTTTGCTCAGGAAATCAAAAGATCATCAGGCTGACTGTGGTTATCTTCAAAGAGAAAAGCCAAAAGCAGTGAAATACTCCACAGTAAGTACATTTGTGGTTAGAGAGAGGTACAAAGATAAAACAGCACTTTGCTGCTTTACATGTCCCACAAGTAGCTCAGAATGCTACATGTGATCTTAATCAGAGGGTGCTGCTGGCTTTATTCCTCTTCACCTCCTCCATTGCCCCCAGGCCAGGTCATGAAGAGTTTATCATGCTGCCAGGTCTAAGTCAAACTGACTAAACACTTCCAAAGAATTACAAGGGTTTTTTTTTCTATTAGCCTCTTATTCAGTTGAGATGGGATTTAGCTGCCAAAGAGGAAGTAATATGATTAATTTTTAAAATTCCATGTTTTCTTTTGCATAATATGAACTTTAATTACAATATGGTCAAGAATTCCCTTTTTTTTTCCCCCCATGAAAGACTATCTCATGCTATCCGCCAGGTCTCCACTCTGCAAAGGGACATAGCCACTACCTTGTATTATTCACATCCTTCAAAGAAATGTATGCAGTAACTCCTTCTCAGTTGGGCTCTAGCCCAATTCCAGCTAGGATCTGTTGTAACTCACAAGTGCAGGGAAAATGAGTAAGGCTGTTTTTGTGAGAAGTAGCTGTGTGCCACTGAGTATAGTATGATGCAAGCAAGAGGCAGCCTCTCTTGGTGGGTTTCAAGGAAGAGAGAGACTGAAGAGAAACAAGTGTGTGGCCTGACTCTCAGATTCCTGAAGCCCCATGAAGCCCTTCTCTCCCATAACTCCCAGCCTCCCCCAGGATACCAGTAACTGCTCATAGTCTCCCCATAGCTGAGGCAGAAAATTTCAACTTTGGCAGCACTGTACATTTGAGGGCCTACACACAAGCGTGCCTGGGGCTGCTCTTGGACCCTTCAGTCATCAGATGATCTTCATGTACCCTAGTATGTGTATTGCTACAAAACTTTAAGAATTGCCATCTGAGTGCTCACTGCAAAATCCACCCACTCCTTGAACTGATGATAGCATCACGAACTACTCTGCCCCAGCCCTCCTGTGCTAATTGCTGTACTTTCCACAAAGTCTCATCTTCACCATTTTGCAAACTCTCTTCAATTTACAAATCACACGGCTGTAGATTATTTAAAAAAAAAAAAAACAAATAAAAAAAAAAGAAAAAGAAAAAAAGGGCTACTAGCAGGGAAAAGAGGGTTTGCAACCTCCCTTTGGGCCTAGGCCCACCATGCAAGGCAAGGACTGAGGACTGATCATTTCAGGTAGCAAAGATAACTGTCTGTAAAAATGATCTCCCAAATTGTCAGAGCCAGGGAGAACAAGACAGTGCTCCCTGCTCCCAGGAATGTTGTAACAATCAGGTGTGGAAAGTCTTCATGATGCACCTGACTGCCTCTCTATGATGGCAGCCCTGAGGCAACTCCCCAAGGACTCAAGAGCTTCTGAACCTTGCCTGCTGTCCCTCTGCAGACTGGGGTCCTACAAACACTTCAGTACCCCAGACTTCAAGGTTTCCTCACTATGAGATCCATTTGATCCATGTGACGGTGTTGTCATAGGCTGGATTTGATGATCTCAGAGGTCTTTTCCAGCTTCAACAATTCTGTGATTCTGTGACCCCACCACTTCCCTGGGCAGTGCATTCCAATGCCTGATCACCCTCTCCCTGAGGAAGTGTTTCCTGATATCTAACCTAAACCTTCCCTGACACAGTTTCAGGCCGTGCCCTCTCGTCCTGTCACCAGTTGCCCTGGAGAAAAGTCTGACCCCCACCTGACTACAATCTCCCTCCAGGTAGTTGTAGAGAGTGATAAGGTCCCCCCTGAGTCTCCTCTTCTCCAGGCTAAACACCCCCAGCTCCCTCAGCCTCTCCTCATAGAACTTTCCCTCTAGTCCCTTCATCAGTCTCATTGCTCTCCTCTGGACCCACTCCAGCACATGGTTGGTAATGGTCCTCCAGCCATCATGCACGGCTGATCTGCTGGAATGCAGATCCCAGATGAAGTGGTCTCCATTCATAGTCTTTTGTCTTGGAATAATCAATGGCAAGTGTTGCTCAACATTGAACAATCAGATTTAATTGACATATGCCAGAGGCTAATAAAGAAACACAGCTCTACAGGAGACCACTCATCCCCACTTCCTAATTAATTCTGAAGCACTGAATTAACAGATGTATAGACTCAAAGGCCAAAAATCTCATTTTCGACTAAATTCCCTGCTAGTTCCTACAAAAAAAAAGGATGGGGAAAGCCCTACAAATAATAATTACAGTCTAATTCAGAACAGCAATTGTGAGAATATCTTCTTTTTTCTTGACTCCCTCTTGGCCTGGCTTTGTTCAAGTTGGGTTTTTCTGTTTGGTTTTATGGCTTGGCATTATCAGCAATGGAACTTTGCTATGATCTTGTGTGAAGAGAGCAGCAGGGGAGAGCTTTGGTCTTGGGCACTGCTAGGTGGAAGCACTGAACAGTGCACTACGGGTGCGGTTTCAGGATCCCCAGGGCCTCCTCCTACAGCAGATGTTCCTACTCCCTCACTGACCCTCACCCCAGGACCCCTGATCCGTTCCCACCCTCAGTCGTCTGCTCTTTTGGATGTGATCCTTTCCTCAATAATACTCTTAATTTAGGTACTCAAGTAACTTTTACCGCCCAACCCTCCAAAAATGAAAACTATGCAAAAAGTTAGCAGTTTTTTAAAAGTGACAGCAGACGGTGCTGGCACATCCTTGGCTCATTTAGATACATACATGTAGCGAGCCATTCGGATCTGGACTGAGGAGACATATTTTTTATGAAAATCTTGGCTTTTCTCACAGAAGTCAGCATGTGGTCTATTCTCTTGAGTCTCTGAGGAGAATCAAGTCCCGTTTACTCCAAAAATACAGGAATCGGAGCCAGATATCAAGCAGAACCAGATGTCACGACCCAGAAGAGAGCATACACAGATGGCAGGGGGACATATGGCACACAAGTTCCTCCCCACTGTGAGTGTCCCTGTCAAGACAGCTCTTTAGCTTTTTCACTATTTGCTCCTGTCGGCAATATGCAGGGGAGTTAACTGCCAATTTTTTTTTTCCTGTTTTAAGGGGACAGATGAATCTTATTTTGTTTGTAGCTCACGAATTCCTTGCTTATTCGCCATTTTGTAGGTGGGAGAATTTATAACCTCCTTTACCTGTCTGTGACTTCTTTACTCAGACAGAGGGACATTTGTCCTGCCACTTCTCCTGTGCTCTGTTTGAAATGACGTGGTTGTGTTACACCTTACCCAGAAAGTTCAGACTCGGTTGATACAGTCCAAGTGTACTTCCCTAGGCATGAGAGGTAGGATAGGACTAGATATCTTGAATATCTTTCCAAATCCAACTGCTTGTCCAAGTCAACCACTTCCATGGCACAAAAGAAACAGCTATACATATTTGAAAAACAGGAAACAAAGAGGACAGGTATAAACAAAGTACTCAAAGTGAGAAAAAAATACCTTCTTAAGGACTTGAATGTGGCCCTTCCTATCTTTCAGGGAATTTCTACATATTCACAGTATACAAACAGAGAAAGAAAATTAAAAAGATCAAAACGAGCACTAGGGATTGGAGGAAAGACGAGGCAGCACTAAGGTGAGTTACCACGGACAGTGCAGGAGAAAGAAACACTCCCCTGATGTATCTTGCTGCTGAGATAAGGGAAAGAGAGAACACGGATTTTAATAATTGCCAACAGAAATAAAACCCATTGGGGAAACTGCTTAGTGAGTAAAAAAAAAAAATAATTAAAAAAAACCTAATGAGACAATGTTCAAAACTCCCCTTCTACTACTGCCGCTGCTGTGCTCAAAAAAAAAAAAAAAAAAAAATTAGGGTAAGAACCGGAAAAAGAATTTAAACAGCTGCTAAGTCACCTGATCTGGAGCCGCAATTCAAAACCAACCCCTTCTGGAGCTGAAAATGCACCTTAACAACTCAGTGAGCTTTCTACCTTTCTTCAGGGTGAAAGATCAACTCCCAACAGCCACTGTCACTGCTGGGCCGAGTTTCAGCTCCAGCTGTAACACCACAGTGACCCAGGGGCTCCCTCAGAGGGAGAAGCTGCACTTTTTAACTGTGCCCCCTGACACCCAGCAGACAGCTGACTCCTTTTTTCCAATTGATTTCAACATAGGACGGAATCTTAGAGTGGGCTGAGGACACTACTTTCACACTCATTTCCAGTGATTAATGTTCAGTTTGTCTCAACAAATGCATCAAGTCCTGGTTAATATTATCCCGTCTTAAAAAGAGAACAAGCACACACATCAAGCCGTGTACTTTGCCTTTACTCTCAGGAATAATGAGCGCAGGGATGAGAGGAGGAAACTCTGTTGCTCCTGTGTTCATGTGTTGTACCATCTATGGACTAAACCAGAGACCTGGGAGTATTCTGGAGTAAAGCTATGAGCTGCTGGTTTTACTTATTATTCTGAAGCTCTGCAATGTAATACATCCTTAAGTATCTCTAGGGAGAAGCAAAAGGAAAAAAAAAAGTCTCTCCTAAGTCCAGATTTTATAAACATTAACTGTACTCTGCCTGCTTCATCCTCAAGCTAACTGCCGCCATGGAACAAGGTGGAGTAGTTGAACTACCACAGCCTCTCAAGGAAAGGCAGAATCGATCTCAAGCTCTAGCAGAAGCTCAAGGCAAGAAGATAAAGGGGAAATGTAAAATCACCCTTGTGCTCTTCTACCTTCTAGGATGAAATGCAGAGGTAAATTAAAAGGAAAAAAACCCCAACAAGTCAGGGGCCATCACATAGACTCAAACAGGTCGTAGCAGCTCATTTGGGGTTTGGGCTCAGAGCACGTGCTCCTCCCCTACCACATGAGTCCCTATCCATGGATTCGTACAGTCACAGAACTGCACATTAAAATCTGAAACACTAGCTGCCATAAAGCTCAGAAAGGGTGATATGGGAGGAAAATTAGGAAGGGAGGAAAGTCTCTTGGAACAAAAATGGCCTCAGTAGAGATGGAAAGATGCAATGGACTTAGAAAATTTTAGCCAAGCTAATCACAAGGCAAGAAAAGGAAGTGGCAATATGGAGTGCCAAACAAATTGACAGGAACAAGCCAACAGAAGAAATATCACATTGCTATGGTTGAAAAGTAAGAAACAGTGCAGGAATTGCTTTCAGTGTATCTTACACCACACCAGTATTCTCTGTCAGCATAGACAGACAATAAACTAAAATTTACCTACTTCATTGTGGTGAATGAATACCTTTTCACAAACTACATTGCATTTGCCTTTTCCTTCTGAAGCTACCAAGTTTCCAGAAGCAGGCTGCTAGCCAACTCATCATTTGTGGAGTCATTTTTTAACACAGAGCAACTAGAAAATCTATCCCTATGGGAGTTCTTTCATTGTATCACACACAAAAAAAAAATAGTGTGTTTTCCAAGGGGAGAAAACAGACAAACATTCAGCTTTAGAAAGAAAATCCCATGATAAATGGATAAACCTCTTCATGTCGTGCTGCATTCAAGTAGTTAGCTAATAATTGACCGCAACAACTGAAACCTTTCTCCCACACTCATTTTCACACAAGAATACTAAAATGTCTACATGATCATACTAAATGTGGTTGTTTAAAAGAAAGTACCATGCAGCTAAATGCTGACTCACAGTCATCCATCTGCACTTAAGTCTTTAGGAGTCGCATTTAATGGGAAAATTCTCATCTTGAATATTGTAGCAAATGTCTGAAAAGAACGATGAAAAAAAGTAGCCAGAAATCATAACAGCACGTTCACAGAAGAAACAAAAAAAATATCAGCACAACTCCATGCAAGTCAATGTACTTGCCCATAGTACTGCATATCCTCAGGTCACTGGTATTTTTTTTACTACAAAGCACATGACATTAGGAAGTTGGAAAAAAATCTACCACAGTCTCAACTTCTTTTCTTTATTGTTCCTCTCATTCTACATGGAAAATAAGAGAGTTGTTTGTGAAAAAAAAATCTTTAAAGGAAATTGCAATTTTCAACATTTTTCTGAGCAAATGTAAGTCTAAACACAACATAAAAATTTGACAATAACAATTATCTAAACTGTCTAGGTTCCTAAATTTATTTTTTAAAGACTCCACTCCTGGACCTTGCTTTCTCTCTTATCAATACAGCCCAATAAAGAGTATATCCTACAGCAAACACACTTGTGAGAAAAAGCTGAAAAGGAATTCAGCGATGCTATTCTGGTGATGATGCAAGAGCCGACTTAACTTCAGAAAAGAACACAAAAAAGCAAGCAGAATTCACACCTGCATTCAGATGACGCTCTTCAAGGCTGGAGCAGGAAAACTCCCGCCAAGTCAGACCACCTCGAAAAGGAAGCAGCAGGTTGTCTTCTCACGGCGATGCACAACGAACAATGGATTTGGGTCCAGAAACACCAAGCTGCTCCCAAGCAGGCTGATACAACCTCTAATTTCTTCTTTTACAAGAAGATAGAAGTATTATTCCTTGCCATATTAGCACCTGGTCATGTTTCAGAACTGGCCATCTTCCTCTCTCACCAGGTTATCCAGACCAAGCACAGTCCTTTGAAAGATTCTCCGTGAATTTATGTGCTTGTAGTTAGCACAGCTGAGATACAGAACAAGAATATCTGGTTTCCAGAGCAGCAGCACAGGTTAGAAAGCTTCCTGCTTGCAAGAAATCTGAAATATTTTCAGTTTCCTGACCATTTCAAGAGACTAAGTTTAGAAACACCCCATAGACTTTTTCAACAAATGTCTAAAAAGCCATGGATTCCCTTCCACTTACTGAACACATCTGGTACTCATCGTTCAGCTTAAACACATTTAGTGTTGTGAGTTTTAAATACACCTGCTATGTCATGCATTTCCCCAACCCCTTCAAGAAGAAAGGATAAGGCTGGTTGCTCAGGAGGGGACCCCAAAGCTTGCACAGCACAAATTCCTGCAGTAATGAGGAAGCCAGACAGTCACGAAGAGGCAACAAGATCAGAATTGACTAGGAAAATACTGACAACAGAAACAGACTTTTAATTTAATCGACTGCAGTTTCAATTTAAAAAAAAAAACAAAAAACAGGCTTCATGGCTGCTTCTTCAGTGGACTTTACATTTATGTGAATCATCATCATAGAACCATAGAATGGCCTGGGCTGGAAGGGACCTTAGAGATCATTTTAATCCAACCTCCCTGTTGTGGGCAGGGACGCCACCTCTCGACTAGGTCAGGCAACACGTGAGAACCAAATGGGAATCGAACCCGCGCCCCATGATTATTTAGCACTCTAACACCATCAGCAACGTTTACTTCTCCTATCTGTGTGAGACTAACACAACAAATTGTGTGACTATCCAAAACCCAAAACAGAAATAAATTTGGACAGAGGTCTTTTAGAATGTAATCTGAGGAAGGGATGAGTAGTTTTCACTCCTTGAAGAAAACATCTGTTTTGTAATATAAAGAACTTGTGTGGGAAAAAAACCACCAAATACATTTCAGAATTACCTTCTCAGTATTATTTTATTAATCTTAACTTCCCTTTGCTGCAGGATTGTTCGAAGTCAAGGGCAACAAAGACACTTCGGAGTAAGATACCTTCTTCCTAGATGGCATCTGATAACGCACTTTTTTCCAGAAGCTTGTATTTGCTGAACAAGCCTTCTCAGAAAAGTCCCCTTTCCATTGGATAGCTCCATGTTTTTGCTTAATGTATTTGAAAGATTCTGACATGCTTGTGTAGTCCTGTGCTTCATCCATTTCTATAAGAATCACCTGAATCCCGTCACGGATGAGAGCGTTATACACGGCCAGCTGTTGTTCTGAGGTATCTTCTAGCAGGCAGCAACTAGATGCTTCTGATCCCAAAATAATCATCAGTCTTCTGCTTTGCTTTAGGGTTTCATCAGCAACACTGACCACAGCTGTAAGTAATGAAGGAACAATTGAAATTTGCATAGAAACTTCACAACCGACATAAAATATTTCTTAGTTTTAAAATGGCATCTATACGGAGCAGTGGCTAGCACAGAGGACTGGTAGGTTTACAAACTCACACTGTCATTCACGATCCAACAACATTAATGCTGTTGAATCCTCATTTGTTCATCACCAAAAAGACAGTCTAGACGTTCAGAATTTAATTTTTGTAAGAAACAAAAACAGACAAAACTGTCCATCGGAAAAATTATCCATTAAAAATACACAAACACAGCTTTTTTTTCCCAAAAACAGGTGTTTTTTAATTGAGTATATGACCTTTTAATGCAAGAACAATGTGTCAAAAGACAAACTATTAACTCTACTAATTAAAGCATACCTTCTCCTGGTAAATCATCCCTTCCTAATATAAAGAGATTATATCCACACTGCTGTTCTAAAACATCAGGGAGTATTCTACGAACAAACGTTTCCAGACGAAAGAAACTTCTGTCTCCACTGCTTCTTGCATACAGGACGTATGCATCATAGACCTTCCCATCTAAAACAAACATAAATGTTTCTATTAAAAAAAAAATTAAAACCAGCCACAATCCTTTGTCACAAGGTTTCATGCCGGCTGTTTAAAAATAGTAATGTCAAAGCACTAAAACGTTCTACAAATCAAAAGATGATCAGCCACAGAACCTGACTTCTTTCCCCACCCTAGGGAGGGATGCGCCAGCAAACGAGCTGGATAGGCCCCATCCCTGGAGACATTCAAGGTCAGGCTTGATGGGGCTCTGAGCAACCTGATCTAGCAGAAGATGTCCCTGCTCACTGCAGGGGGGTTGGACTAGATGAGCTTTAAAGGTTCCTTCCAGCCCAACACATTCTGTGATTCTATGGGTGCAGGACCTGGGACTTGCAGGAAGAAGCCCCCAATCCCAGAGGTGCCAGGCCATTAAGAACGTGTCCTCTTGCAGTTCTTCCATCACCACGTTTCCTGAAACAAACCCGACAGCAGTAATCTCCATTTCTGACTAACCATAAGAGAAGGGTGGAAAACGTCAACTCTTTCTCGCAATAACTCTGTGGGGGAAAGGCAGGTAGAAGGAAAGGCCAGAGGGCAGCTGCAGTTTCGAGGGCTAAAATCCTACAATTAACAGGAATGAAGAAACCAAATCAAAATCAGATTTAACTCAACAAGTTGTATTTAGCTCAACCAGCTACACAGCATAGTTTCTTTCTTTTTTCCATTTTTTTTAGTTTTTTCTTTTTTCTTTCTTTTTTTTTTTTCATTAGAGCACTATTACAGTGTTCAGGGAAAACTGATTTTTTAACCAGAAGCTGAAATTACTTTTCTGTGAAAAAGTTTAGAGTAAATGTTAACTATCTCGATGCACATAATCCACTTACTTTCAAGCTATGTGGAACTTCAGTCTAATTCTGAGTCCTGCCACGCAAAATATCTATAATGCAGCACTTCAATTTTTTCACATCTCTCCAATGTATTTGTCTACACTACAGCAATTAAAATGCATAAGAATCACAGAATGGTGAACTAGTAACACTTTATCTCCTTCACATGTGAACATAAATGACAGAATTTAGAAGGGAAGCATTAGGGAAAAGAGACAAGTTACAAAAGGAAAAGAAAAAAAAAGAAAGAAAACCAATGAGATCAATCTTTGAGAAAATGAAAGTCCTATTTTCAATATAAGCATTTTAATGCACGCCTTTAAACAGCTAGTTTACAAGATGTAGCTCTGCTGACACCTATTGATCATCATCAGAGTGACCATACATCTACATGCAAAGAAACTACTTCACAGAAAAGCAAAAAGCAACAAGATATTTTGGAAACAATCTGGAATTCTTTTTTACCTATCATCTCACCATGACTGCCTGTATTATTATGCATTGTTTATTACCTCAACTATGATTGCATATTTTACCCATATGACTGAAAAAAAAACCCAACCAAAAATATCTTTGTGCATATCTGAAAATTCCTTAAGGAAATTCCACAGACATTCTACTAAATAATCACATTATGGCTTAGCAGTAATGGCAAGTGAAAAAAAGTCCACAGGCTTGTTACACTAACATACCGGGTCCCACTCACATACCTTCCTTACTTGTAAAGGCACAGATGGAATTACGGTACCACAGCACCAAGTCAATCTTGAAAAACTTGTAGATTATTAGTGTAATAAATGTTAAGATTAACAAAGAGATAAGCCCGCCAGTCACCCATCTTTGTACATCAGGAACTGCAAAAAAAAAATAAGAAGGCTGATTTTTAAGATGTTGAATTTGTCCAAATCTGATTTTTCACACATATGTAATAAAAATTTGAGTATTTTTCACCTTCATCTACCTATTTTTTGAATAATGCTAAATATATTACTACAGTGACTCCTTCCCTCTGCACAGGTATGTGCCTGTGTACTGCAGACTGTAACCCATCTGCCTTCTATCAATGTGATACACGAGCATCTGGTATCAAAACCCCTTCTGGGGAAGTCAAGACAAACACAGGTCTCCAAACTAACAGTATTTCTTACCTCTGTGCTTTAATATAATATAAGATGCAACCTGCCCGAAGGCATTTGAAGCTTGACAGACAAACGGTTGTTCGTAATCTTCGCTATTCACTTCCGAAATTATCAGCTTCACTGAATACACAGGGCGTCCATCATAAGAAGTTTCCTCCCTATCCAAAAGGCGACAAATAAAGCCATAAAACCAGCGGCCTTTTTGGCCTAACAGCTGCAGCACGACAACGGCTGTTCCCATCTGTGAACGCCAACCACGCTTCAGAACAGGTGAGCAAATACATTGCATGAAGGAAATTCAAACAACAATCGGGCCCCTTACTGACATTTAACGGAGACATTGGAAAACATCAGGACACTACCTGTGTTTCCCCAAAGGAATATAAGGGTTCTACAGGGTGAAGTACATAAATACACGTTGCAAACCTAAGCAAACCCTTGCTATGAGCTTTCCAGCCTCATAGTAGGCAGAGAGAGAGAATTTCTCTAACGTGACATGACACAGATAGAGGCCTCGGAACAAGGGCAGCATCGTTCGCTAAGCAGCTCTGGGACGGGGAGGACAGCAAAGGCGGTGACCTGCAGCAGACACCACCAACTCCCAGTGTGATTCCAGATGCAGGGAGTGGAGCTTGAACTGCTGCTTCACCCCATGGATCAAACAGATTTACAACAGCTAAAGCATCAGGCTGCACCATTAAGAGACACAGATTATCCCCCAGACATTGTACAAGGGCACAGAAATGCTCATTATGTTAGTCATGTGTACCGTGATCTATGACTGACGCGTGAACTAAACAATTTTTTGACCACCAGCAAAATGAAGGACACCACTATCTTGTTAAACAGGAGATCTCAAACACAAAAGTAACTAGTTAGTCTACTTAGCCAAGCACTATTCATTCCTGGAAACGTATTCTAGTTACCACTTAAAATACAAAATAAAAGCATATGTAAACACGATATATAGGACCTCACCAATCACCTTCTAAGCAAAAATGTACAGTAATTCGAATACTGTCAAAAGGAAGGAATGAATCAACATCACTAAGGTAAATGACTAACGGTTGAAAAAGATGATCATTTGAAGTGCTAGGAAGTAGAAAAAATACCATTGCTTTTATGATATCAATTCAGCGACTGGGTGTCTCTGTATTACGGCCCAATTGTTTATTTAATTACAATTCTTTATGACAGTACAATATACTACTTCTGTATAGGGTTTTCTCTTGGTGAGCACTCAAAGTGTTCAGCATTTTCTTTCCCCCTTTGTTTTACAATAAGCCATTTCTTACAACTATGTTCCTACTTTGAAAATACCATTCTCATTTCTTCATCAGTTTCTCAGTCACATACAGTGCTTGACAATAGCACCACCATTAGATGAGGGCTGACAAAAAAACTGAAATTTTTAATTCATAACCTGTCATACCTAAGAAACTTCTGGATTGCCTTCTGCTCCAATTTTAGTTGCTTTTCCAAGTCAGGTCTAATTTCTTCCCTCCTTACTCCATTTAACCTGTTTTTCACCCTCCCACCTGCCCTTCTCACGCGTTACTCAGTTCCAAGTCCATTTTCCTCCCAAGCCCCAACTACTTCTCCTCTCACCCCACTAAGCTTCACTACCAGTGTCCTCAACAAAGTCTTCCATTAGCTCTCCAGCTGATGTCAGTTACACTTCTCTAACTCAAGGCTCTTAAACATAGAAGTCTCAATTTCTCCAGAGGCAGATGTGAAGGGAAAGGAGAATGCAGAAAAAAGATACAGCCTGAAGATCATGTGCCTAGATGTGCTCAATACAAAGTGAAAGAGGTCTCTGCCAGCCAAAGCCTGCTCAGTAGAAATTGTAAGACTGCAAAACATCTTTTCCCAAGGTCAGGAATTAAGACAAATTTTTGCAATGGCTAAAAAGAGCACAATCCCACGGGAAGGCCTTGTACCTATTATGTTTCAAGTTTCTACTTCAAAGCAGAAAGAGAATTGGAGAAAGCAAGCATCAGAATTTCTAAAAAGCAAGCTATTAAAGCAAGCGAGAAATGTTGCTGAAAGTTTTAATGTCAAAGAGAGAAAGTTCCACTTTGGTTGCCAACATGTTTATTTTTCTAATCCGAAAGTATACTTACACATAGGGACTTGCAAAAATTCTGCTCACATAAAATATATCAATATACACACCGTTGCCTGTCCAAAACACCTCATACCCATCAGCTCCTGTTGTATTGCAATCCACTGTAACATGTGAGCCTACAAAATCATGTTACAAAGTGAAAAGTTAATTGCCATAATCTAAAGTCTATACAAGTCCTTTCACAGGCTCCCACAGAGCCCAGCTAAGGATGGTCCCACACCCTTTCAGAAAAGTGAATCTAACAGAGGGTCCATATACTCCGTGATCTGCAGGTTCAGAGAGAGAGTGGTATGATGGAAGAGGATAAATTTAGGAAGAAGATGCCTCCCTCTGGGGCAACCCTTTCCCTGCAGATTCAAAGGTTGATTTGTTCTTAGAATCTCTACCAGAGTGATGGAAACAGCAGTCGTGACAGAGAATCACTTGGGTTCCCTATAATTTTCTTCGCCTCTGAGAAATTTCCCTAGGACCTTGTAAGACTTTTTTCTTTCCCTCTCACTCCCAAACACTCCTCCTTCAGGAGATCAACATAAAGAAACTGAGCTGGTCACTGAATTAGTTTTTGTCAAAAAATAAAAACAAAACCCCACAGAATAAGGCATTCCTCAAGTATAAAATTTAACTAGGATGTGAAGTCATATTTTCTTATAGAAAAAACTACTTACCAAGTTCCACTTCAATGGAGTTGTTTCTTGGATAAGATATTTCAGGGGGCTTGTGTGGTGGGCTCACTAATCAAAAGGAAGAAAAGGCTTTTCAGAAAATCTGGGTGAGTTGCAGTCTGTTCTGTGCTCTATAACCCAAGGACAACCTAAAAAACCCCTATCCTATAGACAAGACTGTCAGAAATTTTCTAACAGCCATCACTCAATACTGAAAATATCGTCTCTCAGATAACTGCTACTTCTGACTTGAAGCTAAACTATTCTTCATCCCACCTCTTCCAAAACGCAGTGCCACGAATCTCCACTTATTCATAGTGGACTGGCTGTTCCACAGCATAAAAATCCTGTAATACTGCACACATAAGTGCTGAGAAGTGTGTATGGGTCAATATCTACAGTGTTACCCCCTCCACAACCTGGATAATCTGTCACCCAGCACACCACAGGTACAAAGTGGAGCCAAATACTTTCAGAGTCCAACTCAACTATTTTAGACTTTCACTTATAAAGAAGAAATTTCATTTCTGTGGTTTAGTTAAAGGCCTTACAATTCTTCCCGCAGCATTATTTATAACAAAGTACAACACAAGCAGCCCCTGTTAGATGTTTACATTAGGACTAGGTATATGACAGGCTGGAAAGCTTATTTCTCTCTACAGGTTACAAAGGGAGAGTAATTGACAGGTGGAGACCCAGATATCTATATTAGAAATGTCTCAGCCTGGATAAACAAATCCCAACTTGGTGGATCCCTCACTGAGCACACAGACCATTTCCAGCTGCCTCGGGCAGCTGGAGGATGTTTTAGAACACTTCCTATCAGAGATTCAGAGTGAAGAATTTTCTCCAAGAACACAAATAAACAAAAAGAAATGATGAAGCACCTTGTCTGAGCTCACTAGCGAAGCACACAGCATTGCCCCAGGTATATCCTTCCCTTCCCCTTCCCAACACTGCATCTGCACTACTGTTTGGGCCTCAAATCACCCATTTTATTGCAGATTTGCTCAGCTCAGCTGGAGTCTTTAAAAAGAACTGAGCTGCTTTCCGTCATTTACAGCATAGAAGTGACGTGATTTTGCTTCTGCTGCATAGCAGGAGCCGAAATTACACTGAGAGAACTTCTAGGGACAGATTTTAAGACCAGAATGACCATCTCATCTGGCCTGACCTTATGTTCCTCGTATTTTGTTTATCCACATCATACACATATGACATTCTATGAACATGATACATATTCATATCATATATATACACATATATGCATATATATATATGCACACAGACAAATCAGGCAAGCACAAAAAGAGACCATTAAATAGTAATAGAATCTATTAGTAAACCTGAAAATATCTTTCATCAGCAGGAATGTAAGAACAGTACTGGCATTTCATACCTTGACACAGCACAGCCTTTTCAGGGATCCAATATCACTCTCATAATGCTGTGCTAGCAAAGGAGTTCATGTTTTACAGCTAGGCCTTCTTTTTTATTTTTTTGTTGTGCTGGTGGACCCCTGACATAAATCAGGGTCTACCGAGCTAGACAAACGATATGAGAGACAGCATTTCTTGTGCTGAGGAGCTTAAAACCAAAACCAGAAGGAATAAAGGTTTGAAGGAGACAGACAGGACACACAGATTCAAGATACTGCTATAATCAGTCAGTTCAGTTTGCTGTTCTTGCATCAAGAAGATAATGTAAAAGAGAAATAAGATGGACAGGATGGAGGGTGCAGCTACAGCAGAAAGCATGCCTACCATGTCTTACCAGGTACCTGTTTAGGGACTTTGACAGCTGGTCTGGGCAGCAAAGCTTTGACATACTGCAGCCTTGAACAGAAGAATGAATCTTCACCACATGGGCAACAACACACAAAACTATATAAACTCTCAGGCAGCACTTCCTTCTTTCATATTTAGGGAGAAACCAGAAGTCCTAAGCATGTCCATCCACAAATTGGGTCTTTTAGCTTCAGTCTTCAGAAACTTGGACAAAAATTTTGAGTCATGAACACAAACACAATGAAATTTATTTACTTACCTTCTACAGTCAGAGCGATGTCTCGTGAAATGTTATACTGTTTTCCATTGTAGGTGTACGTTGTTTCACACGTATAGTTTCCTTGATCATCTACGGTCACATTGAAAATGACAAGATCACTGTTTGGGAAGGCAAACCTTTTCCCTTCCAGCAGCTGGCAGTCCTAAACGTGTGTAGAGAACTCTGTTAATTCACATTACTATCCCCCTCCATGGTTTGTCTCTCTTTAATGCAACCCAAACTTTGAGAACTCCAATTCTGAAAACAACTTTCAATATTAGGGAAACAAAAAAGTGAAATGCCAGTGTCAGGATTTGTCGAAGTATTCATTAATGACAAATCACTCAATAATCAGACCTATTTTTTTAAGTACTTAGATACCCTTGGTCCCACATGGGACCAAGCATAGGCAAGAGGCAGAAATTACATACTAAATCTGATTCTGCATTAGAGAAATTCACGCAGTACGTTTCCCCAGCAGGTACAGAGATGCCACCTGGTGGACAATGGCTCTCCTACATCTAAGCTGAATTTCTACTCCGTTCATCAAAAAGCCTGTACACCTTTTAAAACAAATTGGGAGAGGACTAAAACTTATCTTTTAAAGCCGTTTTCTCCCATCTACAATATATCTTTAGTTTTTCTTCTAGAATTCAGGAACATCTGTGACTTATTTTTTAAATAATGGACAGTTACAAGGCAGTAGAGAACACAGCGCTCTCACCTTATACCAACGAACAGGATGGATATTCTTCTCATTCCTGAAATAATCCAAGTGTGGACACACAACCTTCGCAGATGGTAATGTGAATATCACTTCCTCTACAGCAAATTTTTTATTTAAGCATAAACCATCAATCCTCTCAAAAACTGTTACTTTTGTACACATTTTCCTGCAGCTTGTCAAATTCCTGCAATTAATAGAACATAATTAAATTAGCCTACTTGGCATAGTTTCCAACTCAAAACCATATGGTATTCTTTCTGAAGATGAAAGCAAGAATGAGAAGTTTATGGTTTCTCCCAGAGATTTACTTTTGCATACTAGGAAAAAGAACCCAAAACCAGACTTAACTTTCCCCAACCTAAACTTAGTTTTTGTGAACACACTCTTCCTTCTGGATTAGCATTTATCTTAACCCCCAAATTCTACTTGCTTTGTAAAAGTTATTCCCTTTGCCAAACACTTCTGTAACAACGTAATTTATTTATTTTAACCTTCACCTTACGACACATTCATAATCTCCAGAATCTTCTAACATTGCCGGAAGAAACCAAATTAAATTCTTCTGCTGATGGATTCTAGAAAGTGTGTCTCTAGGCACAGCTGTCTGGTTACCAACTTTATACCATGTTAAGTTGTAGTCTCCACTTCTCAAGCTCCTTTCCAGTGAACATTTAATAGCAAGAGGCTGCCCATCAGGCACAAGGTTTTGCCTCAACATCACATCATAGGCTTCACTTTTCTCTAAAAGCAAGAGATAAATATTTAGGAAAACCTCAAACATTGTAAAAGGATAAACTGTACTACTTAGTGATATACAGTTAGGCCACTGAAATGAAACACTGGATTTTGAATGCAAACTTTATACTCAGCAAAATCTCTTCCTTTGCAGCAGACTGTCATTTGTATGTGTCATTTCAGACGCAAATTACTCTACTACTTGTATTTCTCCAAGTCTGTTTCATACACATGTATACAAACACACACACACAAAAATTTCACATTTCACTGTAGTCAAACTAAGTACCCAGATGTCCTAAGAAGACACAGAAGACAAAGTTGTTGGTGCGCAAATATTAAGTTTGCTATGGAAATTTCAACTCACCCTTCATTTTATGAGCATTTAGAGAGAGATTATAAGCACTTACCAATAAGCTCATTTTCTTTCCTTCTGATCCAAGGAGATTCATATGGGAAAAGAGCAACTCCATGAGATTTTATTTTTTTTTTATGAATATGACAAAAAATACACCAACTCTGGACGCCATGATCACATTCCTTAGTCAGTATTGTATTTACCTAAAATTCCTCATTTCATAGAATCATAGAATCATAGAACAGTTCAGGTTGGAAAAGACCCTTGGGATCATCAAGTCCAACCATTAACCCTACACTACAACCATTAGCCCTACACTACAAGTTCACCCCTAAGCCATCTCACCCAACACCACATCCAAGCGACACTTAAACGCATCCAGGGATGGCGACTCAACCACCTCCCTAGGCAGTCTGTTCCAGGGTCTGACCACTCTTTCCGTGAAGAATTTCTTCCTAATGTCCAGTCTAAACTTGCCCTGTTGCAACTTGAACCCATTCCCCCTGGTTCTGTCCCTAATGACCTGTGAGAAGAGACCAGCACCAACCTCTCTACAATGTCCTTTCAAGTAACTGCAAGAACAGCCACAGAGAATCATGTGTTTGTCTAACCCTGTCTCTGGTAACAACCAATGGCAAATGTGTAAGAAAAGAGTAGGACTCAACAAGTAGAGTAATATTTGCTTTTGGCCTTTTTCTTTCCTCCTGTGTTCTGCATGGAAAAAAACCACTCACTGGCTTTTACAACTTCGCTGGGTTTCACGTACTCCTTGTTAGGAGAAATGGCAAGGTAAGTTTTCCCTCCTCTGCCTAGTCTACAGTATTTACAGTTTTATAGACATCCAACACATCTTGCCTCAGTCTTTTTTCTTAACCTCAGAGTCCTCATTCATTTGCTGACTTCTCGCACGGAAGCCACCCCATGTGAGACACCACTGTCACTCATCTCTCCACCTCTTCTGATGTAGCCTGTATGAGATGGAATGACAAGAACTGCAAAGTTCAACTGATGCACATTCACCATGGGGACACAGAGTAGCATAATGAAGCTTTCTGTTTTCTGCTCTACTGCTTCCCAAAAACTCTGCTTTTCTGACCATTGCTGATGACAGAGCTAATGCTTCCAGAGAGCATCCTGAGGTGTCGAAGTAGCGTGTTTCCCAAATGGTTATTAGCTAACTCAATGCTCACATCACACACATACAGCAAAGGTATTTCTGCTATACGTGTATGACCCTTCCATGCTTTTCCACATCCATTTCATTTCACTTTTTTGACATTCTATCACATTCAACATCCAGGCATCCTCTTCTTAGTGAGCATTATCTTTGACCACCAGGGGATAATTTTGCATTGCACACAGTTCTCACCACCTAGCTAGAAATCTTTCCAAATTACTTATCAAAACATCAAAATACTCATTTTATCTGTACTGAATGCCCCGTAATAACTTTGATGGTTACGAAAGTCTGTGACCATAAGAACCAATAACGCTTCTGCCACTAAGTGTGAATATTCTGAAACAGTGTCATTTTTTTATACACTTCTTGCCTCAGTTTCTCTGAAATCCCTGTGCCCCAATGCCCTCCACGATTTCCATGGAGCAGGAAATAATTACTAGCTATGCATGTAACTAAACAGACAGTATCTGTTAACTAAACAGTATATCTGTAACTAAACAATCTCGGCCTATCATTGGGAGAGCAGCCAAATAATCACCTTTCCATATGACTTTGGCTTATTTAGCCAAAACCCAGAGTATCCAACAGATTGGTGAACCTTGTAGCTTGTGTATCCAGGGGCAAAAAAAATTCAAACCAAAACTAAATCATTTCCAACCAAGGTACTTGCTAGAAATCCAAGGAATAGAAATTAATGAAGTTTTTCTTTCAGCAGTCTGGCATTGCTGCAAGATTCCAGGTGGAATGACAAGATTATGACAGCAACTCATTTGAACCATCTGAATTGTTTTAAACATGAACTGGATTGTTTGTTGACAGCTGAAGGGCAGAAACAAGGTGTTGCAAGTGAGCAGCTTAGCAATCTTACAAAAATCTAGATGCTATACTATTGTCAACTGGCTCTATTTTCCAGTATGAAAAATAGTGGGAAATATTAAAAAAAAATTTACATATTCTCTAATGCCAAAACTACAACTTATTTCACCACTTTATACCCAAGAGAGTCGTGCTGCCATTCAGACAGACCTTGACAGACTAGAGAAGTGGGTTGGCAGGAACCTCATGAATTCCAACACAGGCAAAAGCAAAGTCCTGCATCTGGTGAGGAATGACCCCAGGTACCAGCCGGAGACAATTCAGCTGGAAACCAGATCTGCAGAGAACACCAGGGTCCTGGTAGACAACTAACCAGGTCACCAATGCTTCCTTACAGCAGAGAAGGCTAATGGTGTCCCAGGCTGCATTAGGACCTGCCAGCAGGTTGAGGAAGGTGATCGTTTTCCTCTGCTCAGCACTGGTGAGGCCACACCTGGAGTACTGCAGCCAGTTCTGGGCTCCCCAGTACAAGAGAGACAGGGATTTACTGAAGACAGTCCAGCACAGGGCCACAGACATGATTAAGGGAGTGGAGCGACTCACATATTCAGCTTAGAGAAGCAAAAGGGAGTGTGTGGGTGGATCTTAACAATGTGTGTAAATACCTGATGGGAGGGAATGAAGAACAACGAGACAGACTTTCGCCAGTAGCACCCACTGACAGGACAAGAGGCAATGAGCACAAATTGAAACACAAAAAATTCCGTATGAACACAAGAAAACACTTTTTTACTGTGACGGTGATCAAACACTGAAACAAGTTGGCCAGAAATGTCATGGAGTCTCCATCTGTAGAGATACTCAAAATCCATCTGGGCGCAGTACTGGGCAGCCTGCTCTAACTCACCCTACAGGGAGGTTGGACCAGATGATCTCAAGAGTTCCCTTCCAACCCAAATGATTCTGTGATAAGATAGGACATAAAATACTACATTTTATATGTTTTATAGGTTCCTGCTTTTAGGACTGTTTAAAAGAACTCATTGGCATGCACATAAATTTGATTTTCAGAACCATTTTCACAATTAGTACTACTTGTGTGAAAAAATAAGTTTCAGAACAAGACCTGCCATAGCCACTGATAAACTTACCTGCAATAATTAAAGACAGAAATGTTGTTGTGATTTTACACAAAAACAGTGTTTTTGCTATCATGTTTCCCTGCAGAAACAGAAAGACAACTTTCAGTTAGTGGTTTCCAATATTAACTTTCACAATTTTAAGTCCACATTTGCATCACGCAGTTAATACAGAACACAGGAAATACAGGAATTGTCTTTGCCTTGTTTTGAGCTTGTTACCTGCTTGTTCTACCTGACAGTTTCTAGTTATTATACCAGAAGAAAAAAGAAAAAAGAAAGAAAAAAAGGGTGAATATTTCCTATTCAGCTTGTCAAGCACTCAGGATTTTTTACATCTCTAGCACATTCCTCCCCAGTTCTTGCTTTCCCAAGGTACAGTCTTTGTCCAATTGTCTCTCAGATGGAATTTGCTTTCCTAACTCTGACCACTGTTGCCACTCTCTTCTGTACCGTCTCCAGTTATGCTACAGCCTGCCTGAAGTGGGGAGGACAGAGCTTGCATACAGGATTCAAAACACAGATGTACTATGGATTTATAAACTAAACCACTATTTTTTCCTGGTAATTTTTCTTCCTAATAATTTCTTTCAACCTGTTTGTTCTTTTACTACTACTGAGCATTGATTTGATATTTGCATGGGCCTACATAGTAAAATCCAAAGATCTTATCACTGAGTGTTAAAAATCAGGCAAACCCAGTCAGCTGCTGAGCTCATGATGTTGGGATTTTGCCCATTTGTTTTCATTTCAGATTTTCTTTGTATTTAACAAATTTCTTCTGCTCTTATTACCCACTCATTCACTATCATGACATTCTTCCGCCACTCTGTGCAAGTAATACCTCCTTGTTCTAACCTCACTAGCTTTGTATTGTTGGCAAATTCCACCACCTCAATAGTTTCCCTCTGTCCAGACTATTAAAAATATGAGCTGAGCAGAAGAAAGTTGTTTGGGACTCCAGCAGAGATCTCCCTCCACCTGAAGAACTGAGCATTTCTCTTTTACCTACTATTTACACATGTGAGAATAGATATATTACGGCAGTCTGGCTTCACCGACACTCTTTCTACTGAATGCCTTCCGAAAATTAAGGCAGATTGTACCCAGACACGTCTCCTGTACCCAGTGTGTCACATACATGCGTACAATTCGAACACACTACTAATATTTGAGAGCCATGACTTCCCTTTACAAAAGGCACCGCTGACTCCTTCCCTACGTAATTTATTTTCATTTCCACTGGTTCCACTCTTTAAAGTAGTTTCTACCCAGCTCCTCGCTTCAAATACCAGGCTCATTGGTCTCTACTTTTCTGGCTCTCCTTTGATCACTCGGGGAGGATAAAGAAAAATAAACAAAACAAAAACACAAACAAAACCTCAAACAAACAAACAAACAAAATAACTAAAAATACCGCTTTCTAATCTTTTGGTCCCAAAGTTGCTTTAAATGAGACACACCAAAAGAACACAAGAGTGAGTATCAGCCAGTCGTGCTGGTTTGTTATAGATAATTTTGGTCTGTAACTGTCCTTTACTGACTTTTCAATTCTGGACAGACCCTGCTATAGAAGATTAGCCATAAGGAAAGGGACTGGCACTGAAATCTATGCTCCTCCCAAATGAACAGAAGTGAAAAAAAGTCTTGCTATGTTCATATCTTCCCGTAGCCCATCCCACTGGATTTTCTTAATACCTGAATGATGGGTCTCAGGGCTCTTCCGTAAATTATTCAAACTGAAAGATGAGCAGGAGAACCCCATCCTACTGTGAAGCACCTTTAGCTGATCATCAATTTCCACAACAGTCAAAGATGACACTTCTGTGTAAGAAGTGTAAGTAAGACACTGTGTCTTATTTCACCAAACTGACTCAGAAATGTGCCAGATTCTGAGTCATCCACACTGCTTCTTGCAGTGCCTGCTTTCTTCCTTCTCCCCCTTCTCTTTCCTCCTCTCTCATTGCAAATTTCCGCTCAAACGACCAGGCAGGTCTTTTCTTGCCTAGCTGTAGCGAGTCCCCACAAGAATGCTGAGCACAAAAACAAATACACAAAACTTTTAAATCACTGGAGATGGTTTATGTATGTTTGTACAAAAGCTCCAACTTTCTTCACTAATTGTGACTACCATAACTCAAAAACTCTAGTTTTCAATTTTAATGGTGAAAATATTTTAATGGAAATAATTTAAAGAGAAAACAGGACTGAAGAGACTCCACTCACGACCAAATAGTTTCTTTAAGACTTCTCTGAATCACTCTTTTTTCATAAAGTTCTGTGCTACTTCAGTGTTACCTTAGTGTTCTGTCTCACACATGCTCCCTCAAGCAGTTTTTTGACCTGGCAACAGATTCAATAGATGGAGTAGTACTATTTTGCCATGTTCTCAAGTTTTCGAGAATCCTGTTTCGCTATAATGCCACTTGTCTATAATTTCATTTCTCTATAAATTCAATCTTCCACCTATTTAAATTCATACCTTTTAGCAACATAGAAGACCTCTAAATATATATAGCCCTGTGTAAAACCATACACATCAACTGCTCTGAGGAGACCACATCTCTGCCTTTTTATGATGAAAAAGCTTCCATTTCTGCGGAAGGCACACTCAACAGCAAAATTAGCCTCTGCTCCTTGCACGCATTCACAAAATTCAAAATGAAGATAACAAATGAATGACTGTAGAGTCAAGAGCAAATATTTTCCCTACCACATTCCACCATGATAAACAGCAAAATTTCTCCCTTCTCCCAGCCATTTTATCCACATCTTGAGCATCCAATTGACCTGTGGAGCTTTACCACTCAGGACCTAATTCAGCTGGAGTTATTTTTCTCAAATTTTCCAGATGTTATTCATGTTTCACACTGAAAAGAAATAGTTAAGATTAAAATAAGTTCAAGATTAAAATAATAATAAAAAAGACAAGTGTCTGAAAGAGGTCTTCAATGATACATAAACCTGAGTTACAATTACAGCATCCATGATAGCAGATAGCAAAGCACAACTCTCATTAAAAGCTGTCATCAAATTGGTAGGGCAACCTTTTCCTCTGCTCTCTAGTCCTTTCAGAGTTGATTTACTCAAATAAAATAAACCTAGTCTCATCCATACTTTGAAGAATCATGGATTTTGCAAATTTTTGCAAACTTGTGGCACTTTTTCTTTTAGTGTCTTGTTGAAAAACATGGACAGATTGAAACATGCAACAGTCCTGTTCTCAGAATTGAGAGAAATGACAAAAAGTCAGAGTATCGTGCCATTTCTTCCGCATAAACCCATGCACATTTTAAATTATTAAAAAAAAAAAGAAGTATATATATATTCACGTCACCTTAAATGCTTCTGTCAACTGCAAGGTACGCCACACCTCTTCATGAGAGCTTAATTGACCATCTCACTTTTGATCTAGAAAAAGAGATTACAACAAATACACGTATTCCCTCGGTGCCGAGGCATACCTAAAAGGTGCTGAAGAGCTGGGTTGGCCCCCGTGTTGGGATGTAGCTACAGCATCGAGAACATCTCGGCATTCCTGCGAATCACTGCCACCCCTCGCCGGGTAAGGCAGGAAATCATTTTTTTCAATATTCATCATTTCAATTCTTATGTATTCCTGGAAACATTCGCTCGAAAGAGGCTGTAGCTCCTCAGGGGTGCAGAGAACCAAGAAGAGACCCCGGGGCCGAGGTTAACTTCACAGAAAAGGCACTCTCTCCCGTTTTTCCTCAGAAAACCAAGCTTCCAGAGGAAAACGCTGACCTCTTGAAACAGATTCCACACCTGCTCCGAAACTGACCCCGGACCCCAGCTTCCCCAGGGGACACCACCTCGGCCTGAGACAACCCCGGCCTCAAGAAACGCGATATCGGAGCTAAGCACGACTACGGGCCCGCCTCTACGCATCTCCCCCCGCCTCTCCCACGGCCGGCGTTGCCCCGGAGGCCGCCCCCACGGCAAACCCCGCCGCCCCCCTCCCGGCGCTGAGGGCAGGAGGGTCTCCTCGGGCACCCAGGGGAATCCCCGCTGCTGCCTACCTGCGAGAGAGGCGGGCTGCCGTCTCCTCGGAGGTTCGGGCAGCCCCTGAAGCCCGGCGCCGCTGCGGGCCCCTCGCCCTGTCAAGCTCCTGCCGGCGAGACTCACCCCGCCCCAACAAACCTGGCAGAGGGAGCCCCGCCGCAGGGCCGGGCCGCCTCCCCGCCCCTCCCTCGAGCAGGCAGGCGGTGCTGATTCAACCCAGGCTGCGAAAAATAAGGAGTCTGAGCAGAGCAGCTTTCTGTCGAGGGGAAAAAAAAAAAAAAAGGGTAAAAAAAGGCAGAAAAAGGCAGGCTCGGGCGCCAGGCGGGACGGGCGCCTCAACGCAACCAGCGCCTGGCCCCGCAGGCCCTTCGCTGGCGCGGCCGGGCCCCGGGGGGGAGGCAGGAAATCCTCCAAGTAAGGATTGCAAGATTTGGGGTGACTGACTTCTTTGTTTGGTGTTTGGGAGGGGTTGGTTGTTTTTGATTTTGTTTTTTTGTTGTAGTATGGGCAGCTTCAAGCTTTCGTAGTTGAAGAGATCATGTCATGGAAGAGAAAGATCCCCTGAGGGCTAAGGGAGGCTGTGGCAGGGACAGAGCCATTTTACTTCTTCAACAGGTGACGTGGGCAGCTTGATCTAAGTTCCCCAGGGGCCACATGTCACTGAAATATTTGGCTCTCAAGCTTGAATGCATTTAGTCCCATTTAGCCCCTAAGATTTTACCTACAAACTAAGCAGCCCTGACATTGTCTAGAGGTAGCTTGTGGCTGTTCTGCTCTCTGTCATCAGGTGTTAATTCTCTGTTTCACTTGCACACTGCGGCTGGAGTCAAAGTTCTTCAGAGCAGAAGTTCTTCAAATGTAGCACGGCGAACACAGAGTGGGTATTTGTGAAGGTACATTGTCACTTACTTGTTGACCAATTACTAAAGGTAGACAACTGTTCTTTCTTAGGTTCCTTTGAAAGTAGACAGCAATCGCAGAATGGCCTGGGCTGGAAGGGACCTTAGAGATCATTTAATCCAGCCTCCCTGTCATGGGCAGGGACGCCTCTCAACTAGATCAGGCAACACATGGGGACCCAACAGGGATCGAACCTGCAACCTGGGTGTTATCACCACCACGCTCTAACTGAGTGAGCTAACCAGCCCCCTATCATGGACCCTTTGGAATTATCAAGATAGATATTCTAATTATTGTTAAAAAATGCATCATAAACACATTTGCTAAGCAAATTCTGCAAAAACTGTGGAGAATAATCCAGACATGTCCTGCTCCTTCTATCCTGATTTTTTGGTCTACCTTTGGTACTGCTTTCACTCCAGTTTCTGATAATGCCATGTTTACCAAATGGAAACACATTCAGCTGGCCTGCCCACCATGTGGTAGCCACAGACAAGCAAAGATGAGAGATTGCGCCCTGCTGTGCCTGTATATATTGTCCTCCGCCAGTGCAAGGTATGCAGGGCTGGCTGGAGGCACGTTGTAACAGCTCCAGACATTATGCAGTTGGGAGGAACACAGAGAATGAATCCATTCCTGGCTCAGCAAAGACAACAGGATTTATGCAGGCAGTTATTCTCTTTTGAGGCAGCAATTATATCTGTATTTTATTTTGGAAATGTTTCTTATGAACTCGCAGCATTGGGTCAATTTTTATGCAAGGTCTCTGTATTGTTATTTGGTTTCTGTATTGTTATTTTGCACCACCAGCAAACATCTGAGTTAAATCTGATTATCATAAAGGTGAGGCATTTGCTAATCTGCTCTACTACATCTTTCTAGAAGCACTGATTTTTTTTTTTAAAAAAAAAACATTTTTGAAGAATTCTGAGACATGCGTACCTGAGGTTCTGTTGTGTGATGTATTTTTGTCCTCATATCTTCATTATAATACTAGTAATTGTGGGAAAAAAAGATACATGCAACAAAATTCAATCCTCTTGAGTTCGAAGGAAATCAGACTGAGTGTTCACTTATGTAGGGAAGGGATGGAAGTTCCCTACAAGTTTAGACCATTGCTTTTGATTACCACAAGCTTGGTTTTCTGCATCCCTCAGAATATTTTTTCAAGATCACCCATGTTCCCCAACTTATAGAACTGATGACTTTCCCTTTTTGCATATTTTCATCCCATTCAGGTCGATGTGTGTGGCTACATTAGCACTTTCATTTGGAACAGGAGAGCACTTTTAAAGCTGATCTCCCTCTCACACCCACACTTTCTATCACAAAATGATCCTGGAGCCCACAAAACAGATTCCTTTTGGAAGAGACGAAACTTGAAGACAAGCTCCAACAACTTGTGCATACTGTCAACAGTACCTGACAGCAGTTAGACTGAAATAAAGTCTCTTGAAACGCGTCATCTGTACACCAGGTTGTCCAAACCAGCTGACTTAACCTTTAAAAATCAGGGCAAGCACTGCCCTGATTTTTTTTTAGGACAAGTGACAATGACAAGCAAACATAATCACTATTTTTGAAAGGAAATGATAGAATTCAGTAACCTTGTGTTTTACCTGCTCCTGGTAAATCATCCCTTCTACGTGAAAAGAGACTGTAGTCACACAGTATCTCCTAAGGCACCCGGAAGTATATTTAGGGCAAAACTATGTGGTTTGTAGCCACAATCTTATTTTTTGGTTTTGGCTGCAATACGCATTTGTTGTATATCTTTCTGACTGAGCAAGGCAAATAAAAACCCGACAATTTTAAAGCCTCTTGTGTATATTTTTCTACCATTTCTACTTTAAGCTTTGTTGCACAATATAACTTCAATGAAGATGCTAAGAATAGCATTGTACATGCAAAACTTTTAAAGCTACAAGAAAAAATTTAGAGAAATTTAATGGCAGGTAATTATTTAGATACAGTTAAAGCTGCATAAAACAATTTTTTTGATACCTACCATTCCATACCTGAATACTAGGAATTCCAAGGCCACCTAAATGTGCTTGTGGTGCAGAGAATATGTAATTCCATTTTGCTAAGCAATCTGGCTTTTGGTTTTAACACAAAGCAACTAGCTTAGTGTTTACATCTTGCAGACATCCATTTTAAAAGAATTTCTCTGGACTTATAAGCCTGGTAGTCAAACATTTTGCAGTTACAAATATTCATCAGTACAGCACAGGAAGTAATTTTTACTTCTAGCAGGTTTCTAGTAGAAGAGCCAGGCACACTTCTTATGGGAAGACCTGTCCTTTTTTTCCCATGAAGAATATAATTCATTGGTTTTCGTGCTTCCAATAAATTTACTTTCTCCTATTTTACCTGCAGGTTGGAGGGCTTAAAACTCACCTGGAGACATCTGTCTCAGCAAAAAAAATGTTGGAGAAATGGGACTGACCGGTAAACAAAGATCTGTTATCAAGGTCATAACCACAAGCACTGGCAAAAGTTGGATGGACTTTAGTTTCACAAGGTAAATTAAAATTTTTGTTGAAGTATTCTTTAGCTGTAAAAAATGACCAATGAAATAAGAATTCAGTGCAATCAGAATGAACAAAATAATTACATGTGCTACAAAACCATATGAATCCTCTCATCTCCTTTTACGGAGTTAATGGCAACTATGAGTGAAAAAGGCAGCAAGGCTAATAGAAATAAAGATATGATCCAGAAAATTACAGTAACTAAGAAGAAAGAAAACCTGCATATTTTATTCACGGAGACCAAGCTGTTTCTATCCTAAATTCCAGAGTAACTGGAGTTGCAGGCCCCATAGCCAGTAAACTTGAAGCCTGGTAAGAGCCACTGCAAGAGGTAATTCTGGGCCAGCTAAAGTAGTTGAGGAACAGGCAAGCTTTTCTACAGACAAAACAATCTACAGTATTTTAAAAATTGTATGTATTACACAGTCAGAGCACAGAAAATCTTCTGTTGTGGAAGAAATACTCAGAAACAATCAAACTGCAAACTGCAGGATATGCAAAACCTTTTGATTCAAAAAGGTTAAAATAGGAGCGATAAACTGGAAATGGAAAATACAAAAGTGATGTTTTACCATTTGGTTACATCATCACATTAGTCTGTTGTTTTGTTCCAATATCCTTATCACCTTCATCTTGGAAACCAATTACCGTGGCAGAGCAGAGAAAGCTGAGTTATATTGCAAAACCTGAATTGCAAGGCTGACTGGGAAGCAAGCTAGTGAAGAATAACAGCGCGTGCTTGAAAAGGGAAGAAACAAGGTATGACAGTATTTACGGTCATAGAGGGAACTCAGCAGGAGATCAGCCCTTGCCTTCATATTGATGTTTTCATTAGTGCTATCAGCACCAAAAAAGAAAAGTTTACTTAAGTAATTTACCAATGACACAACCACTGGAAGAGAAGAATGTGACCCTGCATCCTGGCTCATAACAAGATTTACTCGTGTGCTCCTCATACATTGAGAAATTAAGCCACAAATAACAGCTTGCCATCCAGAATCATAGGATAAGGAGGAGAGTTGGATGTCAAAATTCCCATGACTCACCAGTATATCTATTTAAAAAAAAAAAATAGCAAATGCTGTCTTATGTGAACTATTTGCAGTAGAGCTAGAGAATTGCTAAAGGCACATCAATGGAAGTGTTCATTATAGATCACAGTGAGAAAGGAGCTCAGACTCCATGCAACACTGATTAAAATTTGGTTTATTAGAGGTAACCCGAGAAAGTAAAAGGAGATAGCTCAGATAATCTTAGGTTTGGAGCACTTAGTCAGGGCATGGCATGCCGTGCCAATCCCCTCTGTGGAGAGATTTGCCAGCACTGAAACCTTTACAAATTTTTACGAGATGTCCTTAAAAGCAGGCAACTTTTTTCATCAGCTCCACTGTCAAGCAAAGGATGTGGGATGAAAACACCGTTTTCTTTTCATGATAAGCTGAGGCATGTGAGTGGAGTCATCACCAAGCGGGACCTGCCTATAGCCTTCTCCCTTAGGGCGCGCTGGCTCCTGGGACAACTGGGAGGTGCAGCACAGCTCAGGTTTGCACCTGCCCGCACCAGCTCTCACGTGGATCACTGACCCCTCCGTGCACACACGTCTTCTGATTAGGAGCCCGACAATGCCGTTAAGGGCACCAGCCAACCGTTGGCTGAAATGTTGCACACTGCTCTGGTCAATATGTTAATAAATTTGAAGAGACTTCTCATGGGAGGAGGGCTACTAGTACACTAGGGAAAACAACAAACTTAGCTTTCAGGAAGGATTAAATTAATTTGGCTTGTCTAGGTTAAACTGAAGACAGGCTACACCTGCTGCCTGTAGATAGTACATCCGGTAGATACCAATGAAAGAGAAGAACATGTCTCAGCTGTCAGTTGATACAGTAAAGCTACAAATCTACAGGTTTCTAAATCAGGTCAAATGAGATTCTTGAACAGCAATAATGGAGATGAGAAATCTAACTACTTTGTTAGGATTAAGCGTGATCTATCATGGAGAGAACAATATAGCTAAACACTTGAAATGGCAATGAACTAGTCAAAGGGCAGAGGAAGCCCCTTCTAATCCTGTGTCCCCCAATCTCAGGCCTTCTAGGTGCTATATATATATTGCAGTGGTACAGACAACTGAGTTCTTGGTTACAGACAAGGTAAAAAATGGATTTATAATTACATATGCATGACACTCACTGACAGAAAATTGTGCCTAGTGGGTTTTAGATGAAGCCCTTTAAATACTGGAGACCAAACAAAATTCTCCCACGAGATTGTCTCTTTTAAGTCTTCACAGTTGCCTACTTTGTTAAAAAGTTCTTAGCAGTTCTGAGGGTGTGTACTACACTTTTTCTGGGCAGTTACGCAAGCACAGTCCCTTTCTGCAGGCAAAGATGACTGGGGTTTTAATGCCAAGGCACAACATCAGTCTCTAAAACTGTGTAGAGTAATACTTTTGTCTTGCAACAGCTAAAAATGGTGGTGCAAGATGTCCGGCAACTGAGCAACCACAAAAATTTTGAGTTCAGCCAGCAAAGGAAAGGAAAGACATAATGAAAGGATTGCATCAGTCACTGGAACTTTCGAGCAAATGCAAAAGATGGAAATTTAGGTCTCCTTAAGCTGCCTAAAGGGAATTCTCTGGGCATTTCAAACTTGTGGGGTTTTTTTTTGTTGTTTTAAACAACAGCTTCTTTGTGCAAATTTCACTGTAGGTCATCAAAACATGATCTTCAGTAGAAGGAAAGGAACAGAGCATTTCAATTCACTTACTGGGAAAAAAGTCTTAGAAACTAGTGTTTGGTACAACTTCAGTGCTTTCTTTCTATACTACTTGATTCTTTTAGTTATACTTAATTATTTAATACATAAATTTTTTTCTGGCTTTCTTTCTGGCTTGTAGAGGTTCAGTTGTTCAAATCTCCGCATAAATTGTTTTCAGTTACAGTAGTGGAATTACGGATAACTTAGTCATTGCTAACTAGGGAAACATTCACTATTTTATTAACTTAGTCATTTTAAAGCAATGTATTTGCTGCAACAGGGCCAGTATGTCACAAAAAATAATGGTTTCAGCCTGCTATCTGCACTTCTGTGATATTGAGCTTCACTGCAGAGAAGCAGCATCCATCAAGAAAAGAATCTTGTATAGAAAAAGGAAAGCAATGAAGCTGATGCTGGGAAAACAGCTGTTTTGAGAGCACAGTGGTGAAGACACGTTTTATCATCTTAAGTACTTAAAAGTTACTCAAATCTCTTCAGAACGTACCAAGAACAGAGATCCAAGATTGTCAATATTAAATATTTATATTGCAGTTGTGTGCCCATGAGTAATTAACTGTGAGCAGAGCTTTTTGCCGCTAGGTACCCTTTAACAGTATACAGCCCCTGTCCCAGACAGACTGCATTCAAAATAGACAAAAATATCATGGTATCCTAGTCCAATGAGGAAAGAGACTGAGAAACTGAATTGTGCAGCATTGACAGTTCTTGGGATGTCAACATATGTCCATCTCTTCGAAATTTCCTCTCTCTTTCAAAACAACCAAATGTGTCTAGATTTCCCTTTTAGAAACAAACAAATAAAAGGAGGCAATAAAAATCTAAGCTCAGCAGACAACTGATGCTTGCTAACCTGAAGACAAAGAATCCAAATCTACAATAAACATTTTGGTGGTTTTTTCTTTTAAAGCCCACTTAAAAATAATTTGCATGCTGGTACTAATGGCATATGGGGAAGTAGTGCCAGAAGAACTAGTGATACCTATGTTCTGCCTGCCCTATGGCACATGAGAGGAGTGGCACCTGCAGATGTCAGACCAAATCCTTAAATGAAGAGAACTGTCAAACTGCTAAAGCTAAAGAGAGTGTGGGGGGGAGGCAGAGCGAGAAGAATGAAGGCAAGGCAGCAAGATAATGTGCAGAGGAACCATTGTTTAGAAATGTGAGGCTTTTCTAGCTCATTTTTCCAATTGTGTTTGCTTTTTGAGACCCTGGTGCTGCAAACTATTCTCTTACTTAACATGAGAATCAGGAAGCTGCTTCTGCTACCTAAAGCCAGAGCCAACAGTTTTAATGTAGTTTTAAGTATCAAAGGGACATTGAGAAAGCCCAATGATTTCTAAACTGAACTTTTGCAATCCTTCACTCCTGCATGACTAACTCAGGGTTTCTGTGCACAAACCAGAGTGTCATAGTACAGGTAGCTCCTCTGGAAAGTTTGCCACTATTATATATGGAACACACATAATGTGAATTACTCGCATCAGTTAAGTTCACAGACTCGGCATCTCATTCATTTGCGCTGTTTTAAAGTCACTACTTTTGCTTTGGTTTAGTATCTAGGCACATAAACATTCTCCAGTTCTTGAAGTTAATGTGCAAATGAGCCCATTTAACATGTCTGAGTAGTAAATCTGGCCTTAAAAGGGGATTTGTAAAGGGAAAGAGATCTTGGAGATAGCTACAACAATGTGCGTTCGCATCTTTTGTAAAGTGTTTAATTACTCTTTTAAATCTAAAAAAATCCAGGTGTTCCTTTTCTGTGTGCAATGAGAGGATGGATGAAACTCCATCTCCCATATCTTAGACAAGTGCCCTAACCAGTGGACCTCACAACGCAACAGTCATTTGGATTTGTCTCCAAACTGGCCTTGAGGATATTAAGCAAACACTGGAGAGCAAAGCAAAACAGCACACTGATCTAGTGGGCAGCACAACCTGATCTAGTGGGAGATGTCCCTGCCCACGGCAGGGGTGTTGGAACTAGATGATCTTTAAGGTCCTTTCCAACCCTGACAATACTGTGATTCTATGAAAGACTGATGCTGCTGGAAGAAGCAGATTTAGGGTAATTGTGCGCTAGTATTAGACCTCACTCTCTTTTTTTACTGATTAGGGATAGTCAAAGTTTGAAATTCAGAATTCTAAAAATGATCACTATGAATATTAGTATTCAGATGAACTCCCCTTTCATGTCTTCTGTACCCTTCTCTGCTGCTCTGATAAAATACATTTTATCTATTCTAGGACCACAATTTCTTAGTCATCACTGTAGCATCCCAGTAGATCCCACCTAAGCCACAGCAAATCGTGTAGCAGATTTTATGCATTGGTTGGCATCTCTCTACTTTCTGAAGGCAAAACTGTTTAAAGGAGAATGACTTCAGAGAAAGCAAAGGGTAAGATGTTTCAGCATATGATCTGTTAATTTCCTTTTACCAAATGCCAGCCTGTACTAACTTTCCTCTACAGAAATCTTGCGTGTTCCCTCTCAGACGTGTCTGTCCTCTGGCATTTCGCCCTTAACGCTCCTCACTGCGAGTTTCCCAATATTTCACTGAGGCAAAACTTACAAATTGCTTCTGCTGGGCAGGATACCTACACAAACTATCTATCTCTCTATGTATGTCACAAGATACATAATCAAAGAACCCTTTTTTTATTTGTGAACTCTAAAGGGAAATCCAAGAATTTGTGCAGAGTATGGAAAAGAACAAGTCTGAATAACCACAATAAATGCATTAAGTGCATAACTGAAATAAACTAATTTAACTTGTTATGACCTGCAGATGGAAGAGATATATCAAGTAGTTGCCAGGCTTAATTTCAATCATATTTTCTTTTTGAGAAAAAGAAACTCATCTTCTTCACAAAGAGGAGGAGAGAGTTTCTAAGAATGAACAAAAAAAAAATGCCCACCTAGCTGCAAGTACAAAATGTTATCTGAAAAAAAGCACTAGCCTAAAAATATCGACCAAAACAGGTCACATAGCACTAGCCTAGAAATATCACTACCAGCTGATAGAGAAACATGCTGTTTTGCTAACGAACTGCAAAAGACCAAAACAAAAACGCAGGTCTGGCACCTGAATTCTTGTCCTTTGCACCCAATACAACCATTTTTTATTTTTTTAAAAGTATTTTTCTAGTTGTTTGGGCTGCTATGTTTGAATCACATAATGTTAGGGTTTGGAAGGGACCTCTAGAGATCATCTAGTCCAACCCCCCTGCCCGAGCAGGATCCCCTAGTTCAGGCCACACAGGAACATGTCCAGGCAGGTTTCGAATGTCTCCAGAGAAGGAGACTCCACAACCTTCCTGGGCAGCCTGTTCCGGTGCTCTGTCACCCTCACAGTAAAGAAGTTCTTCCTCATATTTAGATGAAACTTGCCATGGTCCAGCTTCTGCCCATCGCCCCTTGTCATTGGGCACAACTGAAAAAAGTCTGGCTTCATCCTCCCTGCACCCACCCTTTAGGTATTTATAGACACTGATAAAGGTTTCTTGTGAAATACCTATCCTATGCAGTAGACAAATATTCAAATTGTTTAATTAAAAAGGAAGACTAAAAAATAGCGTTTTGGCTGATAAGTATTTTATCAGTTCATCATCTCAACCCACCCACCGCCTTTCCATTATTTCCTTTTTAAAGCAGAAACAAGTAAGCACCTTTACTGTCACCCTTTACTGTTTGAATAATCATCTGGTTTTAGGACCGGCAGGTACTGATACTGGCAGCTTCCAGACTTCTGTAACTCCCTGTTGCCTGCTCCAGATGCTTGTAAATAAACCAGCTGAAAACACAAATGCTTTCTGGAATACTGAGGAGGACTTTTGCAAACAGCTGGCTTCTGTTAGTAATTGTTCAAAGTTTGTAGTCATAGCAGTGGTGTGTTGGAAAAATCCACAACATGAGAACTGTAAAAAATATTTGTGCTGGTAGTCTAGGCAGAACAGAGATTGCTCAGGGAAGGAACAACATATCCAGGGCTCCTGGGTGAATAAAGCAATAGTTAATTCTGAAATGAGGGACTGAAAGTTAAAGCACCAGCAGCTGACCAAATGGGTCTTTGCTGCTTATTCGTTTGGGGTCAGCGGGAAATGGGGGCTGGCAACTTAATACTAATTAAGTATTTGCAGTAGAACATCTCATAATATTTCAGCCTCTCAAAGCAGTGACAGTTCATCACCTGGGTGCATCATGGTGCTGTGTTGAAGACCTGGGCAGAGCACGCTCATGACTCCCTTCCAGCTGCAGACTGGGTTTTCTTCCAGGGAACGCCAAAGAGCTGCTTCAAATCCACATTACACCCCAGTGTGGGATCAGGACACAGCCATGGTGTGCATCTGGACTGAACAGCACTGAAGAATTAACACGCTCCCGAATACAGCTTTAGCCACGGAAAACTCTCAAAGGTTCTACCTATGCTTCTGCTTGTCCTCAGAAGACTGACCTGCCTGAACTTGCATTTCTTCCACTCCCGAGGCCTCCTGGTCAGGCTGGCCTCAGCTCTCACGGTAAACCATGCTGAGTCCCCTTTTACCAGGCAACAGCAATTTTCTCTGACTTGACTCTTCCCACCACAATCCTTTAATCTCTAAGTATGCAGATTTAGTGCAAAGTTGCTGTATCTTGGAAGAGGTGGGAAACAGACAGCACCTCAACAGAACCAAATTAGGCACCACCTCCTGTTTAAAAAGAATTTGTGAAGTGCTGCTGTAGTCGTGGAAGCTTCCCCCTTCCTAAGGGGGTGCAACAATTGCATAGGACCCTCAAACACATGTTAATTTAGAGCCTGAACTCTTGCTTGGGTTTTAGAGAGGTGCATAGTACAGATTAGGCCTGAAAAAAAAAGAAGCAAAAACATTATCAATACAGGTCTTGAAAATACTTCATTTGGGAAATTTCACATGAAAATGCTGATACAGTCTAAATATAGAAGTAGAGCTATTGCTGCTGATTATACAGAAGTTAACAAAAGTTCTTGGATTCTAAAAAACAGCTACTGTGAAAGTTACACAGGTATATAAAAACTCACTTCAGAAGAACTCCTCTAATGGCTTTCTTATCTGCTTCTCTATCTTGCATGAGAAAACAAGCCCAGGATTAAACTAGCACAGAAACAGAGCTTTTGTTACGTGTACTAGAAAGAGTCAGAAATGGTATTCTGCAATAGCTTTCAAGAAGTTCAAAACAATCAGAACGCAAAAAAGTACAGACCAAATTTAAAACTCCTACTTTCATAAGCTCCTTTTATCTATGAAGATTGAGAGTTATTCTCTAAACGCTAGGCTAAGCACATTAGCCCCTCTGAAGTCCATGTAAGGTCTCACAGAATCACAGAACGTCAGGGGCTGGAAGGGACCTCAAAAGATGATCTAGTCCAACCCCCCTGCCAGAGCAGGATCACCTGGAGTAGGTTACACAGGTCTCCTGCGAGACCAGCCCCTACTGCCTCACTGCCAAGGCTCTGGCTTTCCTGGAGCAGATGAGACAGGGCTTGCCCAAAGAGACAAGCAGAGAAGGCTGCCTCCCCACTGCCACTGAAAAGCCCTTCCCATTTCCTCCATTTGAGGTCTCTCCTGCAATTCCCCCAGCTCCTGAGGACCGGCAGCAGAAGGCTGTTCAATGGGGCATCACTGGGAGCCACCTTGATTCCAGAGTGAGGCAGCAGCCTTGGGGCCGCTCTAGCTTCACCTCACTGCAAGGGTAGGACAGAGCAGGGCAGAGCCGAGCTCACAGCTCCCGTCTGCCCAGGCAAGGCGAGGTCATCAGTGCCAATGTTGTGCCGAGACCAGATTAACGCAGCAGTTAACCGAGACCCTTTCCCACACACGCGTTCGGCAGCATGACTGAAGATCTACTACAGCAGTCCTGTTTAAGACACTTCAGGACTGCTGCCTGCCTTGCTCATTCTCATCATGCTTTAGTGGGGGAATGAGGAAAAAAACAACAGGGGAGTAAGAAACAAAATGTATGTAGTGCCTTTATTGAATTAAAAAATTTACTTTTCTTCAAAGTGCCTTTACATAACACACATGAAAACTTTAGCATCATTTGTATAAATACATATATATCAAAAGGAACAAATACATTTTTAAAAACAAAGTTTTGGCTCAGTAAAATAACTTTCCTATCCCTAAAGGTAGGGATAACAAGTAACAGTTTTTCATTCAATCTATTTCAGTCAGCAAAAATAATTCAGGAGGCCTGAGTTTGCTGGAACTCTGCTGGCCTGCACACTGTGCTCTGTCAAGAGGGAAGCACAAAGTCAGTATTACACCCTACTCCTCAAGAGTAGAAATGCTGTATTTCCAGTGCCTAGGCTTCACATTTGGCATAGGGATCTTCTTACAGAAGAGTTCCGTGACCAAACCTCAATTCTAAATTCCTACTAATGTCCTACTAAATTCTTCTGTCGATGTGAACCACAACAGTTAGCCTTGCCCAGGTGGATTTCAGTAACTTCAGATGGATCTCTTTCACCCTACAACAGGCTGGCACTGAACACACACCCTGTTTAAAAGCAGACTGTGTGCAATAGCTAAGTGAACACAGCAGTGAACGTGGCACTTCATGACCAGAACTGATCCTCCCTTGATATTTCTGTCTTGATTAAAACACAGAGTGACAACAGAGTATAAGTGTTTGCATTGGTCTACACATACATGACAGTCACGAATAAAACACTCCAGTACCATGACAGTTTCAAATAGTCTAATGTTTCGAATGCACTTTTTTTTCACCTCCTATCCTGAAATGAAGAGATGATTATTCTGTTCTGGCCAAACACGCATTCAACTCACAAAGCTCAGAAGGCACTGTCTCTTAGCAGCAGAGTTTCAAGTTTCCAGCATACACCAAGGTAATCAAAGCACTTTAGGTGGGAAAGGAACCTATTTCCACTGGTTTTGTCACTTATCAAGCAGAACGCGAAGGTCACACCATCCCATGTCCACTGGGCAGTTCTTGTGTGGGATGACACCTCATGCTATCAGTTTTGCTTGGTTGAGGATGGAGGCATAAGAAGATAAATGCTCGAGATGTGCAAGAAGACAAAGCCAACACTACGGCATCAAAATGAGCTGACGAACTCCGAGAGATGCAGAACATGAGGTTTTTCTCTGATGGACAAGTGGAAGTACCAAAGGATCTACTCAGAGGGAAAGTTCCCACCTAATACTGTATTAGCAACAGCCTGCAAGGACAGCTTGGAAAGTGATAGAGTTTGACAAAATACCAAGATCAGGGAGCTACATGGGGCAGAAAAGATAGCCTGAAGTTTGAACCAGAGGAGAAGAAAGGAGAAGGCTGCAAGAGAAGCCGATGTGACACACACAGGAATTCAGAGTTGCAAGCAGGAGTTTAAGGCAGTAACAGTTGAATCCTGAAGCTTCCATACACATGAAATTAATTTTGTCTGTTCTCCTCCAAAAAAAAAAAAATTATCATTACAAACCACATTGCTGCCTACACATAAGTCAAACATAACTTCAGTTAACAGTTGTGGCATGCATGACATTGTTTTCCCAAAAAAACCCAAAAAAACTAACAACTTACTGCACAGCAGTAAGTTTTATCAAGTTCCTTTCCCAAACAGCTGTTTGGAAGCTGCGACTCCAGCTTCATTCATTCAGCCTCATTCAGCCTCAGCCAAATTCAGTACACAGTCACCTCAGACTCCTTATGTCATCAGGGCAGAGTGAAAGGAGAAAAGCAAGCAGCTGCGGGGCGTAACACACAGCATCTTGCTCTCTCATTTCAAGGAGCATTGGGCAACAATGCCATTTAGCTCTTATTTTCTAAACACATCTGGAGCCAAAAAGCATGGCCCCACCACCCCTTTTCTTCTCCTATTGCACTCTGAACGCTCTGGGAACTAGACAGAGACAACTATCCCAAGGAAAATAACAATTTCTGCCACGTTAGTCTGTTCAGTCAGCTTTAGCCTTCCAACCCAACAAATGCTAGAGTCCACACCCTGGCTGGGCATAGGATGGAAGACCTCCTCTCCCTTCAGTAACAGCAACCCATGAGAAGTGGGGGCTCTTAAATCTCTTGATCTAGGCCTTAAGGTAAGGTGGATTAAGCCAACCACCCCGTACTCCCCATGAGAGAGTCTGTGTTATTACCTAGTTGGGTAAAAAAAAACCAAATGTATTAAGCCACTTAACTCGACCAAAAAAAAAAAAGAAAACCTTTGCAAATTAATTTTTTGACTCGATATTATTTTTATGATGTCTGCATGGGACAAGTGACTAAAAATGGTACAGTTCTTTAAAATGTAAAAAAGATCAGGGAAGAGTATTTATGCTTTCTCAGGTTCAACAGCAGTTTGTGGGGGCCAGGATTGTCTCTTTTCTCCTGGATAATAACACACTGCTGCAGTAACAGAGGGATTTATCTTTCAGCAAACTGAACAAGGCAAATAACAAACTTGTAGCAAAGAAAAGTTTTGTGTAATTTCAATTTTAGAAAAATGAAACAAAAATATTTACTGGCATCAACCATGCCTGTTACAAAACACCACAATTATAATTAATACAGTTCCCTTCATATTCAACCTTGAATTGCAAAAAAAAAAAATTTCTGTGTTTTTTTTGGTAGCTTTTGCCCCCTCTTCCATTTTTGATACCAAAGTAATTCCACCAAATCACAATCTTCGAAAAGGTCTCGTACTTCCTTCATGGTTTCCATGTCATCATCACTGTGCTCTGACAACATTTCAAGGGGTTCTTTTGATCTGGCCAGAAGACAAAAAAAAAACGATTCACATCTGAAGATGAAGTTGTAGTACCTTCAATCCGGAGAACTTGGACACGATTGTTCACACAAAACAGAGACACTTGACCTTCAATCAATCTGTCACTGACTATGTGAACTGAATTAGTCATTAAGTGTCACTTTTCTGCTGTTATTTAGGGAGAATTGAAGTCTCTTCGTAACAAATGTAATCCTGATGAAGATCCATTTTTTCTGGATGGCATATGGTAGCGCACTTTCTTCCAGAATCTGGTACTTGCTGAGTGAGACCTTTCCGAGAAGTCCCCTTTCCACCGGATAGCCCCGTGCTTTCGCTTAACATATTTGATGGATTCTGGCATGGTTGCATAATCTTTTATTTTTTCAAGTTCGATGAGAATTACTTTAATGCCATCTTGGATAAGAGCATTATACATGGCAAGCTGCTTTTCAGACACATCTTCTAGGATGCTGTAACAGGAAGGTTCTGGTACTAAAACAATTATCACTCTTCTACTTTGACGGATTTTTTCATCAGCAACGGTGATCATGGCTGTGGAGAAAAAAGTTGTGCAAAATTAAGGCTGTACGTTTCTCTTTTTTTTTTTTTTTTTTTTTTTTACCAACATGTTGCAGCTGGTTCATTCACTGTTTGATACTTGAGCCAACATATTTTACCTCCCTAACAGGAACAGGATAAGAGCGTGCAAGCAGTTACACTGGGTTAGCCAAGTAGAGATTTGGCCAACACAACACAACCTGATTGCACCAGACTGCATGGCTATACTCTCGTTTTTCATAAACAGAAAAGAGGTACTGGGTATCTACTACTTATTTTGCTAATGCCATTTCATTATGATCATAGGTACAACCACAAAAAGAAAAAAAAGTTCCAAAACCACAGGCCTAGATAAAACTATGACCTTTTTCCTTAAACAGCTTGTTCTGACAATATTTTTTTGTTTATGTAACTGTTTTTTGTGACATGTAAGTGGAAGAGAAAGCAAAGAATCCTCCCTTCAGTGGCACTGCAGACAATTTATTCTAAAACAGAAAAATGTAGTAAATGCCACACAAAACCAATATGGATTAACTCTGAGAACAGACTATTGCATGTTTTCAAGTTGGAAAAATAAAGCAGCACTTTAGCTTCTACTTCTCAGGGAACCCTTCCTTCTCAAACCACTACTAAAAGCCCTCACATGTAAGAAGATGATCCATGAACCACTTCTTGTAGATTTGATCACACCCATTTTATTAATTTTTAATCAAAACTTTGTATTTAGGGCCTACTCTGCAAATTTATTCAGTCTCAGTATTATCTTTTTAAGTCGTAAGACAAGGAAGGATTCAGAAGATGACTTTTATCATTTCACCTCACATAAGCAGTCAGTGGGACAGACTGCAATTTTCAGTGCCAAATCCTAGAAATTTAAATTTGACGTGGATAATGCACACAAAGGAAAACTTCACAAGGATTTTAAAGCCTTGAAAGGAAAGCAATGGTTTTTAAGAACTTTCCCTAGGGACAAGTAGTATTTGATACAACTGATGGTTCCTGATAACTTAGTGTCGCTTTGTTTGGGTTTTTTCCACCTGCAATCTCTAAGTGTCCTTTATTGCATCCCACTGGTTTGACAGCAATTCTCAAAACAAATCAAAATGAAACAGTAGAGAGGTTATCCTGTCAAACAGCACCTCAAAGCAACAGTCTCTTCTCACACCTCTCACAAGATCTACTTTTCCACATCTCCTGCCATTAGTCATCATTCACAACCACAATTTAAACTCTGTTCCCCCTAGCATCCTTCCATCTCCACATGTCTAAGCTAGCTAGACACCAAAAAAAAAAAAAAAACTGGAAGAGCTAAATAATGACAAGGGAAAGGTTAAGAGAAAGAGGCCTCATGGAAGCACCCAGTGCTGTATTTCTCATACCCCATGAGAGAATAAGAAAATCATAGTTCATGTGATGGTGGGAGATATTCAGGATAACATGATTCATTGTCTGCTTCTGAGTTGTTTTTTGCAGTGGCCAGTGAGAAAGCTTGAGTGTAATTTTTCTTCAGATAGCTTACCTTCTCCTGGCAAATCATCCCTCCCAAATATGAAGAGGTTATATCCACACTGTCTTTCTAAGACCTCTGGCAATATCTTCAGAGCAAAAATATCTGATGAATACAAGCAGCTCTCTCTGTTCTTCGGATACAGAACATAAGCATCATAGATCTTCCCATCTGAAACTAAAGAGTGAGCAATAGGAGTAATACAAAAATGGATTTTAAAGACACAAAAGCAAGCAAGCAAACAAACAAAAACCCATAAATTTTACACTGCTTTTTTTCCCACTTGAATCATTGGTTTAGGTCCTAATCCTATTATCTAATTATGTACAATTATGCTAAGCCTGAAATATTTGTAGAATCAGGCCTTCTAGAATTCAGTATGCTGTATCTGAATAGGCAAAAAAGACCTGCAAAATTAAGTAGGTTTGCATATTCTTTTTTGAACTCTAAATAAAAAAATGTTATCGCTCAATTAGCTGGAACATAGCAGTTCCCGTAGCGCAACTGCATACTTAAAGTTCCAGCTGCCATAGAACTCGTAGGTCATTTTTGTAACGTGGAGTTTCAAAACACAGCAACCACTTAGACATGAAAACAGAAATGAATTATTTGGCAAATTTCAAGGTGTGAATTGTGTTAGATATTCTGGAACTAACTTTTCACAAAGACCAAATTTAAAAGACTTCAAAGAAATTTAACAGAATGTCAATACCTCTAGAAGATATTTCCTGTTTCTCTAGCCAGGTACCTCCTCTCAGATGTTTGGAAATGACCCATACTTCAGCATACTCTCATAGACAGCACCTCATCAACATTTTTGTGAATGCCAGGAATTTACAGAAAGTAAAATAATCAGAAGTGCCTTCAAATACAAAACAAGAGAAAGTGAAATTTGTCCTGCTTCGTCTATGGAAAACAAAAACCACCCAACAATTCCACTGTATTACTGCCTTCTGCAAGAAGGGCAATTAAAAGAAATCTTGAACAACTGCTGTCAAAACAGCATGCAAGCCACTGAAGTGGGTCTTCAGGGAAATGAACGATAGTACTGAATTCCTGAGAAGTTGCTGGTTTTTCCACTGTAGGTGCTTTTGTTATCTTAACTAATTCTAAACATCCTAAAAACATGGTACCTTTTCAAAAATACCAAGGGATAACTCATTGCTTCGCAAGGGAAGATGAATGCTCATTACAACACATAGCGCTTTAACAGAAACATACCTTTTTTACCCAGGAAGGGATGGCAGGAGTCTCGATACCAAAGCACAATATCAATTTTGAAGATCTTGTAGATACAGAGAGCAAAAAATACTAAGAATACCAAAGAAACTGCTCCTCCAATCAAGTAACCCTGAATGTTCTGAGCTGTAGTAGGGTGGAAATAGAGAAAAGAAACAAAACACAGTTATACACTAGAACCAGAAAATGTCAGAAGAGATGTTCAAAATTGTGTAGTCATTAATTTATTTTTTTAAAAACAAGGAATGAATGAGTAGGACTGAAAGTTTTTCAGGTATGCTTTCTGCAAATACTGTTATTTGATAAGCCTACTCTTATCTTTCAGCGAAAAGCTACCTTAACAATGTGACAAATAAAGCTACTCTTCAGCTGAAACAAAAATATTAACCTATATCCCAGTACAGTAGCAGAATGAGAATTCTTGTACAAAATTTTATCAGTGAGAAAGCAAGAAAGTCTGAGGTGGGGAGGTGATTTCCTGACCACACTGGTCTCCCCAGACCAATCAGCTTTCCATTGTCTTGGAAGCTGTGTCATTGAACCTACTAATTAGCTGTTCTTAAAACTAAAATAATGCAGTTTGTGGAGGGTGATTAGTGCATGGATATTAAAGGATTGTGAGGTTAAATCCTATCCTGGCAATCTTTAAGAACTTGCATTATGTAACAAACTAGAGATCAGAACCACTCACAGTCAATTATGCATTTACAATGTGCAAGTGAAGTGTGCAAAATAAAACAAAGTATTCCACTAAGGACTTGCTTCAAATCAGTCTGAGTCTTTCCAAAAATACTGAGTGAGAGAAGACAACTACCTGAAAGGAGGTTGTAGTGAGGTGGGTGTTGGTCTCTTCTCTCAAGTTACTAACAACGGGACAAGAGGAAATGGTCTCAAGTTGCACCAGGGGAGGTTTAGGTTAAATACTAGGAAAAATTTCTCTACTGAAAGAGTAGTGAGGCATTGGAACAGGCTGTCCAGGGAAGCCGCGGAGTCGCCACCACTTTCAAAAAAGTGTGGACGTGGCACTCAAGGACATGGTTTAGTGGTCACAGTAGTGCTGGGTTGACAGTTGGACTAGATAATCTCAGAGGTCTTTTCTAACCTTAATGATTCTATAATTCTAAGACAAAGCAAATTAAAGGTGCTACTTTATTTTTGCTACGAATGCAACAAAAAAATCAGAAAGAAAGGTATTGAGCTGCATTCCCCATTTTGCACAATGGTCTATGACACAGTTTTAGCTCCAAGTAGGGCGCTGTCAAACTGAGAAGTAAGCATCATTATCACCACTTTATCAAAACAAGATCCCTTACCTGGGCGTTCCAATTTGATGTAGGCTGTAAATCGTTCAGAACCATATATGAAGTGACAGAAAAATTTATGAGCATAATCTTTTGCTTTCACTTTTGAAATGTTAAATTTCGTTCCAGATACAGCAAGTCCATGAGGCATCTCCTCTCTGTCATTAAAAAAGGGGAAAAGTGAAACATCTGGAGAGAAACTGAAATACCAGTGTTTAATGTGGGACAGATTCATCTATCCACAAATACATGAACACTCTTTTTTTTTTTTTTTTTTTTTTTTTACCTCTATAAACCCAAGAAGCCAGTGAAGCAGAGTAAATATAACCCCTGTAACAAACAGTTTCGTGACCAGAGGTGACTTGGCGTTTTTGATACACATTGGATTGTTGTGGGTTTTTTTGCTGGGTGAAACAGAGTGCACCATTAGCAGTTTTGCAGATGATAGAAAACTCAAAGGGATGGCTGATACACCAAAGGGTCATGCTGCCATCCAGAGGAACGCTGACAGGCTGAAGAAATAGGCTGACAGGAACCTCATGACGTTCAAAGCAAAATGGAAATCCCACACCTGAGAAATAACCAGTCCCCAGGCATCCCGGATTGCATTAAGTAAAGCACTGCTAGCAGGTTGAAGGAAATAATCCTTTCCCTCTACTCAGCACTGGTGAGGTCACACCTGGAGTAGCAGGGCCAGTTATGGGCTCCCCAGTACGAGAGATCTATGGGTTTACTGGAGCAAGTCCAGTACAGGGCTGTGAAAATGATGAAGGGAGTGGAACATCTGTCATATGAGAGAGCAGGGACTGTTCAGCCTGGAGAAAAGAAGGCTCAGGGGCAGGGGGTGCATCTTATCAATGTGTGTAAATACCTGACAAGAGGGAGTGGGGAAGAGGGAGCCAGGCTCCTTTCAGTAGAGCCCCCGGACATGACAAGAGGCAATGAACACAGATTGAAACACTTTCCCATCTGAAATTCCACCTGAACACTTTTTTACTCTCAGGGTGGTCAAGCACTGGAATGGGTTGCCCAGAGAAGTTGTGAAGTCTCCACCCATGGAGATATTCAAAACCCAACTGGACACAGAGCAACCTGCTCTATCTGACCCTGCTTGAGCAGGGGAGGGTTACACTAGACAATCTCAGGAGGTCCCTTCCAACCTAAATGATACTGTGAAGGAAAGATGATAATAAAAGTGTCAGGAGAAAAATCATCTTTCATCATACTGATGAAGCAAGGACCTTTCAAGGCATACTAACAGACTCCTTGAGACCATATTGTCCACGCCCAATGGTGCCACCCACCTTGGGAAATAATGATGAACAAAATTCACTCAAGCTGGGTGACCCTGGTGTCAAATGACAACAAACATGGAGATAGTGCCTTTATTTCTGATATCTACTGCCACAAGAAGCTTGGAGACACAATATGCTACCCTGCTCTAAGCTAGATTTACAACAAGGTGGGAAGGGCTGCAGTAGGAAGGTAGTTGAAAGCTGGCATCCTACCCAAAGTGACATCACCTTATATACTCAAGGAGGAAAATTCATTTTGCAGAACATCCTGAAGAACCAGTTTCTGTTACATAAAAAACTTCCAGCAACTTCTGTCACGAGATGCCTATACAAACCTCATTGTTTTGGAACATGTTCAGATTTGTTCCAGTCAGTTTTAACCCTACTCTCAGCAAAGGAAAAAGTTACCTCCTAAGGTGTAAGCCTCAAGTCCCTAATGTTGGCCATGCCTACAAGTGTGGTTTTCTACTAGAAATACTCCACAAATTTAATTGCTGATAAATTGCTACTATTATTTTTTTAATAAAACATTATTATTGAATTAGATTCATTTATCTGATATAACTTGCTTTGAACTATTAATCCTAATTAGAACTTGCACAGGATGTATTTTGCACATCTCCATCACTGGCACGGGAAAATTGACAGGCATGGCAGTGATTAGAAATGGGGGATCACTTCCAAACAAGCCAAAAATCTTATCAGAGAATTGCTTTGAGTTAAATATATTAAATGCTTTTCAGGAAGATTTGTTTAACAGCAGCATCAAGTTGGTTTCAGAAGAAGCCTGCAGTTACTAAAACTTTGAACACAGTTACACAAGAGGTGCACGTGTCTTAACTGGTGAACCTGAGAAACTTCATGGCCTAGAGAACAATGGACTTAGTTGTACCTTAGAGACTATAATCTTGGGCCCTAAGATTTATTGGCAACGAACCAAGTATAGAGATCTATAATAAAAGTAATAATTCCCCCTAAAAGAATTTGGAGACAAAGTAGAACTGAGATTCCTTCTGGAGGCTAGATACAGACAAATGAAAAAGATAACTTTAGAAGCAGTCTGCACTCTAACTCTCTAGCCATATTTTGCACTGATGATGGCACTTGGTGCAGATGTGGCTTTTGCACAACTGTGAACAATCTATCCTTCCCATATTAGAAACTGCAGGCTTTAACCTATTTGCAAAAAGGATTACACAAGAACAAATGCATAAATAAGCCTCACAAAACTGTATGTTTCACAACAGCATTATAAAAAAATATGTATGATTGCTTCATTACATTTGTGTTGGATACATCAGTATTTGTAATAATTTTTTTAAAAAAAAAAATCCAACCAATAAGAATATAATGTACTTAATATGGACAGTCTTTCAAGAACTACTGACATTTGACTAGTAGTCAACTTTATGGAGAACTCAATGCAAATTTCTACAGATTACTTCACCTACAAATGCAGTTACAATTCAACAGATATGGATACTTACTCATAAAACTGTTCCCTGTAGGTGCTATCAAAGCTATCAACATCCTCATCATTAACTTGCCAGAACAGAATCAAGCCATTTATGCCACTTGATATATTACATTCCATAACTACATGAGAGCCTATAAAAAACATTTAAATATGGCAGTTGAAGGTCTTGTAATAGAAGCAGGATCAAGTGATTGGGGATCAGCCGGGAAAAGGAGAGAGATCAAAAAAACCAACTTACCTTATGAAAAAGCAAGTCACTAAAACTCATCCATTTGTAATCCACACTTAGGTGTCTACAATCTGGGTATAAATTCCACCCTAAACGTAGGTGTCTAAATGTTCACATCTACATGATAACTAGATGGCTAAGCCAGTAACAGACTTCAGCTCTACTGAAGTCCACTCACTCACAGTAGGTGATTCTGCTCTGGCGGGGGGGTTGGACTAGATGATATTTTGAGGTCCTTTCCAATCCCTGACATCCTGTGATTCTGTGAAGTAGACCCCGGCCCTTATCAACTGACCGGTTCTGCAGATTCCACAGAAGGATGTCCAGGGCTCAGATCAGTTGCATGTGCACAGTACGGTGACACCTGAGATACCCTCCAGCGCCCAAGGAATTTGTATGGAGCTGGCAGATAGGACTCCAGACTTCCAAGACACCTGCACTGTTAGAGCAGACGGACCACCCAAAACAGCACTCAGCATCGATGTATAGGCAACTGAATCGAGCCTCCCTTGATGCCAACACGAATTAAGAGCCCTAGCTCATATGCAAATACTCATGTGTAGACAACTACGCCATGGAGTTGAATCTCATTCTTAAGTGACCACACACACCTTTACTCCGTATCAGTCTTCTGGCCAACACCGTCCCCTGGGATGGTTTCTGAATACTCTCACACCCTGCTCCCACAGCAAGCTCACCTATCACTCAGATCCTTCGCCACCAAGATTTCAGATCTTACAGAATGCCTCAGTATTAACAAAGCAAGCCAAGTAGCAGAATATATTTAGTGCCAAATGTACCTCAGAGACCTCCATTTACAGGAAAAAAGGAGCTTTCTTGGAGTCCTGTATTTTACCCATGGAAATTATGATTTGAAAGGATAAGGTGGGCTCTCAGTTCATCCATGTAAAGATTCTCAGTTTTGTTTCCTAGAACCACATAAGATCTAGATGCTTCCACCAAGGGATGGTCTCTAATCTATGGAATAAACCTTTTAACTCATGTGCAATGCAGCTACTTGAACAAGAATCCACAAAGAAATCACAGATGCTCCCTACTCCTCTTCCCTCACCACCATAAGGAATTTTCCTAAAGATGTGGTTTAGTGCACTGCAAAGCTCTTTGAAAGGAAGAAAACACCTCAGGAAACACAACACCCTCCATTTTCATACATTCATGAAATTGTTTCTATACAACTGTCTCCTGCCATTTCTCATTCAAAAAGTATACGGTGTTTATAGGTTCTGCCCTACAGGTAGGCATTTAATAGGATCAAGGACTTTTTTTTCCCAGTATCACATTAAAAGTGCCAGACAGAGAATATTACTTTTGAACAGCAGTGCCTTCTTTAAAAAGAAAAAAAAAAACACTAAGAAAAAACAAACCCACTTCACCAGCTTCCTTTGAAGTTTTCCCCTGTAGTAGGGAATCGGTTTTAGTTGTTTCAGTAGCCAAAATAAACCTATGCCGTGGGTGGAGGCTTTGTGTCTCCTTTTAGTCTCACATGAAACTGCTTTCCCGATGTCTGTAATGCAATCAAAGTTTATGCATCTCAGCTGGTCTAAGGCATCCAACAACACATCAGCAAATTTTAATTAATGCAGTGTCCAAGCCATAACAAGTATGGACCAAATGCTATTCTAAAACAAGGAGTCTAAGCAAGTTGTCCCTATCTTTATACAGGCTGAAAGTCACAGGCCACCACTGGACTAATAATTGCTCAACTCTCCGTTTTCTCAGCAAGTACCATTGAGAATTCAGAAAATCCTGAAGGATGTTTTCAATAAATTAAAGAGCCTTTTAAGGGTCTATGCAGGTCAGACTCCTTCTGAACAGAGGGCTGCACTGGTAAGAATTTCATCTGTGTTAATTGGGAAGTCATGACTAATTACCAGTCAGAACTTAGGATGAGATTTACATGATAATTTAATGGGTGGGAGATGCACTACAGCGAAACTCCCCGCAATATTACTTTATTTCTTCCACAGTTGCAAAAGCAAAGGAAAGTTTTCACACATAAAGATTAGGGTTATGTGAAGTAAAAAAACGACTGTGGAAAGTCTCCCTGTTTCAACCTAAGATCTGGTGAACAAGTTTCCATATTAGTGGAAGAGGATAAATAAACTTTTTGAGGTATGTAATTGTAATGAAGCCGGAGAAGATGTAACTACCAGAAAAGAAGAGGCTACTGAGCCATTTCAGAATATTTCCAACAGAATTAAATAACTGTCTGAAGACTGCAGGACTCTAGGTCTACAAAATAATATTGTTTGACTCGGATCCTGAATATTCCCACTGTTTAAAACAAAGCCTTGTGGACTTTGGAGGAACATAATTTCTTTTAAAGCTCGTTCATTATTCTGGTCAAAATCTACTGATCCTCACCAGAATCTGGCAACTTAAGAATGATATAGCTTTCACAAGCTATTGAAGTCAGAAAGAAAAGGAAAAAAAAAAAAAAAAAAAGAAAAAATTCCCCAGAACACCTGTAACACAAAAACACCCCCAAACAAACAAACAAAACCATAAAACCCACCAGAGTTTCAGTGTTGTTCAATTCAGTTTAATACCACACATTCAGAGTTAGAATTTGGGCCATTCTTTTGATATGAAAAGAAGCACAAAGCCTCAACATGAGAAAAGAACACCTGATATACATAGTATTTACAAGCTCACTGTAAGAAAAAGAAGCTGTGTTATGTGGGACTATCATCAGCGTGATGTGCATAAATGTGATCCACAACTCTCTGGCCTCAGCTTCCGTATGGTAGCAGAGCCCCAACACAACCTCTTTTCAGAGCTTCTCTGATGATCTAATTGGTAATAAACCTTCCTCAAAGGATTATCTTAGATCCTATACTAGGAAATTCTAGTAAATAGCCAATCACACTTCTCCAAAATCAGGTAATGCCCTTTTTAATAAAATCTTTTGTTTGAAAGAATTTCCACTGGTGCAAAAAAAAAACCACAAAAACCCACAGTTCAAGCAGCTCCAAAATTCATTCTTCTGGCCCATATGCATAGAACTAAACTCTGTTAAATCTAGGATCTAGACATGTATAGTTTTGCTTAGGAAAAGACTTGCATACCATCTACTTGGCCCAGAGAATCACAGAACAATTGGAAGGGACTTCGACTTATCTGTTACCTGATTTCCTGCTCAAAGCAGAGCCAGCTTTGAGGTCAGAACAGGCTGCTCAGAGCTTCATCCCATCAGGTTCCAAAACCTCCAAGGACAGAGACTGCACAACTTCTCTGGGCAGCCTCTGCACTGCCTGTCTGTCCTCAATGGGAAGAGGTTATTCCTTATATCCAGAATCTCTTATTTAAGAAATTTCTAAGATAATCAATACCTGGCATACCGATCAACTAGCAGCTCACTGTTTCACAAAAGATTAGTATCTGAAAGCTTTTAATAACCTAGAATGAGGGATAAAATCCAGGCTGTGGAGAGAGAAGAGAGACAGGAAGCATACTGGAAGAGGAAAAACCACTGAACTGGTCACCTGGTAACTATCCTAACATGTTACATATATGTAACCATATTTCTGCAGATACTGAGGATATGTCAAGACATAGATGCCGAAAGGTGGTACAACAGATGGCAATAATATAAAAAAAACCCCGCATCCCATCCAACACTGCTGGGCAGGAGACCAATCTTAGGCACACAGTTATTCCCTCCACAAATTACTTTTGGGAATCATGTTCTATCAGCTGTCTCCAGATATCCTCAATCCATATGCCCATCTCCAAGTCTTGCTGAAGTCAGTGGAACTGTTTGCATGTTATTTCAGAAAGACCAGGAGCTATTTTCTTTTACTGAATGTTAATGACTTCCTAAATAGTCACTACTCACCAAGTTCTACTTCAATTGTATTGTTCTTCGGATAAATAAACGCTGGTTTCAGCTGCAGTGGTCGTTCTAACAGAAACAAAAAGAAGAATAAAATCTTCAGGCAAGAAGAGTCCCACAACTTACTTCAATGGATAGTTTTAAAATGGTTCTGTTTTATTGCTTGGTACTATTGTAGTGCCATACTTGCTACCAGTTTCAAATTTACAACAGAAAATATCTCATAGGACTCTTTATCCAAATTACTCTATCTTAGCTTAGAAGAAAAGGCTGTAGCTTACCTTAAAAATATTTTTTTTAAAAATCTCAAATCTCCTGACAGTAGATATCAAAGCAATACAAAACCACAGAACAAAAACAAAGCCAAAATATGGGATTAATTTGTCAGAGAGATGGATAAGAAAGAGAAAGAGGGACTGCATCAACAACTTTCTAGATCAGATGAATATCTATTTAAGTAAAAGAATAAACAAGAACACACTTAAGCTGGGCTGGAATTGTATCACTCTGCACGACGCATAGACTCACTCCTAACAATCTGCTGCTCTTGTATAACCTATCTAAAGTCAGAATTTTGGTTTCACCTAAAATGACGGGCACTCTACCTCCAGCCACCTTTTCTGACAGGACTACTCTCATGGTACTGGTCAGGTCATCAGCAACGTTGCCTACAAAGACGCAAATCACGACAACTACAGCAATAAATGACAGTACTGGGAGAGTGAGACAGCCAGTTCCGAGCCCTGTGCGCAGAACAGCACAACCAAGTGCCCACAGTAACCCAACCCTTTCCAAAGAAACAGTTAACTTTATGGTATTATTTATACAGCTTGTCACATGTCCTTTCCCATCAAGTGAGATTCTAGTGGACTTTGTGAGCAAGTTCACCAATAGGGCCACAAGCAGGTGTTTTGCTGTCAAAACATCCTTTTTTTTCTTTCTTTTTTTTAAAATCTATTTAATGGTGGATTATTTGTTTTAGCAAAAACATGCCCCAACCCCAGTATCCACTGCTTCCTTCTAATTCTCATTCCTAATCCCACATTTCTCATATCCCCATGACAACTCTTCCTCAGAAGCAATGCTCAAGAGTAGCAACATGCACTATTGTATTTTGATTTTACATTCAGGAAAAAAATAAAGAAGATATGCAACTCTAATTTTGGAGCTGAAAAAGTATCATGTCCACATACAAATATTTACAGCAGTGCCAAAAATAAAAGAGAATAACCTCAACACACTCACCTTTAACCTCTAGACTCACGGTTCGTGAAACATTATACTGTTTTCCCATATAGGTGTATACCATATGGCATGTGTAGTTTCCTCTGTCTTGCACACTTGCATTGTGAATCCAGACAGCGTTTGCACCTGCTGCCAAAACAAGTCGCTTGTCTTCAAGAAATCCAGGCTTACACTCCTAAACACATCAAAAGTACCCGTGATTTAAGGGAATTAATAATGTGCTAATTAAAGAAGTTACTGAACTCTCCTGATTATTAAAATACCTGCCAAATACTGATTTTTTTTTTGAAAGCCAGGCCTCGAGATTCCGTACAAATTGATCCCGAAACAACAGTTTTCCACGACTGTGAAGATTTGATCCTCTTCTTTCACTCAATGCATCACATTAAAAGTGAACATCAGAGAACTGGATATGGCAGGATAAAGCATTTGCTCAGTTCTTTCTGTTGTGACCTTATCAGCTTTTGATTGGGATTGCACCATTCATAGTTAATAAAGGAAACAAAGTATATTGCTGCACTTTTACATTTTCAGAACAGTGTTTAAAATTGCAATGTTTTTATTATTTTTTTAACTATCAGTTAAAATAGACTAAAACGTTCTTTCAAAGAGGCATCTAAATGTGTTCCTAATTTTGTATATGGGCTTAGGTTTTGTAACCAATAAAAAGCTACTATCAAATACTATTTGCTTCTTATCTAAGCATCACTATGGTTAACATGAAGCCTGATGACATCTTGCTACACGTGCACTTTAAAAAAAAAAAATCACTGCAGTCAATCCTTTAAGTTTTCAAATGCTGTGGTTTAGTTCACTGCCTTCATTTAATAGCTTAACATTTATCTGACTGCAATAAAAGTGATTACGCTTGCAGCAGTTTATGAGAATATATGCCCACATTCCTCCTCCACAGAGATGAATGGCAGATGCTGCACTACGCCTCGTGTTGCTGGCTGTTATCACAGTTTTTGTGGCAATGCAAACACAGTGAAAAACTTCCTGTCTGCCCTGAACTATCAGCAGCGTGGAATCACTTCATCTCAAAAGATGCACAGGTGAAGCACCAAGATTATTTTACATGTACAAGCCCATGTAGCTACTTAAATACCAGAATCAGAATTCAAACTACTTCAGAATTTTGCCTTAACACAGATAAAATGCTTGGTTCTAAGCTTTCATAGTCTAACAGAGTATTTTGGCAGAATCAGAGCAAGAAGCATAAGAATACCACACCACGATCAATAGACAGGATAAGCCCAATATTCTACAAAACTGAAAAAATTATGCAGAGCCTTCTACTTAAGGCAGCATACAAGTTTTTAAATTTATTCTCTACATAAAATAATCAAAGGATAAACTAGATTTTCACAAGTCAACAAACCAAAAGACTTATTTTTCACTCTGAAAAAATTTGCAATCCAAACCCAGGAAACTGTTTGGTTTTTTTAAAATATGCCTCCCATACCTAAACTTACACTTCCTCAACAGCGTAGTGAGATAGACACCTTACTCAAACCGTAGAGAAAATAAACCTTCCCTTCCAAAAGCTGCTTTCTGCAGTTACCTCATAACACATTTTAAATGGAGTATTTCGTATTTCTTCTATCTGAAATACACATGCACAATACCTTATACCAGTGTACTTCAGGCCGATTATTGTCCTCATCTTTAAAATGTTCTAGGTCAGGGCATATAATCTTTCCAGTATGTGTGCTCATCACTTTTTGTTCAAACTTCATTCTTCCATTAAAACACGAACCGTTATCGTTCTTAAAAACTGTTAAATTTATAGTTTTTTTGTTTGAGTGGTTAAGGCTCCTGTAATTAGAAGAGCAGACATGACAGCTCATTAACAACAAGGTCCCTTGTTTCCAGCACATCAGGGAGTGGGGAGAGAGGGACTTCAGCATCTCCACCAGCCTTGCCTCTAGCACCCCTGCTACAGCCCCCCTCGCTCTGAAATCCCACCCCTCAGCTCCTCACCCCCTGTTCCAGACCGAGAGATGGGAACAAGCTCTAATTTTGTATTGTGAGCTTAAGTGGGGTCTGCACTGGAAGCACCAGAGGGGATGCCAGGACTTCTCAGGGCCGATGCTCTACAGAGCTCACAGTGCCAAACCCAGCCTTGCCATTTTCAGTGCTACATTTGCCAACACACAGTAGCGCAGGGTTACCCAAAATATATCTGCACTGGAACACCCTGGGTGCCAAATGAGAAGGAGAAGACAGGTTCATCTCAGTGTTCCTGGGAGGGACATATCAAGAAAAACAGGCTGTAACTTTTAGCAGAAGGGAGACAGAGATTTTGAATAACAACACAGGGACATGGATCTGTTGGAGCAGGTCCAGAGGAGGGCCACAAAAATGATCAAAGGGCTGGAGCACCTCTCCTGTGAGAACAGGCTGAGAGAGTTGGGTCTGTTCAGTCTGGAGAAGAGAAGGCTCCAGGAAGACCTTACATTGGCCTTCCAGTACCTGAAGAGGGCTACAGGAAAGCTGGGAAGACTCTGTTTACAAAGGCACGTAATGGATGAGGGACAATGGTTTAAACTAGAGCAGGGTAGATTTAGATTAGACGTTAGGAAGAAGTTCTTCACTATGAGGATGGTGAAGCACTGGAACGAGTTGCTCAGAGAGGTGGTGGAGGCCCCATCCCTGGAGGCATTCAAGGTCAGACTTGATCTACTAAAGATGTCCCTGCTCACTGCAGGGGGGTAGGACTAGATGACCTTTAAAGGTCCCTTCCAACCCAACACATTCTGTGACTCAATGATTCTATATACATAAAGATTCAATATCCATGTGAAACCACTTCACACCAAAAGCTAAGAAGAACCTGTGGTATGGTAGCTCTGCAGAGATGAGATGGCACTAGAAATCAGAAGTCTATGCTAGAAGTAAAGGAATAATCTGTATTAATTCATTGCTCAACTCTTCATTTCTCAATGCTGAGATAAGTACGGTTATCAGAAGAGTGAACTGCACATTTTGACAGTCTTGACTACAACTTCTATATACTGCATCTTGACAAGCTCTGTAATTAAAGTTTAAGTGGTTAATGCACAAAAGGTAGCCTACAGTTAACACAATTGAGCTTTAGCAAGTTTTTTGTACTGCTGACATTATGCAAGCCAGGGATGTGAAGTGCCCACAGGAGCACACACCTCATGATTACAGTAATTAGAAACATAAATAATTTTAATTTAGTCTTTTCTTCTAACTGGAGAGCTTTGACAGGATTGCGTTTCTTCTGACTTCCAACTTTAATTTCATTATTGACTCTGGAGCTGGAAGGTGCAAAGGTGTGCAACCTGTCCCTACACTGGAAGCTTTTGCTGATCCCTGTTACTACAGTCACAACCCAAACCCCTTCAGCATAACTGGTGTACTTTATGCACACCAGTACACAAAACTACACACTACCAAACCAAATTCTGGGTCACCTGAAAAGTCTACATTGGTTGTTCTCAGTGTGCTATGGCAAGACCATGAAAAAGAATAAATTTCTGAGTGCCTTCCCAAAATTAATCTTCTGTTCAGCACAGAGTGAACTTCAGCCATCAAAAATAAGATTTGACTACCTGAAATGGTGAATTACAGTGTGTTAATATCAGCTGTAAGTATGGCAAGAGCTTTAAAGTACCAAAAAAAGGTGAAAAGATTCCATTCCTTTCCTCCTCTTTGTCCACTCAGATCTTTTGAGAAGCACCGAGGAAGCATTACTTTCACTGTCCCTAAAGCTGTCTAGCACATTACTTTACTCTTCACATGCGTCATTATTTTCAACCAGTAACATTTCCTAATCATAGAATCATAGAATGGCCTGGGCTGGAAGGGACCTTAGAGATCATTTTAATCCAACCTCCCTGTTGTGGGCAGGGACGCCACCTCTCGACTAGGTCAGGCAACATGTGAGAACCCAACGGGAATCGAACCCACGACCTTGGATGTTTCAAACACCAACGCTCAACCCACTGAGCTAAACTGGCCCTCAATGTTTTATTTTAAAACATAAGATTTTTTTTTCTGCCATTTAGTTTGCGAATTTCTAAAAGGACTGCCCAAAAGCTCCTAAGCTTTCCAGAAAGCCTGTATGGGGTGATACTGTTTATCACGTGGAGTTCACTCCTCTTAGATCCTTCTTCCATTCAACCATATCCACTGCAGAAACCAAAATGTTCCTCTGATCTGTTAGCATCAAACAGCAATTGGATCACAGAAAAAGCTGAAGCAGTTATGACTTTTCCCTGTGACCTGACACTTAATCCAAAACAAACAAACCAAAACAAATAATCCACACAAATCATTGTTAACAATATTGTGCTTTAAGACAGAGTCTTCTGTATGAACCACTTTTGCAATGCTACCTGTGTGGAAGAAAAGGAAAAAAAGGCAGCAGGCAAACCCAAAAAGGATGGTCAGAGCAATGCTTTAAGTGATTTAAGCTCTCTGCCTAAAACAACCAAAAAAATCTATACACTTTAAGTTACATAAATACATTACCACACTTGTAAGCATTAGCAACCCGTTTTTCCCCTCCTCCCTTCCTTACCTTATACGACATTCATAAAGTCCAGAATCTTCCAGCGTTGCAGGAATAAACCAAAGCAAGTCCTCTCGCTGATGGATCCTGGCATGTCTCTCTGTAGTTACTGGTGTAGCACTACCATTTTTATACCAGGTCAGATTGTAATCAGAGTGAAGCACTGGCAATGTCATTACTGGGCAACTAATAGCTGTAGGCTCTCCAACAAGCACAAAGAAATCACAAACAACACATTCCTCTATTTAAAAAAAAAAGAAATTAGAAAAAAAAATGATCAATGCTTTTATTCTGTATACTTTTATGTTTTAAGAGTATTGATGTCCATTACAACTTACACAGAATTAGAAAATAAACCTTCTGTCATAATTTACCACTAAGACATTGCCAGGCTTCCATTTTTTGTTTGCTTAGTACCTTCTGGTTGAGGATCTAAACCATATATTCTACAAAGCTTAAGTCACAACTTCCCTCTATTAAGGTAGTCAGCAATAAGCACGTGTAAGCCAAACAGCCACAGAACAAACCAGGGTATAAGAAGACACCCAGGATTCACCAGACAACACACAAGCTTCACAACTCGCCTGTCGCATCCCTGGTATTTGAGCATGTTTGCATTTTTGCAGAATTAACAGATTCTTAATGCAGATATTATCTGTGAAAAGGTGCAAACAGTAGCTATGCAGAGTGCCTCACAGTACTCTGGCCATTATGACTGTGGGGCCAAAAAGCAAATCAGGAAAAACAAAATGAAAATAAAAAAATATCAAACACAACAAAGGTGGTTTCCGACCTGAAGCACAAGGCAGTACAGAATGAGACCTCAGCACAGAGAAGTCTGTGAACCAACATGTCATAATACAGAGGAAATTTGGAGAGACACAGTATTTGTATTAAGAAGTCCTGAATATACTGTGTTATTTCCTTACTACATTTGCAATTTCTGTCATCTAATTATCCAGAATGCCCTTTAAATTATGAACAGTATACTGAATATCACATAAAAGGTGAACATAATCAAAGTCTTTATGACTGTATAATAAGTTGATAGGACACAATCCTGCATCCTCACAAGCAGTTTTTTTAGTATCAGAGAAGGAAGGACAGATAGTACAAGAAGTCATCAATAATCCGAGTCTGCAAGTGAAAACTACTTGTAGAATACCACTATAGCACAAACAGACCAAGCCATTTGGCTATAAAGCAGATTTTTAAAACTTCCAAACTTTTGCATACGTCTGCAATACTTAATTGCTATGAAACTGCAAAACATCTGGACTGAACCAATTTTACAAATTTTGCTGAATGACTGTATAAATACAAAGTTAATCTATTCAATTTCAAAATAAAAATGTCTTCAGTAATCTTTCCAGTCCCACCACCTTCCTATCACCTACTTTAAAGATCTACAGGTAGGTTCCTATGGAGTTTAAACTAATTCAGAGACATTAATATTAGACTGCTCGTGCCAAGCGTAGCAAGACAAGCATCATTAATTTCTGCAGTCCTAAAGTTTAGTGAAAAACTACATCTACCATTAAAAATATCACTAATTAATTGTAACAGAAACTGAGCCCTACAGCATGTTTCTTGTAAGTCAAGGAAGACAATCTCTTTCTTCACAGGAATCGGAGAGAGGCTAATCAAAACCTCAGGACTCTAAACGTATGTGGCTAAATATAAAAATACTTATGCCAATTTGTCCATTTCATCTCCAATGCAACTTCAATCCAAGAAAAGGCATTTGGTGTATCTTCAATATGCCGAAGCAAAACCAAACCCCAAATCCACTATTTGCTCTCAGTAACTCCTTTCTACTAAACACATGCAAATTATCTCTTGCAGGTTTTCTTTATAAAATGGTAATTTCAACAATGTATTTAACTTACCAGCACTGAACAGAGGTATCAGTAGAATGAAACGACCAATGAGGAAAAATGTAGATGTCATCTTTTGCTGCAAAGAATTTTTTTCCTGTTAGCGTGGCAAGAGTGTTCACGCTGCACTGTCCTCTGCACTCTGCATTGCTCCTTAAAAAAAAATCAGGAGAAGCATTACTCATCTTGGGGAGGGAAAAAAAGAGGTTGGTAATTTAGCCCCAGCCTTTGAACAAACTACAGCAACTGTTTGCCTCCACAGAAAGCTGCTTAGTTTTCAACTTTCTACTGGATTTTTTCCAAATTTCTACTGGAATAACTCTTGCATAAAGTGTAATTTCCTTTTGCCAGCATAGCTAACCCAAAAAAAGGCCAACCCTCTAGCACAGGCAAGTTATGCTAGCACACAGTGATTTAAGCTATATTGTATAATTTAGAAACCAAGTTTGATTAAGGCAGTCCTCTTTCTACACGTTTACAAGAGGCACAATCACAGAGAATCATGAGATTTCGTTTTCTGAACTGTCCTCGTACAGCAGAGGCAGCACTGCTTTTAAGAGCAGAAGGACTTGTAGTTCTTTGCAGGAGGACAAGCACACCATAACTCCAGTGAGATCTGGCACTTAAATTGGCATCTAAAGTCAAACGTGTGGAAACTACAGCTCATATGAATTGCTGTGGTCAGACACAAGACAAAGTCTTCAAGAACGGCAGTTTCACTTCACACCTCAGGTCTTCTTTGCAGCTTTCTCCAGCAAAGACACGACTGAACAGACTTCTCACCGCCCTCATAGCCCACAAACGGCTTCCATGAAACCTCCAAATCTTAACCAAGTCCTGCTCCCCTCTCACATTGCTTTTTCTTGGCAAGCTGTCCTCAGAGCCCTTCCTAAGCCTTCTACTGTCAGCCAGCTGGCAAACACTTAACCCCTTCGCCTTCTGACAAGTCCTTGTAGGTTAAGGTCTGCATTCAGCTGTCTTGCCTCTTCTCAGTTCCGAACTATTTCACATTCTTCCGCCTCTCACTCTAAAGCAATCTCATGTAGCAGTCCATTGCAAAATACTCATTGCACAGGCTCTAGTCAATATTTACGTTCTACCCAGCTAGAACTGGTTGGAAGAAGAGATAGTATTCCCTGAAAAACAAACAGGGCCTCAACTTACTTTTATATCCAGTGTAGTTCATTTTAGTGACAAATAAGCCACAGCAGCTCAGGTTTTTTGATGCATTTCATATGCAGAAGTGTTGGGGTAGTAGGGAGGTACACATAGAGCAGACAATACTTTAATACAACAGCCTGCAAGTATGTACTTCTTTAGGATAGTTTATCTGACAGAGTACTTATGCCATAGTCTTTATTCAGTTGTCTTGTATGTGGTTTTTCTGTAACTTGTCAGTGAGCTGACAATCATTCTTGGACTTTCAGTTTACCTGTAAAAAGTGGAGAAGGGAGTGGAGAAGGGGAAAAAAGGATTTTGCAAAGCACATAATACAATCATAGAATGGCTTGATTTGGAAGGGACCTTGAAGATCATCTAGTTCCAACTCCCCTGCTGTGGGCCGGGACACTTCTCTCCCACTAGACCAGGTTGCTCCAAGCCCCATCCAACCTGGTCTGGAACACTTCCACAGAGGAGGCATCCACAACTTCCTTGGGCAACTTGCTCCAGTGCTTCACCACCCTCATGGTGATGAATCTCTTATATCTAATCTAAATCTACCCTCTTTCAGGCCATTGCCCCTTGTCCTATCACTACAGGCCCTTGTAAAAAGCCCTTCTCCAGCTCTCCTATAGCCCTCTTCATGTATTGGAGGGCTGCTATTATGTCGCCCCAGAGCCCTCTCTTCTCTAAGCTGAATGGCTTAGAGAATCCCTTGGACAGCACCATACATATACAAAATCAAATTTGCTACTGACATCCTAAATGTAAAAGCAAGAAAACCCCTCTGCCTACACCAAAAGAGATGATTTAAAACTAAACAGCATCAACACAACTTGCAGTAAAGACTGATCAAGAATTCTAGTAAAGACCTCTGGAACACGAAGTTTCTGTGCAAAACACAGGTGTCAAGTAACAAAACCAGACAGAAGTAGTCACTTTGTAAGACAGATTTAACTACTAAAAGGAAACAAAGAATACTTAAATTCAGGGCAAGATAAGAATAAGTAAGCAGTCTAACAGGTTAAGATTTTGCACCCGTTAATGGCCTCTAGTATCAAGGGTAGATGTCTTTCTAATATTGCATGCTAAAGCTCAACTTTAAAAAAGTGCTATTCTTTCAAAATTCATACACATACCCTTCAAATATTGCAATGGTAAAGCTTAAAAACTACAGAAAGAAGGAAAGAAGCCTCTAAGTTTTGTAGTTGCAATACTTCACAGTGTATGGAGCATTTCTACTCTGGTGAGCGTGGCTTCAAGGGAAGACACAAGGTTTTTACACTTTTTCTTAAGCAGAGAAGCACTACCCAAAATTCACAAACATGAAACAGCAGGCTTTGTTTAAAAAGCGGATGTTTGTTCACGTACTTAACAACTTTACCTTTGTAGTTCCTTCTGTCTGAGAAATCACAACAAACAAAACCCCAGACCACCAGTAAGTCATGCTTGTGTTTTGAGCTACTAAAAGAGAAAACATTTGATTTCCAAGTTGCTTTCCTAGTATTTATCTTCCCATATAGTTAAAATATAATTTACTATTGTTCCTTCAAATTTCTAAAATTACCATATTGGAAAGAAAAACAGAAAACATGGGGACCTAATGTAACATAATGACATGTTGTGCTTTGCAGGAAATCTGTCTTCACAGAACTTGCCCTTTTACTTGCCTTGGGCACACTGCCAACTTTAAACACCACAAGAACAGGTTTAAAGACATATTGGGTCACTAAGTCTGCGTGCAGCAGAATTAGCAAACTCGACCTCCAGGGAGCTGTGCAAACCCTTTGTTTTTCAAATTTTCCCTCTCAAATTTTTTAAAAGATTTTACTTGTAAATAATTTATAAATGCATGGACACGACAAATCCTTGCAAAGGCCAACACAACAGAAAAAATGCTCAAGACAGTAGCACAGAAAGCCCTGAAGCCCCTCAATTGTGTATCAGCATGTCACTGTTAATTTAAGTGGCTTTCAGTACTGAGCACTCTCGGTTGGGGACTCATTACAGCAAGGGCAACCAACAGATCCTTCACCTTTGAGCCATGCAGAAGAACACAGAAATTGTGGTTCAAAGGCAGCTCATCATCATCTCTGCAAACAGTACAGAGGTGTAAAATGCCCCAAATTTGAGGCATGCCTATGTGAAAGAACTGCATTAACTTTTTAAGTAAAACTTTAATACAGTTTAACTGGAATGGGGGAGTGGGGACAAGAGAACCAAACTCATTTTATGCCCACTCGCTCCAAAGTACAACCAAGACAAAATTCAACCCATCACAACAATTCATACAGGTCATGCCTTATTCCTTGTTGTGCTTATTCCCGTCAACTGGTGTAAGCTGTTAAGATGCATATCAGGGTTAAACCACGACAGCAAAGCAAGATAAAATTTCTAACAGATTGTTTCCAGCCTACCACTTCCCTGAAGTCCCAATTTCCTGTCTAACATGCTCAATATATAAACAAAACGCAGCTGATCATTTTACAGGGGCATGCGTGAGCACTGAGTCACACAAAAATGATGCACAATCACCCTCCAGAAGTGGATCTGGTTATCCACTGTGGTATTCTGATGCCGAAGTGATAACCAGAAACTTTAGTCCCTAAATGCCCCCTCTCCAAACAATCCTGCAAGCTGCAGGACTACAGAAAAGTCATACCTTTAAGGAAAACTCATTAGCCAAGACATTCTGTCAAAGCTACATCAAAATGAAATCACAGAAATCAAAGAATATTCACAGAGAAGCCTGCAATAGTTAAATCTTTATAAGCTAAATCCCATTCAACTTTTTGACAAAGTATTAACTGCTTTAAATCTGAAATCTGAACAAAGTGTTTGTTAGTTACAGGTACTGCCTCACCTTCCACCAAAGCACAGGAGGAAGGGGGAAAAAAAAAAGGGTATCTGTAGTGCCACATAACTGGTTGTTTCCAATAGAGTGAAGAGCTACCTATCCACCTACTTCCACCTCACCTCAAACTGAAGGTGATGAGAGCATCCAAACCTCCTTGAAAGGAGCAATCTTATCAGTATTCAAATCAATTTAAAACAGTACCTCCTTTCAGCCTCAAGTGGAAGGAGCTCATTCCGAAATCAGGGCTTTGAAGAATCTTTTATGTCATCTCAAGTCCTGATACCTGTCAATATAAAAGAATGTGAACTTTAGTATGGAACATTTCTTAGTTAAGTCCAAACTAAATTATTACTTTTCCATTTTTGAGAACCCGAGCACACCCAAACGGTCCAAGCCAAACCAGTGTGCAGCTGCAAGAGTTCACAAAGGGGAAAACCAAACCACATCCAGCATTTTACCCCGATGAAAACTCTCCAAGCTTAGGAGCTGCTGCTGGAAACCTTGATTCAGGTCAGTAGCTTTTCCCGGACTGCTCATCCCATCGAGCCGTGGTCTCATGGGCAGCTGCCGAGCTCCAGCTCAGCTTCGGCACCAGCTCCCGGCTGGGTTTGCTGCTGCTATTTCTGCAGGCATCCCTTTCCCCCAAGGCCTTGCTCTTGTCATCATGCCAATGAGTTAAAAAAGAGCCCCTGTTTGCTGTTTGCTCACAGTTATGAAACAAATACTTTTTCTAGCCTTTTACCCAGTCAAGAGGACTTATGCCAAGCTTTATCCTGCTTCCCGTTATTAGTATTCAAAAAAAAAAAAAAAAAAAAAAGTGGCAGTGTCCAGCACTCCTACAAGCCTTCGTTTTTACCCCGCGCTTCCTACCCGCGTTTGTACAGCGCGATGAGCAACGAGGAAGCGAGACAAACGCAAAATAAATAAAAAAAAATCACTTCCAAGGAAGCTGGTTGGTGCCACGGGGGCTGCAGAGCCAGCAGCCGCACGCAAACACGCGACGCAAATGGCCTCAAAACGAGCCTGAGATTTAATAGAAACCGAAGGGTTTGAGGGCTTGGGGTTTCTTTTGAAACCACCTGCCGAGGAGTCGATCCTCGCCTCGGCCGCCGCAACCCGCGGGGACACCTCGACCGGCCACACACCCCCCAAGACGGGCCACGGAGAGGCCAGAGACCGGCGGGCAAAGCCAAGCCCAGCTGCCCCCCGCCGCAGCCGGCGCCGGCAGCGCTAGAAGCCGAGCCCCGACGGGGTGTGAGGCCGCTGCCCCCCTCCCCACTTCGGTCCCGCATCCACCCGCCGCCCGTCCTCACCTCCAGCCACTTCCCGCGCCGCGCAGCGACACACGGCGGCGCAAAGCCCCGCCTCGCCCTGCCCGAGAGGCCGCCCCCGGCCCGCCCCGCCGCCCGCCCGGCCCCAGCGCCGGCCCGCGGCCCGACGGGGGTGCGGGGGGGCCCGACGGGCTATGCGGGGGGGGTGCTGAATCGCCGTAGGGAGCCCTGGGCGAGCCCCGGCGTGCGAGCATAGGGCGGGCAGGAGGGCTGGCCCTCGGGGTGAGCCCACTTCCTTTAGCCGCCACGCCTGGGTTTAGTTCCCGTTCAGCCCCCCCAGGCTGCCCTCGGGGCTCACGGCCAGCCCTGCCCATGCTGAAAATCACTCACAGAATGTCATAGGATCACAGAATGTCAGGGGTTGGAAGGGACCTCGAAAACTCTTCTAGTCCAACCCCCCTGCCAGAGCAGGATCACCTACAGTAGCTCAAACAGGAACTCTCACTCTTGATTCTGTCTGATGTTTTCCAAAATGGACATGTGAGTGCCTGGTGCCACCATTCCCGTATCCCATCACCTGAAGTTGCTCAACTTCTCTATTTGGAGCAGAACTCTGTTTGCTTTCTGTCACGGAAGTGTTTGCTTTTCGTGTGGTTTGGTCAGTTGTCCCTTCCGCGGTGCCAGGGCATCACTTTGCCGGGTCAAAAACCAGTTTCTTACTTTGGGCTTGGGGTAGTAAACTCAATAATGCTCTCAATCTTTAGTTTGATGGTAAAATTAAACACGTTCAAACATAGAAATGCAAATCATTTTCCAGACAGGGAGATGTTTCTCTGAAATTGTTTCCTTGTCCATACTTTCATATTCAGTGCCTTTTCCTCCCTGAGTTTGCGTTCATCTCCTTCATTTTGGTTCCCATACGCTTACTTCTAGTCACTCCTCAAAGACATGGCTGTCAGGTACTCAGAGGGACTGCATATCCCCACCTTTGCTTTTATTCAAGATCCACATGCGTTATTTATTATTCCTGTTGAAGTAAACATACATTTAAATATGAATTATAAAAACGGAATGTAAGAAGAAGTTTCATCTTGGGGTCTGGACAATTTTCAAACAAATGTGAAGGGACTGTCAACTTAATCCAGGCTTTGGAAACGTGGTAAAGCGTGTTTTAACTTATTAAATGGTAGAGGAGATCCTCTGTTCCAGACTCACAGAACCATTACTCTAGTAAATGGGAAGTTCAGGGGGTTTTGGATGGAAGGGCTAGTTTGCTTCCCTCTTAGCTTCATAAAAACTAATTTTTTTTTTAAAAAAAAAAAGGATTCTTACACTGACCTTTTTCCATGTTGACGATGTCAGGATGAAGAGCTGACTTGAGCCATGAAGCTCTCAGAGAGGAAAGCTGTGAAATGCTTACCAGCTTACCCCAGGGGATAAAACCTTTTATCAAATGGATAGGTAAATTTCTTTTCCTCTTGCTTTGTGTGATTATAAGCCTGTGCAAGCTCTCATGTCTATCTTAGTTGTGCAAAATTCTTTTATCTGCTTTTGCTAAATGCTTTTTTTTCCCACAGTATCCAAAGGATAATAGCAATGTTTCCAATTAAGTTGCCCAAAGTTTGTAAGATGGTGACACAGGAGTTTCAGGGAACAAAGTGTCTCCCAGTAGCTACGAATGACCAGGAGAGCTCTCCACCATGTAGCAAGAGAATAGGAAGCATGCTGGAAACCCAGCTGCCTCAAGGAAGGGTAACACTTATATTTATACACTTATATTTATAATACTTGATAAGTATTAAAGGTAAAACGGTTATTTGCAGAACCTGGCACACATCACTATTTCCATATTTCTGACATCCCATATTTGCCACAACCACGCTTTTAAAGTAAAAACCCAAAGTACTCTCTGGCATTCATTTTAGAGAAACTAAAAGTACAAAAGTACACTTCCAAAAAGAACACACGCAATTGTTAGCACTGCCAGATTGTGATTCAGGACCAAAGTATGCTTTTTTCTTAGAGCAGAGGATGTTTCCTAGAGATTCCTAAGAGTGTCATGAATGAATTGGTCATGAAGCATCTAGTAAGACTCCAGTTAAAGAGCAGTTTTGCGAATTTCTGTTCTTGTTCCACTGCAGAACTGTTTCCCCAAGTGAGTCTTACAACCCAACCTGTTACCTCAATCACACGGACAACTCTGTGAATCTACTTCGGTGCTGAGTTCACACGTAATTGGGAAAAGCCTGTCATTGCTTCCAACCGCAGGCCTCTGAGGCATGTTTCAGGGCTCAAACCTTTGGGCTGATGCCAGGTTGCTGCATTGTTCAGAAATCAGTCAGCACCAAGGACCCAGACAGATGTTGATGTCCTTCGGTGTCCCTGCAGTAGCCAGCCAGGGTGGACTTAAGAGCAACATGATGACTTGTTCCAGTAGGCCCTGAAAAGTGCAGCTCCTGACATATTGGTCACTGATGCTGGAAGTGATGACTATGTTACAGTAGTTAATTCAAAGGCAGTCTGGTAATTCCACTGAAGTTCTACTTTTGAATGTGCAGCTTAATATAAGTTACTGTGGAAAGCAAGCAAGAGACACAAATTTATGCCAGAGAGCCTATTATTACTGAGTTAAATCTTGCTACAGCTTGCTGCAGCACCAAAAGCTATAGATCTTTGAAAATCCAAACCGGATCTGAGACTCCTGTGGTCTGAACGCACCTGTTTCAGCACAACAGCAATGCTTGTGCCCACCAAGATCCTCATTTCAGAAAGTCTTAAATCTGGGGATAGCTGATTTTCTGGTCAGCCAAGCATGAAGTCCAAATCAAAACTGAGTAGTTTTATATCCTGCTAGATCCCTTCCCTTAATGCCGCCTTATACAAAGTGCTCTCTTTGTGGAGAGAACAGAGTAGCAACAGAAACATAAGGACGTAGACATCACATTGCACTCATAATAGTACTTGTAGTGTTGCTCCTTTAAAGGCATGTCAGACCTAATTTGTAGATGTCACAGTAACCTGGAACATGTTTTGATGTATTGAGACTTCTTCAGGCACATGCGATCCGGCACTTCCGCACAGAAGAGAGAGAGTTCTGATTTGATTGGGTATATCCATATACACTTTATGCTGGATATTTATTCTAGATAGAGCAACTGATCTCAAACTGACATTTTAAGTGAAAAACTTGAACATACCACTTATCTCAAAAGGTAGATTTTGGAAGTGGAACGTTATTAAAAAAAAAAAAAGTTTATTTTTTCTTTTTTAAAAAGAGCTACGGGACCTTTCATCAGTTCTAGATGTTTCCATGTGCAACTGCAGCTTGAGCGGAAGAGATGTCTGCAGTTCTGTGACAGCCACTGCAACAGGTGATCAGAAACGGCTGCGAGGAACACCTTTCTCCTTCTGTTCACCCAGAATCACCATGGATTTCTTTATAGGATGCTTCTCTTCCATCTTTTTTTTACTCTTTTCCATATCAATAGCCTTGTTCATTTCTAATGTGACTAAGCAGGTCCAAACCCCTGCTTTTTTTGCTTAACCATCTTACTACGTAAGTAAATCAGCAGCGCTTGTGTTGCTGACGTTACCTCAGTAGTTCTGGTTTGAACTGAAGCAGTTCTCAAGGCAGATCCTAGAATGACTTCAAGGTCTCCTTAGGACTTCCTTGATGTGGAGACAGTATATTGGCACTCACCATACTCATCAGAGCCAAAGCAAGTGATGGCTTCACTAGCCAATGGGTGAGTCACTGAAACAAAAATCAAGTTTCACAACTTAATATCTCTGCCTGACACACAGCCACCTCAAGATCTTATCCTCTTTTGTGGGTTAGAGATCTTGGAGTCAGCAGAAGTGCAACTGAAATGGCTGAAATTGCTTTGCAGTGATGTCTGTAAGATGGATGCAGCAGTTTATCCCTCCCCCTCCTGTATATCTAGTGTGAGTTTAAAACGTGCTTGTCTGTAATGACTACGTATCTGTCTGCTGTTTTCATGGAGCAGCTCTCTAACTTCTACTTTTGCAATTTGCTGCGTGCGATGTGCACTCAGAAATTATTCTTAAATGTTGTGCAATAAAGGGCAACACTCTGAAAAGGAACCTGGAACTGTGAGCAAAGGAATTCTAGATTTAGCTTTCTTCCCCAGCCAGAAAGGGACAGCACACGATAAAATCTGGACAAATCGTACAATGGCTTCATGTCTGTAATGAGTCTATACAGTGCCTTGCTAGAATACCACTAAAATTTTACAAGGAAAAGCAACAAATAAGTGAAGTAATAAAGTGGCCTGAGGAAACCCAACAAGAATATTCTTCTTTAAATTGGTAGAATACACAAAATTACAGCACACCCTGAAGTATCGTGACTGAAAAAGGAAGAATCTGTAGGAGCAGTAACTTGCGGTGGCTTGAGCTCTGAAAAATAAACCTCTATCTTGGGATACACTAGCATATGTTGATTTTACCCTAGATTAGAAGGAAGAATTAGTAGCTGACTTAGAAGCACGCAGAAATGACTGTATTGCTGCTTTCTCCTGCCACCTGTAAAAGCTCAGTGCAGCACAAGACATAGGAAAGAAAATACAGAGTTACTTTGGCCTGAGCTGTGGCATTCTTTGCAGATGAAAAGCAAAAAAATCAAAGTAGAAGTTGTGTGAAAGATAATCCTCAGGATAAGATAATTAATTATCTACAGCAGTTGATTTCCCGTGACTGGAGCATGAACCCTTTGCCTTTGGAGAGTAATTTGCTGTCTTTCATAGGGCTGAGCTCTAACCGGCTGAACATGAATCGCTGTGCTAAGTGCTGCCTCAAATGCTTCCCGAGACTAAGCAGAATATTTCAATGAGTATTTTGCCAAGCAGTAAATTTTTTTGTCTGCCGTATGCATGTTTAGCAGGCCTGTACTTTGGCAATGTCACTGTGTTCTTGCAGATGCTTTAATTTTCCTATTTTCTCACCTTGTTTTTTCTCAAGTGTCATAACAAATAAGTATTACTTCCATTGTTAGTAGATTTTAATTGGTTAGTCATCAGAAGTTTTGTGCACAGAGTAGGGATCCAATGCTAGCCTAATTGCAAGGAAGTCTGAGGAAAAGCCTGAGTAATCTGGAGTGATGAACATTGCTGGAATTACAACACTGAAAAAATTTATACTCCCAGGGTGCTTGGGGAAAATGGCTCATAAGTTATGCTTATTAACAGATTTGTGTTTCTCTATTAATAACACCTATCCACTATTCTTTACAACTGTCTAAAAAGACAGTACTGTCCAAAGTCCAAAATACAGATCTTGACACAGAGATTTTTCTTTGCAACCACTGCGTACCCACCCTATCGTAAACCTAACTCGCAAAAAGAGGAGTCAAAGGCAAAGAACAAGGACAATAGAGAGAGTAAGACTACAAATATGAAGTAGAAACTGGATTTCAGTCATCTAATTAGTAGTGCTTGTGGACAAAAAGGAATAAAAACACTTGAAACAGAAGACTGCTATGTCTGTGTCATGCCATAGCTTTTCTTCACTGCCAGCATATTAGCTCTAATTAATAACGAATCACCCTAAAATTGGGCAGATTTAAAGCCTACGAGGCAGATTTTCACTGCCATTTCCCCATACAAACAAGAAAGCTTACCTATGACAGAGCCCTACTTGTGGCACACCTCTCTTCATTGCAGCACACAGATCAGGGCACACCTGTTTTCTCAGTGGGCTTTTAGTCCGTGGCAATCATAACAAGTAACACTACTGAGATGGTTTTGATTCTTTTCTTTTCCTTCCACATGTCCTTCAAATACAACCATTAGCTGAGACTTCGTAAGAGTAACATTGCAATTCTCCATCATCTTACCCGAAGGAGACCAACTCATTACAGCACAGCAGCTTCTCCTAAATCCCCTCCTTGTCCTATAGCATAAACCAAAACAGTCTCCAGCTTCCCTGCTGCCAAGGTGTCAGCGTGTCGCCCTGCCACACTCCTCTCCTTAGATTTTCCTTTCTCCCATTCCTCAGCCGTACAAGTCACATTCCTCCTTATAATCCTTCTTTCAGGAGAAGCTCTTTAGGACTTTCAGCTGCCAGGTCTCTCAGGATAGAGCTTATCTCAGCAGATGATCCATTGGGTCAGCGAGAGTGGCAGGGGGCAGTCATAGAATCATGGAATCATAGAATCATAGATTCATAGAATCATAGAATCATAGAACAGTTTTGGATGGAAGAGACCTTCAGGATCATTGAGTCCAACCTTTGTCCTAGCCCTATCAACACCACTAAACCATATCCCTTTGTCCACTTGAAAATTATCTCAGCCATAGATATCTCTGTACTGCGAATGTCTACACTGGAGAAGATGAATCCACTCCTCAGACCTGCCGGAACAGCCTGCAGAATCCCTAATAGATTTAATGTATTTTTAAATATTATTATTTTTTAATTATAATACCTCTTACTGGATCCCATTACAGAAGAGAAGGAAAACAATTTCCCTCATTGCATTATGTTTTGCATTATGGATTGCATTATGGATTGCATTATGGATTGCATTATGTTTTGAACTAATAGTTTCTTGTTGCTTTTGAAAGTACCTTCAGGAGATTTTTTTGTTCCCACTGAAACTTTCCATTGCCTGAAGAGCTGACGTTCTCCTCAGCCAAAGAAAACCCACAGTAATGTGAAATACAGAAGTAGTTTGTGAGCTGGTTTTCTGTCAGTGGAACCTTTAAAAATGAGCTGGCAAATGCTGACAGTGGTGTTAAGCAATCCCAGCTCCCACTAGCATTGTGCTTTCTCCCTTGGAGACATTCATTCTGTGTGGTTTTATTACTATAAAATACAACTGGACCATAGCTATGAACTGGCATGGGTGGAAAAACAGAGAAGCAGACAACAAATAAACAAACAAAAAACAAGAAAAAGAAAAAAAAACAGGAAAACACCCAAATATTGTTCTTTTCAATAGCCACAGAGAGATTTCTGGTGAATTTCATTAAAAATGTCTTTTTTTTTTTTTTTCCTATTGGCTCTCACTCAAGGGCAATCTTGTTATGGAATTAGAAGGAAAAATACTGTGTATATCCTTCTGCCCAGCTACACACCTCTGTTCCCAAGGTCCTTGCTTAACTCTGTTAACAACTGGCCCGTGGTATGAAAGTTGCGGTAAAATACTGGTGCTGTGTTCATTGAATTATTGGACTACGGATAATATTTTGCCTGGATTTTGGTAATGAAAACCAGCTCTCCACCCACAGTAAAAACAGCTGCAGATGGCACAGTCAACTGCTATGTTCCAAAATAGGTGAAGTCCATCTTGAAATTCTTTGAATTCAAAACCTTTCTTTCTCTGGATTTCCATGTGCTCTTTTTGTCTTCATGTTTTTTTCTCTAGATTGTGCTTGAGCACCCGCAGAGGTGAGTACACAGCAGTCACGGTCAAGACCTGTCAGGGTTACCCAACCCATGGATGTGTAAAGTTGGTGACCGTGAGGTTGCTGCAATACACAGGGACACAAAAGTCAGGTTTCTGAGAATTTATTTATTACAAATTACTACAGAATTGGATTAGTAAAAAGAAACAAAATTAAATATAAATGTAATTGTAATATATATATAAAATGTTACTATATACTCTAAATCACAAAATCACCACTATGAAAGCAGTGCTGGTTTTGTCTGGCATAAATTTCTTTATAGTAACTAGGAAGGGGCTGTGTTTTTGATTTGTGCTGGAAACAGTGTTGTTAACACGGAGATGTTTCGGCTATTGCTGAGCAGTGCTCACACAGCCTCAGGGCCTTTTCTTCTTGTCACCCCACCAGCGAGCAGGCTGGGGATGCACAAGAAGTGGGGAGGGGACACAGCTGGAACAGCTGACCCCAGCTGACCAAAGGGGTATCCCATACCATATGACGTGCTCACCAGTGAAAGCTGGGGGAAGAAGAAGGAAGGGTGGAACTAAACTATTTTCTTCTCCTCTTCATGGTATATCAAGATAGCTCACACCCCAAGTACAAGGTTCTTATACCTTAAAAGTTTTAGAAACAAAACAGAACATACATCCCATATGCATCTCAAGTTCAAATAATTTATAGTGACAACAACTGAAAATTTGACTTGTCTCCAGTGCAGCGGATGCTTTTTTTCATGAGATGTCAGGCACGATAGAGGGTGGTAGTATAACGTGGCTGTTGCCAGTTTTCCTGCCTCCCAGCATCTTACCAGGAGAACCAGCTTCCTTTGAAACATCCAGATCTTTCTGATGCAAAGTATAGAGCTTACGTCAACCCTGTAGAAAGCAAAGGTTAAGAGATTCAAGTGCCTGACCCCCCTTAGTTATACCACTTTCTGATTCTAGTGTCCCTTGCCTTTTTAATAGAACTTTACCGTTATGTGTATTACTTATGATCATAATTTTTATAATACTGCATCCCAGTCCCATTATGCAAAGCAATGGGCAAACAGCTGTGATGTACACCTTTGCTCAAAAGAGTGTGGGATATATGTAAAATTAAAGGATGTTACCAAGAAATTTTTATATGGGAGGACAAAGATGTAGTAACAATAAATGAGGACTCTCTTTCATGGTCTTCCAAGGGAGACAATGCAGTTTTTTCCAAGCTACCATTCTGAGATAAATCTTGCTATGTTTTGATAATTTTAATTCTACAGAAAGTTTTACTGTCTCAACCTTTGTCTTATGCCTTTGAAGCTCATCAGATCAGCCAGATTTGTAAAGAAGTGGAGGACCTGGATGGACGGTCAGAGATAGCCTTTTGAAAGAGATGGTATTATGGTGCTGAATAAATGGTGAGAAGAGAGTTTTGTATTAGCAGGGAGAAAGGAGTGGAAGAAAGGGGGGATGGGCCAGGTTTCATATCAAGAAGAAAGATTATGAAAACTGAAATGAAATATCATTACAAGGTACAGCAAGGCTGTTCTCGCAAGCAGAGAAAATTTTCCTCATGATCCCCTTCAAAAGAGCAACCAAGAGTTTTAAGAACAAGCTGGTGAGAAATGTTTCAGCTGGACTCCTAATTCAAATCCATCATTCAAGTGTCATGGGGCTGCTGTGGCAGGGGGATGGAGTGATAGAAACAGCAGCCACGGCTTTGACCCAGAGGTTAATCACTGTTTTAAAAGCAAGTCTAGCTGGAGAGCGAAAAACATGTCGCTGAGCTTTGTTACTTTTTCCTTTTCTTGTTCACTTCAATTGATCTCTCTGCATTTGGAGGGCAGAATGTTATTATTTGTCTACAAGAAGTATTGAAAAGCTGTTAAATAATCCGGGATACCGAGTGGGAGCAAATATTGTTTGAGGAGGCCTGACCTTATTTACAGGATCTAAAGCAACTTAAAGGAGATTTCTTTAGAGGTTTTTTATTTTTCTTTTGCAAAGAAAGCTTGTGACAGGGTGTAACATCATAACCTCCATTCAGCTAGATACTTTATCTCAAACAACAGTAGTTCCTATCTTTTACTGCTGTTACAAAATCAACTTTTGCTGATTTAACTCTTTTTGCAAGACTTGGTAGTAAATTCAGAGCCACCCCATTCACCATTGCTCACAGCAGCCTTGATGTTTCTCCAGCAAAAAGCAAACACATTAAGACAAGCAGAGTCCAGGCCTGTAAGTGAGCAATATAACCAGTTTAAAACATCGGGAGAGAATGCACAAGCTACTTTGAGGCATTCTCCTTTGGGGCATTCCCTAAAATTGTTGTGAAATCACTGTCTGAAATTGTGTTAGCTTTAACAAAGTGGATGACCAGAATATCAGATACAAGAGGAAGCAAAAAATCTGGATCAGGGACTACCATTTAACTGGTATCACACTTGCAGTTTGAACTGGTGGCAGTGTAAGCTAATATAACTGCTAATATAAATCTCTCATGAGTGCTAACGACAGAGTTCACAAGTGAATTAAAACAGACAAAGCAGCTCTGCTTTTTTAATGCTTGTTTGGAATGCATGAAAAAATTCAACTTACTGTAAGGACTAGTTCTTCCACATACATACCGTCTGGCTCTTCCAGGTCTCTGACCACTCTCTGGAGAGTTGGAAAGGTGATATCGTGGGAGGAAACATCCTTGGAGCAACTGGAGAAGCAATTCTGAGCTCTGAACTCTCCCAGCCTCCCTTAAACCACCAGGTGATGAGCTAGTTTCACATCGTCCTGACTTCAGTTTCTTGCTCTTCAGCAGAATCCTAAAGGAGAGAAGAGGAGCCAGACCACAGCACTGTGTTTTGAGTGTTTGGTTTGTTTTTTTTCTGAAAAGGACATGCCAAGCATGAGATTTTGCATTACATGCAGGCAAGCTGGAAATAATAATTTCTGTTAACATAATTCAACAGTAAGCATTCTTTATTTGCTCACCCTTCATCTGTGCGGTGTTTGTGCTATGTTGTTTGGCAGCACTGCAGGGAACAGTTTCAGGATGACTGTGCACTTGGGAGTAGGAGCAAATAAAGATACAAGGGAAAAGACAAAGCTAAAGAAACGAAATCTGTGCTTGACATTCATTGTAGAACAGACCTTGTCTCCATTTTCAGAATGTTAAGCGCACAGGTCCAAGAAGTTACAAAGCTGATATTTTCCCACATTATTTCACTTAGCAAAAGATTCTCAAAGCTTATTTTGCTTTCTTTAGGAGCAGTTTTTCAAGGATGTGTTTCAGTTTGCTGGAAGCATTACAAATCTGACACACTTTAATGCCAGCAGGGTGACGTTGCTTATTGATGCTCAGATGCATCTGGTGTGGAGGGGAAAGAGTATAACTAGCAGGCTGTGCCCAAAGTGGAAGAGGTCTTCCTTCCCTCCATGGGATTCTGTGCCTGGTAGGTTCCTCCCCTCGACGTCCCTGTGACCTTTGCTGTGCATCCCAGCCATTAACCTCAGAGATCGGTCATTAGAAAAGACGAAGTAGAGAAGAGGAAAGAAAAAGCTTAAACAAAGCAGAGTCATCCAGTGGCATGGATAGACTTCTTTGAAGGAGTTGAAATTTAGGGCAGCATGCAGAGGCACCTTAATATGTGAGAGAAATTATCCTGTGGTCCCAGCTGGCCTTGGACAGAGCAGTCACAGGCTGTTTCCTCACCTTCCTTGCACTGGTACCTACAGCAGTTCGATCCAGAATTCTGTAGGTTTTCTGGAAAGAGACGGCATCAATGACTTATGAAGAGGATGTTGTAATAATGTAGCACTTCATCTCTCATGGCACAGAAACCAAGCTCCTGGAGCATAGACAGAAATCAGATAAAATATCCTTAAAGAAAAATACACAGAGACCTAAGCTGGTAACTCTTAGCAAATCTGAGCATCTGTGAGATGAAATATGCAATGATTTATAAATTGACCAAATCCACATAGCACTTCACAGAAAGGCAAGCTACACATCGCTGACTGTGTTCCTGTTCCTGGCTTTAAAGCATGTAGACACAGTGGTTTTTATTCTTTAACCTAATTTTACGAATTTCTGAATGGATTTGTGTGACTTTCCTCTTTTAAAAGCAAACTTAGATGTCTATGGACCATAGAAAACCTCTGTCCAAAGGGATAATTTCAACAATATTAAAAAGATGTAACTCAGAAAATTACGGAATTTCTATCAACCCCATCCATGATACTACCTATTAATTACTATTGCTGTTGTAAATCCCTTTCTGAGTCTAATGCCAGCCACTTACAGCAAATTAAAATAAAACCAGCCAAAATCCATTCAGTTTACAAATCAGTTGCATATGGAAGGTTGATGGGTTCTTCCATGTTTTCATTGCAATGGCTACTTGATAAACTTGATTAGATTAAAAATGCTGCATTGTTGATTACAAATATTTTTTTTAAAACCTAGGGAAAAAAAGGAGACTACAAAGAAAACAGATATTCGCTGTAAGTATAAAAGTAATTTTGCACGTAGGTCACTAGAACACTGTTTGAATTTCTCATTCAAGAGGTTTTCAGCTGCAATTGAAGTTACAGAAAGGCAATAATATCTGCTACATCAAATATGGGATATCGTAGCAATGAGTGCAGAACTACGGCAGCTTAGACTGCAACTGGAACATTATTCAAAAGGTACCAGCACCCTGTGCTTTTTGTTCTGTGGTTTGCCAAGCTTCCTCCCTCTCCTTGTAACACTCAATAAAAGAAGAACTGCAGGTGTTGCAAGTTTCTTTTCTGTTGAGAAGATGATTCAATATTATCTTCTTTTTTTTTTGCTCCACATTTTCAGATATTTGAAAATATTTGGCAGTCTGGGTCAAATAGAATTCTAATTCCCTGGTCGTCTACAGATACCTGTTAGTTCACATATATGATGAACTTTGGGCCCACATATGCAACATGAATGTGACCCATGTGAGGACTAGCAGCTAGGACCCATGGGCAGATTCTCCTTTTCATTCCTAACGTCATATTTCTTGAGCATGCCCCATTCTGAAGAGATGGAAGCCACCTGTAGTCCCTGAGTTTCATGCATCTCACTTTTGTTTGGTCTTTCCTAGTTTTTATTGTTTACTTGATAATAATCTCTTGATGCTAAGATACCTGAAATATCTAAGTTTCACTGAGCAGATTTATGGTGTGCCCTTCTTTTCTTTGTCAGTGTTGTCAGCAGCTGTAAAGAACAAAAATTGCATTCAGCACAAGGTTTTAATCTGTCTGAATTTATAGTGTGAACTCCCTATGTTAAAAGAACTTGACTGCAAGGTCTGTGCTGAAAAAAAAATTAGGAGCACCAAAAAGAAACTCACGTAAGAAGCAAATATTTTCTGAACTGGGCTTGACTAGAAGTCAAGAAACAAGGCATGTGAATGCTCACTAATTTACCAAGGAGAAGAATACATCCTGACTATATGATCATTAAAAGAGAGAAGATTCTTTTTTTGCCAAGAGAGCCAAAAACTTCCTAGAAAGTACGACAGTATGTGTCTAAATAATTGTAACACATGAAGAAGGAAGAAAAATATTAGGAGAGCATAAGCAACTTGAAGCCACAAACAATTTTGAACCGTTGATTTTGTGATCTTGATGATGTTAATCTTGATAATTATCTGAGAGTAAAAGGAATGCTGTTGACAGTTAGGGCTGGGCCAGCCACTAAACGCTGGCAGACGCTCTCTAACACCTCTCCCTCCCCAGACAGGAAGTGAAAGTGAATGAGGCAGAGATACTACAGATTGGAAAAAAAAACCCAACTAAACAGCTTTAATAAAACAAAAATAAAAATGCATGAGGGAAATAATAAAACAATGAAATATATACAAATATATACAAAACTAATATCAAACCCAACTCCCCCTACTTTTCCAGGCTTTCTCGGTCTTGTGAAATGCACCTGGAGTTTCCTGTCACAGTCTCTATTTTCTCTGACCTCTAATCCTGGTCATAGTCTCATTCTCTTCTCCTCCTAAACAGATGCTGCCAGTCTCCCTGTCATCTCCCTGTGTTCTGGAGGCTCCCACAGTACAACTGTCCATGAGTTCCTCCCCAGTGGCTCGTCATTCCCAATCTCTCCACTGACCACATCCTTCAAATAACAGCTTCACCACACTCTCCTGTATTCTCACCAGTTCCCAGTTTCCTCTCCTCCAGTTCTTGCATGCATTTGTCTCCTGCTCCCTGTATACCTTCCTCCTGTCAAACTCTCGCCACGTTGTTTCTTTCTTCCTACAAAAGTGGCCAATACTAGTCTCCCTGTCTAGACAATCTCCATCTAACTGCTCACCACAGTATGAAACACTTGTTCCAAATCTAACTTTAACTGCGTTAGTCCACTTCTCAACCTTATGCTGCATATCAAGCCTGCCCCAGTCATCCCACTCCTCGGTCATGTCCTTCAACCTCTTCCCTGAGATGGGTCAGGCACTTTTCTCTACTCTTTTCCCTCTGGACCTTGTTCTGTCTGCTCAGCACTGACAGACAGAAGGAATGGAGCATGTTCAGTAAGGCTGAAATCTTCAGAGTTGTAGGTTGCTAAACCTCAAAAGACTCTCCTGAACACTGCACTGTGGAATTTTTCCATTTTCTATAAAAGCAGGAATTTGACATTTAACAGATGACATCATTTCACTGTATTTCTCAAATGCATTTCATAAGTGAGCTGTCAACACTGAATATTTTACGGTATTTAATTTCGAAGTTCCCAGTTTCTCATAATGATGAAAACAACTGGGGCTGAATTAACCAAATTAGAGAAGTAGAATGAGAAGCCAAACCTGTTGTAAAAAAAAAAGAAGGTAAACAGAGTATTTGAACTAGTAAAGAATTGAGGATACTGGTGAAGAAATGTCATGTGTGCATGGCTTTATCAGAGAAGCAACATAAAACATAGAAGAGAAATAAGCAAGAATAGATAGAAACAAACAAAAAAAGGCTAAAGAAGTTACAGAAAAGGTACCATTGTAAAAAAAAAAAAACCACAAGCCCAAACATTTCAAATTTCATGTAAAGTAGAAGCTGAACATATAAAGGATGAAAAAAAAGGAAATTTTATTTAAGATAAAGAAGAGAAAAACAAAGCAAAAGCAAGGTGATGGCTACAAAAAGAACATTAATGATTCTGGAGTCTTTCAAACTATTGCAATAAAGCACACAAGGTGCAACTTTCTGAGAAGTCACCAAAGGACATGCTTGAAGAGGAAGTGAAGCATGTGCCTGTTGTGGTTAGCTGACCCAATTAGTGATGGAAATTAACCTGATTTAGTAAGTAGGAGATATGCTTTGATAAATCACTCAAATATAATCCGTATTTTACCCATTTTAATGACATAGCTGTGACTTATTTAATGCTTGATGGTGCTTTCTAATGAAGACGGCTTGCTAGGACATTTTTCTTTCACATAGTGCTAAGCAAGCCAGTATTTTTACATAGGTGCTCATGACGCAAAGTCTTTACTAAAATAATAGACTCTTTTTTTCATTAGGTAAAGCATTTTCTGAAGCCTTTTGTCTTACCGTTTGGATTCATTGGTCATTTTGAGTAGGTCAATCTTGAATAAACAGGTGAGCCAACTTCAAATACAAGTGGTTTTTTACCTTAATTTTACAAGAAACAGCTGTGACACGTGGCATCACCTAGTCTGAACCCAGGAAGAGAGCAAAAGGTCTGCTCAAAAAGGTCCAAATGCTTTTCCTTTTTTTTGGCAGTGAACATAATGTCAAAGTTTCATGATTAAGACATGATCTGTGTTGGTCATTTTAATCTAGGATTTTATTCCAGAACACAGCAAACCACAGTAGACTACTTTTAGGTTATAAAATGAGATCGCTTTTGTACAATAAAAATCCAGCTGTTCAACAGGGAGGGATTTTGTCCAGGCTATAATAGGCACTACTTAAATTATGCAGTGACATTGCCAGTACTCAACAAGTTTTGGCTGAACCTTGAAACGTGTACCATCATCCCATACTTTAATCATCCTTTTCCTTCCCGACCTTATCCTTTTCCTCCCTTTTTCATGCCTATGCACAACTTATAACTTAGGAATACTTTTAACTCCCTTAGAAGTTGGAAACTATCATTTTCATTGTATGAGTGTATCAAACTATGACCAGCTAAGATTATTTTGAAGTTTCTTGAGATCATGTTGGCTCTACCTCTTTGCACTTCTCGCCCTCATTTCCAGGCAATTGGAAAAATATATAACAGTAAAGGGATGTGCTGGAGATTCCTGTTTTATCTCCTTTCATGTGTGGTTGCCAAACCATCTTCCTCTGTTTTCAAGGTCTGCACATTTTTAGATTTGAACAATAGCATTCGGCCTGAGAGCAATTCCCTAGTTGCCTAAGAAATTACCAGTGTTCCTAAATATTTCCCACATGCTCACAGCATTGACATCCCTTACAGATTTTTCTTTAGTCCTCTTACAGCTTCAGAAGTAGGAAAGTGGCTCAGTGCTCCTTGTCCCCTCATGTTCTGCTTTGACAAAGAGGCCTGGAGGTGTCCCTGAGTGGCCAGCTGAGGGGCATTCCCAGGAACACCTTTGCGTCCTTAGTGCAGCTGCCTCCATCAGGGCACGCACCACCTCGCCCTTCCCCATAGCTTGCTTCAACCTCGTGAGAGAAACAGAGGCTGCCTACCAGGTACCACATCCGATTCTTGAGAGTATTTGCATGTCTAAGCAGGTGTGGGTATACAGGCATCCTAAGGAGCCAAGCAAAAATCTCTGTTGTGCCTTGAGAGCCCAATACAGGCAAAGCTGACCATGCCTAAACTGGCTAATAAGGTCATAGAATCGTAGAATCACAGGATGTTAGGGGTTGGAAGGGACCTCTAGAGATTATCTAGTCCAATCCCCCTGCCAGAGCAGAACCTCTAGGGCAGGTCACACAGGAACACGTCCAGGTGGTTTTTGAAAGTCTCCAGAGAAGGAGACTCCACAACCTCTCTGGGCAGCCTGTGCCAGTGCTCTGTCACCCTCACAGTAAAGAAATTTTTCCTCATGTTGAGGTGGAACTTCCTATGTTCTAACTTAAAGATGGTATTCCTTGTTCTATTACTGGGCACCACTGAAAAGAGATTGTCTCCTTCCCCTTGACACCCACCCCTCAGATATTTATATACGTTAATAAGGTCCCCTCTCAGCTGTCTCCTTTCAAGGCTAAACAACCCCAGTTCTCTCAGTCTCTCTTCAGAGGAGAGATGTTCAAGTCCCTTTAGCATCCTCATAGCTCTCCATTGGACTCTCTCCAGTAGGTCCCTGTCTCTCTTGAATTGGGGAGCCCAAAACTGGACACAGTATTCCAGGTGTGATCTCACCAGGGCAGAGTAGAGGGGGAGGAGAACCTCCCTAGACCTGCTGGACACACTTTTCTTAACGCATCCCAGGATCCCATTGGCCCTCTTGGCCGCAAGGGCACATGGCTGTCCCAATCATATCCCTTAAGAAGGCTACAAAGGATAAATTTACTGTAAATGAGAGAGATACAGATTGCATTTTGTGTTGTTCCAGGTGGATGCCAGTGTAATTAATGGTGTGGAGTTTGAGGGTGAGTCTATGACAGCAGCATAGCACACAGCAGTTCTTTTTAGATTCAAAAACTTTTCTGCATTCCTATTCAGGAGTTACAGCTTTTTCTAGCTGAAGGAGCACTGTGTTGCAGGCTTCAAAGCTGCATTTCTTATCTTTTGCCATGTTCTTGCCCTGCCTCTTTCTATTTTCTGCCATAAGAAAATACAACTTTCACAGCAAAATTGAAAACTGCTCCATAGACCTGCATCCCTATGGCTGTTCACTGAACTCCTGCTCAGATTTTAGCTAATTAATAGCTCACGCTAAGGCCTGATGTATGCTGGGAATAGTGCCACTAGGTCAAACCAAGGGCAACACACAGATAAAACACAGTGGCCAGCAAGAACCAAAGGGCATTTTGCAGGCACGATTGCCTGCAGCTTGCTGTCTCCTGCAGCCATCCTCCTTCAATACCAGTTGTCTGGCAGTTTCTTCAGAATCCAGAAACTCGTGGAAACTGCACAGACCAAACTTGCAAGCTAGAAGGTGTAAATACGTAAGCTTATCGCAAAAAAAAGAAAAAAGCTTTTGAAACAGATCCAACAGCATCTGGATTGCTGAGGCTTTTGTGCTTCCCCATGTGACACAGGAATTGTCCACACCATCGCAGAGGAGGAAGGATGAGCACTTTCACCATTGGCTAGGTAACTGTTTTGCTCATAGACACAAAAGTTATGAGTTTTGAGGCTTTTACCTGAAATTCTTCCGTACACAACAGAATGAAAATTAAAGAGCAATACGCACATATTGAATTTTTAAGATATTTCTGGTTTTCTTTTTGAAGTTTGGAAAAATGCAGTAAGAAATGCAAATCAAAGTAATAACCCTCCTTGTGCTTCTGGCAGGCTGGTAACGAACCAGGAGATAGGTCACGCTGCAGCCTGGGAAGGGAGTGGGAAGGGAGTAATTTGGCTTAATATGGAAAATTTCAGGAGGTCATAAAACTCCTGACATCCTCCTCATCCCCCACCAAGAACTTTGTACGTATTAGACAAGCACACACAAAACATGAAAAAGACTTACTTGTTTGTACTCCCTCGACAGAAGGAATTTAGAAAAAAATGATTATCGATTCAGTTCCAAGCAATATACCAGATACTTTTGTCTACACGTGTCACAACCTAATTTCCACATTGATTTACTCCTCATGAAAATTGTGGGGAAAAAAACCACAAATAAACAAAAAGAACAACAAACCAAAAAAAACCACCACAAAGCAAAACTAATCAATCTCTTTCCCAAAGAGACTGAAGAAATCTCATTACCCCTGGGCTGCTTCCACAGCCAGAAAGTACGTTAATCTGATGTTTTAATAGATTTAAATGAGATGCCATGTATAAAGCTGCTTCTTCAATATAAAAATGCTCATCTGGCATGTACATACAGTAGAAATAACAAGTCCAAAGCTGTAACAGAGTCACTCAAGGTACTGTATCTTGTCTGACCTTGATTTTCCCAGTTAGATGCTGAAACATCTATCTGAAATGAGTCACTGGACTGGCTTGAGTTACTGCTTGAGATCAGCAAGACAAATTAAAGTTGGAGAAATTTGAATTATTCTAACAGAGGAGTGGTCTGGATGTGAAATAGTAAGTAATTTATGGTCATCTTTCTGTACCTCACTGATTAAAATACTTACTTATAGGGCTAATAATGATATCCTGTACATTAATCATATGAGCCATGGAGCTATATTGTGTGACAGCACCATCTCATCTGAAAAAACATCTGCTTTTAATTGCACCCCTGTACTTATGAACTTAATTTTTCTTATTTTTACAGTTTTGAAAAGTTTTTTCCAAGTTTTGAAAAGAAATTGATATTAACACAGAACTAACCCAATTACAATATAAATGCACGAATTATAAATTATAATAAGACTTTTTGCATATACGGGACAAGCTTGTGAACCATTCACTTAATATTTTTCTTGTTAAGTCTAACAATATGAAGACATTCAGACATTCAGAATTATCAGTGTCCTGCTGATCAGAATCCTTATAAAATGGTTTCTTCACTGACCTCATAATTTTTTCTACATTTTTACATTGTTTTTCAATTGTGATTTTAATTGTGATTTTTGTGATATACCATAGTTGAAATCTGACTTCACTTTCAGTTCATCACCTGCAGTGCACCACTGTGAGGATTTGTTAAATGTTCATCTAAAAACAAGCATCTGTATCTTTATTTTAGAACAGAAGATAATATGAAAATCATGCAAGAAGATTCAAAGCTAAATAGCTGGTATTCGCAAGAGGAAATGCCAGGTGTGACCAGTGCTCAAGCCTCCCAGAATGCAGAGTGTATGGTTTCTACCTCCCTTTGTTTTAAAATCAGATGAAAAGGATAGCTTGGGATCTTTCTTGGCTAGAAAAGTCCTTTTGGAAAGGGTTCCAGCATCTCCAGGTACCCTCCATAAAAACGTGCGGTACTTCTACATCTACAGATGTTGGCATCTCCTCCGAGCCCGATGTCTTCCCAAAAGCCTTCAGCCAGGCACAGGGCAAACTCAGCTACACACTGCCACAACCAACCTCCCCTATGTTAAATACAGTCATTCTGTGCAAATCTTTACAGGCTGAGCCAGAAATGTCGTTTTCCCGAGAACAAAACTATTGCAGCATCTTTCAAAGACTCTGAGTTTCAGTCCATCAGTTGATTTGAACATCGCAAAGTAAACTCTCTCTAATTAGATATGCTTCCAAAAAAAAAGGTTATAATACATAAACAGAAACTATAACAATAATACAGGTTTTAATATATAGTTTACAGACTGAACTGGCTCAGAAAGATTTACGGGGAAAAACTTATCAGACCATTTTAAGCAATTATTTTTAAGTCTGCCTCATTTATTCCATTTTCTGTGACAGCTTGCTTTCAAACTCATTTAAGAATTTCCTTTCTAAAGGTTAAAAATGAGGTGATAACTAGACTCCCTTTGATGATATAGGGGAGAGAGAGGCTCTGAAAGAGCATCGGCAAGCAGGCATTCAGAAGAAACCAGTAATTTGAAGAAGCAGAAGTACAGTGTACAGTCACTTCAGGACTGGCAGGGCGTGCATCTCTGCTCCCATGCCTGTGAATCCAAGCGAACTGGAGAACTCACAAAACCCCAAATCACAACCCCATTGAAAATTAGTGGAGAATTCCATGTCATCCTTCATTTTTCCTTTTGAAACACTCGGTATAATTTCTTTCATATCTGAAGTACCTTAAGCACTTCATCTGATCGCTTCTGACTTCATCCAAAGATTCAGGGTTTTCCTTCTGAAAACACGGGGCCATCATTAAGCAAAAAGATGCCCGTGCTTCTCTGCCATTTCCACAGATTCCCTAGAGCCTGCACACATGGGTTCTGCTCACAGAAACCCCCACTGAAGAAAAGGGCGAAGGAGTATTTCTGTTATACTATGTTCAGCTTCTTTCCCTTTTTAAGTTGACCTTTGAACATTTTTTTCTGTTCTTCTAGCTAAAAACTCATGGGTTTAGTTTGTCCCCCCCTCCCAGACTGTTCAGGGTGCAGATTTCGAGTTTCCTGTTGGACAGCATGTGCTTGAAGTTTTCTGATTATTCATCCTTGGAGCTCTTCCACCCTCTTTCACAATCCTGGGTCTGCAGTGTTTGAACTGCATAGAAAAACATATTCACAGCCCACATGGTGGGAGGACTCAGTCCTTGGGATTCCGTAGGAGCTCTCTTTCATTCTGCCTCAAGTTCCAGCAGGATGAATACATTTGCAAGAGCATCGTAGCATCCCTCCCACGTTCTGTTAACACCCTGTGCCCTCAAATCCGTGTCTGTTGAATGTCCCTGAGGTCACAATATCTCTGACCCCTGCCGGCTGTCCACTCCAAGCCTAGAAGCCCTACTGAATGGCAGATTCTGGGACTTAACCTCGTCCCTTTCTGTGGCTTTTGCATTTTACCCATTTTTGACAGAGCTTGAGCACAGGAAGATTACTTTCTGCTGTGCCACAGTTCTGTATCCTATGTTATCCTTCTTCTTCAGAGAGAGAGCTGGGACTCTTAGAAAAGCTCTGCAGGATAATAGAGAAAACACTATAGTCACACTTTCGACTGTATGGTCGTATACTGCACAGCATGTAGAAACTGTAACACGAGGAGCAAGGCATAAAATATGTGGGAATACCTCATGGAGCTCAGACTGCTAAGAAGCAACCACAAAAGCTATTCAGGTAACAAGGTGGAGACAACATCTGTCTGGAAAATTCAGCTGTCAGCTGCAGGAGTGTTTGATGTCTGCAAGCCACTGTACAGATTTTCTTAGACAAACAGATAGACTCACTATCCCTTCTGTAATGTATCTCCCTGCCAGGTGTCAGCTCTATAAAAACAGAAGATAGCAAGTCAGGTCGGCACTGATGTCTGGAGCCATCAGTTCCTGCAATGGATGCCTTCTCCATCATGTGCAGGAAATACTCATAGCTCAGGGTGCCAGTACTACTGGGTTAAGGCAAAGCATTTGCCTTTTCTTTGTTCTGCAGCCAAATTCTGGTTACACTGACAACCGTTTCAGTGCTGCATCCATTCTAGTTTTCTGCTTGCAACAAAATGCTACTGGATGACAATCTGTGCTTTTGTGCCTGCTGTTCTGTGACACAGCATTGTTGGGAAGCCTCATTTCGCAGGCTTGTAAAAGATACTTTACTGTTTTGATGCAATTTTCTGCAAGCCCACTGGATCAAAACAGTGATCAGCAGTAGTGACTGGTCCAAAGGTCTGTTTTCCTGCACAGTTCGAACACAATGACTATGAAACTTCAAATAGTTGTGAAGAAGTTTTAAGGTAGCTACATAGCAGATAATTACATCTAGAATGCACAACCACGTTTAATCTATAGTTCAAGAACAAATCTAATAAACTGCACTTACAGCCCAGAAAGCCAATCGTATCCTGGGCTGCATCAAGAGGTGCGTGGCCAGCAGGTGGAGGGAGGTGATTCTTCACCTCTACTCCACTCTTGTGAGACCCCACCTGAAGTACTGCGTCCCGTTCTGGAGCCCACAGCACAAGAAAGATGTGGACGTGCTGGAGTGTGTCCAGAGAAGGGCCACGAGGATGATCAGAGGGCTGGAGCACCTCTCCTGTGAAGACAGACCGAGAGAGTTGGGGCTGTTCAGTCTGCAGAAAAGAAGGCTCCAAGGAGACCTTATTGTGCCTTCCAGTATCTCAAGGGGGCCTACAAGAAAGCTGGTGAGGGGCTTTTTAAGGTGTCAGATAGTGATAGGACTAGAGGGAATGGATTAAACCTAGAGATGGATAGGGTCAGACTGGGCATTAGGAAGAAGTTCTTCACCGTGAGGGTGGTGAGACACTGGAACAAGTTGCCCAGAGAGGTGGTGGAAGCCCCATCCCTGGAAGTTTTTAAGACCAGGTTGGATGAGGCTCTGAACAGCCTGATCTAGTGTGAGATGTCCCTGCCCGTGGCAGGGGTTTGGAACTAGATGATCTTTAACGTCTCTTCCAATCCTGACAATTCTATGATTCAATTCTAATAAAACAGGATTTGAAACTGTGACTAGAAACAGTTTCCCCATAAAACACTATGTGGTCAGGAAGTAAGACTTTATTTGCAAAACATGAACAAACAGAAGTGCATCAAAGATATCTGAGTTCATCATCAATCTCTCTTCCAGATAGAGACAACCCACAGGATGTTGAGTTTTGGTTAACCAAGTAGGTCAAAAAAGCAACACGAGTGAGAGATTGTACAGGCTATTTTTGGATTTTCAAGAGATAAAGTGATCTTAAGCCCCCTCCAAACTGGAATGGAAACCAAATAAGGTGACTCGAACACTATCATCATTCTGTGCTGCGTATTCTCACGCAGATGACAGGATTTATTTCTGTGCGTTATACACTTTATAGTGTATAATTTTATAAGGTAAAGATATTACAGTAATGTAACCATATAAGCCACAGGAAGAAAAAATAAATAAAAAAGTATTGTTGGGATAGAATCTCCTCTGCACAATGTGGCAAGTGAGAGCACATTAGAGCCCTAAGCATTTAAGGTTTCCTGAGCAACGTGGGCTGACTCTTGTGGAGAAGACCATGATTTATGAAAATTATTTTAAACCTAGCTTCCTGTGACTTTTGTCTTCCCTCCCTGCCTCCCATTACTATTTTACCTTGCTTTTGTGAGGACCGCGGTAGCTTATTGCCTCTAGTCTTGAGATTTCAGCACCTGAGAGCTGAGTGGGTCCCTGTGGTCCAGCTGCAGGTCTCAGCCGTGCTTTGAACCTGTATCAGGGAGACAACCCAGTATACGGTAAGGACCCCCCCATCCCTTGTTTTATATGGAAAATAAACCTTATCCTGAGGACAAAAGTGATAATCTTCATAGAATCATAGAATGGCTTGAGTTCAAAGGGACATTACAGACCATCTAATTCCAACCCGTTGTCATGGGCAGGGACATCTCCCTCCCACCAGACCAGGTTGCTCCAAGCCCCATCCAGGCTGGCCTTGAGCACTGCCAGGGAGGGGGCAGCCACAGCTTCTCTGGGCAACCTGTGCCCGTGTCTCACCATCCTCACAGCAAATAACTTCTTCCTAATATCTAACTGAAATCTACCCTGTTCTAATTTAAAATCATTCTTCCTTGTCCTATCACCACATGCCCTTGTAAAAAGTCCCTCTCCAGCTTTTGTGTGTTTCCTTTATTCAGATTCACAATGCGAATGCTTAGAAGTCCAGATCTAAAGAGAGTGCCGCAGCATGTATCTTCTTTAAATCTAGAGGGATACTGAAAAAGTTAGTTAGTTAAGAGTTCAGGTAGTTGACCAAATTGTGTTTATTATGCTACATAAAATAATTCACCCTTTCTGTGGATAATTTGATGGGGATGAGAACAAGAATATAAAGTTTTAATTGTTTATGAGTTTGATCTCATATCAGCAGTCTCATGGCACGGTTCTGTATATTTCAGTAATACAGCTGCAAGGCTATGCTACAATGACAGTGTAAACATAGTAATATGTTTGCAGTTAAAGGAAAACAGGGAGTAAATGTGAGCTGACGGAAGGTGAGCTATGTGATCTCATTCAGCCCTGCAGCTCTGGGCTAGCCAGAGCACAACTCAGGGTTTAAAATGGTGCAGGTGACATTAAATCTGTCCCATAACATTGTTTCTGTAACACTCATGAGCCAGCCTGTCCAACATCTACGAAAGACCATGCATCTCGTATCTTTTGCTCATTTGGGTGCTGCGTCTCATTTTAAAAAGAAGAGTTTGACTCATGTCTTTTGTGGTTTTCATTACGCAGATGTATAAAAACTCCTTTAATAGCCTCCATGGGTGTGCTCAGTGATGATCTTAGCAAAGGACCTGGTCAACTGCTGTCATTACTTGGAGGTGACAACTTTATCCCAGCAGATATTGAGGGTATATCTGGTATCATTCTCACTGTTTGTCTATTAATGAGTGTTTGTACCTCAGTATGGTAGACTATCTGTAGTCTGCCTTTCCCTATTCACAAGTCATGCACACTTATTTAAGCCATATATTAAGCTGTATACACTTGTTATGATGCCTTCAGTGATGAGATATCACTGGAGAATATAAATTCAATTGTATATCTATATTTATGACTCATGGATCTAATCTCAGTTCTATGATGTGGAAGAGAACTGTCTCCCAACAGCTCTTGTTCAGCTCCTAACCAGAAGTCACAGGACATCATAAAAGTTTGTCAGCTCAGAAACACTCACAGAAATGTCAAATGTTTGACTAATTTTACGTAATGCAGAGATTGTTTTCTCACAAGAAGAACCAGATCTATATCTTCACTCATTTGTTTCTTCTTGTGTGACAGGTCTAACTTCTAGTGAGGAATGCAGCACTGTGACTGGTCCTTTAAAATAACATAATGACTAAATCCATGACAAAAAATATTTGATAAAGATTAAAATGTCCTGGGAACAAACTTGTGCAGTCCAGATATTGAAGCACATAGGAAAGCATGCCATCTCACTTTTGCAACTCATTAAAATTACTGTTGTGTTTGGGGAAGAGCCAAAGCAGAAGAGAAAACACTCTCTTAATAATAATCCATTTTTTGTGCTGCATCATTTACTGTTTACACCCTTTAGGAAGTCCAGACAGGAAACCAAGCCAGCCATGTCTCCAAGGAACCGCAGAAGACGACAGAACATAAGACTTGGTTATGTTATGGTAACTAAAAAGCAACACATTACATTGTTTTAACTCCATTCATTTAAGAATTGTCACTTGCTAGAGCCAATGTGGCAGAAAAACAGACATGTAAGGCCAAATCTAGGGGCCATACAGACTCTGGGACAATGTCTTGTCTCTGACTATGGCCAGTTGCAGGTACTTGTGGCTGAACAAGGCTAACAAGAGCTTGTCTGTATTTGTTATACTCTCGTATTTTCCAGTAATAGCATTTCAGGCATCCCCTCGGGAAAAGGTCATGCTCATATTCAGTAGTTACTAATTAACTTTCCCTCCATAGATCTGTCTAGTCCTTTTTTAAACTTCTTATCTCTCTTGCCATTGCGACATCCCGTGGAAATGACTTGCACGTTAATCATTAAACACTAACCACATGCTGCGATTAAAAAGGAACACTGCTGGTTTTAGTTAATCTGCCACTCAATAAATTAGCTAGACACCCTTCACTCTGATTGTGTGAGAAAGAATGAACATATGTTTTCCTGCTAACTTTCTCCATTACTCTTCATGACTCAGGATCCTCTCAGCATTTCTGAGCTGAAGAGCCTTCTAGCTCAACCACTCCACTTGATCAGTCATCTGTGACATCTTCCTCTGTGCTGTATTTTGTTGCTGATGGGAGGACAAGACCTATGTACTCTCTCCAAGACACTGGTGTGCTTGCTTTGATCCAACTACCTAATTATTTAATGTACCTAACCCTACACTGAATTTTGATCTTTTTAGCATCATTCTCCATTCCTTTCCTAACAACATCAGATAGGCCATCTGACAGACTGCTGCTCATCACTTAGCTGATGCTTTCAAAGAAACAATCCCAGGGATATCAATGTGACTTTCCTGATCACAGACTGCTAATAAAGAGCCAGCTGTTGCTACAGCTAATACTGTTTTTCCACACTTTGCATTTTTCTACACTAAATTTTAAACTCACATTTTATCAGGCAGTTTTGTGAGAAGATTTAATAAGACCCTTCCATAGCTCTTACAGCATGTTTTAATGTGCATGACTTGCCCAAATAATTCTGCAGCAAGCATGAAGTCTATCACCTTACCTTTCTGAGAGCAACAAGCTGGAAGTCCCAGATCCCAACACAGATGTCGGTAGGATCCCCCTGAGAGCTCTCCTCGCACGATTGCAGCACAGTGATCTGAATCAGCATAAGTCAGACAGTGTGATATGCCATCACTTAACAACACTCAAATGAAGCTGAAGATTGCAGTACTCCTATCAGCAGTGGGAGGCAAAGAGGATGATGGTCTCTTCTCTCCGTTGTAGGAGTCTGGTGCTGTCATTGTTGCGTGTCTCAGGTTCAGGTGGAGATCAACCCCCTGTTACTCTACAAATGATGAAGGAAATTCTTGCTAGACAGAAGAAAAAAGAAGGTAACATGCAGTATCGGAAGCATCACGGAAATTGCATTCTCTTGGCATTTCTGGAGCTTAGTGATCAACATGATAATTAAGCCATTCTGGTATGGATTGTGTTCATCCTGCAGCTGACTCATATACATGTGCCAGGTTTGATGTTGCAAGAAACACCAGTGTTTCATGAAGAGGGGTCCCTTCGGAGAGCCGGCCAAGTCAACGACCATCACACCAATATGGCTACAGATCGTCCTCCCTTTATTGCTCCGGACAGCTCAATATATACAGTTCAGCAGTGTCCCTGCGCCTGCCCCTTAACAGAGTTGGTCAGTTACAGGTTTACACGCGCCAGCGTTTTATTGGGCAGTGCCATTCAACTATGCAAGCGGCTCTCGCCCCCCCTTCTCCCCCCGGGCCCAGCACCTCCAGCCAAGCATCTCGCAAAGCTCTCACAAAACAGATAAAACCTCCTCCTCCCTGTGTTCCAAGGCAGCTTCAAGGACAGAGCCTCTGTTTAGGCCTAAGCTGGGTTGTCCACACTTTTAAAGTTATACCGCACCTCTGCTCCACAAGAAATTCCTCTACATATCCCCCTTTTTCTTTTTGGACAACCCAGGTTTCATCCGCTAGCTTGCTTATAATTTTCTTGATTATACTTATCAAACAACTAAACATAACTAAGCCTATAACAATTAAAACTGCAATAACCAAAAATGCCTTAACTAAACTCTTAATTCATCCTGTCAAAGTTCTCACACCCATCACCCTAAATCATACTTTGATCCTTAATCACACACTTCTAACAAAGCAAAAGGCAGCTGGTTTCCCTGCCTTGCTTTTAGCTAAAGAAAGATCACTCTGCTGGTTAGTACATAAACCTTAACACCTACTATGTGGCTTTGATTACACAACCAATATAAGCTTCATTGTTAGTCACGCAAAGAGGATACATATTAATACAACAGGTAACATTGAGAACAGTCACATTTTCCCATAATTGCTCTGCCATCAGCCGTAAGCATCTTCTGCCAGTCCAATCCATGTCGTCGCTGGTAATCGGTACCTCAGGGTCCCATCACGTCACTGGGCGAAACAAAGGGGTTCAACAGACGGGCCCAGTGCACGGTCGTGTTGCTGCTGCGCTGTTGAAGTGACAGGATGCTGCACAGCCACATCATGCGGGATCTTGCGGTTCCCAGGCCCCTTGTCCCTTATTAATAATAACAGGACACGCAATCGAACTGGCTGCTTCCCAATCTCCCTCTATTATAGCGTCTCTGATGACACCGCCCCATCGCTGTTGCAAAGGATCCTTTATGGTTCAAGCTTGAAAATCAGGCTTGAGTGAGGGAGCTGATGGTAATGGGGGGGCTGAACTGGTTTAAGGGTTTCTTCTATTTCTTGCTGTCTAGTTGATAATTCAGCGAGTTTGTTCAGCATCTCTTTCAGGGGTTCATCCTGATCTTCCTTCTTCCCCCCCTCTTTTTTTTTTTTCCTTTTTTTTTTTTTTTTTTTTCTTATTAGCTCAAGTATTACTTCAATCACGCTGTTATCACACAGGGAGAGCAGAATTTCCCAGGTCTGTTTTGATCATACTCTCCCGTTCACTCCCATGCACATCTGGTGTACAAGAAGCGTCTTATCTTCATTCTCACGGACAAGCTCTCAACATGAGCTGTACCTGGCTGGTCAGGGTCTCTTTTCATAATTAGCAAGCAAGAGTTATGCACTTGTTTAGAAAAGAGCTCAGCTCAAGGACGAAAGTCTTAATTCTGCAACGCAGTGCAGTTTCTCCTTTTTCTTTTCTTTTTTTTTTTTTTTTTTTTTCTTCCACCCAGTCGGGACGAGCAGGGAGTTTCTTCCTTTGCCTTTTTCCTTTCCTGCCCTCCCCCCAATGCTTCGATCGCTACCGCAGCAACTTTCTTTTCTGCTTGCATGATTTCTAGAGTGCGTATTACGGTTTTCCAAACTGTTCCTAGTTCTTTCGCTTCTTTTCCTTCTTTTCCTCCCTCTAGAGTACAGTCCCACAAAAAGTCTCCTACTTCACGCCATTCCGTGGAACTAAAGATTAATGGCGGGTTGTTCATTTTCTCCCGTTTCCGAGCCCATGGGGCTAATACATCTCGCTCCTTTACTTTTCCTCCTCTCTTAGAGAGTATACTAAGGAGGCGAGTTGCCGCGTCCGTTTCCATCGCGGTCTTACCTTGGCAGGGGCTTGATCAGCTGCTCATGCTCTGGTCTCCGGTGCCCTTTTGGTCACACTCAGAACTCTCCTGCCTCCAGCTCTCCGGCTCCCAAATCGGCTCACGTCCGATGCTTCGGAGTCTTCCCGCATTTAGGCAATCCGCATTTAAGCGTCTATAGAGGGTCCCTTGTTCAGGCGCCAGATGAAGAGGGTCCCTTCGGAGAGCCGGCCAAGTTAACGACCATCACACCAATATGGCTACAGATCGTCCTCCCTTTATTGCCCCGAACAGCTCAATATATACAGTTCAGCAGTGTCCCTGCGCCTGCCCCTTAACAGAGTTGGTCAGTTACAGGTTTACACGCGCCAGCGTTTTATTGGGCAGTGCCATTCAACTATGCAAGCGGCTCTCGCCCCCCCTTCTCCCCCCGGGCCCAGCACCTCCAGCCAAGCATCTCGCAAAGCTCTCACAAAACAGATAAAACCTCCTCCTCCCTGTGTTCCAAGGCAGCTTCAAGGACAGAGCCTCTGTTTAGGCCTAAGCTGGGTTGTCCACACTTTTAAAGTTATACCGCACCTCTGCTCCACAAGAAATTCCTCTACAGTTTCACACTGTGACACGCTGAAGCTGTTCCTGGGTAGTGCCAGCAATGATCCAGCTATTACAACCTATGAATGAATTCTCAGACTGAGGAGGCCAAATGAGTTGTGAAAGCATTGCTCTTTCTTATTGCCTTATCAGTACAGACTGAGAGGAAATTGAAAAAGATCTGTGCAAGCCACGTTTCAATAATTCCTTGAACTCAGACGTGAACTCAAAGAACAACTACCAGAGAATTATCTGAATTAGTGGAAAATGCCTGTGGACTGTCATTCCAAAATCCAAAGAATTTATGAGGAAACAAAACTTATCCTTTTTGCAAAGATACCAAAGAGCTGGATATTTCTTTTCTTAGCACATTGGGTTGAAGATTAAATCTTCCTGTGGTTTCCACCAGAAAGCCTAAAAAATATCTCTGAAGAAAAGCCAAAATTACACAGATGAGAGAGATTCAGCCTTATGCTTCACTTGCTCTGGGACAAAGAATTCAGCCCAGCTCTCCCATATCCCAGGCAAATTAATTTGCCCAAACCAAATTATTTTTAAAGACATTTAGGTTTTAATAAATTGGTATTTTCTAGTGACTAAAGTTTTAATCAAGAAAACTCTGTTCTTCTCTAGTTATGCTGGCCTCTCCCATAGTGAAGGAAAACTTGGCATCCTATTTTATGAAGTTACCTAATTAAGTAACTTCCTGTCTCTTATTTTTAAAGCACTTGCAGTCAAAATAGCTTTAATTTGATCCTGACCATAACGATATTTACTCATTGCATTACATACGTAGCCAAAACCTGATTCCCAACTGCTTAAGCACTGACGTCAGCTTCTTTTGCTTTTGCAGAGCCTGTTAAAACCAGAAGGTCCTCTCTGTGGTTTTATCATTTATTTAACGTGACAGTGGCATACAAAGGAGAAAAAAAGATACTGAGGTTTGATCTGTTTCTTCCAATATAAATTATCAGGACCTTGAATGAGCCACATCAGAACCAAAGCTCTGGTTTGCAGTACGGAAGCCCATGTTATGGCAGGCAAAGCCTACCTGGAGCAGTGATCACCTGTCCTTAAGGAAGAAAGCCTTCATTCTCTTGCTTAGCTACAATCTTCATGTAGTAGGAACTTAACAGTTAGATATTTCAAGGGCTGTTAAGGGAAAGCATGAAGCTGCCAAACCCACAGTTACGGAAGAGCAAGTCAAGTGACGGCTTGCTTTTCTGCAATCTTATTGTCACGTATCTCTTTCACACTCGTAACCTGCCAACAGGGCAATTTTAATTGTGCATATGCATGCAGGGTAAGAGCCTGAAGTTAGAGGGAGCTTTGTCCATATTTTGCATTGTATGCCCAAGTATCATTCCCTGTTGTATGCCTCAAGTATCATTCATCCTTAAAAGCTGTATGCTTCACTGAGGTTCGATATGGCATTTAGTCACACGTCGTACCAGTAACGGGGAGCAAGGTTTGCTTTCCGGTAGCTGTTTACGCTAATTATTGAGGCAAACCTTTAGACCCTTCCTACGCAAGAACTACTTCAGCAAGTTGTTCTCCCGCATGAGTCCTCTTTGTTCTGAGCCTTTTGTGCAAGAGTATTTGGCAAATGGATTTACTGGAAAAGGCGTTTGCGAGGCTTCCTTATAATTCTCAGAAACGGTTGTTTAAAAGAAGAGATATCACGTTATAACCAAATGTTCTTTAGGAAAATTCCCCCTCAAAATGTTTTTTTATTTTTTTTCTTCATGTTTGAAAGCCAAGCTCATTGCACAGCTCCTCTTTGCACAGGAACGCCCGCAAGTCTTTCACATGGCTTCTTCTACTTACGGACCTGATCTACTTCTGACTCAAGTTATTGGAAAGGCTTTCAGCATTTGCAGAGCAATATCAACGGAAAACTGGAAAATAGCTGGGGTTTTAAATAAGCTTGGAGAGATCCAGAAATAAGTGTATCTGTGTAAAGGCAAATCAGTTTCTCTTTTGTTTCATATTCCGCCAAGTACAGAAGGCAGCCTTGATCCCACCTGGGATACTAATGCAGCAGAAATAAGTAACTGTGAGACAGCTTAAGTGCAAATACCAGTGTATATAGATTTTGTGCAAACTGCAGCCCACAATAGCAATCCACAATTTGTCTTGGGAATCTCAGGCTCAGCTGCAAACCCGTGCAGAATTTCTGCTGCAGATATTTCCACTGCTTTTTAGAAAGCCAAAATTCTCAGTCCTTATTCCCTGCATGTCTTTCCTGACCAGGCTTTTACAAAACTTTTCACTTCTGGGTTCAAGTTATCCATTGAGCTTGTATATCCAGGGAGTGCTTAATCTGAAGACAAGTGGTGTTGATGCTTGGACAGTACTTATGAAAAAAAGAAGAAAAAAAAAAGAAGAATCAAACCCTAGGGGGTAACTGAACACTTAGAGTTATCCATACTCTGATCATGCTGCTGCCAACCTGTCTATCTTTCCTCCAGGCATTGCCTCTTCCAAGAATGACAGCTCTGGGCATAAGTTTCCAGACTTTTAGAATCATAGAATATCATAGGTTGGAAGGGACACACAAGAATCATTAAGTCCAACTCTCTGTTTTTTGCAGAACTACCTGAAACTAAATCGTATGACTAAAAGCATACAAGACTAGATCCTGTTTTGCTTTTGGACAGGGCTATTTTTGCTCTGGCCGGCCACATCTAGCACAGTTTGAACAGTACCATCTCCCAAGTATTTAATTAGGTACTAGTACCACAGCTGTCAGAGTGGCATATCCCTGTCTCAGCACCTTCAAAAGCAATGCAGCTGCCGAAAGGAAAACCAGCCCAAGAGGCTTCTGAGCTCTGCCGGGATGGGGTAGAGCAATGCTTCAATGACAAGCATGTTTTGGTCAAAAGAAATCAGCAGCTTAGGGATGAGCTGAAAGTGCAGCTGTGTGCCCTTAGGAATGCAGGCAAGCTGTCAGAAATGTAGGGAGCTTCTCATCCCAGTGCGTTTCAGGTTTCATCCAATTGGTCTCAGGTTAATTTCCCACTGAAGAGTTAGCCTTCAGCCAAAATACTACTGAACAATCTTTCTGCATAATATCTTATGTTCTGCTTTTTTTTAAGAGAAAACTTGATGAAAACTCTGGGAACCTTCCCCAGCACACTCCACTGCCATCTGCATCGCTGAATCCAAGGCTGCTCCCTGATCTCACACCTCCTTCTTTCCACTGCTGCTGGTGGGATCGGCATCGCACCACGCTCAGCACCTCATCACTGCAAATTTCACCCAGTGTTTGACTAATCCTTAGAGGCGTTTCAGCCCCGTGTAACCCAACCCAGCTGGATGCCAAAACATGTACTTGCATCTGGTATGTTTATGGTATGTCCAGTAAGGATGTGTGGGGAAAGTGTGTGTAGACAAGAGGAGGTTTTGATCTCCCTGGAGACTCTATCTCCTGTTTTCACGTTAGAATTTTCTTTCTGCCCCTCAATCCAACAGGCCAGTCGGAGACGCGGCATTTCTCTCCACATGCACACGGGACCTCATGGTTTGTACCGTCTGCAGCTTTATAACCACAGGTCAACCTCTATCACTTGACCCTCTGTAGCAGTGTGGGGGCAAGGGAAGGAAAAGTTTTTTCTTATCACACTGTAATTGTGTTTATCCCTAGAATATATTTTGAGTTTCTAGTGGCTGATTTCCAACTTTGGCATGTAAAAGTCCCATAGATCAACTAAACATAATCAATAAAGAGAAGGGGGAAAAAAAAAGAACTTTAATAAAGGAATTTGCTTTACAATTAGTTTTATTAGGAAAAGCTCCTGAAATGATCCGATTAGCAAAGATATATCTTATGGCAATATAACCACTAGAAAGCTGTACACTAGCTGTGAGCCTGTAGTTCTGAACTATGAATTTAAGATGTATTTTTGAAGCCATTTTTAATTGCTTTTTCTTTTTCATTCTTCAGGGGATTTACAGTATCTATAACTGAAAATGAAAATGTGCTAATTTGAGACTGTTTACAAAACTTTTGCAGGCTGCATGATCAATAGAATCATCAATGTCAATCATAGAATCATAGAATGTTAGGGATTGGAAGGGACCTCGAAAGATCATCAAGTCCAATCCCCCTGCCAGAGCAGGAATGCCTAGACTATGCCACACAGGAACGTGTCCAGGCAGGTCAATAACCTAACCTGTTTGTTGACTTGCTGCTGAGGTCCAAATTCCTGCAGCCAAAACAGCTGTTGTGTAAATCACCCAAAAACAAACAGGAAAGAAAAGAAACTACAGTGTTTCAGTGGATAAAACAAATAACATGTGGTGGAAGCTTATATAGAGAAGGGAAAAAATAAGCAAAAAGGAGATGTTGAATAAAGGTTCTTTTGAAAATGTGAAAACACAAAGTTAATTATATAGCTATATTGTTATTGGATCAGTGAACCTGAACTAAAATTGAATTGCCTGTTTACGGAAAATGTGCCTTTGTGCCCACAGACTTAGAAAGGCAACATGTGCAAGAGGTGCTAAGGTTAATTTTGCCTACTGCTATTTGTCACTGAAGGCTTCCAAAGAAACCTCTCGGATTTTATGCTGTACTGAGTTCAAACATTCAGCAATGAAATGCAGCCTCAGAACATCAAAAATATACCCAGTACTTCCATGGAGATGTTAAACCACATATTTGTCCCTAGCCAGAACTGACGGGAAAACTTGAGCTGCTGGAGGGTACTCGGCTCTCCCTCGCTAACTTGAGTCTTGTTTCTGCTCACTTAAGCTCTTTAAGGAATGTTTCCGGCATGCTCCAGGATAAGTTCTGATGGATTAACGGGGTAATGAAGAATCAACATTTTCTCCAGTCCACACAAAGAAGTTAACTCTGAAGTAGTCCACAAAAACTCTGATAAAGCTTTTGGAACCAGAGACAGAAGGACCTACCACCTGCTAAAGAAGGACCCGCCATGTTAAACTGATGCACGGGCACATTGCTGCCTGGGAGAAGAGGGAAAGGATCTAGCACAGGACCTTAGAGGAAAAAGCTGGGAGGTAGTTTGGTGAGCTTCACAAAGTCAACTAATCTGTGCTTTTGTCCTGAAGTATGGCTGATAAACCTGCAACATCCCGATGGATATTTAACATACTCATAGATTTCACTGTGGCCCCCATCATAGGCTTATTCTGTGCTTAAACTAGGAAAATTTACTTCAGCTGTAGAGTTTTCCTAATGTAGAGCTAATTTTCCCAAATGCAGTACATAAATGTTTATTTTCCCATCCAAAACTGAAGTGACTACTGCTTGTCCTAATCCAGTGGAAATGGAAAGCAACCGTTTCTTATCTTCTTGCCATTTTGGAAGTCTGTTATCATGTTATCAATATTCCCTTATTCTTGTCTAATATACAAACTCCGTTTTTCAAATTTGTTCGAGTTAAACCATGTTTTCTCAAACTCTTCTTCCTGGATCTCCATTCTGGATTCTCTCCAATTTCTGTGCATCTCTCTCAAAATGTGATTCCAAAACTGAATAAAGTTTGAAAGAATAGAGTAGAATAAATACATCTCATGATATGTGAAAAAGAACCCTGTTAGTACACATCAATGTAAATTGTCTTTATTGCAACTGCTTTGCATTATTGACTAACTTTCTGGTTGACTTTGTTTTCCACATGCCTTGCAGAGCTGCTATTGCCTAATCAGTTCCCCAAATACCACTACAATTTTTTCCTAGTATTTTCTTTCTTGGATTTATCCACACGAGACTCACTTTGACCTATGCCATTTGTCTTCAAAGTTCTTCCACCCTTTCTTATTGTAACTTGAAGTATAAATTCAAGAAACTATTCTTCCCTTGCACATCCCCAACATAATTAACCTAAATGCTTAGATTAGGTAGAATCAAAGACATTTCCAGAAACTAAATTTGCAACATTGCCTTGAAATACTCCACATTTCACAGAAATCTATTCTTGACTACTCCACAAGTACAGTTTTCCAACCTCACATTCCTATCACCTTCACCACATCTCCCTAGCTTGCTTACGGCTCTCCTCAAAACCCTTACTAAATCTGAGCTGTACCACAACTATTGCTCCCTCTTAAACAATAAGCCAGTTACTCTGGAAAAGAGGAAACAGAACTGCTAAGGCGTGTTGTGTTCTTGGCAAACCCACATTGTTTTTAATGAGGTTTTTGTCTCTTATATGTGTTCTTGTTCCTTAGATACTCCCTGGAATTTCTTCCAAAGACATCTTCCTACCTGTCTGCCTTACATCGATTTGGGGCTTCCTTCCTTTATTTGGAATGCTATTGTTTTGTAGACTCCTATAGCTCACATTACCGTCTGACCTCTGGCAATATAATAATTACCGTCCTTTATCTATTAACTTCCTCTGTCTCTACAATAAACAGTTGCCACTAACACATTCCCAGAACTTGCTGGATCATCCATGCCCTCCTCTGTTTCTTTCCCAACAGATATTTGAATAGCTCACATTTCCACTACAGGCAAATCCTTAACTCTGTCTTGACTGTGAGACTGAACCTCTTCTATTTGCTTTTTATTTTTTTCTAAACCCATTGAAGAAGTCTGCCTTCCATCTCTTTCTGGACTTCAGAAAAATCCTATGCAATTTGACTATGCAACCGAAAACCTCTCATGTGCCTTTCTTGTCTATACTTTTATATACCAGCATCCTAGTATAATCTGGCTATGTTATTTAACTGGTCAGCTTGCAATGAAATATCTCACAGTGTATTGAGAAAAAAGAGAAGAGGAAGAATTGTATGAAGCTGCAGAATAAAGTAAAAAAGAATACGAGATAAGAATATAGGGATAAATCATATCTTACATAGATATGTTTGTAGTATTTCAAAAGTGTGTAGATACATATAAAAATATTCTGAGGGCATCTCTTATTTGAAATATTGGAACATTAAATCTTTATTTAAAATATTAACTACCAAAAGGTTTTTTTAACATTTATTTTGAAAGACATTTCTCATGTGGAACATATTTAGCTCTGACAAAATACGTGAACAGGAAGTTGACTAACACCAATTATATTGCCTGCATTTCTTCCATTGTCTTTAATTGTGTTATTATGTATCAGGAATGACATAAGTAAATCAGTACCACAAGTTGCAGGAGACTGGGTCAATCTTTGATCCAAAAGAACACAATCAGCCCAGCATCCATTTGGAAGGAAAGCTAAAGCTTTCTCAGGTAGAAAAAAAAAAAAAAAAAGAGTATGAAAGAGCTGCCAAAACTGACAAAACCATCAGACAATCTCATTGTAAAGGAAAGTTTTCAGGTAGGGAAGGATCAACAAGGTTGCATAAGGATGCACCAGGAGCTTCAAATGCAAAAGGTATTGTAGAAAAAGTGAGAACTAGGATGAACAGCCAAAGCTATAAATATATAGTTTGAATTTGTAAAACCCGAGAAGCTTAGAGACAGAATGAGGCACAACTAGTATACTCCTTCATGGGAAGAACTGGAGAAGGAGAACAAAAAAAAAGCTGCCCCTTCTTCATCCTTCCTGAAGGCACATGTAGTCTGTCACTCTCCTGGAGTATAGTTTCAGTTTTGTCTGTTGAAAGAAAAAGCTTAGAACTTGTCTTTCCCATTTCCAGGGGAAGCAATGTATCCTTGAGTACTCTGCAAAGGCAGGAGCCACCAACACCTACAGCTGTGTCAAAGTCCAGCTTTTCAGGCTACCTCTTGGTGCCAAAAGTCTCTCTGCAGAAGTCTGAGCAGCGGCACAGCTCTAATAGCACATCACTCTACAACATGAGCTTCTGTGCACGTATCAGCATCCATCTGTGGGCACTCAGGAAATCTTCAGGTCACATGGAATTAGATCTGGAGGGTTAGAAAATGCTAGAAATTCAGAGGTGGAGTTGTTATTGTCTTGGATCCACAGATCAAGGTGCAGGATGTGCAGAGCTTAGTCGTGCTGCAAGTTCAGGGAGTCCAAGTTCACATTTAAAGAAAAAGATGGCATTTCAGTCTATAGTTTCAGTTAGCCGAGCACAAGTCAGAATGGAGACCTCCACCTTGACATGTGGATGAGACAATATCTTTCAAAGTCAAATAAAGTCTCTCCTCTTGGTATACACAGAGATGTTCTGTACGTGCAGTGTGGAAGGATGCAAGTTAAGATGCAAAGTGATTAGCAGCTTCTAAAAAAAGCCTCTCAAGAGCCCAATGAACTTCAGCATTAGCTTACACCTTTCCTAGAAAAAGTGTAGGTTTGTTCCCAGGCAAGGAAGGGAAAGTACCTCTTTATGGGAACCAAGGAGCTATTTTCCAGTTTAAGCAGTCATCAGCTGGCAGATGTTTGTGGAAAAGCTTTCCTCCCCAACTGAAGCCAGGAAAGCAGTACAGAGATACTGAGTGAGAACATATGGCATGATTTCATATTTTATCTCCTCATAGCCAAATTGCAAGAGACAGCTAGTCCAAAAACAGGAAGGAGAGATGTGAAAAATGTCAGGGTGGAGACCAAGACTGGAGGCAGTCAGAAGTGGACCATGGCAGGGAGTCATAAACAGTAGTGGAGGGGTCAGGATCAGTGGAAGTAGTCACGCAAGAGGTAAACAGTAGAAATAACACCATAATCCCTAATTTTGAATGGCGATATTTTTCTTTGTCCACCCACAATAAATGTGTTATACACTGCAGTACTATTTCACTTATTGATATCCTCCAATCCTTTGACTCCAGCTGGGCCTGGCTTGGCTAACAGTCCAGCCACCACTGGGATTTTTAATAAACAAAATGCTGTTTTAGGAAAACAAGCATACACAAAAAATGCTTGAAGGATGTAAAAAAGATTGCAAAATCAAGCCTTCTGAAATTAGGCAATATAAGACATGAGGATTCAGACACATTAAAACATTCTTTAAGTACATGACACATTATATTCTTTTCACCACCTTGCAGAGCACAGGATGGACCAAGCCATGGACGTGAATCAGGCCTGCATCACACAGGAGGTTGTTCGTGGTAGGATTCCTTTCTTATGCACTGCAAAAGTTGGAAGCTAATAAGGGATGAAGCAAGCATTGGAGAAAAAGAAAGAGAGGACTGATTATTTATTTTAGGGATGTGAATGTTGCCTTTGAGAATCAGATTTCATCCTTAGCTCTGCCACAAAGCTCCTGTGGAATGACAAACAAGCCCCTTAAGCCAAATATGCATGGGTGATTATTAATGTTGTGTTCATCCTTTGACACCCAGCTAGATCATTAAATTATTTCTTGCAAATGATGTGGAAAAGTGTGGTGAGTTGACCCTGGCTGCATGCCGGGTGCCCACCAAAGCTGCTCTGTCACTCCAGCTCCTCAGGTGAGCAGAGGAGGGAAAATATAGTGAAAGATTCGTATGTCAAGATAAGGGCAGGCAGAGATCACTCTCTGCTGTAGTATGTAATCAGAGACATTCTGTTGTCAAAGAAAACCTCAAAACACACAGAGAAGTTTTCATAAGTTTCATCTAGGTGAAAATTAGAAGAACTGTTAGACACCCTTCCTTCCATCCTGCAGTTGTGTGTATTTGATATGAGGTATAGGAAGTGGTTTCCAAACCCCATAGAAAAAACATAGCTTTGAAAAACAGTTTTTGAGACCTTGCCTTTAAACTCTGGAGAACCACAAGGTCCAGGTGGTGGGTTCAGGAGACGTGGCCATTTGTGATGTACTGAAATGCTTTCTGGGGTCTGTGGAACCGCAGCAAATAAGTTCAGTACATTTTTTTTTTGAAAGAATGTATTAATATATTGAGTAATAAGTTGCAAAAATCTAAAATGCTTTGGAGGGAAGCATATGTCCCTCAGGCTAATGGCATGCCAACCTAAACTACCCAAGCCCTGGTGTTGGGTTTACTCTAATTCTGCTATGTCAGTGAATGTAAGTGTAAGCAAAGTCAATGACTTCTGAATGCAAGGAGGTCAAAAGGTGATCAAAGAAATTACAGGTGGGAAAAAAAAAAAACAAAACAAACCTGTGCTAACTTTAAAATTTCCTCTATTTTCAACCAAAAACATGCACACATTAACTATTTGTCCTAAAAGGACAAGATCAGACCAAAGTAAAAAAAGCTGCAACTTCTATATGGATTCTACACGAGTCACTTCTTAACAACCTACTGTGTTTCATTAGGAGTCTGGTATTTATTTCATGACCTAAATTTAGCTCTCCCACACGAACCTGGAGTCATCACTCTTAGAGTGTTTAAATGCCATGAGAAATGCAGAAGTTTGAAAATACAATACTATCAACATCTGCATTAAAAAAAAAAAGCTCACATTTTATTCTAGTTCACAAATACTTCATGGTCTCTGATGTCATGCATTAAAGATTTACTCAGCTCCCCTGGAAAGGTTATATGACCACAAACATCCATGAGTTAGTGACATATTTTTCTTGGTGTTGACAAAATTAATTATGTGCCAAATTTCATGTTAGGTATATAGCAAGGAGTCAAAGGCTCCAAATTCATTAGCCAATCTGAACTGCCTCAACCCTGAGGAAAATATCCTTATATTAGGAAGTGAGGTCAAAGTAACTGCATCCAAACACCCACACAGGGAGATGAACAGCCAGGCCTGGGGCACTCCACTGGTTTGACATCACCTGGGGCTTCAGCTGACCAGAGAAAATAGCCTGAAATAAAAGAGGGCTGTGGTACAGAGATAGAGATGTGCCATTGGCGTAACAGGGCTCTCCCATGTCTCACAAGAGTTAGTATAAGAGATGGGGGTCTGGAGGGCAGATAACGTGTCCTGGCCACCGTGAGGAGTGGGATGTAGGGGAATAGGGAGTGAAGGAGTTGTGCTTCTCTCAAAATAAAAGTCTATTTGTTTCAGGCTACAGTGACATAATGCCTTCAGTGACATAAAGTGTTAAGAATAACAAGACTAAAGTCTCGTGATCCACTTTTAAAAAATCATTGTAAAAGTAGGATTTAATTAGCTTTCTTAATCAATGAGGAATAGAATCAACGTTAATATTAAATATTACAAGCACTAAATCTAAACTGTGAAGTTGGTGACTGATGTGTACACAATCTCAGACTGCCTCTGCATAGCCAGTGTGTCCCAGACTGGGTAGACAGTTGATCAAAAACTTGAGTTACTGATTGAAAGATGGGTGAGGGTATTGCATTATGGTTAAAAAACGTTCTGCTTTTATAATTAAAAGGTTTTTTTTAAAAAAAGCCCAACAAACACATCATCCAGGCACAAGCACTAATCCTGAAATGTGATCCCATAAGCTGTAAAGTATTTCTGTCAAGCCTCTAGCAGCTGTGCTTCGGCAGCTGGTTTCTATGTCCCAAAGCACTCTTCCAGAGCTGGGAGCTGGATGCCACTTCCATTTATTATTACTGCACTCTTTGCTCCTTGTCTCTAGTGACCTAACATTCCCAACAAAGACTTCATTCTTGCTGCTTGTTTGCCGTCTGGGAGATCCTTCTGGCTTTAGCCAAGAAGCTTCTGGGACCTTTCCTGGGGCAACATTGCTCCATCATGGTTCCCAGTGCACAGCCAAGAGTGAATGTTACAGGACCAGCCATTAAACTATAAAATAAACAAGCAGAAAGCAGCATTCAAGAGAGTGAAAAGAGACAGAGAAGTGTTTAAAGGCCTCCTCTCCTCTGCATAACTCAGGCACTTGGTCATATGAAGAGCTAAATCATTTCTTACAACAATTTTATTTAGAGACTGGATCACTCCTTCCTGTAGGAAAACCAACCCTCATTAAGGGTTACCTTCCAGGGAAAACTGGCATCTTTCAGCAGAGATTAAAGCAGATTAGGACTTTGGACATGTCTATAAAGACATATCCAGCAATTGTGTTCAGTGTTTAATTCTTCTGATCTTCCAGCCCTTGTAAGCTTGAAAGGGCTGTAAATATGGGCACTGGAGATTTAACTGAGGAAATAATAATAACACAATAGTTAAACTCTTAGATGGCATTTTTTATCTTCAGCTGTCCAGACCATTTTCAATGGAAATAAAGAGCACAAAGCCAGAGGAAGTAATGGAGTCTTGCAAGAAGACCCCCTGCTGTCACACAGATCAAATCCCTTTCAGAGTTGTGCCCAGCTCCAGGTTAAAAGTTGTTTTGTTTCCTCCTGCTGAGAAGCTCTTTCAGGACCCCACTACTGGAATGATTAGCAGCCAGCTTCACTTTTCATCCCAGTCTCCTTCATTAGCAGAAAAAATTACATTCTCTTGCTTTTTTAATCTCCCACTGGATGTGTTTACAGGCAGTTGGTCATATGGACTCTCTTTGTCTTTCCAGGCAGAAGATCACAGAATCACACAGAACCAAAGAATGTCAGGGGTTGGAAGGGACCTTGAAAGGTCATCTAGTCCACCCCACTGCCAGAGCAGGATCACCTACAGTAGGTCACACAGGAACACGTCCAGGCAGGTTTTGAATGTCTCCAGAGAAGGAGACTCCACAACCTCCCTGGGCAGCCTGTTCCAGTGTTCTGTCACCCTCACAGTGAAAAAGATAAGTTCATATTACCTCTTCTCACAAGTTCTCTATTCTCTAAGTGTCCTTGCAGCACTTCACAGCTCTCCTCATGGGAAGCCAGCCTCTTCCATTCCTCCTTACATTCTCCCATGCAGTCCATGTTGCTCAAATGGCACCACATTGGTGTGGTAATTCAAAAAAAAATTTATACAGTCTTTCCTAGCAAGGAGCAACCAGTCATACAGCTCTGCTGCTCTTCATTGGAGATATGAATCACTGATCTTTACTGTGCTTTCTTCTGCATTTTACTGGCATAGATTCAGCAAGTAAACTAAAAAAAACCTGATGAGATCAGCTACAGTCAAAGGCAAGGCATCTGTTTCTCCCCTGAAGCTGATAGTTTTCTCTACTCACAACAAGGAGGCCCTGGTCTCTAGCATCCACAGGCCAGCCAGGTTACGATGACAAGAGCTGAAAATCATAGAGTCAATGAGGTTGGAAAAGATCTCTAAGGTAATCAAGTCCGACCGTCAACTCAGTGCTACCATGACCACTAAACCATGTTCCAAAGTGCCCCATCTCCAACCATGGCTTGCCCACTGTCTCCTCCAGAGCATTTTCAAATCGACCGAGGACCAGCCATGGTAAGTCCCAGTCAAAAGGAAAAAAAGTCGCAGCAACATATTGAGGTTATGGGTAACAATACCCTTTAATTACTTAGTTCAGCTGTGTCCCCAGCTTGAAAGCCACACATGACTTGAGTCTTGGTTTTTTGCAAGTAAACAAACATAGTATCACTTACTTCCAGTCATAGTCTGGCCTCCCTAGCACTTATGATGAAGCATATTAGGGAGCCAAAGCAAGCAAACAGGATGATTCATTTATCCCACAGCTTAGCAGATGGATGAATCCTTTGTAACCAAGACAAAATAGGACCTCAAAGGCTTTCAGCGAATAGCACTGTTCAAGCCTCATAAAACATAAACACTGGTAATGTCTCATTGTCCACAAAGAAATCAATACTTGTATTTCTATGAAATTTAAATCCATAAAAGTGAAGTTTCTGTAGCACTACTCAACACATGACAAACCAGTGAGAGACCAGCTCTCACTTTTAGTCAGGACAGAGAGACCAACGTTTTCAACATGTTACAGAGGAGTTTGTTTTTTACACCTGAAGCTGGCATCAGATTGTCAGAAAATTTAGATTGGTACAAAAATCTGAAATTGCTAGGAGGGACATACATCTGTAAAAGCCACTTTGCGGTTAAAAATTCAGTAATGGATGAATTTTGCAAGTTCTAACAAGTGAGCTTGCATCTATGCAAATATTTAAAAGTTTTCCCATTATTATTAGGTGCCTGACTCTCCCTTGAGGAACTTCAGGAAGATGATATGTCCTTCTTGAAAATGGACTGGTGCTATATTTCATCCGCTTTATTAAACTCCTTACATCGTGTATACCAGCTAATGTAAAAAACTGATGTTGAGTATCATTTCCAGTGCAACCAACACACTTAAGCAGACTAATGAGTTATATATATGTATTGTAGTGGTTTTCTTATCAACAGCCTGTGTTTGTTAGCTGGCAGCAGGCTAGTTCTACGACATGGCGTTTATACATGACAGTATTTTTCCAGTTTGCTGCTGCTGCTGCCCAGCAGTGCCTGCAAGGACCTGGCTGGCACTGGCTGCACTGGGGGCTGAGCTGGCTGTGGAAGGGCTGGTAGCCCCTGCTGCCCCATATGTGCCCCAGAACCCCCAACTCATGTGAAATCACATGATGGATAGATTCCACAATACATACATTTATGCTGGCCTCCCAGCCCCTTACAGTACTTTCACTTAGTGTGAGCCTGTGTCCTTACTCTGCACAGGAGCCTGAGAAAGCCCAGCAGCCTCAACTACATGAGAGGGTGTCTCTGAGCTTAGATCTTTTTCTTTTTATAACCTCTCCAATAACCTGAAATTCAGTGGTCCACAACCAGTCATTACTGTAATCCAGGATGCATTTGTCTCACTTTGACTTAAACTGGAGAAAAAAGACAGGCACCCCTTGACGGCAATTTGTCCCACTTATTTTAGGCACCGGAGACAACTCTTTCTCCACTAAGAGGAGAGGAAACATCAACAACTAACTTGGACTAGCTCTATTCCTTTCGGCTGGTCAAACGCTGATGAGGTACACCCCACCCTAAGCTATCTTTAGCAGCTTTAAGGTTATGAGTGGACAGGGAGTTCTCAGCTCCAAAACATGCAACCTGTTCCTTAGTTTTGCTCTCCTGGGCCTCTTGTTTTGCAGACTTGAGTCAGAATAACATTAAACACTTTCATGAGCTATTCTCGTACTTAAAACATTATTCCTGGCAATGGTATTTCACATTTCTTGTCCTCCTGCATGCATATCTTCCCTCCCCAGCTACTAGAATTAAAAAAAAAAAATTCAAACCTTCTGTCCTGGTTTGAGCACAAGGATGATAAATCTATCCAATTTTAAGGCTAGGTTGGCCACTAAACTTTGACAAACACTTTTTGTGATCCCACCATCACCTTCCCAGAGTTGGATAACAGGGGAGCCGGGAAGGGAGACTTGGAGGTTGAAGAAAAAAAACACTAAAACTTGAAACAATTTAATGAAAAAGAAAAACAATATTAACAATAACGATGAAGATGTTAAACATATACAGATATTATACAAGTATACAAATATATTCAAAGATACAAGAGAATATGTTAATGCAGAACCCGTGTCCTCCATATGACAACTAGGTGCCGAGTAGAAAAATCCCAGACTGGACTTGGCAGCAGATAGAAGTGCCCAAGCCTAAATTCCCAATGATAATCCATGAAAAAAAAAAAATAATAACAACCCGGGAAAGGAGCTGTGCCACTCCCACCCCAGCAGGTAGGGGGAAAGACAACCTATCTCAGTGAACAGTGCTCCTCTGCTATGTGGAAAGGAGACAGAAACACCACCAGTACCAGGAGAGATGCCAAACAGCCACTGGCAATCCTCCCAGTACAGTAGGCACAAAACACCTCAGGATTCTTCTTAGGAGCCCTTGTATACTGAGAACCATGAGAAGGAATAACGTGATTGGTCCATTTGGGTCACCTTCACCTGACCCATCCTCTCCTCCCCACAGGCACAGCTGCCCCTTCTCCCCCATTCTGACTGCCACCCGTGACAAGGCAGCCCCAGGGAACTTTTATCCTGGCGCTCTCAAACCAGGACACCTTACCTTGCTCTGCCAAGATTAGCTCTCTGTCCAGATCCAATTATTATCCTATTTGCTCCCACATTTATTTAAGGGGGTTTTTTTTGGGAACTAGCAGATCTAATAGTTTGGTACTTTCCAAATCACATGTTTGTGGGGGGTTTTGGGTGCTATTATGGCTAAACATTGGTTATGCCACCTATTTAGACAGATAGCTGATATCAAGATCACACATGCTGAGTAAAACAAGAAAAGAGTTGTTAACTGAATTCATGTTTCCTGAAAACATCCACGGGCCCTGATGGGATGCACTTGCAGGTGCTGAGGGATCTGGTGGAAGTCATTGCTAGGCCACTCACCATCATCTTTTGTGAGTCGTGGGGCGCAGGAATGGTGTCTGAGTATTGGAGGAAATCAAAGGGCACTCCAGTCTTCAAAAAGAGCAAGGAGGACCTGGGTAACTACAGACCAGTCAGCCTCACCTCCGTCCCTGGAAAGGTGGTGGAACAACTTGTCCTCAGTGCTGTCTCTGATACCCTTTTATGAAGAAATAACCAGGTGGATGTATGTTGGTCGTGCAGTGGACGTGTTTTATCTGGATTTCAGTAAAGCATTTGACACCGTTTCCCACAGCATCCTTGTAGCTAAACTGAGGAAGTGTGGTCTGGGTGGTCGGGTACTGAGGTGAGTTGTGAGCTGGTTGAATGAAAGAAGTCAGAGGTTGTGGTCAATGAGACAGAGTCTGGTTGGAGGCCTGTATCTAGTTGAGTCCCTCATGGGTCAGTACTGAGACCAGTGCTGTTCAATGACCTGGATGAGGGAACAGAGAAACTGGGAGGAGTGGCTGACACACCAGAAGGCTGTGCTGCCATTCAGAGAGACCTGGACTGGCTGAAGGGCTGGGCAGGGAGAAATCTTATGAAATTCAACAAGGACAAGTGTAGAATCTTGCATCTGGGAAAGAACAACCCCAAGTACCAGTATAGGTTGGGGACTGGCCTGTTGAAGAGCAGCGCAGGCGAAAGGCAACTGGAGGTCCTGGTGGACAGCAGGATGACCATGAACCAGCAATGTGCCCTTGTGGCCAAGAAGGCCAACGGCATCCCAGGGTGTAGTAGAAGTGGAGTAGCTAGTAGGTCAAAAGAGATTCTCCTCCCCCTCTACTCTGCCCTGTGGTGAGGCCACATCTGGAATATTGTGTCCAGTTCTGGGCCCCTCAGTTCAAGAAGGACAGGGAACTGCTGGAGAGAGTCCAGCACAGACCCATAAAGATGATGAAGGGAGTGGAACATCTCCCTTATGAGGAAAGGCTGAAGGAGCTGGGTCTCTTTAGCTTGGAGAAGAGGAGGCTGATGGGTTATCTCATTAATATTAATAAATATGCAAAGGGTGAATGTGAGGAGGAGGGAGCCAGGCTCTTCTCAGTCATGTCCAATGATAGGACAAGGTGCAACGGGTGCAAGTTGGAGCATAGGAGGTTCCACAAAAACATTAGAGAAAACTTTTTCACTGTAAGGGTGACAGAGCACTGGCACAGGCTGCCCAGGGAGGTTGTGGAGTCTCCTTCTCTGGAGACATTCAAAACCCACCTGGACACGTTCCTGTGTGATCTGCTCTAGGTGATCCTGCTCTGATGGGGGGGCTGGACTAGATGACCTTTCAAGGTCCCTTCCAACCCCTAACATTCTGTGATTCTATGATTCTGTGTGTTTCTGTGATTCTGTGTAAAGAACTACTTCTGCAGGAACAACCTTTGTCCTGAATGCTAACTTACACCAGGACCATGGGACACCAGTCTCTTCCCCTCTGTAAGTGTGCCTTTGAAGCTGTTGCAGATAGATGATGTCTCTGGTATATGCTATAAATCCACAGTCTCAGAAACAAGATGGCACTGTCTTCTTTACATCATTAAATTTTTTGAAGAGAAATATTGTGGTGCAGAGCCCTGTGAAATGGTGTTTTCTAACATTATATTCTCAGAACCAATTATAAACCAGTACAAGTAAGTCCTCAGTCTCGATTTGCCTTGAGATTCAGGAGCTCATTCAGCACCCCGACAGAGTGCGGGGGTCACTGCACCCCCAGGGAACAAGCACCTTTGCTGCAGAGCTCTGGAAAAATCACATCTCTCTGGGAAAGAGCTGCCACCTCCAAAGAGCCATCTCAGGTCTTCTTTCCCACCCAAGTCACATGACATCACTTTGTTCTGGTTTCTTTTTTTTTTTCAATTTTTTCACGTGACATTTACAAAAACAATATAGACAGTGTAACCCTTGTTTATAACAATACAAATCAATGAAAAACATTTATATTATGTAGGTCACTTGTTCAAGTCTACCTGTAAAACATTTACACTATGTATTTCACTTCAACAAGCCTACCTATGATGAAAGCCTTCAGAATATTACTACATCAGTAGTCAGAGATGTATTACTTAGTAAAGGATAAATTTTGTTTCTTTACATTTCCCTGGTTTTCAAGATCCCACTGAATATGTAACATCGGTTTTCTGTATGCCTAGTTTTTATCTCACATTCACATTTGTTTTTCCTTCTTTAGTGTGGAGGACCATCTGAGGTATTCAACTTTCTTACGGCATCGATACTCCATATACCAAAAGCCCTACTTCTTTTCCACTACTTTGTGAAATCCAACCCTACACCTACAGCCAGATGTGTTATCACAGTACTCATAGAGGATACGGATGGGTAGGAAGAACAAATTGCGTTATGAAAGATTATACTTACTGGCAAATCTAATTTGTTCTCTAGCTACAGACTAGCAATTGCTTGATAAAAATGAGCATTCCTGATGTACTTAAACCATTTTTCATGTTCCTTCCAGCAATGGTCAGTTCATCTATAATTTTCATCCTTCAGAGAACAGATATCCAAGTGGCTTGACTGTTTTCCACACTTGCAGCCACCTGTTTCCTATCTGCCCATAAGATACATATATGTTTCATCAGCAGTTTTAACATCCTGCACTTTGAAACATCAAATCCTGCGGTCTTCTTTGTTTGCCACTGACTCAGATTGTGTCAGAAATCTAATCTCTGTGTCTGTATCTTCACAGCAAATATTTAGAATATTTAAAGGGAGACTTTGGCTTAAATCTCATAAATTAGTCTTGCTAATAGATTCAAGGGTTTCTTTATTTGGCTAAATTCAGAGCCAGCTATAAGTGGTAGTGGAAAGGAGTTACATTATGGCCTCTCCCAGATGGATGAAAGTTATTCATTTCCCTAATTTGTGGGACAACAAGAAATTTTAGTGTTCTTACTTTGCAATTTGTTTCTTTGGAGCCAAAGTTTTTCCGGATTATTTTTTTTCCTACAGAATTTGAAAAACTCTGGGCCGATATAACTGAATAAAACCCCTTAACTTCGGTGTCTGAGAGGTGTCCATTATGGGTCTGTAACAATTCAGACCTTAAGGCTGGATCTCTTCCCCTCCCATACAGATGAAGATAATGCACATTGCACATGATGGAACTACTTCAGGTGTAAGTGTTACCTCTTGGAAGAGAAAATAATCAAGTCGTCGATCATTCTGATCCTCAAAGTACAACATGGTCACTGGTCATTTATTGCTTCTCTCTGATTTACGTCATGACTAGAATCCAATTAGATTAACCCAACTGGCAGCATTCTACATCATGAGTAACCAATCTGTCTGCTTCAATTTACAGGACACGAGGTTCCTGAAGCTGCACCAGCTTTAGAATGATGCAGGCTCATTGTTTATGGGAATCTATGCCAGACTTTTGTACTCATATCAGAGAAGAGAATCAGGCCAGACATGAAAGAGTTAGATGCACAGAAGGGCAAGACTGTACACTATTACTGGTAATCTGTCAAATCACTTCCAGGAATAAAAGTTTGTATTAGTCAAACGACACTGAAATCACTAAAACATCCTTTGAAATCCTTTTCTTGGCACAGATAACAACATATTACAACTGCCAATGAATCTCTAGTTATGAGACACTGGTAGATAAAACAGAACTGAATTCTCCAGTGTACAATTATCTGTTATGCTGATGTAGTTATCTCTGGGGGAGGGCTATTCTGAGGCAGTTCATTTAAGCAAAAAGTAATCCAAATGGTGAAAAAATGTGGAAAAGTTTGCAGATATATGGTTGCCATGACAACTGTATTTGGCTCTGGAAAAGGGAAAAAATGGCTCTTTTTAGACTGAAGTAAAATAAAATTAGTTTGGATGTGGACGAAAACTGCATTTTCACTCTGGTGTAGTAGCAAGTTTTCTTAGCTTCTGGTTTTACATTTCAGGGTTTTTCTTTTCCTTTATTTATTTTTTTTTTAAAGCAACACGATTGAAATTATAAATGGTGAGAGCACCTTCTTTTCCCCACCGTTCCCATATCCAGGGCACATTCCGAGTATTCTGCATTCCAAATTTCTATAGATTGCACCCTAGCTACAAAATAATAGAGGCAGGTTTCCTGCATCTAGGCAGCACAAAAATGCAAACTTGTATTTATAACTTCATCAGATCACAGAAGTTTTGGTGAAGAGGAAAATAGCTGATACATATATATCCATCTGCTGGGAAAGCAGTGTGCTCGGTCTGAAACGTCTCTCTGTGTCCCATGTGAAAGACAGTCAGGATGATTTTTTTTGTTCTGTTGGTCGTTGGAGACTAAAGCAGATTTTAAGCCTTTGCTATTGTGTAGCCTTTATCAACTCTCTGCTTCCAGCACTTGTGTATCCATGTGCCTCCCCCAATCAGGCAGGCCAATGCGACGGGAATCATTGCAATGTACCAGGACAAGCCAACAGCTGGAAAAGTAAAGAAATGGAATATTTAAAAACCAAACCAAAACAAAACAACTCCCAGGAGCATAGTCCTCTAAGTCCAAGGAGGAAGAGGAGAAATCTCAATAAAAAGGATGTCTGCAAGTTAACCTTCCAGCAGGGTTGATCACCTTTGAGAGGAAGACGCCTATTGATTGAGTGATCTCGGAAATGGGTTGATGAAGATGGGAGGAAGAATTGGAAAACAATAGAGGGTGAGAATTTAAAGTTCAGTCCTTTTGCACACACATGACTCTTTCCAACCCCTGCTCAGAGTGGCTATGTGCTTTCTAAGCTAATTTGGTGGAAGCTGAGGCACTCAATAACAGTCAGTCCACCCTCAAGCTACGTGAATGATTTTCTCATGCAGAATGGCCTATAAATTACTAATGATCAAGCCACGACTCTGAGCTTTTTCCTAAAATATGGCTAAAATATGACAGACCAGTGTCCGTCCAGACCATCTTGGATTATTCCAGTCTACGTCGGTTCATGGATTGCCTCCTCTGTAGTAATGCCTGTGTAGCTCATGGAAGACAAAGGCAGCACATCACCTAGCAAAGTGAGTACAAACGCCTCATCATAGGATGCTGGAGTGAGTCATGAGTTAGAACTTGTAATAAAGACTGTAAATGTTTATGTGCCTTTCTAAGACAGTGTGAGCAAGCTTTGGTAATTCATCACTGTCATGCAAAGAAACAATTAACGTTGCTTCACATTGTTTTTACAGCTGGTTCTTCTCCAATGGTTTGTCACACAGCAACATTAACTGCACTGATCTTAGGGCTTCTCTTCCCATCACTGGGAGCCAAATGACAACACCCATCTTAATTTACACTTCTTATTTTGGTGGCAGTCTGTGCATGAGGAGAAGGAACAATCCGATCTTTATTCTGCTATCGTGTTTTCCTTCTTTTTTCCCCCTACTTGTTGAGGAACTAGAAGAGATCTTGCCCTGATGCACCCACTGGGAATTTGTCAGTAGTCTCACTGAAGCCATAATTTCACAAAGTGCATCTACATTGGAGCCGTGTCCAGTGAACAGAAGTACCAGCACAGACCCCTATCCCTGCAGAAAATGTCCATGAATGACCCACAGAAGGTGTGTTTTGTGAACAAGCTATTTCAAAGGCTAAAGGTGGAAGGGGCAACCATTTTTTCCCCAGGCAATAATTCAACTCAGTACTAGCTCTGACAGTATAAAGGGCTTGGATGATAAATTAGCATTAGCATAATGCAAACGATTATCCCAAACGAGCAGTCAAACTAGTTACCTTCCTGCTTGACCCTTGTCGGCAGTACTTGGTAGCCATATCCATTCTGAGCGAGACACGTAAAATCTGTGTAAAAATCTACTTCTTCAACAGAATTAAAAATCAGTGGCACTTCAATGAAGTTTTCACCATTTTCTACAATTTCTCTGGAGGAAAAGGAAAAATTTAATGTTAAAACTGTTTATAAGCTGGCTTTTCTCTATTTGATGTGTTCATTCTAACAGCACTTAGCAAGAAAATGCATTGGATATTGCTCATTTCTGAACTAGCCCCTCAGCATTAGAGGACTTCCGTGTCTTCCAGCCCTGTTGTGCCAACTATTTGTCTCAGAAGTCAGTACACATTCTGCAACTGCTGGATCTTCCAGGCAAAAAAAAAAATTAAAAAAAAATCTGAATTAATCTTGGAAAAATAAAGAAAAAGGAGGGAAGACAGGCAAGCAGAATTCTATATATCTTTGGGCTTTCTACACAATGTTGTGGAAGGATCTAATTCCTTCTCTTTGACCACCTATTAATTTCTGAAATTAATTCTTACTATCAGTTGAAAAAGGGCATATGGAGAATGTAGCTCTGCAAATGCTCACTCAGCAAACTGAATCACCATTCCTGGCTGTCACACGTCCAAACCCAAGAGCTTAACACAAGAAACTGTCTTGGAAGTTTCCAGCTTCCGTCAACCTTGTTGTTTCATCAGTCCAACTATTTAAAAGTGGTTTTCCAGCTGCAGTCAAACATTGTCTCTTTGTATCTTTTAGTCTCTGCTGGAGACATCCAGCTGCTCTTTAACAATCTGGTTGTGTCTGCTATGGACTGTGGCAATGGAGTTCCCTGCACACTCCTCCTGGGACTGAACCACAGGAAGACAGCAACATGGTGGTGGGTGCTTTGCCAGAGATTTCTGCAGGGAATTTGTTTTCCTGGTGGCATTTGACCTGTTTCGCCTTGCTGCCATTCCAAGGGATTCCAGCAGAACTGGGGCGACTCACACAACATGGGCTTCACATGAGCTCTAGATGGTGTTAGCACCTGTCCTTGTGCAACTGTATAATAATATATAACATAGAATCACAGAATATTTAGGGATGGAAGGGACTTTTAAAGGTCATGTAGTCCAACCCCCCTGCAGTGAGCAGGGACATCTTTAACTAGATCAGGTTGCTCAGAACCCCATCCAACCTGTCCTTGAATGTCTCCAGGGATGGAGCCTTCACCACCTCTCTGGGCAACCTGTTCCAGCGTTTCACCAACCTCATAGCAAATAATTTCTTCCTTATATATAGTCTAAATCTACCCTTTTTTAATTTAAAACCATTACCCCTAGTCCTATCAGCAATAACAGTAATAATGGTAGTGACAGTAATAAGGAAAATAGTTTTTAAAGTCTAGGTAATGAAGTATGTGTGCTGCTCTGTTCTAAAGCCTGCAGAGACCTCCTGATCAGAGGCTTAATGCACTGTCACTTATCCATGTAAACAACATTAAAAATAAATTATCTCAGTTGTGCTGTGAGGAGCATGAAAACACATAAGGGATTGAGCATAGAGCTGAGTTACCATGCTCTGGCTGCAGCTGTGCATAAACTAGACATGGCCAGGTGTTTATCTGGCACTGATGGCCACAAATGGCCAAAACCAGCTCACATCCATAACTGTTGAACACTCTTGTCTCTCAAAACAAGGATACCACATCCTCAAACTCTGTTGGGAACGGTCTCTGCCTCATGCTAAGTCCTAGTCAATAGCCAGGAACTCTTTGGGAAGGTGCTGGCTGGTGGGTGACCCATTTATTTGTTAAGAGCAAAGGTTCTTAATCCCAGAGCCCAGGAACCTTCTCCTCTCTATCCACCAGTGCAAGGAGAGCCACCGTGACACAGGTGCGGGTCATAATTTTTGTGGATGCTCTCAGCTTCACCAAATGAGAGATAAAACACACTGATTTGGACCTCAATGAAGCAATTTTAGGAGGTAGGTTTACCTTCTATTTGCAAAGCACTGGAAGCACAACTGAACATATTGAATTAGCACGGGTCAGGTGACATGTACATGTCAGGAGATCTTTTCTCCTTTCCTAGTGGGAAAACTTTGAAACATGCCGCTATGATGGAGCTGAGAGAAGGCTTTGCAAGACTGGGAGAGACAATGGATCAGGGCAGGAGGATGTGGGACATTCTGCTTCTCCCTCCCACCAGCATCACCCCCAGCTCTTCCCTGGCACCAGTTCTAGCTCTCACTGGGTGCCTCTGTGAGTCAGTTTAACTCACTAATGTCGAAAAGAACAAGCCCAAGGGGAAAAACAGACCAAACCAAAACAAATCACTGGGCAGTTTTCTGTTGCCTTAGTGTGTTCAGAGAACCTCATGAATGTCAGGGAGAGGATGTTGCTGTTTTGCTGGCACAGGGCAAGGAGAGAGGTAAGAGAAGGACTGGGAAGGATCAAGTCCCACTGCTTGTTTTTCTCTCAGCTCTCACCTTCATTTCAGATCTTTCTCATTTCATTACTTGGCACTGAGCTTCACTGAGAGCCCCCATAACATCTCAGGTTAAAACAAGCACAAAGAAACAATTTCAGCCAGACTTACTGCCGTTCTCCCTCTGTAACCCTGCTTTGCTTGTAAACCATGTCAAGAGTGGTGTCGTTTGCCAGCCATTCCACATCAGTATGGACATGGCTGCTCTGTCCAACAAACACTTTGCATGAGAGAATCATCTTGGAGCCTGTTGGTAGAAGAAAAGATTAAAAAGTTATTTGGATACCTACGGAGGACTACTCTTTCCCTTGGTGAAAAACACCATCTCCAGTGGGAGATCAAGTTCCCACACGCCAAGCAGCACTACATTTGAAACTGAAGTTAAGCCCCACATTGCTTTTGATCCCCTTTGGCACCAAGACCCTTCAGTTTGGCAGTTCTTCCTGCTGCTAACCAAATTATTTTTCCATTGCAGCAGTTAGCAACCCTTGCACCAGATGCATTCCTCAGGAGACATAGCTCTATTCCTGTGGCCTTGCTCCTTCTGACGGACTGCAGCCCAAAGAGGTTAATGCAAGGAGCAAAGGCATTAATCTGCAGTGTAGTTTCACTCAGAGATGCTGTGGGCAAGGGCATTCAGCTCAAGGTGGGACCTCCAGAGGTGAAAAGATCATGCAAAAAATCAGAAATTTTGTTGTGGTTATTGTTGCTCAGAGCTAAGGATAAAGAGCCTTCAGTCTGGTGCCTATCTATAATATGGGGAAAACACAGAGCCCAATAACGCACACAATTTTATATCTATATATGAAATAAAAGGGATATAAAACCCTTCATAGAGCTAGACTGGACAAAAAAAATGACTTAGTAGTCCTACACTGGTGGAAAGAAAGTGTCAGAGAAAACGAAGACATCATAGGACACTGCTGTGGGTATAGTACCCAAGTTAAAAAGCTTAGTGTAAAATATATTTGGCATTTTCAGGGAAGAGGAAACGCAACAGAAATTTCTTGTCATAATATAATCTTCCAAAAAAAAAGTGAGATCCTTTCTAACTGTCTAATTCAAGCAGTAAAAAACAGCAGACAAAAAAATGTCTCCTCCCAAAAGAGCTAGATGATTTATTCAAAGCTACCAGATAACCTTAACCAGTCTGAGGGAATATTAAAAATTAATAATTCTTAGTGAAGAGAGTAGTTGATCTAAGGGTACAAACATGCTTTTCTTGCTTTGTTAGTGGCTAAAAGCTACAGCATTTCTATAGCTTCTCCTACATGGAAGACAGCATCTAGTTGTACACAATAAGACAAAAAAATGACTCCAGCACTGACCCTGAGCTAATACAATCAAGATCAAAAGAACTACAATTTATGCCAACAAATTACACTGTAAGAGGACCTGCTATAATTTTTGCTTGATGAGATATTTCCACAAAAAATGTTGGGCCTTACCAAGAGCAGCTGATGTCATCTTTTGCGTTGGGTACACAATTATTGGTGTAATTCTCTTTTCTTTTTCTGGAGAGTGAAAGAGAACATAGTCAGTGCTAGCATGACTTAAAATTTGGGCATTGCCTCAGAACTGTAGATAGAAATAGTCCACTTTGCTTAACATTTAGATTAGGCATTAGATTTAGATTAGTAGGAAGTTCTTTACTATGAGGGTGGTGAAACACTGGAACAGGTTACCCAGAGAGGTGGTCGAGGCTCCATCCCCGGAGGCATTCAAGGTCAGGTTGGACGTGGCTCTGAGCAACCTGATCTAGTTAAAGATGTCCCTGCTCACTGCAGGGGGGTTGGACTAGATGAGCTTTGAAGGTCCCTTCCAACCCAACGCATTCTATGATTCTATGATTCTGTGATTGATTCCATCATCTTCCATCTCCCAGGAAAGCATCTGATTATTAAACTCACTGGCAAAGAGAGACGATTCGAATTTCAAGCCCAGATATATGTGTCTGTGAAGACAGATAGGACCAAGCCTACACCTTGACCCTGAGAGCTACACCATGAGGAGCTTATGGCAGGCAGACCAGCATCTTTTGGAAGCAGCAGCAGCATTAGGCACTAAGCACACGGTCCCTTTTACGAGCCGTGAGTGCCGACATCCTTGCGTGCCTGTCTCGTACTTGCAGAAGTGGAACGCCCACAACCTTAAGCAGAGAACGGATGCCTGTGTGATCTAGGACCGCACCTCCACGGCTGCCCCGCCGCCCTCCCACCGCGGGGCGGGCGGATCCGCGGGGGCGGGGCGAGGGGCGGAGCGGCGCGTTTCCCGGCTCCCGCTCGCCCCCCGCCGGCCTCCCGGCGTTGCAGCGTCCACCGCCGCTCCCGGCGCCACCTCCCTGCCGGCGCGGGGGGAGACGGTTTCACTCGTTTGCGAAACAGCGGGTTTCCCCTCCTCCCATTCTGAGCCAGTATTAAATGGTTTATTTCCCTAAACGCTCTGAAGTCGTTTGCAGTGACATCCACCCCTCCCACCGAGACATAAATCATTCAGTTTAACGAGCACAGGCGTTTGCAAACATCGAGTTCTGCCTCCTGCAAGCCGGCTGCGAAGGAGGGGGTCCCAGCCCCACAGGGGCGCTGTGGGAAACTCAGCAGTGCCAAAGCGAGCACCCCTGGCATCCCCCTTCCCTTGGCAGCGCTGAGGCGCTGAATGTGAGTTTCACCTTTTGAGTTTCATTAACAAAGAAGAGTTGTTTCTTAAGTTCTGTAACGCTTTGAGGGGTCTGTACTTACCAACTGTGTCCAGCTGAATTGTTCTGGTGATTTCATACATCACACCTTCAAAAGGAAATGGCATCTTGCAGGTGTAATAGCCGGCGTCTGTTGGTAGTACAGAAGTCATGATCAGAGAGGTCGAACCTTTCAGATTTATGAATTTTTCATTGTTGTCTTCCAAAGGCAGAGCATCCTGGAGAAAGGACAGCAACTGGTGTTACAGCTCAGATAAATGTGGCTACACTCCGTGCAACTTCCAGACAAAATTACTTATCCTTGTCTCCGTTATTAAAAGTTCACCTGTCTCTGGGAAATCTGAGCAGTTCCAGCCTTCCACCAAAGAGCAAGTTCTCCAAATGTGTGTATGTCTTTAAAATGCCTGGGGGCACTATATGAAGTGTGAAGAATCACTCTTTTAATACAGGTCTATAATGTGTGTGTATAACTTTTCAATAAAGTGCACATTTTAAGATGAAAAAGATCTATTAGGCTCTTTAATCAGTCCTCTTAAGAATAACCACCTAAGACATCCTTCTAAGACAAAACCTTTTTAGTAACCACAAAGATTTTCACAACATTGTCACTTTCGACATATGGCCTCATAAGAGTAATAGTCTAAAGCATTCTTCAAAGACAAATACTAGTAATCACACGGGTCTTCACAAACTGTTAGTTATCCTACATGGTCTTATAATTTGTGATAAATCCCTGCTTCTGATCACTAAGGTTCTGTTCATACATGGGTTGGAGCCTTGTCAGTGGCAAAGATGTTCTTTGTCCATGAAGGCAGTCGTTAGCAAGAACCATATTATGGGAGGTAGCCTCAATAAGTAGCCTCAAGAATCGAGTGGGTTATAGCCTGCTTTGGAAGGGAAACCTCAGCAAGCAGAGATGTCTTGCTGATGTGGTACGAGTGCACGATATAGGCACTGCTGTATGAAGCTGGGCTAGGTATCACATCCTATGGTAAGAAGGGTAGCTGCATGAGGCAGAGCAGACAGTCATAGGGGGAGTGTAAATAAAAGCTAAACCAAGGTATTATGAAAACAAGAAGCAGCCCATTCTGTCTAGTGTGAGATTGTACAGCTGAGGATGATCAAGTGAGGGACATTGGACTTTGCGGGTAAAACCAGACTTGCCTGCTTGAAAAATCGCAGACTGGCAAGTTAGGCAAGACAACACAATAAGATTTGTGTGATGAATTTGGTACCTCCAAATACTGTGTTCCAGCCAATTAACAAAAGCTACCCCATCTGAATAGCCCATACACAGGAGAAGCATCACCGAGAGGTCCTTCTTTATGGGATTGATTAGAGGAGCCATAAAAAGAAACACAGAGGCAAAAAGAAGTGGCAAGCCCTGGAGTCAGGATAGGTAATTTAGCCTTAAAAATAGTTGTGTTGCCTCTGGAAGCATATAACATGTGAAGCAAATAACGTGTGAAGCACTTCACCTTGTGCTGAGTCCACCTCAGGGAACCTTTCTTAAAATGTATACACCTGCTCCAGAATTCCTGGTGTATTGTCCTTGTGCTCATGACTTTAACAGCAGGGCATTCACAAGAAACAGAAAGTGGAGATCTATGTGCCTTTACAAACAGGTTGAGATTAGGCTTTGCACAAAGAGGAGGTGAAAGTGCTACCTTGTACCACTTGAGCTCCAGGCTTGTCCTGTTTGGTGTAAAATCCCACAGGTCAGGGCAAACAATCTTTCCAGAGGTGAAAGTGAAGAGGACTTGGGGATAGGCAATCTCCCGAGCAGCTGTTTTCTCCACGACTGTGAGGTGGATGGAGACCTCGGCGCAGTAGGAGGAGTTTCTGCAGGCAAAGCGGGAGAGGTGAGCACTCACCAGTGATGAGGGAAACCTAAGTGATACTTTCATTTTCTTCCTGGTTCCATCTCCCTCCGTAGCAGTTTCTAAGTGGACAAAACTGAGATCATACCAGGAGGGATGCTAGAAAAATCAGTGGTACTGTTCTTTTGGCACAATCTGAACATGTTGCTGACACACGCCTGCCTTGGAGCCTCAGTTTTTTCTTTTTTTGTACACCAAATCTGATCTACACCCTTGGGCTCTAGCATGATTTTAATTTTACAAGGAGGGGGACCATGTTCACCTGAACAGTAGCAGGTGTGTCATGAACCTTCCTGGAAAGAGGTATTGACTGTGAAAACTCTAATGTTTGGGAACTAACAATAAACTAAAAAGCTTAATGCATGTATTAAAATACATCTGAAATTACTATTTCACAACCAGTAGGCAATTCTGCCTGTGTTATTTTGCACAGAAAAGAAGACATTCCTGCTTTGAACGTTTTGCAATATTTACCTTTTCTTTCTGGGCCCAAATGACAATTTCTTCCAGTCCCAAGGAGAATCAAATGAGGGGAAATAGGTGCTTAAACTATATCATTTCCAGCCTCTGAAATCCTGCCTTACAGCCACCTTCACCCAGAGCAGTGTCTGACTTCTGTGAGGGCCAGCAAAGCCAGGGAGTTCAGGCTGCAACCTCCTGGAGAGCAGATGAGGGCTGAAAGAGATGGACTCGTGCTGTTGCTGGGGCACTGTGACTGGCTGTCACCTACAGGTCAGATGCCTAAATCCAAAACACTTGCTCAGCAGAAGCAGAGATCTGTGATAGTAAGCTTCTACCCTCATTTTACAGAGTGTGAAAAAAAAAATTGGAAAAGAAGTACAATTTGTTTGTACTTTACTAATCATAGAATCATAGAATCATAGAATGAGTTGGGTTGGGAGGGACCTTAAAGATCCTCTAGTTCCAGCCCCCTGCCATGGGCAAGGACACCTCCCACCAGACCAGGTTGCTACAAGCCCCATCCAGCCCGGTCTTGAACACTTCCAGGGAGGGGGCATCCACAATATCTCTGTGCAACTTGTTTCAGTGTCTCATCACCCTCATGATGAAGAATTTCTTTCTTGCATCTAATATAATTCTATCATCTTTCAGGTTAAAGCCTTTAACCCTTGTCCTACCAATATCAATCCTGTAATAATGTTAGCAATAAAGCTATGTACTCAGCCCTTCTGTATCTTTTTCAAACAGGTTTGAAAAAGTGAGCAACGTTGGCACAGCATCATAGATTGAGTAACTGAGGCAGAATAGTTCAAAAAGGTGATTAAAACACACACTTGAAGGCCTCACACAACTCTGTGCTTTAGGACAATATTTGCAACCTCTTGTTTTTCTGACCTCACTATCAAAGCCTCTTCTGCCTCACTGCTTCAATCATTGTGAAAAGGATAACCTAAGATGCTGAACATGATTTATTAACTTGAGTTCTACTTGTCCCTCTTTTCTACTGCTGACACACATCACTCATGGCGTGTGCCTTGCCAGCAAGGAAACTGCTCTACACAGGCAGCTCAAGGGATGTAGAGGTATGTTTTCCACTATAGACCCCAGCACCAGTTGCCAGAGGTGTGCTGGGAGGCTCGATGAAGGAGCTGTCAGGGTACAAGGACCTGGGACATCTTTTGGAGTTCAGATGGTGACACACATTTTTGCTTTCCTCTGTCCATCCCTCTTTTGAAACTGTACAGCAGGCTGTCAGATACTCAGAAAAAGAAGACAAAGTCTCAACCCAGTCAAAAGTCTGGTCTCAGCCTAATAAATACACATTGGGTCTCATGACAGATCTTCCAGCAAAACCAAGGCAACTGAAGTCTGGTTTAAAAAGTGAAGCAGAAGAAAAGTAAACACGAGGAATAAGGAAGAAAGGAGAAGGAAGCCACTCCAGAGCCTTGGTATATGTCTCGTAAGGCAATCTGAGGTGTAAACAGGACTATGTGCTCCTCTGGGTTTGTAACAGGAGGGTTCAGTTCTGCAGTATCTCCTGCCTGCAGCATGTACCTGCTCACCACAGACCTGACTGGCTCATAAATAAGCCAAACTCTCACGCTATTTCCTTGTGAGATCATAGCCAGCATGGCAATACTGTGTCACAATTTATCCAGATTTCAATACGTGCACCTATAGGAGACACACAATGAATTTCGAAGTTCTGATTTTCCACATTTTTGACTCCAATAAAGTTGTAGATGTTGTCTTCTGTAGACATGCTCTGAACGCAACTGGAGTTTAGAATCAAGCTGATGTATTTTAGACACAGTTGTCTCATTAGTGCACTGGATTTTCTTTCAGGTACCCACCTTCTTGTACAGATATATACTCCTGAGTCTTCTAGCATTGCTGGTAAAAACCAGAGTGCATCTCCTTTTGCCCAGATTCTTGGATCTTCATCTCTTCCTGATATCATTGATTTTGTACCATTTTTGTACCATGTGATATTAGGGGTCAAGGCAGAAAAATCCAAATGTTTGTATCTGGGGGAAGGACATTTCAGAACCACAGGTTCTCCATGCAGTTCATAGTAGTGTTTGAAAAACACGGTGTGATCTGAGCAGTTTTCTACGTAAAAAGGAGATATTTTTTACATTACTGTCAGCCAGACACATTGAAAAGAAGGGAGAGAGAGACAGAAGGGAAAAAAAAAAAAAAAGCCCTTACCTGTGCTTTGGATTTGTTGGAGTCTGAAAGCAGAAGTGCCCACTGTGCATGTCACCAGGATAAAGAAGAGCCCACACATTTTTTCCCCAGGGGAAATCAGAAGGAGAATATTGAGGAAAAACGTCTTGAAATCTACAGGGAACTTTATCACAAGATAGAATATACAATGAAAATACTTAATGTTAACTTAAGAGTTAACTGCTCTCTCCCTGACTCTCCCCTCACTCTGAACCTGGTGAGCTTTGGTTCACTCTTAGTGAGCAGAGAGGCTTCTTCACCCCTAAGCTATAGGGGCTGACTTGTGGGACAAGAGCATCTGGCTTGGCACAAACACATCACTTCTGTCCCTTGCGTTTCACTCCAGAAATGCAAACAACACACCACAAGATGCTGCTGTCCCCACAGCTTTTCAGTGCAACAGCTACGGGCAGAAAAACCTCACTCCGCTTATTTTGCAATAAGCTGTGACTGAGATCTGGATGAGTGGCTTCAAGTTGGCTGTGGTGTAGTAGCACACGCACTTTAGCTGTCTTAAATAGTCACCTCAAGTGCCTCCCAATATTGTACGGACCTCATTAAAACCTGTGGCACTTTATCTTCCCCACTGTGGCTACCAAAACAGGCCAGCCAGCATAGATCAGGCTGCAGGTAAACTTCTTACTCTAACCAGAGCCAAGCTTTCAAAGTCTCCAACAAGTGTTCCTTTCACACCAAAAAGTTCTGACTCCCATGGCGTGGACACCCATCTTGCTGTCAATGCACAAGTGAGTTTTCAGCGTGGACATTATTACTATCTGTGCTAAACAAAAAAAAATAAGGAAAACCCTGAACAACTTGTCCTGAAAATCAAATATGATGACACTAAGGGAAAAAAAAATCTGCTGTCTGTCATTCATTAATTGTCATCTGTCCTGGCCTGGCACGGGCAAGGCAGCTTCTGTGTACATCACTGAAGGCTTTCTGGTTTGCCACAAGGTTTCAGCTGTTGTTACTCTCTTGATTGATTATGTGTTAGCTCAGTGTGCCACAAGCAAAAATACATAAAACATGTTATATATAGGCACCAGTTTATGTAAGATATTTATATGTAATGTAGTACACATATGTACATGATATGTCCATTTTATATACAGAAATGCAAACTGCATGCATTTGACATTAGCCTAACACTGTTATTGTTCCATGGGATGAATATTAAATGATGGGACAACTACTCCAAATTGTATTCAAAGGCAAAAACATAATTTTACCAATATGACACACTCATATTTTGAGGTACTCACCTTCAGGCATCTTCTGTGTATCCCATCATGCTTGTATTTATAGTGCAGTTTAATCCAAATTTCTCCATGTTCTAGTAGCTATGTTTATCTGAAATCTTACATTTGACTGTAATAAACTATTTCCAGCTTTTTGTCATCTCTACAACTCCACAAAGCCAACCTCTTGCTCAATAATACTGTTTCATAACCACAGGGTCATCTTCCCAACCACTAGATCTGCAAGAGTTTCCAGGACACCGGTATGGACCCGTAGCCCCTCTCAGCTACACCTGGACTAGATGTTAGTGGCTTTGTCTGCAGCGTTAATGAGTCCCATGGTTCACACGTAATGCCCTGTAATAGGGAAGTTTCTCTCTTGTTAGATCCTTTGCCTGATAAAAATACTTGGTTATTTTGTTCAGAGCTTTCCAGTGCCTTTGGTTGATTGTCTAGCAATCTCCATAAACCCTACACAATCTGAGGGTTGAGGGGAGGTTTTCCATTCCCAAATTTCCACCAGATTCACTTACCTGTGCTTCTGCAGTTTTTCAGTCGTTAGCTTCTCTTGAAAAGGTATAAGACTGAAATTGCTAATGAGGACCTTATATAGGATTTAGCTCAACGCACAGCGGAAATTTGTGTCATTGCCCAATCAGATTTGTGTCAGAACCAAATGACATTTTAGATCCACCTTTCTTTCCTTCCGTAGTATGAAGCTGAGAGAAATGGAGACACAGAGAGGGAGAAAATATGTGTTTGGATTTCCCAAAAAAAAGAGGAAATGACTGCTAAATATATGACTAAATTTCCTTCTTCTGACGAACTGTAGTTTGCATACACTTATGTCTTCACGTGATTATTTCACGCTCTACCTCAAATAAAACATTCTCACGGGTAGCAAAAGGTGTCCTGTGATATAGTCAGCAGCAAAATAATTACAATCTTTACATAATGTGGCTTAGCAAGCCCTTCATGGCCAACATAAATCTTTTGTGATCTCCTCCCAGATCACTTGTGAATCACAACAGCTCACATAAAGGTTCTCTTCACAATGGAGTAAAAAGAATTAACAGATACAAGCAGATTATGGTATCCAGGCTCATGAGCAGAAGGGATAAGGAATGGGTTATGAATTGGGACAATGTTGGTCTCCACCTGTTTAAAAGTGGGCAGTCTGGTGGAGGACCTCAGTCTGGAACTGGGCCACATGCCGATTTTTCCTGTGCCTTGTCCCATCACGTGATGCCTCCAGCAGGCATTCCTGCATTTCTTACAGCCTCTTGATCCCTCAGGGAGCAGCTTTCATGCTCTGCCTCATTGCCAGCCCAGGAATGCAAGGTGTGGTGTCCAGCTGACCCGCCAGAGCTGGGGTAAGCACAAAGGACCCTGCTAGCAGACCTCCGTCTCCTCTCCCTAGACTTCATAAATGCCAGTAGAGAGGTCCTGGTCTGGAGCACAGGAGTCCTAGCCTAAGGCTTAGGCTTTGTGGTGCTCTCACTAACCAAATAATGACAGAGTGATAAAAATAATATCACTGTTTATCACAGTAAGCATGTAAGAACCACTTTTTATTTAACCCTAACATAATTAATGAACTAGTATCAGCCTGAAGACCTCAAAACATTTAAGAGATTAAACATTATCAGGTTTTGAGACCAGTCTGCCATCTACTATGAAATAAGAAATGTACAGCTGATGACATCTATTATTATGTCACAATCTTTGGGTGTGTGTCGTATTGCTTAGGTTGCACGTATTCTTTTGTGCAGGTAATATCCACCACATTGTAGAAACTTCAGTAGACAGAGAGAAAGAAAAAAAAATCAGGAAGTCCCATATTTCAATCTGTAATGCTCTTTACTATTTCTATATCCTGATCAACAGTCATTGCAAGGGTTTCTATAATTATAAACCCCGCACATGGCTGCTTGGTTTTCCTTAAGCAGTCCTGCTATCCATGAGCCCAAAAGGCTGATAATAGAACTAAAATTAGTTACTGCCCTGTGGTTCTCTATCTTCTCAGTGAAAAGAAAGAAGTAATGGCAATTGATTATGAAGTCCCACATTTGGGCTGTGAAACAACTGGTCTTGCTCTCTGGAGCCTCTGCACTTCATTCTGAGAATCTGACCTCATGAATTGTAAAATTATTTCAGTCCTTCCTTTTCCAGTTCACTGCACGGCAACCAGAAAGAAGGGCTGTTGGATTGGATGGCCTATGTTATATTAAGTCTAAGTTATAGAAAGTCACTCACACCAGATGAGTGACTTGCACAATAGAGGTGGGAGTCTCTAACAGTAACCTTGGTCACAAGAGCCAGGTAATTCCCAGCAAACAACCCAGATGTTTAGCAGACTCAAAAAGAGCAAAACTGCAGGCAGTGAGGTTTGATGTCTTTGAAAAGATCGTACCTACGAACTGCTGCAAACACATTCATTGCATTCACTGAGCAAGGTCATCTGACAGCAAGCTGTTCAACGAGCAGCAGAATTCTCATCACTTGCGCTTTTTTGAGTTTTGTGACCCCTGCCCTCAACACACACACCCTCCATTCCACTGCAGCTGCTTCAGCCTTCCCCTCATGGCCTCTCCCCACCACATTCCAGCCCTTTCCATGCTCCCAGTTCATGTCCCACCTCATCATGCTCCCACCTCATCTATGACTAGTTTGTCTAGGCGAGGCGTAGCCCATCCTTGGGCAACTTTATCAATGCTAACTGGTCAACTTATGGCTCCTCAGCATGTGCAAGGACCGGGCTCTGCCTGACTTTTCCTTTTTTGAGGCAATGCATTGGGTTTCCCATCTGTACACACCAGCAGTGACCAATTTTTCTCACACTACTACAACTCCAGACTCTTTGAAAATGCAGCCCCTTGGAAAATACAGCTGAAGCAGGCTAAAGGGTTCAAAGTGAGTTTATAGTGCAATACCATATGCCAACCTGCCTTAGAAAACTGGATTAAAACCAAACGACTACAGAGTAGCAGTGCAGTTCCCAAACAGCATAATGTCCTCAGTTACACCTAACAAGGATCAACACTTTTAATCATCTTTCTGCAGAAAACCTTTGTCCTGGTTGCCTTTTTACTCAGAAAATATTCTGATCACATGCATCAGTACCAGGATTTTAAGCTAAAATAGTGTATCTGCTTTAAAATAACTCAAGAAGAAAGGAAACACAGAACAAGTATTTCTTTAGGTGCTGTCTGCTGAGAAGGCCGTGTCACTTTGCGGTCAGTCATTACTGAGTATTTATAAACACAAATATTCAAGTGTAGCAGAGAGATAGAGAGAGAGGAAAAAAAAAAACTCTTTTAGGGAAGCTGGTGTCATTCTGTGGTTTCACTGTGCTGACGATTCGTTTATACAGCTCAAGATACTGGAGCATTACTGCAAAATTCCTAACATGAAGATCAGGCTAATCCCCGTGTGTCTCACCCATTGCTCATCTTACCAGATCACTATTTCTTGCACCAGGGCTACATGCAGCTGCCTTGTCACATATGGGTAGATTTTGCTCTCTTTGGACATCCCAAAAAAATAATGAAAATCTCAAGTAGTATTTTAGCATTCTGGCAGTTCATTGAAACAGAGGCTTTCAAAAGGCCTCCACAAGCAAGGTATGTCTGTTCATTATCTGTAAAGCATGGAAAGGGAAATGGAAATTCAGATATCATGGAGCAGTTTGTTGGATGTGTGTGATGGGTTTTGATGGGGGGGGTCTACAGGGGTGGTTCCTGTAAGAACCTTTTAGAAGCTCCCTCAGCTCTAAGTCAGATTCGCCTCTGACCAAGGCTGAGCTAATCAGCAACAATGGAAACACCTCTGTGATAACATATTTAAGAGTGGAAAAAAACTGCTGGACACATTCCTGGAGAGAAGTGGGATGCGAGAGGAACACCTATGTGGACACCAGGGTCAGTGAAGAAAGAGAGGAGAGGTGAGCAGAGATCCCACTACAGTCCGTGGCGAGATGGCAGGCTGACCCACTGCAGCCCATGGAGAATAACAGTGGAGCTGATTCCTGTGGAGAACCCCATGCTGGAGCAGGTGACTGTGCCCAAAGAGGTCCATGACTCCAAGAGAAGTCCACACTGGAACAGTCGATCGCTGGGAGGACTGCACCTCATGGAAAAGACCCACATTGGAGCAGTTCGTGAGGACCTGCAGCCCCATGGGATGGACTCACATTGGAGAAGTTCGTGGAGGATGATCTCCCATGGGAGGGACCCTATGCTGGAGCAAGAGAAGAATGTGAGGAGTCCTCTCCCTGAGGAGGAAGGAGCAGCAGAGACAACGTGTGATGGACTGACTGCAACCTCCACTCCATGTCCCCCTGGGGGGGAAGGAGATAGAGAAATTGGGAGCAGAACTCAGCTTGGGAACAAGGGAGGAGTGGAGGGAACTTTTTTTTAAATTTGGCTATATTTCTCATTATCTAAATCTGATTTGATTGGTAAAATGGTGATGGGCTTGTTGTCTAAATGAAGTTGATGTTGTTTTTTCCTAAAGTCCACTCTGTTCTTCACTTGTGGCTATAGCTTGAGAGTGAACCCGCACTGTCCTTAGTCTCAACTTTCAAGCCATTTGTTATATTTTCTCCTCCTCATCCCACCATAGGGAGGGTGGGGTAGGAGTGACTGAGCAGCTGCACGATGCTTAAACCATGACAGATGGGGATAAGACCATTTCTACAAGGGACATTTTCGGTGCCAGATTTCTCTAGTGGCTCCTAAGTTCTGCTGGGAGGAACTCAACCAAGTGGCTCTATCGCTGATCAGGTTTGGCATTCAGGAACTGCACTCACATGGTCTTTGCTATTTATTCTATTATTCAGTTTGGCCGAGCCAGCTTCATGCAATTAAAAACAGGAGAAAATTTATCTGGTTCACATAAGAATAAGGTGTTGAGGCATTAAGAAATACTGAATGTTGAAAGCTGACTGGCAAGCAGATGCAAAGTTAACCACAACTATTGCACCAACACATGTTCTTGAGCTTATTGATATGGGAAAATCTGGTTTTAATAATTTATAATGTCCTTGTGCACAGTTCCCAGATGGGCTCTTGGGGAGTACAGAAACAGAGATGGAAGAAAAGAAGCTATCCAACTCTGAGAATCACCAAATAGATAATATAGAAAGACCAAATCGAGGAATTAGCCCAACGCACAACAGATGCCAAGAATAAAGGAATTCACAGGCTTATCCAGAGAAATAAGTGCTGTCATTCACCAGTTGTGTATAACTGACTGGGAAAAACAGGAGAAGATGGGCCAGGAGACATACCCTTTGTCATGAGGGAGCGTTCATTTGGCCAGAGCAGCAACAGCTTGGTTACAGATTGACTCCCTGCTATGGGCTCCTGGGATCTCCACAGGCCCTTTCACTGCAAAAGAAGCCAGGCAGCCTGTGAAGAATAATTACACTGTCAAGAGCTGGAAGAGACGTGGAGGAGGAGATGTTGTAGAAGTCAGCAGCCTGCAAGGGACAAAGTAATGGCTAGAAAGGACCAGAGTCAGCAACAATGAGGGCAGAAATATTTTAAGCAAAAAATAGTTGTCTCACCTACCTTCACCACAGATGGAGTTTGGGTTGGCGAAGGGGACTGTCACTGCATCTATTGTTCTCATTGCTGTACACATCACACCCATGTTTGCAAAACTTGCCTGGGACACTGGAAGGTCTTCATCCTGCCCACTAGTGCTGCATACAGAGTGCCAAGAGCAGACTGAATTGTCTGTGTGCAAACACACAGCCGTAGATTGCTGAAATAAAGAAATGGTTTCTTAAAAATGAGGTTTGCTGGCTTTTTATTTTTTAAGGGGGAAAACCATCCTTGGGCACAGTCTATATGACATATGATGCAACGTGGACATGCAGTGAAGGATTGTTGCAAAGCTGAATTTGCTGGAAGTTGGGCTGTCTCTGTACACAACTGGAGAAAGCAGTCTAAATTGCTAAGTAGTGACAGTCTCACCATCACTACATTTACATGCCTTTCTAAAATTAGAATTGAAGTGAAAAATGTATCTCTTACTGTCCTTCCTTCTCCCATGGATAAAATTATGTACAGGTATGCTGAGTTTTGTTCACCGCGTGTCGAAGAGTGGCTTCACTAGCACAGAACATCAGATGCTCATAATTACATGCTGCAAGTGAAAGCAGTAGGATCACTGCTAAGTGCAAGCACAGATTCCTGTGTACTTTGCAGAGCTGCAGATGATGTCTGACAAGGCTAGGTTGACTACAGCTTGCAGCTCAGCTTGAGCACTTCCCCGAGCTACCAGCCACCTCCGCTGCTCGGTTGGAGTAAGCCCACAGCATATGTTGTCTGTCCCACGCCCCAGTGCAGGGTTTTAGGCAAAGTTGCAGCACCAACATGGTCACTCACGATGTCAGGGCTGACCAGTGAGGCTGATAGAGGCAGCGATGCCAAGAAGAACATGGAGCAGACATTTCCCACAGCTCTGGCATCTTCTCAGACCGCAGGCAGTGAGTCAGTAGGGGCACTAGAGATATGTTCAAAAAAAAGCAAACCTGAGGTTGCTGAGTAGGTATTTTTTTCTCCCCCTCCGCTTCCAAAATCGCAGTGCTTGCTTGCACTCATGACTGGTCTTTTTATATATGAAGCAACATAATGTGCTCTGTGGTTTTGAATGTGAAAAGCATAGAGGGATTTATAAACACAGCAGTGATTACAAAAAGCCCACGGTAACAGTAGACAGAGAGGAACTGTGTCCAGTTGAGAAGCACAAAGTCACACAGAGCTACATGAGCCAGAACAACAGGGACAACATAAGATTTCTAAATCAGTTACGGTGCTTGTTTTAAGCAGCCAACCCAGCAAATGGGGACTTTCAGAACCAATGAGAAAAACAGATGACAAAGACTTTTGTTCATGATTGCCTTTTTGTTAGCTGGACTTAAATTTAACTGGTAAGAAGTAACTTCATAGCTATGAAAATTGACAAATATATACCCTGTAATTAGGGAAAAATTGAGCTGGGATGGATCATACATTACTGTAGGTGTGCTGGGAGGATAATATTAACCATTCATTTTTTATTACATGTTCCTGAATTAAATCTTTGTCTCGCCAAGGAGATGAAGTCATTTGTTTAATGCAGGCAGTAAATCTCCTTGTTTATCTTAGTTTTACTTTCCTTCTGACACACAAGTGTATTTCAAGCACTTGCTTTAAGAAGCGGGAGTATTAAATACACTTAGTGGATATGGTTACCCAAAGTATTTCTTTCCTACTCTATTACCATTATCAGAGAAAGTCAGGGGTGAAGAGGGGGCTGGGATGGAGGACGTAGTACAAAACATATGAAAGTGCATACGGTACAGAAACAAAACCACTGAAGTTTCAGTTGCACTTGGCATTCTTCTTTAGTACTTGCTCTGTGTTTAGTGTCACGCTGGTCAGCAATTCTGACTGGCATCAAGGGTTGCTTAAGAAAAAAATAAGACAAGATAGACTGGTTCTGGATCAGTGAGATTAGGGAAGAAGGGGCTACAGATATATGAAAAATAAATAGATGCAACATATACTGCTTCTCAATGGCGGAAAAAGTCAGTGTTCAAAAACATGAATTAGGAGAAATCAAGTTGGTTCAGAAGAAAAAGAGTCGATCTCAACATCACCGTTGTCCTCCTAAGGAAGAAAGGCAAACGCAACCTGAAGTGACGCTGCAAGACCAAGTTTGCTGGCAATAAATGTGAGGCAGGCTTCGTCTTTCTTTTTGTCTCCTGTTTATCTCTTCACTTGTTGCGCACACGCTGTGAAGCACTGAAGAAAGTAAGATCTTGTACCATTCATTCAGGTTAATGAACACATTTAATAAGTTACCACCAGCTGAGCTTGGAGGGTTTTGTTGTATTCGTGATGGCTGGCCATGCAATAGGAGTGCAGATACACGTGGAGCAGCAAAACCGATCTTTGGGGGATTTCAGCCTTCACACGCTCTGAGTTAAGTCCTTCTCCAGCACATAATGTTCTGTACCCACTGAAAAGGGAAATCATTGCTTCAGCAATGGTTTTTAAATACTTTGGGATGGTTTTACACATGATGGGAAGTCAATGCAATATGTAATGTTATTTAAGTCACTGCTATCACTTCTATTTTGAAAAGAAAAAGAAGGGATTTTAACAACAGCATTGTTCTGCTCTATAAATCTCACAAGCTGGAAGACTGTTCATTCGGTTTGGAAGTAGGGAGAACCCAACATGAAAGTTTACCGTTTACAGGAAAATTTGGGTAACTTTAATAAAAAATTGCAAGAAAGTGGTGGGGTTTCCCTCAAAACATCCCTGGGTTGAGAGCTTCCTTCCCAACAAATCTGATATCTCTGTTGGTCCTTCTGGCTTTATCTTCCAGCATTTGTTCCCTCACTGGGGACCTAGCAGAGCCTTGCACTTATTTTAAGGACAGCTCATCAAACCTCTTCTTCTCATAAGGACAGCTCATCAAGTCTCATCTTCTCATAAGTGCTGAGCCATTCCTCTTGTCTTCACGGAAAGTTGAAAGTTCTCAGGACCCTTACAAGTTACTATTTTGATTGATATACAAGGTCTTGTGAATAGGCTTCCCAGGGAGAGTGGTTTCGGCAGGGTGTATGAATAATTGATACAGCTCTTGGCTTGATACCATAGTTACGGGAACAAAAGAGAAAAAAAAGGGAACTAAAATTAACCACTTAATACCATAATGATATGGCAGCACTGCCTGGAACCTTTAACCATCGTTGGATCTCTTGAAGTTGCAGCTGGTCAGCTCTGCACAGCAAGGGCACGGCACACAGCAATAGGGTATCTTGCAGCTCCTCAGTGGTTCAGGGCTGCTGCGTGTTTCGCTGTGTGGTTATGAAACTGGTCTAAGATGAGAGGGTTGTAGTTGCATGTCCCAGGCAAAAGTCACGGGATCTCTTGCTGGATTTTAAAATATCTGAGAGAAATCATGGAAACAAGCAAGAAGGAACATGCTCATTGGCACTCCAGCGGTAATTTCTGGACTCATTAGAAACTCTCTCTCTTGATAGACAGATTGAGACAAAGAGAAAGAAAAAAGAGTTAGAGACATATACATATCCATACATGGAGAAATACAAAGGTTGCCATGTGCTGAGAAGCAAAAGCTTGTATTCCAATTGCAAAAGTCCCCAAAAGAAGGGTGGAAATGAAAGCCCTGTCTGTTTTTTCCTTGACTCGTGCAGGTGGAACAGCCACAGGCTGCTGGCTGTGCTCACCAGAGGACACCAGAGTAATCTGGTCAAAACTGTTCACTGTAAACTGGCAAATGTTTGCAGAAACACAAAACTGTTTTACAGCAAAACATCAGACAGAAAAAGTTTACTTATTAATAACACAGCTAAGAGCATTTTAGCAAAGTTTACATGTATAGTAAGAACAGAAGAACTATGTTGAAAAGTATTCAGTTTATACAGCTGTACAACACTAAAAAAATCAGTAGCAGCAGTGCTATGTCATTTTAGGTCAAACTCCATTAATGAGTTTGCTGGTGATACCATGTTTATTAAAGGCTGGCAGGGCCCCTGCAGTTAGAAATTCACAGGGCCATCATAACCAGGATGCCAGAGCTTGGTCAGACTGCTTGTATCTTCATCTTAGGATTAATTTTTTTCCTCACTTTCCAAAATCACTGCTATAATAAAGAGAATGATTTTTCTAGTATATCATCAAATCATTCCTATTTCTGAAGGCTTGGAGGAACAGAGGAAAGGTCTGAAAATTTTCTGGCACCACAGCCTGCCAAAGGGAGATATGTGGTGTTCTGTTAACAATGTAAGCAGCCACCAGGTTTAACATTCTACTTAAACGAATGTTTCAAAACCTTGTAAAGTTGTAATGGAGAAAAGTGGCTCTCAGAACTGTTCCTGGGGCTGCACTTTCTGAGAAGATGAAGAAACAGTACCTTAAGGACAGGATTCTGTTAATGTGCCAACTTTGACGTATTTGTATAAGGAGTTTTCATCAGAAGTTGGTGCAGAGGAGGAATAATGAACTAAAGAGGCTGTACTTTCAACAGGGTTTATGCCTGAGTCAGGATCTGTCATGGGTAAATTCAAGTTCCTTTGGGGTCAGCTGTTTCATGTCCAAGAAAAAAAATGCAGGGCTTGCAGACCCTGTAGTATTTTGTGCACATTATCAAGTTATTTTCAGAAACAGATCTTTCTAGACAGGCCAAGTTTACCTGTAGTAAAGTGGGTGTAAGTTCGTCTGCACCCTGAGCCGGGTTCTGCTGTGTCTCTCATGCCTGTTCTTGTCCATTTCTTAACCTGCTCTCCTCTCCAACCCTCACCTCTCTGCAGACCTCTGTCCTCCCGGCGCCCTTACCAGTCGTGCCCAGGCTGCTATAACCAGATCACATATTTAGATGGAGAATTTTATTATCCTTTGCTATTAAAATAAGCTTTATTTTGTACAGAGGTAAAGTTACCTACTGATATAGCCACAGTAAAAGGTAGGTTGTGAGCACAAGTAGGGTCAGGGCACAGAAGACAGACAGTACACAGAAGGGTACAAATGCAGGAGAGGCTGTTATTACCATAAGGAATTCAGCTGTATCATTCTCCACCTTTGCACTGCTGTGGAGAGGCCTCTTAGCCATGTACCTGGTTCGTTCATGAAGGCTGCCCACGTCACAGCTACCATGATATGAAGATATTTCTCAGCAATGTTCAGCCTCAACCATAAGACCCCCTCTTTAACCTATCTGTCCTGCAAATGTGTGCTTCATTGTGTGCATATGTACACCTATGTATCCACTGTAGTTTACTCAGAAAATACTTGAATTCTTTTACCTAGTAAAAGGCTTTGTAAGCCAAGAACAAAAGGCGGATTGGATCTTCAGAACATTAGGAGAAAAAGCAATGCATATATTTATGGGATAAAGCTTCTTAATAAACAAAGTAGTCCTCCAGCTCTTCTAAAGACACTATGAGCCTTCTTAGGCCATCCAACACTCAGGGATTGGGACTTGCAGCATCACAGAGAAATATTATCCATGATACCTGGGGAATCTGAAACTGTGAGAATGCCCGAGCAGTCACAGTAGCTCACATTGAAAGTCCACACAGCCTTGTATCTGGTCTTGACAGTAACCTGCAGCTGATGCTTAAAGAGATGTAAGAACATGGCACATGTTCCGTGACTTCTCCTCCTTGCATTTTCTAGTTACCAATAATTAAGGTCTTTCAGAGCCTCCCGAAAGGATCGATCCAAACATCACCTGGTTTCCAGGAATGTGGAATACCTCCAGCCTCCTGCTCCGACCTGTATCCTCCAACTGCCAAATCTTCTCTTTGCTATCAAGTATCTAACCTTGTGTAGGGGACACAGCTCTCGCTCCTCTGTCATTTTCTGCCCATGTGTGGGCATTTTCTCATTTTATACCCCACTTGAGGTAGGACAGCCAGAACCATATGTATGGGTAATATGAACTTTAGAAGTTCTGTAACAGTATTTTCTGTTGTGCCATTTGTTCTCTTCCTACCAGTGGAATCCAGCACCGTGCAGCCCCAGAAGTCCAGCCCTGTCTAGTCACAAACAACTTCCCGTTTGCCACTTAGTCTTAGTGCTGGGCAAAGGCACTGTATGGTGGCATTGCACATTCCTCTGTCATGCATCATCATCGTCTACTGAGTGGGTTAGCAAACAATAGACATCAAACTTGCAAAGAGCAAAGTCTGCATGCAGGAGTTCTCACGTTGGCAGGCCATTGCAGCAAGCTCCTTCCACAGCCTGAGGAAAGAGGCTTTTGATGCAATGGAGTTCGTTCTCTGCCATCCCATCCCTCTGACCCCCAGAACTGCACCCCTGTGCCTGATTTTGATTGACACATCTCTAGAGGCAGGACTAGCTGATGGTTTATATCTTTCTCATTACCTTCAGACTCAGTGACTCGCCAGTCCCCTGTTAATATGCCTGACCACAAAGACCACAAAATACATCAAGGTTTTCTCCGTGCAAGGAGGCAGAATTTTAAAAAAGCACCCATTTGCAGGAGTGGTGGGGTTGCAGGAATGACACTGGTGGTCTCAAGATATCCTGTGCTTTCTAGGCCACTGTGCAGAGCATGCACAGGTTTCCTGAAAACATCCAGGATGGTGCTGGAGCAACACTTGACGGGACAGCTGACCGGAATACACAGCACTTATTGGTAATCTGTGTTCATGTGGGACATAGTGAAATGAAACCTATGAAAACCTATTGCAGAACAAAATGTCCTGTACGGGCACTACTCACGCAACCATACGGAGCTCCAGCACAAACGTGGAGCTGAAAATGCAGATGTGCCCCCAGGGTTCATTACTGAAAAGTATTCAGCCCTTGCACTTGTTTCATGCTAAACCTCATGCTTTGCACTCTAGCTCATGAGGCTGTAGACCTTGGGTTTTCTAGGTGAGCAAGGTAGCCAGAGTTCACTGTACAAAAAGCATCCTATTACTACTAGGCAATAGGAAGACGTGCTTGTGAAATAAGACCCCGTGACTGTGTTTACTTAGGCAACATCTCCATGCAAGTGTTCATTGATCTGTTGTCCCCGGGGGCCGTCCCAGATTGCATGTCCCCTGCCCTGTTCCGGAAGAATTGCCACACATCAAGAGGCTTCAACTTGCTTCCTCTTTACAGATCTGATTTTAAGTTTGTTGCTCACTTGACAACAAAAACCTCATGCTGGCTGAACTGGTCCAGTTTTCCACTGGAGCAAGTCAGCAGTGCTGGGAAACAAGATGAGAGGAAAGAACCCAAGAACAATTAGAATTTGCTTCTGAAAATAATGTCCTAGAACATACCAAACCAAATCAACATTATAAGTACTTGTACCTTGAAGTTTATTGTGGCCTGTTGATTGTATATTTGAATTTTTTTCCTGCAGTCCCTAAGATATTGAAGTTTGGGAATCCTGACTCAAATTACTAATCGTGACATTCTGCAGGACATCTATTACAATTAACACTACCTGCATGTTTTTTCCACTAACAAATATGACAAGGAATTTGTTCCACTCTGGAGGATGCTTCTGAGGTACATTTTGTGGCCTTGGTCATCAATACTCTCCACACAACAGTACTGAGAGCCACAACACGGTGGATAATGTGAATGGTAGGCACATTCATATTGCCCTAAATATGACTCAGAGCTGTTGTTACCTAGGCCGAGTGGTGGCGTGACCTGTTCAACGTAACACGGCATCAAGGCAGAATGTTGTTTTTTCATAAAAATTATACTCTGAGATTACTATGTAACATTTCCTTCCAGCAGCTGGAGTTCAAGGAATGTACTGTTCTGTAATGATTCCTGCTGGTAAGGTTATGAATATCGAATCTTCCATCTCTTTGGGATTTTATTTTTTTTTAATAAGCTGTTCTCTCCACTTCATCAAGTTTGAATATGTAATACAAAATCAATGTCTTCTAGTGGGTGGTATTATACTTTTTTGGCCTGCTGCCAGTTTTGTTTTCCTAAATATTTAATCAGCATTTCAACAAAAAGAAGCCATGTATCATATTTCGCCTGGCTCCAAAAATAATGATTCCCTTTCCCATCTGTGAAACAGAAAAAAAAAATCCATCTTTATCATGTATACAGAGGTTTTTCAACAGCACTAGAGACTAAAACAACTTGAAATACTTTCCCATTTGAATATTAAAGAAAAACATACACTTTACACCAAATATAGCCTACTTATTTCAGAAAACAAAATATCTAGGTTTCATGAAGGTTTTTACAGATCTTTTTTATTCTATAAATTTAGCAGTGTCCAGTTAAAGTACGTCCTTCTTCCTCAGTTCATACAGGGTATCTTAGTATCTACCAAAAAAGACAGCTGGTACCCATCTGTCTGTGTAAAATGGCACTTACTGACTTAACTAGCTCTGTTTTTAGCTGCTTGTTCCCTCCTCTCCTTTCACATATCACACACTGTTCTCTTCAAGGAGGCCACACTTTCTTTAAATGTGTCTCAAATACATCCCTTTTTAAAAATAATTCCCACCACTGAAGAAACAAGTTTTAGCCCATCAGTTTAATTCAATCCCAACACACTAGCACCGGTCTGAAGTGGAAAATAAGTCCATTTATATATTCACATACTCATACAACCTTATGCAAATAGGTTAAATAAAGATGACTCAGAATGAGACATTTGGCCTAAACAAGCTCAAATCTGGGAGACGACAAAAGCTGAATCTGACTCTGTCTCAGCACTGAACCAGCCAAAGGGTGAAATCTCAGTCAACCATGGCCAAACGGGTTTGCCACTGTCCAACTTGTCGAACCCTTGTTGTGTGCTCTAAACAATTCAGACATCTCCTCTCAATGAGGAAAAGTCTAGGTCTCTAGGCAGGGTTTATCTAGGCAGCACTTTCATTTCCCTTCGATAATTTTTAAATATCATATGTGAGATTAATATACTTTTTTTCTTGCAATAAAAAAAGGGAAGCAAAACTATAAAAAGTAAAGCAATATAGAAAGTGCAATGTGTCTGTATGGAAAGCTAGTGACATTTACACTTGTGCTATTTTAAGATTAACATGTGAAGTTATACACTTGCATTTTTATAGTACTTGAGAAATAAGAAACATGCTAGTTACTACAGCTGGAGATCAGAGACTCAGCAGAGAGCAAAACACAATGTCACTGTAGCTCAAGGGGACCCCTCGGGTAAACAATAGCAAAATTGGACTACAAACTGTCTGTTTCAGATCATGAACAAACTCAGCTACCACTGAATTCTGCCAAAAGCAGAAAGGGTTAGCCAGTGTTTGGGTGCTGTAGTACGCTGTGAACTGCACATCAAATACGTCAAGAGCTCATCTGCTCCCCTCAGCCAAATTCAGCACCGTGCCTTTCCAAACTGGATGGATCTGACACTCAAATCATACTCAGCTGAAGTAGGCTGAAGCTTTTCACAGTAGTGAAGTGAGAATTTTAATCTTAACAGATGAAGACACTTGCAGTGTGTTCCCAGCACATGTAAAGTATAGCCCTTAGACAAAACCTTCAGGGGGGTTGGTTTTCTGTTTGTTGGTTGTTTTTTTTTTTTTTGAAGGGGCAGAAATAAGAATCTAAAGGAGAAATTAAGAGGATGATCTTCTAAGGCCCTTTCCAACCCCTAACATTCTCTGATTTTGTGATATCCCCAGTCTCAACCAATGTCTCTTTTAGAGGCTGTTCCCATCCAGCTTCTGCAGGCAGTGTTGTCCCAACAACCTCGAACATGTATGAAGGGGGAAAATTGAAAGGAGCCACAAGTGAGTTTGCATGGTTAACAGTTTGCTCTCCTGACATTTTCTGCCACAATACACCTGAAAAACATAGAGTAAGGAGATGACTACATTCCATCTAAGGGACTAAGGGCATATATTTAAAATGTACTGTATTTCTAGTGGGAAAGGGTTGCTCCCTGCTATCCATTACTAGGAGCTTACCTGAAGTAATCACCCAAGCAGCAGTACAGCAGTGACCTCACAGGTCCTTTCAGGAAAAGCTTCCCTACTTCAGGAAAACCGTAACAGAAATCCCAAGTGCTAGAACTAAATGAACTGGTTTTAACTGCGAGTAAACGAAATTTTGTTTCTCTTGGAGGTCCTTTTAGAGTAGGCTTAAATGTTAAAACTTTATGAATCTGAGAATCAATACATCCGTCATTGCAACTTTCTGAGATGAGATTCACAGCCCCTTCACACCTGTGTGCTACAAAACCTGTCCACACTGACAACAAAACAGCCAGCCCCGAGCAACTCTCAAGTCTCCATGGCCTTACTGTGAATGAACCTCTCCAGACTGTGCCTTACAGTTGGCTATATTAATGTGCTCATAAAAAAAAAAAGTGAAAAAAAAGAATGTGAAATATTTGCAATATGCAGAGTGGTCAAGACGCTATAAGAAGCAGAACTTGTGTGTCATGATTAGAAGTGCACAGCATCAATGTAATTCACCTGGCAAAGACACGCTTTAGTTTTTTATCTCTGATCCATTACAACCTTCAAAAAATATTTACTGCCAGTACCTCTGCAAACTTCAGATCTTTGAGCATCTCCCAAGCTATTTTCATTGCACAAAACTCCCACAAGAACCTATCCTGTGTGCCAGCAAGCACTCAGCACCCGTGCTGAGAGACACGAGCGCAGCCCAGATCTTACTGGAAAGACATTGGATGTACTTTTCTGATGGTCGCCTCCTCATGAGAGTGGTGTTTCCTGGAGAGATTAGAACTTACAAAATGGGCTTGCTTAATTGTACCGTATTTCAAATCCAAAAGGAACTTCTAGGCCTTCGCATTCGGTGTTTGAGAAATGTCAGCACAGACAACACTTTCCAGAGCAAGTAGAGAAGATGGCTATTACAAAACTTGGTTAGTCAAGCCTCAGAGTTACCACAGGCAACTAGAAACCAAGCCATGTACGTGAAATTATAGCAGTTACTGATACAAATTTTGCAAACAGATGGCCAGCTTAGAAGCAAGATTTGGATTTGGCCTGTTGAAAATCTTTTCTGTAGCTTCATCTCTTTGTGGAAATATTCTATTATTTGCATGAATTTCCATATTAGCCCAAATCTGTTTGATTAAAAGCTAGAGTGTCTGCCCATCTTGGGACAGTTTGCACTGGGATACATGCACAGTTACACACTGCAGTGCAGAAATACAGTCCCAGTACCACACAGCTGTATCTTTGCTAGAAGTAGCAACAGCTGCATCCACTTAAAAAATCTCCAGCATGTTGCTTAAACCCACTACCTTGCAAGACAAACATTGCTTTATGCAGAAACAGAAATGTGACAGCTACTTAAAATAGGAAGGAAGGAAGGAAGGAAGGAAGGAAGGACAGACAGTAGAAAAGAAAGAGCAGAGAAAAGGAGAAGAGATGGGACCAATAACACTTCTCCAAATAAGATTCAATTTATAGCTGCTGCAAAAATACAAACCTCTTGGACTTCTCAGAAGTTGATGAGTCCCACAGGTCTAAAGGTATGGTTGCCAGTGGGGAAGAAAGCTGCTTCTCCTGCAGCAGATGCAGCCAAGTGTGGGATGATCCCAAACAACAGGTCTCACCTGGCAGGGGGATCTGCTGCAGGGAGCTTCCCCCAGCTGGTGGCACCCAGCTTGGCAAGCCCCAAGCTGCAGCACCAGGAGTAAAGCCTCACCAGCCTACGCAGATTCTGCGTTGTCTGGCTATGGGGCGCAGCCATGGGCAGCATCCAACCCCAGTCCTGCTGGCATGTAATCCATGGCATCTCTGCTCCCTCTCCTAAGGGCGTCAAGATGGGAAGCTGTGCTCTTGCATTTTTGGCCTCTCCAAGTAAACATCTCCCAGACACTGGGAAATCATGTCTTCCTTCACCCAGTGCTGTTATCCCAAAGGAATGGGAAGACCTAGGAGCCACTTTTGCCATCTCAGCAATACGAATGAGAACATGGTGTTCTGCATGGCTACAAATAAAACCGAAACTAAGGGTTGGTACTATTTATAGAAGTGGAGTAAAAGAGATCAACAACTTCATTTTGTTAATTTCTGTGACCTCTTGCTCTTTTCCTACTTCCCATGGCCAAGGGGAGCATGGCTCATTACAGCCAGCCTCACGGTCCCTCACCCCAGCCAAGATCACCCACCGTGGCTGTATCATGTAAGGAGATCACCCAAACAAATGGGTCTAAGAGCATTTCACCACCTTACATGAAGATGTCCAGAAAAGGCCCAGGTGGGCTTACCGGTGTTGCTCTGTGGCCAGAGGCTGACCAGTCCCTCATCAGCAGTGGCTTCCAAGAGTCTGGTGAAGGAGGTTTGTCTGTCCCACAGGACCAGAAATCACCAGATCCTAGGCACGGGGATGTTTGTGGGGACCATCTGCTCCCCTGCCTTGGTGTATACAGGAACTCACAAGAGGAGTTTGGAGGTAGCTGCAGTGCAATCCCTGGCTGCATGGTGGTCACAGGGTGCACAAAAATCAGAGAGTAGAAGATGGAACTCAGCACCTTCTACCAGCAGAAGGCAGCTCTCCATTGCCCATTTCCTCACAGTTCACCTGAATTAACTTTCATTGTCCTGAGGTACCTGGAGTGTGGTTGACTTGAGAGAGGTGGAAAGGTTTCCAGATTCCTTTTGGTTTACAGTTCCTGCAGAATCCAGATTCACAGATTTCACTTTCAAAAAATATTTCTGACTGGGAAAAACCCATAAAGGAGTATTTTAACTGTTAGTCACTCTCTAGATCCTCCATTCTGCTTGGTCTTTGAGGAACAAATACTCTGCTGCAATGAATCTCAGCTGCAAAGTGATCCCAGGAGACAAATACATTGGATCAATCCCAGTTAAGAAATAAAATTATGAGGAATTCCCTGTGAAAACATGAACAGTAGCGCTGAATAATACTCTGCAGACACATGCACGTGTACAACAAGGAGCAACAAGGAACACTTAGTGGAGTCCAGTGACAGGACAAGGGGAATGGTCACAAACTGGAAAACAGGAGACTCAACCTAAACAGGAGGAAATAGGTAACAGAGCACCGGAACAGGCTGCCCACTAAGGTTGTGGAATCTTCTTTTCTGGAGACATTCAAAACCCACCTGGACGCATTCCTGTGTGACCTACTGTAGGTGATCCTGCTCCGGCAGGGGGGCTGGACTACATAATCTTCAGAGGTCCCTTCCAACCTCTGACATTCTGTGATCGTGTGATAAGGAGATCTACTCCTTTTGCGCACAGCAGTGGGCAGGGGTTGTGCCCACCTCCTGTGTGATCAGTGATATGATGAATTGCTCTTTGTAATTCCAAGCAGAATTTGTGGGAAAATCTATTTTCTCTCTTCACAAAAGAAAGATCAAGGTATGCACCTTAGACTTTTAGGCAGAAGACACGTTTAAAGGGAGTGACTAAATCAGTTTGCAAAGACAAACTTCAAAAAGAGGCACCAGAAAGAAACCTGGTTTTATAACTGGTTTTATAATGCAATCACCCTTTTTCCTCCCTTCATACTAAGCTTCCTTTTGTTCTACTGGGTACAAATTTTTCCTTAGGAAACAACCAGCTTATGTCCTCTCTAAGTAGTAGTCATCTGCCACAAGCTCTCTTTTTCCTTGGTAAATTGGAGACATGACTGGCTGAACCCCAAGGGATGTGTTCTCCACTTGTGTTCACTGCACCTGAGGAAGGGTTTGCATGCTTGGCAGATTCTCTGAGTTGTTGTTGCTCTTTGTTACGCCCAAACCTCAGCTGTCCTAACAAAAAACATCACTCTCAGTCACTTACCCAAAATACGTGTGGCTGGCACTTGTTTGCCCACAAGTCTCTGGCTGAGACCTGTGGGTGCCGTGGCCTGAGGGTGACAAGGGGCTTCCCATCTGGGGCAGAAAGCAGAGCATGGGGCAGCTCACCAGTGAAAACTTTGGCCAACTGGACAAAACATCACTATGCATTTTCCATCTCAACCTTATTCCTCTATAATCAGAAAACTAATTTTCCATTTAACTGATACTTTCCATTGGAAAAAATACTAGTCTTTTGAAATACGCATACTGCGATCAATGAAGGAGAGAGGCAATTTTCATCTGAGGTTAACTTGACCAAGACCAAATACTTTATTTAATAATAGAATCATTAAGGTTGGAAAAGACCTCTAAGATCATAAAGTCCAACCATCAATTCAACACTACCATGACCACTAAATTATGTCCTGAAGTGCCACGTCTACATGTTTTTTTAACACGTCCAGGTAAGGTGACTCCACCATTCCCTGGGCAGCCTGTTCCAACGCCTCAGCACTCTTTCAGTAAAGAAACTTCTCCTAATATCCGGTCTAAACTGATACACCCTAAAATACTTAATCAATGCCATACAATTTTTAAACCATTTACCTATCAGCACCTTCTCTCACTAAGTAGATGGGTTTTTATAGGTATACTTAGCCCCTCAAAAATGTAAATTTAACTGGATGTAAGACATTTGGTTCAGAAACAAAGTTTGTGAGCTGGACCATGAGAGAAGTTGTTTGTTCAAAAAGCACTGTATGTAGGGATGACAGATGTAGGGAGAAATATGAAAATACCTTTAAAATTCAAATCACAGTTAACATGATGGCATCCCTGTGGTTATTAAAGCAAACAAAATATTAGTTATTAGAAGTGATTAGTTTTGACCAAATACTGCAATGTTTTGCTTCAATTTTCTAAAACAAAATGTCTTTTAAATTCTCTTCCATAAAAAAAAATCCAAACTTTTGCTGGTTATTACAAATTGGGATAACAGAAACAAAAACCAAAATGCTTCTAGCTATAACCCTCCCTCACTCTACAGGAATGTAGAATGTAGAGAAGTTCATTAGTGTTTGTGAACTATACTAAGCTGATATAATTTAGGAGAAAACAAACACTTTGTATGACATCAAATAAGATATACATAAGGTTCCAAATTAATTAATGAGGAAAAAGAGAGTTTTTGAACACTTATGCCTCCCATGAAGGCCATCTCTTGTAGAGTGAGTGTGACACATCAAGAAAAGTCTACAAATGTAATCAAATGCTGAGCACTAGTGTCTGGGTTAAGTTTAAGTTACGAACAGTAAACTCTGGTATTTTCCAATTTTTTCGTTTTTAAGAAAAAATAAAAACCTGTTTCTAAAAGTATTACAGCATAAACTGGTTAAGTTTCGCAAGGCAGTATATAAACATATGCAACAGAAGACAAGCCCCTCACTGAGGAGTTTAGCGTCATGACAAACGTGTCAACACCTCTGATGGGATTTAGGTACCTAACCCCAAGCCTGCAGTTTCCTTCCAGGTGGCCGAGGCATCTGACACCCCTATTGCCCTGGGAACCCCGGCATTTGTGCAGCAGCAGCTGGAAGCCATCCAGGATACCAAAGGGCACCCACATTTTAGGGACTTGGGGTAATCCCTCTTAAAATACCCCTAACTGCCTTGGGACATCCGTAAGAGAGATCATGATAGGAGCAAAACTAGAATTCGTTTCCTTGCTCCTTTGTGTGGGTTACTGTGCGATACAGGCAAAGTTAACTTCTGCCTGAATTTTGTGTCGTCACTTCTAACATCAGTTTGCACATTGGCACCAGTAAGGAGCTGCCCTCCCGCCCACTAGGCCTTCAGTGCCATCCTTGCTTTGAATTAGAACCCTGGATTACCAATATACTAAATCACTTCATCTTAACCATGTGAAGAACTCTGTTGAACCCGACTGCTGGCTTACATGATTGGCAGGAGGCACGGGTTTATGTACCTCACTAAACACGAGTTTAAATGATGTCACTCAACAGCTGTGAGACATGAAATAAATTGCTTAATAAAAATCCCTGGTATTTTCAACACGGTAAAACTGAGATCTGTCCCACTGGCATGCTTTGAAAAGCACTAGAAAAATGTTTTTATCTGAATGGCACATAATAGATGAATCCATGCTTAACTTGCATTATTCCATTTTAGAAAAATTAGTTTTAAAAAACCCCTAGCATAGCAGCACAGTAATGATAATTGCAGCTTAATTACCCATAACTGATTCTTTATGGCCTGAAATAATTTATTCTCCTTTTATACTTGTCTCTGATATCCATTAGAGTCATTACAACTGTGAGTCTATAATTACATACTTCGCATTTTAACATTCTATGCCAGTTTGCGCTCTCTTCTTATCTTCCAGTTAATTTCATTACTGAAACATCGAGAAAATTTCCATGCAAATGTTCCAAAAGTTCTTGTGATTTGACTGGGGTAGGTTTAGGACTTAAGGAAGCCCAGAGAGGCAGTTCTTAGGACTGCGCTTCTGCAGGTGCGCACAAGCCTGGCTCTGCAGCTGCTCTCTGTCATCTGCATCACGGTCCGATCGATCGCTGGGAGATCTGCCTTCAGCTTTGGGACTACACTTAAGAATTAGCTGGAGGTTAGGACACAACTAAGTGCCTGAGAAAACAAAGGTTAGATGATGTTTATGTTATGTTTGAAGTTAAACTTTAAACTTTAACTTCAAAACTGCTTAAGCCTGGCAGTGGGGTTGGCAAGGCTCTTGACGAAGCTCTTCTAGGAGGACCTAAGTCTGCTTTCTGCATCGTGGCAACACCGGTAGGAGACACCGCACTGCCAAAAGCCAAGACATCTCCTTGTTGCAAGTAAATGTGCTCTATTGCATCTATATGCACATGTATGCTTGGCACCGGTGGAAAATTTGCTAAAACTATTGCAACAACAGGGTAAAAGAAAACGTGAAATCCCTCCATGCTTTGCTTTCCCACATGTCTAACCTTGCTAACGGCTTCCTGTGAGAACTGCCAAAAGTTAGTAAATACCAGCATCTGCCCCGGGGTGGGTTATGCTCAGTTGCCTTCATCAAACACCAAGGGTGACACCAGTACCTCAAAGACCTAAAAAAGTTTAATGGTTGAGGTGAAAGATCTCGGACTAAAACCTCTGTTCTCTTACTAACTCTCTGACTCATTAAAAGCTCCCAAACACATAATTTACTCTCTTCTGTCTTTCAGCTTTGCCTGCTTGTAAGACTAGAATTTTGCTGACTATACTGATGGGACTCTACTGAAAATTGTCTCCCTGTGACAAGAGCTGAGACAAATGGTATTTTACAAGCCCTTGATACCAACAGTTGTTTCACAGCCAGAAAAGCACTTTTTTCCATGGTTACTATATCATAGGCAAATACTAAAATAACATGAAGGTGTGCTAATGCCTTTTAATGGACAGATCATGCTGAATGACCAATATGAGGTTGTGCAACAAATATTTTAGAATTAGGGCAAATAAAATTTGAGCTGTGTACAGCAGTTGGAACAAATTAATCTGACTTTCCAATGCCACACATTTATGCCATAGAACTACAAGAGCCTGAGAATGAAACATTAAAGTGAATTTCCTGTTACAATTTAACAAAGGAAAAACCCCTGTCATTTCCTCAGCTGGAATGGGCATACTTTTATTGAGTCAGGGTTTTATTTTCTTAAACAACAGAACACCTTCCTCCCTCCTTCTCTCCCTAGTTGACTGTTGTTTGGAACAAGAGTGGGATAAACCACAGAGAGGAGAAGGTGCAAGAAGATCAGTACTTCTAGCGCAGAGTTTTTACTGATTATTGCACTATATACTGCACAAAGCTACAAGATTACAGAGCGAAAATTAAGTGACTGCAATTACCTGGTTTGCCTTTAATTCCTCCACAGCAGTCCATGCAGCAACACTGATCATTTTCATACAGCAGAGTCCCATGTTCAAAGCATGGTGCCAAGTGCCCTCTCCTTTCTTGCATTTTAAGTTGTTTCTCCAACCAGTTCAGTGTCTTTTTAGCAACATTAAATTCCTCATCCCAGATCACAAGTAGAACTAGCAAGCTCTCTGCATAAAAGGTGACAGCCCACAAAACTAGTCTTTCTCCCTTTCATATGAGGTCGTACACAATCCTAATGCTCTAGCATGTGTCTTTCAGCAATGCAACGCCCCCAAAAGGGCTGCCCCTTGTATCTTCTGTAATTTGCAGGTTTTTAACTTTAATCTCGTGGGCAAGTGCTCTGCACTTTACTAATATTTAACTTGCATATTTAAAGATGTGTAAAAAAATTGTTCCAAATGCTCCTTTGGCTACTTGATCATTTCTTTCTCTGGTTTGACTACTGCAGTTGTTAATTTTGAAGATGCAAATCTTTTTTTGCTGCACTATTTGTTCTCCTGCCTTGTGCATGTTCCTCCTCCCCTCACGAGGTGCAACATTTGGCCTCTCTCATCATTACCTACACAAGTCCTACAGAGGAAAAAGATTTGCTGCTCAATTTCCAATGCTCTCTTTTTCTTTTTTTTTTTTTTTTTAATTTCCTTCTTCCTGTAAATCACTGCAATTGTGTCTTTCTTCAGAGTGAAGTTTTTGCCTGTTCTCCATCACCTTTGCCAGTGCCCACTGTGAAGCTCACACCCGAGTTTGCTGCTTTCAGTTACTACACAACGTAACGGGCAACAGCTCATACCTGTCTTCAGGACTAGCTAAGGTGCTTGACTACGGTAAGTATGTTTCACTGAGGTAAGTTTTCAACAGGTCAAGACTGACTGAAGAAAATCAGCAGCCCTGGAGCAGCAACTGGAGTGGAGTGGGCACAGGGGCCTGACCAGCAGCTGGCTGGTCCTCCTAGTTTTTTTTAAGCTCAAGTCAATATTCACACTTGCAGAAGTGGAAAAGCTGTGCGGCTCGAGGATTTCTGATACCTTCGTCCATAGAACGCTGAAGCATTTTTGAGTTTACACCACATCCCATGCCTTCTGCAGATAAGAGTGTGAGGAAAGGCAAGAGCCGGGCAACACAGGCTTCCTCCTCCTCTCACAGAGACCAGCCTGGTCGGAAGGAAACGTCCGCTGCTTATCTCCACTTCAGAAAAGGGACGCAGCCCATGGTGGAAAAAACACGGGAAAAGGCCACCAAGAACCTCAGGGGCGCAGAGAGGCTTTGCATCTAACCTGCTCGGTACGCAGGCCTTGGAAAGCCTGAGTTTTTGGAGCCGTGCTTTAATGCCGTGCGAGAATCTGGCTCAGGACTCCTGCTCAGGGCGCTCTCTGGGCACCGGGTGATGCCAGCCTGCAAAAAATCACACGCCCCAAAGCCGGGTGGCGGGAGGGCACGTTCACAACGTGCCTGGGCTCTCCTTTGTGCAACTTCTTCTTTCTGAACCACTCACTAACGTTTCTAAGCTTTTCACTTTTTTTTTTTTCTTTAAAAGGAAACCTGTAATTGGCAAAAGAGCAACTGTACTGGGAGACAGGGCTTGAAGGGAAAACCAGAACAAAACAAAAAAGCCCTCAGAAAGCCACATTTGTTGTCAAAGTCTCTGAAATGATGACATTTGACAATAAGGCTTTTGCTCTTACGATACATGCAACTAGGCAACATGCAGCTTCATTTCTGCAGCCAGCAGATACTCAAAATACTTTCCACATACGATAGGTGTCAATTTGACTTTATTTAAGGAAAAACGGGGAAAAAACAGTAATTTCCATAATACACAGAAGACAAGTTAGATAGCACTGCAAAAAAAAGGCTGAGTGTTTTACTTGTCACCAGTCTGCTTTGCAGCTCTACGATTAGTAATTTTAATGCAGTTTGTCATTTTGTATTATTGTTTAGCATCTTTATAATCAGCAGAGTTTGGGGTTATAAATCACAAAAAGTGTACTACTACTACTATGAAAAACTAAAAAACCCACAAAAATCACTTTCAAATAAACCATAAATATGTGATGCACATTAGTGTAACAAAACCATTTTTGTAAACATTTTCTCCAACATAACATGTGCATAAGATAAAAAATAAAAACACTGCAGTCATACAAGTTAGGGTTACTTTGACTTAAAGATACAGAAAATTATTACTTATTAAAGCTTAAAACTAAACCTAGGAGCTTTTCTTTTCTTCTTTGCTTACAAAAGCACTGGTTGAAGAGTTCGATGTTGGTACTCGTAGTGGTTTTGTAATACTGTTTTTAACCTTGCCCTGTCGGCACTTCTGCCGAGGCAGAAGCTACCGGGCGGGCAGCCCCACTGAAGGAAGGAGATTTCCACCCCCCCTCCCTCAACGGAGCCTCAAAACTTCAACAGCACGTATATCCATGACCTGGGCATCCCTACAGTAACTGGAGCATCTTCCTCCAGGTGAATATAGCATCAGCTTTCAAGGACTAGATTAAGTTTTGACCACATAGCACTGGAAAGATTTAAATCACGCAGACTGACATTCGGTTGAATCAGCTTCGGCAAACTACACTACAGGGCAGCTGTGTGATTACACCCACGTCTACCACCACGTTGCGTTTCCGAGTCCCCTTTAGTTCATTATAGTACAAAAGGTTGATCGTTCTTCTGGCTGACCACACCGGGCCTAAAAAGAACACATCCTTCACCTTTAACGCTATCCAAAAGTCACACAATTAAAAAAAAATAGTTCTAGGTATTCCTCCGCCAGCAAATGTAAGGCTTTCTTGAGTTTTGATTCTTTTTTTTCTTTTTCTTTTTTTTTTTTTTTTTTTGAGAAGAGGGGAGGGGAAGGGGTAGGGAGTGTGGGGTGTGTGTGCACACGCGTGCGCTGGCGGTAACGCATTCACCGCTCGCTTTTCCACCATCGACGACGTTCGAAGGAAGAGTCTTCAGCAGCGACGCTGATTGGGCTTGAAGGATTTACAGCAGTCACGATTTGACACCAAAAGAAGGGTCTGTCGAGTCTGAGCTTTGCACACTCGGTGCTCCCGGCTCGCAATTGATTGTGTGAGCAGTCGCTCGAGCCATCGGCTGGACTGAAGAATCCTCGTTTATAAAAGCCCTACCTGTCATGCCATGAAGGAAAGTTAACTGCAGCAGAAGACAAAGCCCGTGAAACACTGAGAGAGCCTGTTCACTGAATGAACAGCTTAAGGCAGCTGTCAACAAAGTACCCCACCAAAAGAATTACAAAATAAAAAAAAAAAAAAAAGTGAAAACAAAAAGGAAAACGGCTGAATCGTGACACTGTGCATTATTACAACACCAACAGATTACTATACACTCAAGGTTTCTCAAGTAATGAACATGTAGCCATTAAACAAATTATTACTCTCAAGACATTTATTACAAATGTCAGAACTTATTCATAAAATAAAACTGACTTAAAAAAAAAAAAAAAGGAAAGGAAAAAAGCCAGAGCTGGGATCTTACATCTAAACACAGGTATACGCTGTTTTTATGAATAAGCAGTATTAACTACATTCTTAAAAGAGTTTTAGTGCATTGCATTCTTAAAAAAGAAAAACATCACCGCCCCAAAATGTTTCCTACAACATTTAACAGTTTATAGAACTAGCCTAGTTATTTTTACCTGCCTGTTACTAAGCCCACATGTTAGAAGAGTGAAACCTCTGGTTTTAGGCTAAATTCAGACTTCTATTTAGGATGAAACTGGTTTAAAAAATGCTTGCTTCACCAAATTTTGTAAGCAGATTACGTTAATCAGTGTCTCACTGCCATACCGCTACCACTATTGCCCCAACGGACCACCTTCTCCTCCTGCTGAAACTTGCTATGCAATAACAGTCAGAAACCTTTCAATCTGGTAGTTTTGGTATTAAAGATTAAATTAGACATTAATGGTTTTCATCTAAAAACGTATAAACTAAACCACCTCTTTTATTTTATGCATTAAAAACAATGAGGTAGGCACAAAAAATAAACATACGTAGTTTGGATTTTATTTGTCCTTTTTTTTTTCTTTTTTTTTTTTCTAGTTCTGCGAGCGCAGACTGTGGTAAAACTGTTGTTGCACTTCTAGGTTTAAACAAAAATTAAACCTTTAACTGAGGCAGTGCTAATACTGTGACACAACCAAGTTCTGGCCTAACACAGAATCATTATAGAAAATGATTTTTTTTTTTTCTTTTTTTTTTTTTTTATCATCTGCACATGTTTCAGGCAATACCTGGTACACAGAAAATGACTAAATTTATTGGCCAGGCCAAAATAAAACTGCAGAAACAAAAAAACCCAAGAATTCCACCCCGAGCCCCTTCCCACCCTCCCTGTCCCCAAGAAGAAGTTATCCTAGTCACTGCGTCTTTCACATTTTATAAATAGTAACTTCTTAAAACCTGCACCTTCCTCTTTGTCCACATATTGTCACATTACAAAAAAGAAATGTCAATTAAATACATCGTTAACATTACTAGACTAGATCTGCCCTCTGTTTCAGCCAGTCTGACTCTCTACACCACTTCTCACCTTCTCTTGCCTGCCTCCTATCCGCTCAACAGCATGTTCATGGTAAATCTGGTTTGCTTTTTTTTGTGTTTTTCCTCCTCCTTTCCCCACCCCCCTTCTCTGTTTTCACATTAACAAACAGAGTCCTTCAAAGCCTAGGAATCCTGGAGCTGAAGGGAAAAGACCTGTAGCTTTCTAGTGTGATCCCAAATCTCAAAGACATTGTAGCACCTGATGGCAATATCTTTACAGCACCAGCTGCGTCGCAGCCTCAGTTGAAAAACGAAAAGAAACCTAACACCAGTGATGCCTGCACACACATTTACACAGAGTGCTGCTGCATTAGTGCAGGTCTGAACTCCAGTTGAAAATAATTCCGAGTTATGAAGATCTCAGACTCTGGATGTCAGCAATTCCTCGCCAAATCCCACCGCTTCTACCAGCTCAGAAGAGAAGTCCTCCCAAGGGTCATGAAATAGACTTGACTGCTTCCACCCGACCGTACGGAGGCAAAGAAAACCTGCGAAGGAAAGAGGTGGGTAAATTCAGCAGGTGGTAGGACAGCAGTGGCTCTAACCCGCCTTCGGTCTCCCTGGCATTCACAGCGCAACTGCAGCGCTGGGCTGGGTCTGGTGGGGATGGAGCTGATGTTCCTTGTAGCAGCCTGTCCGGTGCTGGGCTTTGTATCGCTGGCTCAACAGTGTCGATAACACACCAGCGTTTTGGCTACCGTGTGCACAGCACCAAACCTGTCTCCCCATCTGTCTTGCCCCTCAAAGGCCGCTGGGCTGGGGATGGGCAAGAGGCTGTGGGGGGACAACCCTGGAACGGCTGACTCGAACTGACCAAAGGGATGTCCCGTGGCGTGTTACATCGTGCTCAGCACTGACAGCTCAGGGAAAGGGAGAGCACAGGGAGCCAAGGGGGGGAAACACATTGCGGTGATGACATTTGTCTTCCCAAGCAAGTGCGGAGCACTGCTTCCTGGGAAGCAGCTGGACATCATGCCCATGAGCCAGCACTGCGCCCTTGTGGCCAAGAAGGCCAATGGCATCCTGGGGTGTATTAGAAGGGGCGTAGTTAGTAGGTCGAGAGAGGTTCTCCTGCCCCTCTACTCTGCCCTGGTGAGGCCACATCTGGAATATTGTGTCCAGTTCTGGGCCCCTCAGTTCAAGAAAGACAGGGAACTGCTGGAGAGAGTCCAGCACAGGGCAACTAGGATGATGAAGGGAGTGGAGCATCCCCCTTATGAGAAAAGACTGAGGGAGCTGGGGCTCCTTATTTCGGAGAAGAGGAGGCTGAGGGGTGACCTCATTAATGTTTACAAATATATCAAGGGTGAGTGTCACGAGGATGGAGCCAGGCTCTTCTCGGTGACAACCACTGATAGGACAAGGGGTAATGGGTTGAAACTGGAACACAAGAGGTTCTGCTTAAACTCGAGAAGAAACTTCTTCTCAGTGAGGGTGATGGAGCACTGGAACAGGCTGCCCAGGGAGGTTGTGGAGTCTCCTTCTCTGGAGACATTCAAGACCTGCCTGGACACGTTCCTATGTAGCATAATCCAGGCGTTCCTGCTCTTGCAGGGGGATTGGACTTGATGAGCTTTTGAGGTCCCTTCCAATCCCTAACATTCTGTGATTCTGTGATCATTCCGCCTGCCAACGGGAGGCTGTGAACGAATTCCTTATTTTGCCTGGCTTGCGTGAGCAGCTTTTGCTGTCCTTCTTAAACTGCCTTTATCCTGATCTACGAGCCTTTTCGCTCTCCTATTTTTCTCCCCATCCCATGGGAGAGGGGAGTGAGCGAGAAGGCTGGGAGGGTGTTTTGCTGCTAGTTTAGGTACACGTTTACCATCTCGGCAACAAACCAGGGCGGGAGGGAGAGAGGGGCTGGAATCATACCTTATCATTGCGTTCACATAAGAACTTGAGTCTTTGTGCCCTTTTGTGCATGAACACTCCGTCCAAGTGTCCAGTTTCCACCGACCGTATTTCAATAGCTTTTTCTCCCCAGCCCATAATCTGGTTGGATCGGATGTATGCTTTGGAAAGAAAACAACAGCACACAGCCCATTAGGACAGGCAGAGAGCAACAGAGGAATATACTGACACACTCTAGTTAAGAATCATCTGCATTTGCATGTTTTAACTACACACACGTTCACAGTGCCAGTTCTGTCCTCAGCACCTTCACGATGCCTAAAAATACCTTCTCTTAAAAAAAAAAATCCCCGTGGGTTTTCTATGTTAGTTATATTTTTCTTCCTTGAGCATTCACGATACAAAGGGAACTTTAAACCTTCAATTACATGGAAGGAACATTGAGTTTTTATATGGGCTTTTTCTCCCAACTTCGGCAAAAAGACAGGATAATTAGGTGTTGACAAGAAGAAAGCAGAACCCAACTTTTAAATAGACTAAACTCATCCACTCCAGTATGTCCCCAGCACCAGCTCTGTGCCTTACAGTGTCATTTCCCCTCCCTTGAAGAAGTTTGTCAGTGAAAAAAAGAGAAAGAGGAAAAAGAAAGGGAAAACTAAAAAAAAAAAAAAAAGAGCTAGCCTCCTTCTAATAGGAGTAATACTTCAAAAAACTGGCCAACTGGTCTGGAAAACATTCCGTACATTGCAAAGAGGTTCATATTAAGCTCTCCAAGTAGATATAGTATTATTTGTCATAAACACATTCGTTTGTCTGCAAACAAAGCAAAAAATCTAGAATTTTTCCTTAGAGTGTCACTGGGGGAAAACAGATCAGTAGTAGCACGAGGAAAAAAAATCTGTTCTTGATAGCAGTAAATATGGAATAAAGGAGAAAGTTACCAGTATTATGAAAAGGTACATTAAAAAAGCAATTTGATGGATAGCCTTAGGAATGCTGCCAAAAATAACATATGGGAACTTAATGAAGAATAAGCTGTTGCCTCTGATATGCATGCATACTTAACAGAAAAATAAAAAGAACAATAGCTCTTAGCAAGCAAAATTTAAAAATACTTAACTACGCAGTACTTCCTTTTTACAGATTTTTTTATATTACTTTTCAGTGAAACTACCTACTACAGAACAACATACATCTACAACATTGCATATATCCCATGCTGGAAATTTACCATATACCACCATGTTGGAAATGTATTTATTTTTAAGTAAGTCACTAGAGGTAACTGGGCCAAATAGCTTCTAAAAATCATCAGATGAGATGTTCAGATGGTGTCAGCTGCCTCACTGTCATTTACTTCATAGGCACTCCAGTCCCCAAAGCCTCTGCAATTTGCCATCAGATGAATTCTGCTTGCTTTTAGATCTAGTCACGAGTTAATCACCAGAGGAGCGAATATGCTGTGCGTGAAACCTCTTTAAAGTTCCTCCTCCAGTACTGTTTGCATTGCTCGAACAGCTGTCAGCAGTCATCTCCCAATACACGCATCCAGTCCAAAGCAGGTAAAAAGCAACGCGCTTGCCCAGCCCAAGGAAAGAGTGAGCACGGCCTGTGCAACGCTCAGCACTGAAATACGGCACCACGGGCAGTAAGAGAGATCCTGGTGAGTCCTTGTGTTGTAACAAATGTGTGTCCATTTTACTACGCTCATTGCTACCATTCTCAAAACTACCTTATTTTTAATTATCATGCTAGGACAGATGAGCAAACTGTAGGTGAATTAAAGTAAACATATCAAATTAGATTTACAGACTGTTATCTCAATGGAACTACACATAATAATATCTATCCATCTGCCTCCTTACATGTTTTTATATTGCAAGGCTTCCTCAACTTTGTGGCTGTCTAGCAAAGCTTCTGCAGCAGCCTACAGAAGCCCTGGTGAGTTTCTCATTCCTGAACTCCTACTTGCTGGTTTGGATTTTGCTCTTAAAAACTCAGCATAAAACAGACCCCATATATGATTGCTCTCCACTTTGCGTGGTTGTTTTCCAGGAACGCTACAGCATCTCTGCCTCTGAATCTGAAGTCAAACCTGACATGCCTTCCTTCTGCCCGCACATACATGCTCATGCTCCCTAAGGGCAGGACGTATGTGATTCTCCAGGCGCACTTACCAACTGAAGTTGGCATTTCTCCCCACTGCAGAACCACATCCTTGGTTATCCTTCCGTACGTGTTGACGTAAACTCCTTCATCCTCATAGCAGACCAGTAGCTCCATCCCATCCGTGTTTGGGAGAATGATGATTGCATGTGGTTGGATACTGCTCTGGATCTAGAGACAGAAGAGGAAACCTTTTGTCTTAATGCCACAGAGCCTGCGTTGGGAGACAGGGCTGGGTAATTTTTCATTTTGGCTGACAGCAGATTGGGCATTCGCTCACTTTAGAAGTGCTAGCTCTGCTCCCCCTGGGCTAGAAGCCCTACACAGTGACAACAAAGGCCTGTAAACTCTTGGGGCATAAATTATCTCATCTTAAGGCAGACATCTAAACATGGGAAAGATTAACTTCTCTGTAGCAGTGCCCATTTCTTTCCATGGGCAGAAAGGGAGCCTGGGGTGAGCAGCTCAGATGCAGACCTTAGGCCTCTGCACTGCAGTCAATAGTTCTTGAGGAGCTGCATCACATGCTGCAGGCCCACAAATGAACAATGAACAACAGGAAAGCTTGGTAGATAAGGTCACCTGGGCCTTTGCCAACTCTGTTGAATCTCATCAGCAGGCTGTCCTGTCATTTGTACTGCACCTTCCCTGCAGTCTCTGATAGGTATCTGCAAATGCACTTGGCCATTTAGCTGCTACCCCTGAAACAGCCAAGTTGGCCCATGTCCGGTTTGAGTGGACAGCTCCCAAACATGGAGACATACGGACCATGAGGCGTGGACAGAAAGTGAGGCACAAGCCCCTAAGCACACGTGGTGGCATCTGCTTGGACCCCTCCAACCAGCATCTGGCAGGGATCCACTGGGACAGCCTGACATGTTGGTCATCTGAGGAAAGGAAGGGGTGGGACGAACCAGAAAGAAAGAAAATACCCGACCCCAGCAGCAGCTCTTACATGTGTTGGTAGATAAATATCATAGACCGATCCTGAATCCACATCGACGGCGTGGAAGCCAGCGCTGGAGCCATAGATCACTTTTAGTCTCTGACCCTCTTCTACGGTTAGATCCACCAGCAATGGCTTATGTACCAATTCTCCAAATGACTGTGAGACAACCAGCAGCGAGATTTGCATTATTGCTTAGAACCACAATGCGTTTTATAAAAACATGCTCTCATGCACATATAATGGGTTATTCTGTCCTCCCTCCACCAGTCCAGTAAGGCTAATGTGTCTCTCATGAACAAGGACAGATTAATCTGCAACCTGTTGCATTTCAACCACATAATACCTTAAGCTATTTTTGGTGGGGCTTACTTCACTTCGTCTATTTGTTTTTCAGTAAGAATTGTTTCCCCAAAGTTCAGGGCAATTTGGCACTCCCGTGGTGTTTACTTCGATCCGCACAACCGACAGTAACTGACTGTCTGTAAATCAATCTGGTAATCATACCAGGACAGCTAACTTCAAAAAAAAACCCAAACCAATGCTGAGCATCACTTAACGATGTTCAGACTCAGTTCACTTCTCTCTCTCTCATGTTTTATTTATAGGGACGAAACAAACTGTTGCGATATTGTGTCATTTTGATTATTAGTTTAGGCTCAGTTACAATTTAGAGCTTTAAGTGTACTGCCTCTCAGAGCTAAAAAAACTCCTAAATTAAAATATAGTATGAAGTTTGTGGCAGATTTACCAAAGACCCTGCAATACGGCCATGACAAAATCTCAGAGCATTTTTGTAGAAAGGGTAACTACAAGTAGCTATGAGAAAATTCTGTATGTGTCTGAAATATACTATTACCTTAAAGGCCATAAATTTATGGTATGGCTTTGGTGCCCATGCATAGACTTCCACCGAACTCTTCAATGCAATTACCAAGAACTTGATTCTTTCATATTTTACTGAAATTAAACAAAACAAAAAAGAATTCATTAGTAATTCCAAAGTCATTACAGTTACTTCAGGAAATCAGAAAAATGAAAGCAAAAGGCAAGTTTTATAGCGCAGCACTTTCCTTTGTCCCTGAAGTCTAAGATAACTCATTTGAAAAAAAAAAAAGTCCACAGAACTCATCAGAAAAAAACCCTGTTATTACATATCTGATCCACAACTGCTCGAATATATCTCTCTTGCCACTTTCAAAGAGCTGGCTAAATTAACCATAAGAAAAAGCTCTATTATCTCGTCTTAGGAGGGGACTGATAAAGCCTAGAAATGGCCATTCCAGAAGCATTGTTGGATCTGCATTTCCAGCTGCCTTCCGGATTTGGGAAAGATCATGGGGACTTTCAAATGTTGAGGTTTGTTAACCTGTTTCTAGCACTCTTTTTAGGTGGAGAAAAAAAAAATTACATTGTTTAGCTGACACTGACAAACTTTTGAAGGCTTCTACAACCTCTTTACCCCAAGTTTTAGTGGAATATGACACTTTTCCGTAATACTGAGTAATTCTGTGCACCTTCACCTTTTGCCATTATATCTCCCAAACAAAACTGTTTTTGAAACATGTCAGCAGTGACTTGTGAGAATACTTCTTTAAAAAGTACTATCTTTATGTCTACTGTACAAGCCTGCAGTTGTTGTCTCTTTGTAGGCAACAGGAAGACAAAGCTACCACTTGCTCTCTTTTTACTCTGCAGGAAAGCAAGGCTACTGAATTATAAGTGTTAAAAGGCTTGATACTTTTTCAACAGACAAAAAAAAGTCTCTTAACCTCCACAGCTGTACTGACTGAAAAACAGAGCGTTTGTTCAGTCTTGTCTAGCTTACAAGACTTCTGGGAATTTTTTTTTCTTGGGGAAGAGGAGGGTGTCGCAAAAAAACCACCTTATCTGTGAAAGGGGATCTTTGATAATCCTCATTCTTTTCTCTGGGTGCTATCTGGGAATTCACCCAAGTTTTAAGTTTTGAAAGAGCAATTTATCATTTAGAGGAGCCAAAACTTGCCTCAAGCAACCGAGATCCATAAATACCACTCCCCCCTGACGTCCGAGACCCCTGTTGCATCAAAGAGACAAGGAAGCGATCCGTGCCAGCTGCCTCGGTGGCAGCCTCCAGCCTGCGAGCCCAACTATTGCCAGAGCTCATCCCTCTTGGGAACCGAAGTGCAGCTGTCAAAGAGGCCTCTCACCACCTGAAGAAGTCTACTGGTTCAGAGGAAAGTTCAGCGCCAGGCTGCAGCCCAGAGTAACAAAGCCCTCTTCATGTGGAAGAGAATGCTCTTTGTTTCAGACACTTCCCTGCTGGAAAGCCTCCTTTCAATAGCTGTTAATGTATTGTTAACAGGCTGCTTCACTACGCTGCTGACAGCCTGGGGTATGATACCAGAGAAGTACATTAATAATTGTTTCTGGGGCCAAGCTCCTGCTTCAGTAGTCGCTTACTGCCATCGTTATTGATTATGCCCCACTAGCAGGTTTTTCCAAGAGCACACGCGTGACACGGAGACGCTCAGCGCAGTCCGACTGCTGCTGCTCCACATTGATGACACAGCTGGAAAGGAACTGAGCTGGAGAAAACCAAATCAACAGCAACCTTCCGTGCCCATTAAGATGCATCATGAAACCGAAGCAGGAGAAAGAGCCCTTGGTTCATATCCCCACCTGCAGGGCAGCAGGCTCACTGCATACCCTGCTGACTGAATGCTACATGTCTTTCACCAGTTTTTGGTGGACTTTTCTAGGGCCAAATCCATTTAAATTACTTAAAACCACCCAAAAGGCACCTGCCTAGTGAAAATGCAATTCGTTCCATAACTGTACTGCAGTGGATCCGAGACAACATTAGGAAATTTCGTGAGCTAAGGGGAATCAATGAATCATCTTGAAGTTAAACATATGCTTCTGTTCTCAGATGCCTCCCCAAAGCTCGTGCAGAAGATGGGCTTGCTTTCTCCTCCCACTCTCCTTCTTTTTTTTCCCCAGCCTTTAAAATCTACCTTAAGGAGAAACACTTTATTCACTCCCTTCTAGCATGTGATTTCATAATGGTAAAAGATCAGGGAAGCCTGTTGGTGAAGAAAACAGCTGCTGGTTGACAAGAGTCCCTCTGTTAACTACAGGGTCTAACAGAGGTGGTGAAACACCACCAGCCCTCACTGTACGTGTTAACACTCTCTGGGAAGCTGCATCCACTACAGGAAGGAGAGAGATGGGGATCTGAGCCTGCTCCAGCTCACATAGCCCAGCATCCCACCGCAAAACCTTTCCCATATTCAGTTTAACCAAGTAACTTGCCCTCTATTCTGGTGCTTTGCCAGAAGAGTTCACCCTGAGGGATAGGGAAGACAGCCAGAAATAAAACCAAACCTTACACCCAGCAGGTACACACACTGCAGTTTCCTTTCTCAGCCAGCTTTTATCCCAATGATTTGATTACTACTCACCAACTTTATAGTGCACACAGCCTTCCAAGTCGCCCACCGTTGTCCAGCCCTGTTTCTTTTCTACTTCAGGGTCGTTGTGAAGGATTTTATTTCTTAACCAGGACAAATAGTAAACTCGCAACTTGTTCTTCTTACCTGGTCACAAAATGAAAAAGATTGGTTTATCTCCATAGGAAGACAAGTGCAAAAAACCCTGCCCAAGCAAACAGAAATCCCCATAGAGCAAACCAAAATAACAAAGGAGAAACCGCCGCAACCACCGAACCTCCCTCAGTTTTGAACCTCCCTCGGTTTTTACGTCCACAACAGCTTTACTCCAGACTCCACCCAAACACACCCTTTCCCGATAATCAGTAACAGAGAAACACGGTAATACTATACGAATATCAAACGACAAACTTTGGGGAACAGCTCTTCGGTTGTCTGGTTCTTAGAATGCAAACAACTTTTATTAGAAAAGGGCTATACTCCCGCAAAAAAAGCACCACAGAGTCATGCACGAAGGTTAAAAAAAAAAACCAAACGGAAAAACTATAGCTGAGTCACGACAGCTCTTTCTCACACAAAACTGTAGGAGCACAGGATGGAATTTGAGGCCTGAAATTATCTACACAGCTAACAGAAAGGAGTAGGACTGCTTTGAAAGGAAGAAGCAAAAGCAAAGAAGAATACGGTGATGAAATGGATTTTACAAATTTTATTCCAGTTAGTAAGACCAGGACATTTCCATCCCCTGTATCATCCTCAGAGACACAAACCGGTCAATTTTTATTAAGATTGTTTGTTATTGCCCTGGTAGAAAAGCACATCAAACCACAGCATAAAACAATTTCAGTACTGAACCACTTTACACCAGTTCTGTTGTAGGGAAAACCATACAGTATCTGATTTTGGAGGGAGGGAATTTCACACGGCCCATGCAGACTTCATCCAGTTGCTAAAAGCTGACGACTGCTACGTCAGCAGCCCTCCCCTGGCGCTGCAAGGGGTGTAACACTTCTCAGGCTGCACACAGAAACTGCAAGAGGTCTTTCTTCTCTACAGGTGAGAGAACCTCTGTGTGGAGGCTGCCCTATCTTCAACTGACAACGCATCTGCCACGGTCATCAAAACACAGCTCAGCCTCTTAACTCTTGGGAGATGGCCTCTTTGAATGCAGAGCAAGATTTATGATGAACTTTATCAGTGAACAACTGATGGCCTGCAAAGCATTTCCTTAACTAGCGAGAAGGCAGCCTTAAATGCACGTACTCAAAGTTTGCATCTACCTTGCTCCAGCTGCTTTACTGCCTGGAGCCATTACAGCCCCATATATGAAGCTGAAGGAGAGGAAGAGAGACCATCCCTGCTTTGACCAGGAACCATTTAATATTGCTCCATGAGGAGCAGTATTGGGAGATGCTCCCAAAATGTGAGATGCTCTCAGGCACCCAACTTGTCAGTGGAGCAGTGCTACGCTAGTGCTTCACTAGGCATGGTGAGACAGCTGGGTGACCGTGGACAGCGTTTCATGGTTCTTGGAGCAGAGAGAAAGATGGCTGTCCCATCCTGCAGCCGGCCAAGTGACACAGTACTGGTCCACACTGCAGAAAGCCACAGCCTGTCAGTATGGTCCACCTGGCAGCCTGCCAGCCAAATCCAGCTACAGAGTTTAGTGGTCACAGTGGTGTTGGGTTGATGGTTGGATCTGATCATCATCATCATCATAGAACGGCCTAGGCTGGAAGGGACCTTAGAGATCATTTAATCCAACCTCCCTGTCATGGGCAGGGACGCCTCTCAACTAGATCAGGTAACACATGGGGACCGAACTGATCTTAGAGGTCTTTTCCAACCTTAACCATGCTATGATTCTATTCTATGAAGTTTGTCTTTCAAGTTTTCACATGATGCCTACTGATGGACTGGCTCACGGCTGGCTGTTCATTTCAGAGACAGGGATGGATCTACTGGCTGCAGCAGGACATGAAGCCCGAGCACTGAGACCAACCTACTGTGCCCAGCCAGCTCCACACTGGGGTCCTGGAGCTGGTGCAGACCCCCTACCCGGATGGCAAGGGATAGCCTAAAGGAGCCAGGCTCCTCAGGAAAAGCAGCTGTAGATGCTGGGGTGGCACACGGGAAAGCACAGCTTCCAAACAGGCTGCTCCATGGACTCAAGCACCACAAGCCGTTCCACTATAAAGACACACAGTCAAAAAAAGATCTTTTCATGATTACTTGGATGGGGAAGGGCAGGAGGTAAAGAGGAGGTAGTTTTAAAATCAAAAATCTGTTTAGTGAGCTTAAATTTAAAGTGGAACTGGAGATTCATTTTAAAATACCAGAACTGCTATTTAATTTTAAAAATCCCTCTGCTCTGATGGCATGAAATGAAACACGAAGTTACACTGCACTGTCCTTTCTTTATCCAAATGTGGCAACAGATATGGCAGTAAATAAGCACCCTGATTTATTGCCTGACCTCGTATTTTTTGTGTTTCATAAAGCGATAAACACCCACCACTTCAGTAGCTTTCTAAAGATTTGGAAGAGGGACTAAAGCAGGGAAACCATATTCCCAGAAGTCCCCCATGTGACCAAGGAAAGGTCCTCCCATGAAAATACTGCAAATGATAGCCACAAGGTACCTTTTAGAAACATTGACATATAGGGAACACAGTCCAGACCAGAATACACTGCAATGCTGGGTGAGGAAGAGCTCAGAGGGCTCGACATCACTACAACACACTGAATATTTTTTAAACTGTCTCTCTATCGGGAGACAAAATCTCTCTTAGATATTTCCATGGTTTTAGCTTCCCCAGCAGCTTCGTTAAACTTGAAGACGCAGAACAAACAGTACACATGGGAACTTCCCAGCATGTGGCTAATTATTTTTTTTTTTTTGTTCACATGATGTGCAACAGGGTATTTCTCTCCAACCAGAAACATTTTTCAAAACAACAACAGAGAAATATCTCAAGTGTGTTTCCATTGTGTTTTAGTGTCTAGACCACAAGGAAAGTCACAAGACAGGAAATTCCTTTTCCTTTCAGCAGCCTGACATGAAAAAAGCAGGACCAGTTAGCTACATAAACATGGCTATGCGTGTATTTCAACAAGTTATGCTGCTCTTAATGTTCCTACTGGGAGCAGGGCAAGGGGGTGGAGGGGGGAAAGTTTAGATACTTCTGCTTGTAAATACCTACCAGTCAGTCTAAACAGCTCTCAAAAATCTGGTCTTCTTGGGTTTGGTTTGGTTTTGTTTTAATCGTTATGGTCGTGAAATATGAAAGAAAACTCTCCTCCAGCCATCGATTGAACTGATCAGCCAGTGACTTCTATGAGAACTCCCAGCTCCGATTCTCCCACAGACATCATTTCAAATGCAAAGTCCCTTTTCCTATATTGAGTTTTTGTTTTTATTGTCACTGTGGCTTTTAATTATTAGGCAGGCAGATTCCAATCAGTTCATTCCAACCAGTTCTTCCACTTTGTCATCCATTCCTACCTTCCAGAGTGCCACCACCAGCCAGGTGGGCTGGCAAAACCCTCAAGGAGCCACAAGTGGAGTGTGTTCTATATGCACGTCGGCTGCTCTCTCCTCCAGCATTTCTATGACTCTCAGCACTGTATTACCTGAGCAGCCGAAACTATGTTCTTGCCTCCCAACAGCACGAACTGAACTGATTAACTACTCTGCTTTGACCTGCAAAGCTTTCTCGTACCAGCTGTAGCAGCTCAGTATATCAGTATTAAAAGCTTTGCTGTCAAGAAGTTTTGTATTTCAGATGTCCATCAGTTTTCAGACTCAAGAGTGTGTATTAAGAGCAACTTCAGGTGACAATCCCCTCAAAATCCTAATACACTGCAGCTTCTTGACACAATGTGGTGACACCTTTCCAATCTCACCACCATCAGCACATCCCTCCCTGAAAAGTCAAGGGAACACAAGTTCTCAGAGAAGTGGCAGCAGTCTTGGGACAAAGCTCAGAGTCAGCTCCACAACCAATCTCCACAAAATACATCATTTGCAGAAACACGACCTCATTTCAGCATTCCTAGTTTGCCTGGAGAGGTGGAGCAACTCACCGCAAATAAAAAGACACTAAGGGAGGGTAGCTCAATTTGAGAACTGCAAGGTAGAAGCCAAAAGGACATACGGTGGAGCCTGGGCATATTCGTTTTGCCTAATATGCTCCCCCAGGCGTGCTGCTTGGTGGGCAGGGATGCCTCTTTCCTGCCTTACACTCCAGCAACCTCCCATAAAATTCAGGAGATGGGACAGAGACAAAGGCATAAACCTGCCAAAGACTGGCTGATTTCTGTAAGGGTTAATGTAGCATGTCTCCACTGAGGAAGTAATAGTTTTGCAGGAAACAAAGACCACGGATGTATCAGGGTACTTGGATCATGACTGACGCAACTGTAAACAAACCTAAAACAATCACACACAAGATTTAATCACAGACACTTTCTGTCTGTGTAGAGTATGCTACAAACCAGCAGAATTTACGCAAGTTGAATTATACAGTATTTTTGTTTACAAGGTCTACTGTAAAATAAACTCTGTAAATGGTGCTTTTCAAACAGCTTACATTTTAATGTACAGCATTAGACATCAAAAGGACACACAGCAGCCTGGGTTTTTTTTAAACCCTCCTTGGTTCATCTTCTCTTTTTAAAGATTTCACAGCACAGCTGTAGCTGAGAAAACAGCAAGTGTCAAGCCAATAAGCCAGTGCTGATGACATCAGCATGGGTACAGTTCTTTGGACCTGCAGTAGCATAAAACTGCTAATGCATTAAATCACATTAAATTGTCTAGGTGTGTGCCCTTTTGCACAAGTGTTAGGAGAGCCAGAGAGCTCCTTCAGTGGAGTCAGAGGGGTTGTGGAGCCTCAAAAAAATTTTGGGATGTCTCTGAACAACAACACAGGGGCCAGTGTGAGAAACTTCATTTAACATCCTCTCCCTGTCACACGTGCACAGCATAGCAAAGGCTGATTTCACAAACAAACCAAAACAAAAGGAAGGTAAAGGGCTGAACAGCACCTGTGAAGAAAGATTAACAGTGCACCACATCAAGTTGCTTAACAGCAGGATAACTTTATGCAATAACTCTCTGGAGCCAAGGAGTCTGGAACCTCAAGCTTCATAAAACACCTTTTTCATCAGCGCACACAAAACAAACACAACAATCACCACCACCCTTCTTCTCCCGTTGTTTTGCTGTCTGCAGTTCCATCCAGTGAGAGACAAGGCTGAAAGCGGCACCAATCTGCCTTCTCACACTCGTAATTTCCACACCATGTCCACACTGAACTCCCCTCTCATGAACACGCACACTCGCTGCACATCACTCTTATTTCCCTGCTGTGAAAGAGCATTTCCCATTCTACAGATTTCAATACACAAGATGCCTTTAAAACCAAGCAGCAAATCATGTTTTGGTTAGAAAGAGGCCAGGCTGAAAGCAGTCATGACAGAGAGAGAGAATGTCGTTTTTATAAACTTCACGAAGCATTAATTTACAGCTCCCAAAGAAACAAAGCCAGACGTTTCCCCCAAACCCACGCAACATTTTTCAAGGCCAGTCCACAGGAGGAAAGGACAGGGGAGCAAGTAGACACAGGGTGTTGTGTGGAAAATGATTCACTTGCAGAAACAAACTGTACACTCAGAGAGGTGAAATGATGGAAAACCAGCAGACTTCAGTCAAGTCAGGACTTCCCCCCTCAACACACAGGCTGCTGAGAAAAGCTTTCTGCCATGCTATGCCAGATGGGGTGAAAAAAATCAAGTTGAACAGCTAAACTTTACCAGAAATTGTCACCAAGACATTCAGCCCTTCAAGTACATCCATTTGCTGGAATCGTCTTCGATTGATGAGTGGATAAACCTTCCCCTGACCGCTTCTGTCTAGCAGCATCAGACCACTCTCAGTGCCCACTAACAAGTTCACTCCTAGAAGAAACAAAACCAAACATCCCAGTTAGTACACAGATTTCCCACATATTCTGATGAACTGATGCTTGATGCAGCAACTGTCTTGTTTCAAGCAGGTCTAAGCACTGCCGGCTGAGTCCCAGTTGCCTGCAGCCTAAAAGATCTCATGACGCAGAGGCTTTCTACATTACTTGCCCCAGAGACTACTGACACCAAACTGCGGTGTTCAGGAGAGTAAGAGACTTGTGGACCACGGAGAGCTTTCTGGAGCACCAGCTCCCAAACAAAAAGGGACGCTCAGGTTGGAAGAGGGGCCCATGGATGCTGACAGGCACAGAGACTGTCTAGGGAGAGGGCTTGCCACCCTCCCAGGCTCTCCTTCAGCTGCTGACACCTCCTTTATCCCTTCCTGCCCTCCTCCTCCCTCCACATCCCAGCCCACAGCCCCATGGGGCATTTCACACCGATTATCTCCCATACTGGGAGACATCGTCAGACTGGGAAGCAGCAGAAGGAAGCAGGGAGAGAGAGACACGCACAGAGTCAGGGCTCAGCACAGGCTGCAGCAGCACCAAATGAGCAAGTGGTTCGGCTTCGATGTGTATTTTTCTATTTTTTCCAATGTGGATTACAATTCAAAGCAAAGCAACCTACATGCAAAATGCTCCCTCACGGTCCCTTCCCCTCTTTGAGCATCAGGACTCAATCACTCCTGTCTCCATCCTCATCTCTTCCTCTGCTCTCTTTGTGGCAAAGTTGTTTCTGCTTTGAGTTTACACGCACACCCATCCCCGACCCTTTCCCTTAGCTAAATGCCAAATGAAACTAATGAAGTGGTACTACACTAGTGGCAAGCAGTGTCTGTATTTTAAAATGCAGGTGCTGTCTATTCACAGCCAGCAGAGTTCTTCTACTGCCACCCTACAATTAAGCAGTTCTGGGGTTTTGTTGTTGTTTTTTTTATATTCTTCCTGAAAAAGTACAAGCTCTCCACAGAGGCTGGGTGTAAAAGCATCCATGTCATTAGCATTGACTTTCGCCACTCAGAACTAGAAGAAACAGCATCACAGACCTAGTGCAATCAGCAACCTGACATGCTATGGCACTGCCACTGGTGAAGGCAAAACAAAGCAAAGCAAGCCCCCCCGCCTCTGAATAAGAAACATCACCATAAAATGGCTTAAATTGCTTAAGGGTATGAAGAAATAAGCATGTGTATTAGTTTGCATCACCATCAGTTTGGCCCTAAATATTCAACAAGGAAGTGCTTTGTTACAGCTGTAAAACACTTCCAGGATTTTACACCTATACTTTTCATCACCGTAACAGTCAGATATATAGAACAAAGAAGTATAAAATCATTAACACAAATTGCTGGCAAAACAAGGCAGATCAGAGAATCTATGAGCCATCTTTACTGATCCCATATGATTTCTCTCTGCCTTCACCTTCTCACAGCCTCAAACTTTACATCTGCACAACTCTTCATTTTATCAGAGAGTCATTCACAAGATTCTATGCAGAAATAGCATTGGGGTAAAAATTCTTAACAGCAAATTCTGGAAAAAAAGAAAACAGTAGATAGGAAGATAATGTGTTGGGAGAGCTATTTGATTGATATGGCTTTGCAGGCAAGAAGGACAGGCCAACAGTGCTGTTCTGAGAAACATGAAATACTGGAAATAACCCCAAAAGAGAAGTAAAGCCTTGGAAACAGGTGTGAAAATGTAAACAGAAGTGCACTGTGTTACCTATACAACCACCATGTGACTCGGGAAAGGCCAACTCTCTTCTTCACAGTTTTTAAATGACATGCATGTGCATTTACAGTCTGTTAAGTTTAGGGCTATTAGATAAATACGTACGTAATACACACAAGCATCATCTAGTAACATCTAGATATTGAAAAAATTCAAGTGGTCCCATACATTCTGGCCAAGAAAGGAATGACACAGCAGAGGAAAGCTTTTGCTGGGTGCCGCAGCAGTGATTTCACACTGTAACAGGCAACAAGCACTGCTAAAAGCTTTTCACCAGTGTAGAGTTCTGACCAACTGTCTGATACCCACATAAATTACCCCTTGTGACAAAAAGGCCAGACACACTCAGTCAGCTGATAGCCCATATCCAGCTCCTCTCTGCACTAACCACTCTTAATGAAACCAAGCCGCAGTCTCACGCTGGGAAATGTCCCTCCTCCTCTTCCCTTTTGCCTCTTCCTTCCTACATAAACTGATGACCAAGATGGAAAGTCATCTTATGAAACACATCTAAATCAAGCTCCACAACAAAACATTAGCAAGAGGCTCAAGAAGGTGATTATTTTTTCAAAAGAAATACCCTGTGTGTACCAGAAGTACGATACAAAGACGACTACAAGCCCTCAAAAGCTACAGGAGATGTACTAGCAGGAGTTAGAGAGAGCTGAAGAGGACATCCTGATGGGCTGAATGAAGTCTGAACTGTGTCATCAGAAGCATCTGTAAAGCAGTGGGAAATTAAATCAAAGCAGAAGCAACATGCTGCAAAAAACATAATAATAATCAGCTGTTGGAACAAAAAGATGTAAACAAGCACTGAATAAACGCAGAGAAAAAGCTAAGGTTTCAGAGGAGCATTCCTGAAGACTCATACTGGCAAGTCTGCACTTCTGAAGTGCAAGAGGCAAGGGAAGAACAGGTTTGCATTACCCCATAAGGCAGCACACAGTATCTCTGAATTGAATCTCTTCTTGTATTTGCGAATCTCTGGGGTATCACTCTGTGGCCGTGTATTCGTGGGATTCACATTGACAACTGATCCTTTCCGTGTAGGGTCTTGCCTTATTGCCTCCGATCTCATTGCTTCACTAGAAAATCCTACTGGAAAAAAAAAAAAAAGGGTGCATATAATAGCCCTCAAGTGCTAAGTTCTGGCCATATATTCTTTACATCACACAACCCAAATAAGTAACTGAGAATACTGAGCAAGTCCTTCTTTTTGTAAGAAATGTAAATGGAAAAAGAAATAAAACTATGCAATCCACTGCAAATCAAATAAAAAGCATGGTGGTAACATTTGTATGTACTTTAAAGAGCCACTGAAGTCACTGAACCCTTTTTCAATTGTCATCTTCAGCTACTTTACTTACCCACAGAAGTCACAGTTGTCCCACTAGATGGAGAAATCTGTAGTAATCTGGGGTCTATAAAAGGTGTAAAGGAGGAGGAAGATTTGTGTTTCTGGAGTGTGTTACTAGCGGACTGAGTCTGCAATGTAAATTTCAACTTTATTAATATTAATGACAATAAAAAGCACGGACAACAACAACCAGCATTTTAAAGTCACTGCAGAATTATGCTACAGAGCCTCCCCAAGCTTTTATACTTCCTTTATAGATACACAACACGCTGCAGGCACCACACCTGAACTAGACACATATGCACACTGCACATGTTATAGCAAAATGTAATTAGCAAAATGTAATTGTCAGCCTGTCACCTCAGCTGCTAGTGAAGATTTTTAGGACTGGCCACTATAATCAGGCACAAAGCGAGGGAATGTCCCTTTTCAAAAAAAAAATCTGCTTAAATGTATGTATACTATCTTATCTGCAAGCTGTCCACTACCTACAACTTTCAAATTTATGAAGCATCTCCTAAAGTGAGCGAGCTTAACAAATAATGAAGTGTGATCTCTTGGCTTGTGCAACAAAATCAGACCATCTGGGATCAAGCATCCACTTCTACAATGGATTATGTTTCAATGTCCACTACTGTTTGTTCTCCCTATTTCGTTTAACCTGAGCCTCTTGCCAGAAAGCTGCAGCAGGTTCTTCCACCTTTATTTGACAAAGCAACAGATTAAACCTGTATCGAACAAAGGGGCTCATTAGTGTGGAAGGTGTAGCAAACGGTGATATGAAGCTATGGATATGTAGTGGATAAAAATCACTGGTGCTTGCTGAGTTATGTGGTCTAAACATGAAAAAACATAAAGAAAGGAAGAAGACAAGTGAAACAATGAACTGTTAAAAGTGGAAATGGAACGACTTAAAAACCCTTGCCAGTTTAGTATTATAGTGACAACATTGCACACTGAAGCAGAATGGGACAAGTGGGGAAAAAAAAAAAAAGCACATATATATCTATAAAGGGTGTGCATGTGGGTAAACTATACCAAGCTGTACTGAGTTTTTGCTCAGCTTTATGCAAACATAGTTAGAGACACTTATTCACCATCAAGTAATCTTCAACCTCCCATTTTCTAAGCCTCTACTCACTGCAGAAAATCAAGCAATGGGTCTTAGGAGCGCATCCCTCCCCCGCACAGCTCAATACCGAAAAGCTCCTTCGTCACCAGCCTCTGCCACAGCCTCCACTTCCCAAGCTGCATTAACTGAGCCCTGCTTATTTATTGCTTAGATCAAAGTAATGAGCAAGCGTATCTCTGGATCAATCTACTGATCTCTATAACCTACAAGAGTGCGCTTTTAGAAAGATCAAAGACCTATGAAGCATAGCTGAAAATTAAGTATTATGCTAACTGAATTTCCAGGAGGAAACCCTCCCGCCCACCCTCCTGCTACGTGGTTCAGAAGCATTTTTGATCTTGCGGTGAACGCACGCATTGCCATCAGCCTACCCAGCTCACTGCAACCTCTCCTTCTCCTCACAGCAGCTGCACGCCCACATGGCAGAATGGCTCTACCTTGAAAACCTCTTTTTACTGAATTTTCTTCCCCTTCTACCACTCCTGCTTGCATACAGAAGAAGGCTCTCCCCAAAAGTCAAGCTGGCCACCCAGCTGGGAGCAGAGCCGCCACGCTGAGCTCCTCGCTTACTGCTGGGGCTGGTAAGGGGCAAATGACGCCTTTTGTTTACACGTGTGCATCTCCTCGAGAGGGATTACACACACGTGAAGGACTCGGCTTGCACACCAGCACTTGGTGATTAAGGAAAGCACGGTCTCGGGATCAGCCCTGGACACCAAGAGGGAACTTCTCCCGCAGCAAAGTCTTGCTTCTCCACCTGGACACAACCAGCACTGGTGGAGAACAGTCATCTTTACAATAGTTTCTTTCTGGAGTACACACATACTTGGAAAAAAAAAAATCAAAACAAACACTTTCCCCGATTCATATTCCAAAGCACCAATATCCCAGGCTTTTACAACTCTCCCAGGCAACACCTGATTTGTTCACCCAGCCCATGTGGCAAGCTTTAATGAGCAAAATCCCTTCACACTCGCTTCCTCTCCCAAAGGGTGAGTTTCCCACAAGCAGCTCCTCATACGCGTGGGGTTACAAGCCCAGCCGTTACTGACAAAGTCAAAAGTAACCGCTAATTTTTAAAAGGCACACTGCTTGCAGTTAGCCTGCTCCTGGAATAAAACAGATTTTTTTTTAAAAAAAAAAAAATATTGGCTTGAAAAATGCAGTAGTCAAGCTTAGTTTAAAACGAACGCCATGCAATTAATGACTCACTAGGAGGAAGCAAAAATAGTAAACTGGCAAGTTTGGCGTGGGACTGCTCTAGAGTTAAGGGCTTCTTACACAGAACTGAAATGTGTTATTTGGGGGTGGGAACAAAAGTGACAGGGGAAAAAAAATAAGCAGGGGAGATTGGCTGGAGTTCCTTTGCAAACTAGCTACTAGGCAATGCTGCTATAACCCTACGAAAGCAGCCAGCTGTGGTGTAAGACATACCTCATTAGTAGTTAGCTTGTCCTGGGGTGTCTGTGGGGACATGGTGGGTGTCGGCTGGCTGGAGGATGGGGAGGAGGAGGTGGAGGAAGTGGAGGAGGAATGGCTTTGCTGTAAGAGATCTGGCAAGAGGTGAATGCGACCGGCAAAGCCATTGCTCTCATGATGGCTGGCACGCTTTTTGTCAACTGTACTCTGCAGAAAAAACAGGCACACTTGTCTTGCTCAAGTGCTGCTTAAAGGTCTACATCCCTAACAACCTCTCTCCTTCTCTCCCTCACTCTCTTCCTACCTTTTAACATTTATTCATTTATTTTTAAAAAAAAAAATAAGATGATAATCCATGCCTTGATGCCTGGATGGAAAGAGAAAGTGGGCAGAGCTATTAGAATTCAGCAAATTCCCACCTTTTTGGCGGGCAAAAGCCTAGCTCGTGTGGTTGACTTGCACAGCCAGTTCCACTAATTAACAAAATTTGAGTAACTGCACCAGCAAGTCTTCCACCACGATGCGGACAAGCACATTTCTGGGGCGGGAGGAGGATTTCTTCCCCTATTGTTTTCCTTAAAACTGACTTAAATCCTATACAGATACAAGCTTGGACTGTCTGGTGAATGCCTTCAGCTAACTATTTAAAACAATAAGCATGAAATCTTAATTTTCAAACCAAAGGGCTCAATTAAGAAATTGGCATTCAGTTGTGGAATTCAGAAATGTGATTACCAAGGAAACTCCTATAAGCTAGCACGCTCATTAACACACAAGCTCATTTAAAAGCAGGGAATCATTATCTTTCAGAGGCACAAGAATGTGATATTTTCAGAACCAAAGGCAACAACACAGCACTCTAGCTCTGTCCACATTTTCTGCCTCACCACCTATTTTGCTTCTTCGTTTCCCCACGCTACCTGCTGCACGGATTTGTATGTATGTGTGTGTATATGTTATCTGGGTGGTCTGTATACCCTCAACTACAGGTTCAGAATGATTTAAACAATCCTGAATGCTCATCCCAGCCTCCCTCCCAGCCCTATTCCCGAGAGCCACATTCAGTTCTACGGTAAAACTAAACTAAGTTCTTGCTCCAGGTACTCGCTCCATACACCTGCAGCTTTTCTACCCTTCTCTCCCACACAATTTTGAGGTACTCTGCATGGTGCTGTCATGGGTGTCACTGGAAAGCATGCAAAACAGAAGCAAGGGGTGAAGGGCTAGTCTTCTCTTTGCATGCATCAAACATCTTCCTCATCTGAAATTCACTACAGCTCTGTCTTGATAATACGAACAACAAATATAATGTAGAAACAGCATGGGTGAATGAGCGAGTGGGTTAATGAGCACAGAAAAGGTGCAGCACTGCACAGGGAAGGAAAAGCAATACCTGTCGGACAATTAGGGTGCCCTCCTTAGAAGGAGTCAAGGCAGGTTCACTCTCCACATCATCATGGACAATCATGGTTTTCACTGACTCTGTTTCACCATTGCTCAAGTTCAACGTTGACCTATTTGCCAAACAGGAAATAACTGGAGTGAGATAACAGCACTTGTAGCCTAGCTTTCACTGCCCCACACCAAGGCACACTCAAAATTATATTGTTATCAGAGTAGAATATTTAAACAACCAAAAAAAAAAAAAGCCCAGAGTTTGTTAAAATTCTGTTTCTTGTTTGATAACAAATCAAAAGAGAAGAGGGAAAGGACATAAGAAGAGGGAAAGGACATAACATATAGAAGCCTACTTTTTGAAAAGATTACCCACAGTGTTTGAAAATGTGAACACACAAGGCTGCTGTGTCTTGCCCACAGACTTTTGTAGGCTGAAAGCACTGACACAGAATCCAAAATACCCAACGTCCTTTTCCTTCAGCCCCCTAAGAGGGAAACCAGAAGTAAAACACTGTTAGAAGAACTAACACTGCTCGGACATCATCTGGTCCAGAAGTAGATTCATCTGCTCCTTCTTGTTCCATATCATCATCTTCCTCATCCGTCGTCCCCGACTCCTCACTCGAGGATGAATAATCCGTTACTTTATGCGGAGGTCGCACGTCCTCTACCGCTCGCAATTCCTTTGCCAAAGCAGTTAAATCCTGATGGGAGAGGGAGGAAAAAATTGATGTTACAAGGAAGAAAGAGGAGTCTGCGGGACACATCCACAGTATTAGCGCCCAAGTTTGCTCACTTTTCCACTGCTGTGTTTCAATAGCATCAGCAGTATTGTTTCCTTTGATTTATTCATTCCTGTTACCAAAACTCATCTTCTGATCAATTAAGGCACCAAGAGTCAATCTAAGGAGGCCTTGCCATATGATAGAAAAATGTGCATACTCTGAATCTAAACTATCCTGGTTATGATTTCAGTTTATCCCATTACACCATCTGAAGGACATATACTCTCACACAGTCGTTGATTGCCTCAGTTCGTTTTCCTAAACTTTGTAGGTTAATAGCATCCACCACAAGAAATCTAGACAGCAAGGTAGCAGAAAGATCCTAAGACTTATCGAGCCACCCAAGGCACAGTCACAGAGAGCCGATCTGCTTGAAAGCTTTTGATCCACCTTCAGTTGCACGGTTCCGTGCTAAGGAGTTCACACCTGGGAAGTCGGATTCATTAGCACCAGCTCAGTCACACACAACTGTCAAACAGCATGGGACATAAGCCGCTTTTCTGTCTGCAGCTTGGAGCGTGGGCAAATAAGGCTTGCAGTCAGTGCAATCTGCTCTCTGTGTAGCTATGCTTTATTTGGCTGAATGCAGTCTATGGCAATCACTTCACACATGATACTATCAGAAGTGCAGGACCAGCCTCTGCGTTCCTTTAAGAAAGCAGCTTCTACTGGCAGATTTGGTGCTAGTGCGGTATCATAATGGCAAGAGAAAAAAGCTTTAAGGGAAGTTGGAAATACTGTGAACACCCACTGTGATCCCACAGATACAACTGGACATAGAGCTATAATAACTGTAACAGCAGCCAGAAAAAGAGAATGTCAGAAATCTTTCACAGAAAATAGCAACAATTTAAGGTCTTACCACTTCTCCCTGCACCATTCAGCCCAGCATTGGCACATTCAGGTCAAATGCACGATCATTGGTCCAGCCCCAGGAGGGAAGCACAGGATTGAAAGAGAGAAAGGCAAAGGTTAGGAAGGAAGAAGACCAGAGAGCAGAAATCAAATGCAGAAGCAGACCAAATTCTAGTGTTTAAAGTAGTGTCACGTGTGCAGGCAACGTCAGAGCCCGGGATGCGCTCCTAGGCCCACAGATGCAAACTCCACCTCAAGCTGAGGTTCACCCACAATGGCACCATGAATGGAGGCTCACATGGTCTTTTTTGTGGGTCTACCTGAAAGACGGGGGGACAGAGGAAAGAGGAAGCAACTTACAGCAGGCTTGATAGGTCTGAAGACTTCCTTCTTCTCTTCAGGCTTTTTAGGTGCACTTTCAGGACGCTGTGATGGCGAACCCTCTGATTTGGATGATGCTGCATTTGTCAACACCCCGAAAGGAACACAGAACAAAACAGATTAAGCAGGGAGCTAGAGTATGTTTTCTTACTTCACTTTGGAGTGGGGAAGAGAAGTGAGAAGGCTATCAGGTGGTGCCTGACAGCAAGACTGGATCACTATTATATTGTCTCTTATAGTAAGGACTATACCAAAAAAATCACAAGCTGTGATCTGTATAGGTGCAGCTGACCTATGACTGAAGCCCAAGTAAATTGTCACACAGCTGTGAATCAGAGTGGGTAGCTTGAGTGCGGCCACAAGCTGGAAAACGTGCATAAGCATCCAATGTACCCCAGCTGAGACCTATCTGTAGCAGACCACAGCCTGTCAACAACCACCAAGGCGATAGGCAACAAACATGACAATGTGCCCTTGCACATGAGAGCATGGAGACTTGGCTGTTTGCACAAGGAAAACAGTGACTGGATGTGAATTAAAGAACAGTAAAAAACTTTCACAATGACTTCTTCACCTACCGTCTTTCCCAAGCAAGGAGATACAGCAAAGATGGATACTGGAAGCTAACCCATCTTTGATACCGCATGCTCAAAGGTCTTTCCCAACGAGGGTTATCAACCTTCATTACTGAGTGTTTCACAGCTTAATAAATTTGGAAATGTGGTGTTAGAAAGAGTGGAGGAAGGACTTACATCTCATCCGGAACCGCTCTCCAGAACCACTCTGAGAGCCAGGGTGGGAGCCAGGCTGTGAACCGGAGTTGCTTGAACCTGAAGAACTCCCACTGCCCGGCCTTGGTACGAGCTTCTCCACCCTTTCCCACAGCAGACGAGGCTCTATATTGCTGTACCAGGGAAGGGAAGAAAGTCTTTGTCATATACTTCAGTTTCAGATGCCTTTTTCTAAACTCAAGCATCATTCTTCTTCACAGAATCATAGAATGTCTTAGGTTGGAAGGGATCTTAGAGACCATCTAATCCAACTTCTCTGCCATGGGCAGGGATATCCTTAACTAGACAAGGTTGCTCAAGGCCTCATCCAGCTTTGAACATCTCCAGGGATGGGGCATCGTCCACGTTTTGCTAATAACTCATCTGAAAGAGCACTTGACACTGAGCTGAGGGCGTTAGTGATGCTTCACAACCCAGGCAGTGGCTTCCCTTTCAAATACCTATTACCTTATTCTAAACCATTCTAAATGAATGGTTTAAAAAAAAACGTTTAGGGGGTGTAAGCTATTATTTTTATTTGAAACTGGCTATCTGCCGTTCTTACATATCTAACCTAAACCAGACAGTTCTCTTAGTCTGCATGCAGCAGGCTTAAACTTATCTCAGAATTGCCCTGGTCACCCAAGAACAAGCCAAAAAGACATCACTGCCCATCTCTCTTAGAATACCCTCAACTCCTGTCCAGTGAGTCAATTCCCATGTGGGCTGTTCATGCTACTCTGCTGAGCTGTGAAGGCAGTCCTGTCCTCCCCCTTCCTAACCTCAGATGCTCTGTGTCATTGCTCATGGATGCCACTCCCCTTCTCAAAGCCTAGTTCTGGCTCGCAGGCCAGAAAGATTCCAAGATCTCTTCACTTCAGATGTCACAAACAGTTTTGCTGCCAGTAGTCCCCACTGTAGGCCCAAGACAACCTGCTGCACCAAAAGGCAAGATGTTCATGAACGGATGTATTTTTTCAAAAATCTTAAGGATATTTCAAAATTTACAGGGCTGGCAACTCAAAGGAGGAGAGGGAAGAAGAAATTATGCCAGGGTTTGTTGGCACACATGCTACACCAAGGGAAATTACTATTAACCATTACTGAAAATGGATCTAAGTCCATCTTCACACATCCAACAGACAATGCCAAAAGCCCTCTGGAAACACCTGGCTTCCCGTGAGCCTTCTCCTTTCAACTTGAGAAAAACGAGGACATGTAGGCTTACAAACCTCGTGGAGTTTCTTTGCCCTGCTTGGTTATTTTGCTGCCCGCTACCCTGCAGTGGAGAATCACGGCGGGACAGGACTGGTGATCGAGACGTTGTTCTCACAGGTACCTTGGGAGAAAGAAGGTTGTGTTAAACCCACGAAGGAGAGAGAGAGAGAAGAGGAAGATTAAACCTCTCCCACTACAGAATATACTCTTAAGATTTTAACAACACTGAATTCTAAATCCATGCTAGCATTGATGACCAAAAGCAATAAACAAACGCCCACAAAACCAAAAGGTTTAGGGATGTTGTTCAGATTTTGAGGAGAACTCAAAGTTTAGTCTTTAACATTAAGCAGTGTTTAATAGTTACCACACGAACACATACACGCCCTGCTATCCCTCCAACTACTGAGACATTTAAAAAGAATACGGCATTTTGACTGAAGCAGGGGAGGCACAAAGCAATTTGCTGAAACAGCATGAGGATTAGGAGAATAAGCTCAGGGGAATCAAACAAATGCCTGGGAATGGATCAGCAGAAGGCAAGGACTGGTGGCGAGCAAGAATATACTCAGAAGAAGCAAATCCCAGTGGATGGGAGGGGAGGTGGGACAGGGAGAGGAGGAGGAAATATATTGAATGTTTCCTTTTTGTTCAGTTCCATTGCATTTTTAAATATGTGTATGATTCATAGTTTGGGTTGCTAACAGATGAAGAGGAAAATTAACTCTGAGCAATAACCTCGGGGATATTCTAAATTCTTTCCTGAATATGGTAATGACTTGTTAACTTCGCATAATAAATTGTCTCTCTGAAATAGCTGCATTCTACAAATAATTGACAATTTTATATGACGCTTCAATATTGTACTTAAGGTTGATTATCATTATCCCATTGACTGCACACCTACATTATGATCTGACTTCCAAAATACTATTACCAATGCTGGCACAAGGACACGGTCTTCCCAGTGCCCAGGGTATCACAACCTTAGCAAAATAATAATTAATAATAAAAAAAATTGCACACATCTGTCTTTCTACTCCTTACCCTTGGAGGCACCTCGTCACTGTCTGATCTAGCCCAAGCCTTTTGAGTGGGGTCGGGTACCTCCGACTTAGAGTCAGAACTCTGACTTAGCACTTCACTGCGTGAAGGTGGATATGGGTCCTGGGAACGAAGATGGTGATGAGCAAATTTGGGAGAAGGGTCACTGAAGGAATGGGATCGCGAGACAGGGGAAACATTGTTCTTGAGAGATGCCAGATGGGACCACTGTACCTTACAAGAAAACAAAACATAAAACATTCAATGCGCTCAGTATAACTGGCTTTCCAATTAACACAGAATAAAGGCAGGTGGGGCGGGCAGAGACAAATTGGTTATGGCATTAGGTAAGCGTGGGGTGGAATCAATGCACTTAAAAAGCAAGGCAAGCGCCCAAAGAACGTAACAGACTGAAAATACAGCACATATACGTTTCTTGTGAGATACGCTCTCCACATACACATACACTGGTGCCCAGAAGAAAAGGGGACCTAATATCTGCACCGTGAGCCCGAGTCCAAAGGCCACTCAAGACAGAAGTCACCTTCTATTCCCAGTCTTCAGTGGGCTTTGGTCAAGTCTCATGGCAGTATTGGTGGGCTGGGAAATTTGAAGTGGGTATCCAATTGAAGGAATGTACAAAATTAAAGAATAGAGTAAAATGTGCAAACTGACAGACAATTACGTTACCTAATAAATTTAGGAACCAGATACAGTTCCAAACTTTTGGAGAAAGACCATAACACAAAAGCCTTTATTCCTTTACAGTCATTGCAATATATACATATATATAAAAACAAAAAACCATAATATATATTGTATATAGTATACATATGTACAATGCATATTATACTTACACCATATATGTACCATACTCTGTACATATATACATATTTATACACAAACTAAGCACACACATACACGCACACATATCTAATTACACATACTAAGAAGGCACAACAGTAACCATGGAGTTAAAACGCTATTTGGATTTCCATTGAAATCCATGTTGACCCTTCAGCCTACTCCCTCCCTGCCCATAAACCTGCATTTCAGAGTTAATTTCTGAAACTAAAGAGGAGAAAAGGTCAAAACTGAGGAAAACACTGTCTTCACACCTAATAATTAAGCAAAACTTTGCTTTCAATCCCAGTTTCAGTAGACTGGATGTATTTGTTTTTGTATTACTACTATTTCCTCAACTTTAATACACACAGCTGTTGAAGAGCCTGATTATCCTTAATATGAGTGGAAGACCCAGACTTTAAAAGTAACTGGCACAGAGAGCATGAAGATACAAGTCCAATATTTTGAAATAGTCATAGAGGTTTGAATAAAAGCCAGGAATTAATGAGTAAGAGATGCAGTTCTGTCCTGATTTCTCCCACTCTCCCGTCTGTTCAAATTCTCCTGTTGCTGAAAAGAGCTGCAATACCTCGTCACAATCAGGGATGGTTTTAGCTTGCACTGTCATCAACAGATTTAATTTGGGAGAAGGAAATTCTGCATGGAAACAGAGGAACTGAATGCCGAACTATACCGTTCAATTTAGCATATCTAAATCGCGCAGAATTTATGGGCTACGTCTAAGTTTTAGACAAAGGTTACTTTTTAAATTCATGCTGCAATTCCTGTGAGATACAGATATCAAGGTCTGGAGGCTCTTCATTAGAAAAAAAAAAGAACTACAGTAGCCGTGCAGCTCAGTGTTTTCAACCTGGTTTTTATTTTCCAGGGGTGGTACAGAGCTCTATTTAGCAACTGCAGGCCTACTGACAACAAACTTGCTTTTCTTAGTCATGTTTTGAAAACCTCTTTGAAGCAGTGCTCATGCTATTAAAAGCCACTTGTTTAGTTAGCTTTTTCCACAAGAATTTACAAAACCAAGCAAGCTCACTTCTTTTCTGAGCCTCCTTCTTGGTAGTAAATATCTTGCACAGATTAAATTCTGAATTGTAAAAGTGTATTGCAACCGTCACTAGTGTTTAGCTCATCATTCCACTGTTGCACAGAAACTAACAGAATGCAACAGTTTTAATCTAGCTCTGATATTAAAATACAAAAAACCCAACACTAAATCCACAAATCCATCAGTTTATCAACAAAATAAGCAAAAATAGACAAAGAGCAAATCTACTGAATAAGCTGCTTTGTGTAACAGTGCTACTCTTTACACAGTGCTACTCTTTACATAAGACTTTTTAAGTGCCAAGATCTTCAAACTGGAAGGAAACATGTTGGGACTTCCGCATTTCCTCCAGGCTCACCAAGATTTTCCTGGGCACTTACCTGGGGCTCCATCGGCCTCTGCAGAGCAGGCTGAGCAGGTTCTGAGTTTCCATTGGAAAAGGACTCTGATCTTGAAGGCACTGGTGGCTCCAACACTTTGCCCATCTGTTTCGACTGTGCTTCAGGGGAGCCCTGATTAGTTTTTCTAAATCTCTCCTCCACCTAAGCCAAAATAAATGGAGGTTAATCTTGAAGTCAAGAAAACCAATTGCAGTAGAAATATGAAGGTGAGTACCACACCTCTCCTTTACCATAAAGAAACCAAATACACTGAAGGCTTGGCAGAATTTTTTCCCCTAATGTTTTCCCCAGTACTGTAAAACACTGAGCGAACTACAGAAAAGTGGCAAGTATGCCAGTATGGAAAAACCCATACTAGGAAGAGAGGATACAGCAGGTGGTAAGCTATGAAGTGATATGATGAAAGACCATCATGGAGCTTCCTTCCACCTAGACTAGTTATTATCCGTCAGTATTTTCCCCACAGTCATAAAAAGGATATGTAAAAACAGAAAAAACTTTACAATATAAAAGTATGTTTCCAATTGCTATCCCTTACTGTAGTCACTCCCTCTTACTCAAGCAATGGTATTTGATTACCTGCTCTCCTGTCCTTTTCTCTTTGCCAATGAAAGAAGAGGTAGGGTATGCTTCTCCACCTGGTAATACTGGAGGCTGTTTGGCTTTAGGTAAAGAATTGTAAGACTGGTGATGTTCTCTTAGCAGATAGTCCCAAAACGAACACACAGGCTACAGAGAACAGTCCCAGCAGCTTGTTTCTCATTCTCAGGGAGGTGCAGAAGTGATCATACACTAACCTCGAGAGCTTGCTGAGGAGAAGACTAAGTCAGAAAGTGTTCAGTCTCAAAAGAACCACAAGTGAGGTCCCCTTGCAGAAATGCCACCTCTTCCAAGGACACAGTTTTGGGAACAAAGTGAGGGGTACGAAGAGCAAGAGGCAAAGGGAGACTAGAGGCAGAAAGGAAATGCACTCCCATTTCCGAAGATAGTCTTTTGCTACAACCAGGGCAGCATGTGTGTTTCTGCCAGGGGAGCTGCCTCCGAGGAAGGTTAAACTCCCAGCACTTTATCAAAACATCAAAGAAAGACTAAAAATGACAGCTTGGGCTGATTTCATTTGTTGAGATTCCGCTCACGTGATGTGCTTCAACCCTTATGCCTGGAGCACAAAACCAGCATCGGGGTGGTTTCCTAATTGTTCCCTAGCAGTGATGGTCGAGACTGTCTGTTCATATACCCATGTCAGAAGACCGAGGCAAGTTTCCAGGACTCCTCAGCAGAGCTGCTCCACAAACCCAACCTGCCTCTGCTTTCCAAAATTTGAAGACAGTAACAGCATGCCTATGGGAACAAGCAGACAAGCTTCTTCCAGGTCTACACAAAGTACACCATGTCTTGGGAAATACAACAACAGAGGCAAACATCTTCACTATGCAATCATTTTCACCGCCATGTTCGACTTTGCAGAGACATCCTTTAAAGTCTAAAAAACAGGCCAGACTCTTTGGTATGAAAAGAACAAGGAAAAGCCCCAAGTCTTTCTGTCTGAAATAACAGGCTTTCATGTCTGTAGCTGAAGACGATAGGAAGTTTCTTCCACAAAGCACATAAACTGCACGAGCCACACGTCTTTAAAACCAAGCAAAGACTGGGAAGAAGATAGCGAGTGCATCCCTGGATGGAAACAGGTCCTGTTCCAGTCACCTGACTGTCTGGATGAGAAAATGTTATTAAGTCTAATTTTTTGCTCTAAGCTCCCCCTTGTTTCCCAGAGTCAGCCTTAGAAGTCCTTTTCCTTATCTCCTCACTGCTACTGCAATGGGAAAAGAAGAACAAAATAATCACCATGAGACTTTGAAAGAACAGGAAAGTTAATCCCCTTTGGCTTATGACTCTGATGGTCAGTATCTCTGTAGAAGGAGACTTTCTCTGGAGAGCAGCATGCCTTAAAGTACGAGGCACAGAACACTCTAATTCACTACTCTATGTCAAGAGTGACATCAGAGTTAATGATCACTGTTAAGATTAACTGGTGTCACTCCCAGTGCCAGGCACCGAGACATTATAGCTATACTTCTACCATACTTTTTAAAAATAACATTACATAGTAATCTCTGGGAAGATCTGACAAAATTTTTCTGTGTCTTGACTTTACTTCTGCTAGCTACTCCTGCTAGAAAAAGACAACAACAGGAAAATAGCTGAGTTGGTGGTTCTGCTAAAGGATGTAACACTTCCGAATCTTCAGTTTTTCTCCTTTTCAACTCTGAAAGGAAAATGGGAGACGAGGAGTAGATACAGTTCGGCATTCCTTCAAAGCCAACCTTCAGGCTGGACAGAAGTGCTGGACTGGCACTGTAATTTCACCAAGGTGGGCCAGGAACATGCAACAAGGACAGAAGGGCTAGTTCCATGCCTGTACCACCACATACCAGACAAGTCTGAACAACTTCTAAGGGAGAGAGACGTACCAGATACTTCAACCATGAAGAGGAATGAATGAGCGCAAACATGGTTTATGAAGAACCTGGACAACAGCATCTACAAGAGAATGTGTTTGTGCTCACCAAGCCCAAACACAGATACTTCAAAGGCAATGAAGCACGAGTGGACAAAAGTGGACTGAAAGCTATTTTATCACGTTCAACAGCTCCAAGGATTTTTTTTTGATCTTGTTCCAAATGTATTTACCTATTTCCCACAAGCTGGTGATATATGCCGTTACGAGTTTCGACCAGTATTGTCCAGTCTAGTGGTCTGTGGGTAGTATGGTGCTCAAGGGAAACATAAGAATAAGATCGCTGAAAGAGAGCCAAGCCTGCATCAAAGAGGCAATTACTTGCTTAGTAATATTACCCGTGGGCCAGTGAAGACAGGGGACCACTCACTCACCACTATAAAAATCACCCTGATGATTTCAGATTGACTTGCATGTGCCCGAGTCCAAGAAGGCAGCACCAGAGAGTTTCGTAAGGGCAGGATGCGATCTCAGAAGAGAATACTTAACACTTCAAAAAAGGAAATCAATGAAATTCAGGTGTGAGTTCATAAGAAGGAAATTTCCAAGAGCATGAGCTAAAGCAGCAAATGTGTAGACAGGTGCTGTGTGCAAGTGTCCCCCCCACAGGTTCGTGCTTTCCAATTACCTCCCAATTTCCAATCGCCAGTACTTGCCAGAGACACAGATCATCAACTGCACCAATACTTCTTATGAAAACACTTCTGATGAGGTGCAGATGAGATTAACTTCCTGATGTGATGCTTCCAAAACCAAATCTCCTCAGTCAGCAGCCTTCCAGAATTTCTTTCCACCCTTTATACCTCAAAATTCTGAACTCCAACGATTGCAGCGCAAGTACCGAGAAGTAGCCCCCAAGTTTACAAACCAGCAGCCAACGTTTTAAAATATCCTGCCTCTTATGAGTGATGCTTTGGCCTCCATCTGTACCACAGCAGAACTACAGTCATGATGATGCCAACAGGCAAGGGCAGAGGAGCAGGTACCAGATTCCTGCCCGTACGCAGGACTTACCTCACGCGCTCTTTCCGCAGGCTCGTAGTGGGATTTTGGCTCAGGAGCATGATAGCTTTGTTTGTTTCTTTCTTGCTGTTGCTGCTGCTGCTGCTGTTGCTGTTGTTGCTGCCGCCTGTGATCGTGCTGCAGCGACAGGAGGTAGGCTTGCTCCTGCTGCAACTGGCGCTGGAGTCGCTCTGCCTGTCGGTGCTCCTCCATCTCTCGCCATCTGTATTCCTTTGAGAGAACGCATAAGTAATTCAAGACATGATGTTGACTGTACAGTGGATGTGTCCCTAACCATCCCATTAAAAATGCACCTTTCTGGTTGTTGTTGCACTATTATTGGTTTTTTTTTTTTTGGTTTATTTCATTGTTAAAGTGTAACCAAGAGCTAAGTTAGACAAGTATGGCACGTGTCTCATGTTGGGAAAGTTGCGAGTATACTGCTAAGCTTGACATGATTGGAGAGTTATGTCAAAACTGATTTGTATTAAAGGAAAAAAAAAGTGTTATTTATACTAAATCCAGTGTAAAGTTCATAAAACAACGATTTAGACCAACACTAGGCCATTGTATCCTGGGGTGGATTTACGTATCATGTGTGCTTTTGATCTGCAACATAAGCACTCTGGTTCTTCACTGAATGCCAAGGTCTGTTCAAAAACTCGACCACCACACCAGAACTGTTCCACTTTAACATAAAGCCTCCTCTTACTGCCCAGAAAGCAGTGTGACCATACAGCACTTCTCATATGTGCCTGTCAGCCCACAACGCTAGCATAAATGGCCTTTTAATGAAGCTCCTTTGTTGTCGTACTGCCAGTGCAGCTGTGCCCGACTGAGGGAAGCCTAGGACTGGCCGGATAAATGGATCCTATAGCTACTGAACAAAACAGATACAGTGCTTTACCAGTAACATGGCCTGCTCCTGGAGCAGCTGCTGCTGTAGAATTTCCAAGTGCCGCTGCTCCTCTTCTAGCTGTCGCCTGATATACTCCTGTCACATAGAAATTACCCAGCAATAAATTTATTCAAAAGGAATGCATCAGAACCCCCTGGGTGGAACACCACACGCTACTTCCCCAGTTCAGCTTTAACGAGAAACGCACTTCAGGACGGATTAGTGCCTGCAGAACAATTTAGGAAGCCCTGCCTCCTGACCATCGGATTTTTGGGCCCTTCTGTTCTGAAATTTGCACTCCTGCAAAATGTTGCCGGCACGTGCCAGAGCTCGTTTTATGTCTTTTTTGGAAGTGGTTTCAAGAAGCAGCAAAATGCACTTGAAGGTTTTGGAAAGTTAAAACACAGCAAAAGTCTGACTCAACACAGCCAATACGAAGTCACATGCAAGTTGTATTAAACATTAGTTTGTTGCGCTGGTGCGATGAACTGTTAGCAACAGCTAGAGCCAGGCGTAGTGTGGGCAGACCTGGAGCAAGCTCCCCCCTCCCCTGCCGAGAGGGGTTCTGCCGTGCGCGGTCGGGACCTGCCCTGCCATCTCCCCTGCCGCCCGCCTCGCCACAAGCTTGTCCTGAGCAGACGCTGCCAGCCTTGCTGAATTATGCGATGGTTACGACACAAACAAACATCCACCAGGAAACAGGTATTAGACCAAACTCGCTCGCTCTCTGCGACCTAAGCCGCCTCTCCGCCCGCAGCCTCGGCAGGTGAAGAGGTTTACCCGCTGCTTCGCCTGACCCCCTGGAAGAACTCAAACTCTGAAGCACCAAAACCCAAGCTGGTAACACCCTATCATGCAATTAATGGAAGTATGTAACATGTGCATGCGCACACACACAAGCACACGCACACATTTACAAGTGTATGCATAAAGAAATTAATGGATCAGTGATACAGGGATGGGAGCTACGGAATGCCTTGTTACAGACTGATGAGATACACTATGCTGTTGTTACGCACATTGGTTGAGCCATAGTTTGGGTTAACACAAATTCTAAGAGGGGACATGTCTTTTCTTCTAAAAAAAACCCAATAAAAATAATTCAAAGTGGTTCAGCTTGGCCACGTCAATTAATCATTTGTTATTATTGGCACTGTGCGTAATTTGCATTTCAACAGTTTAAAAAGCAGCTGGGGGAATACCCGGTGTCTGCCCAAAAGCAAATTGCTGTGCTGTAATCAGAGATTTTCCATATATTTATTCCCATTGGTTAGTCTTCTTTTAACTCAGAAATCTTTCAAATACACACAAACACAATAAAATTCCCCAGTAACACGATCCTTGATGATCTCAAATACCGTGACTTAATGTTAAGAAAAAAAATAAGGTATATCAGGCCAAAACGAGCATTTCTGAAGATAATGGGAACTGCCTCTAGGACGGCAGTTTTGGCCCTTTACTTGGGATCCGTATTTTTTTGGTACATGCAGTGATTATTACCCTGATTACCACCCTGATTAAAGCCTGTAAAGGATTTTAAAACATGCAGATTTCATGCATAAATATAGCAGCTGAAATTCACAGTTGAAAAGGGTTTCTCACCTGTACTTTCAATGTATTAAAGGCACACGGACACGAGATATACTTGTTGCCTGAACTGGCATACATTATTAGAGGTGACATTAAAAAGAGTAAGAGAGATTGCGTACTGGAGTTTCAGGAAGGAAAACCCTCTGCAGCTCAAAGGTTCCATCTCAAATTCAGAACATTCAAAGGTTATGACTCGGACCAATTCTGGGTGCCAGAAGCTGACACACAATGGAGCTGCCCTTCTCTGGGAGGCCTTCTGAAAAGGGGCACGTCCTGCAAGAACCACTGATCCAGCAAGACAAGTCTAGAAACGATTTTCAGCCCCAGTGATGATTTCGCCAATTCCGATGGTTTTTAGTCAAGCCCAGGGGCACGAGCTGAATTTAGAATGAGTACTGCAACAAGACTTCCTTTTCTGAGGGAATATTGAGGCTGCCAGAATTTTCCATAAAGCCCTACGATCTATGTTAGTGCGCTTGCTGTCGAGACAACAAAGATGAAAGAGTCAGCATTAGGTTGCTTCTAAGCTGCTTTAGGCTTACTAATTTTTAAAAAATTAAATCAGAATTTAGAAGAAACAAACCTATAGTACATTTATCTGTATTCATGTACTCACCTGCTCCCTTTCTACCCTCCTCTTTTCCTCCTCTGCTCTTCTTCTCTCTTCCTCTTCCTTACGCCTCCTCTCCATTTCTTCCAGACGTCTTTTTTCTTCCTGTTCTCTCCGCCTTTGCTCACGCTCTTGTTGCCTTCGAGCCTCCCGTTCTCTTCTTTGTTGCTACAAAAAGGGGAAAGAAACCACAAAGTTTTACTTTTGTTGTTATCAAAGAAAGAGGTGGGGTTGTTTTCTACTCTGAAGAGAGGGATTTACCAGGACTGGCAAGCTCTGCAACCGAGTGACAAAATATTTTATGCAAGTGTTCCACCAGGAAACTAACTCATACCCAGCACACAGCTATCACTAAAAGCAGCCTCACTTACTCTATCCGGTTTCTTCAAGCACACACACAGAGTCACGTACCATGTGCCTGACAATCAAGGTGTGGAAGCTCGCTGCTGCTCTTCAAGAGAGGCTCCCACTGAAATCTCAATCTTTGAACATCTGTTGAACTCACAGCTTAATCAGAGCGACAATTTTCTTGACTTCAACAAGCTGCCAAAAGGGAATTATCAGCCCCATTGAATCAGATAAAACTCAAATGACAACTATCTGAACTTGCGGTAAAGCAGCTTCTCTCTCAAGACAATTCATGGTCTGCTAAGAATTTGGTGGTGTTGGCCCAACAACCAAGCTCAAATTAATGCACTGCCCAAAACTTTGCCTAAGAGAGAAGGAAGGCTGACCAACAGCACCTCAGCCCCTCCCAGAACATCAAAAGCACCTATATGTAAAAGAGGAAAAACAGCTGAGCTAAGTTTTTGCACTTGCACAGATAAGCTTCCACACATGACCCAAATATAAACTGGTGCTGATAAGTCTGCTAAAGTCTGACAAGAACCTGGAAAACAGCTCTAGAAAGCACAAACTGAGTCATTTATGTCTATAGAGCACCATGTATGACTTCAGAGGAGACATTTTAAATGCCCATACAGTCGTGACCAACTCTTCCTGCACTACTGCAGAAGCATCCAGATATTCCACCTACCTCAAAATCCCAGGCAGCCTCCCACAACTGCCTAAGTGTCAAAAGACCCAGCTGTCTCCTGTTCAACCATCAACTGGGAATATCTCTACAACATTTATTTCCATTATGCTAAAAATTACAGAAGAAATTAAAAAAAAAAACCCACCACACTCAAATTTAAGCCCAAGATCAAAATGAAAACTTACACTGGATATTCCTTTTCACATTTAGGTTAAAGTTAATACTATCTTCTATTGCTGGTGAAGCAAAGATGCCGCAGATTTGCCAGTCTAAAGGCACTCCGAGCAGTCTTGCAAGAGTGCTCAGGTTAAGCTTTTATTTGGGTTCACGAATCCAGTTCCTGGTGCACATTTCATAGTTGTGCTCAACGGAACAAGCCAAGGTCAACCCACACTCCCTGTGCTACTTCATGGGATGAGTTTCTCTGCATGACTATGAAGTAACTGAAAGCTCAAGAGCTTTTTCCATCTTCTGGAACTGATACTGACATGACAATGGAGAAGAAACACTGAGGGGAAAAAAGGTGGCTAACAATTAGTTAAATAAACCAGGCTGCTCTGCAGTTCTCTATAACTAGTTGAAGTTTTGGGAAAGACGCAACTTTCTTAAAGACCCACTCTGTAACCACGACGCTTTCCTTCCTGGCCCACAGCATCACCCCGGGTTCACTGCACCTTCCTGTGCCACAAGAAATAAGCTCTCTTCCCCCTCCTATTTTCTGTATCTTCTCAGAAACACGTCTTCCCGGCTGTTGCGTCTCCTCTCTAACTAAATCTGTCTACCAGTCTTTTCTCTCTTGCTCAAGCAAGCTTTCTTCAATGAATGTAGATATATAAATAGCAAAAGTGCTGCGAGGCAGCTATGGCACACAGCGCATTTCATAGGTTTCGCTTCTTCCCCTCCACTTTTTAAGCACTGTGAAAGGATTAAGAAGGCACTTTTATTTCTGAATATACACATCTGTGTCAAACAATTTCTATATTTAAGTCAATATATTCAGGTGCCTCTTGGCTAATCAAGTCTGACAGGCTCTTTGTTTAAGAAAACTAACATGTGAAGTACAATAATTCTGTTGCCCTGAGGATGCAAGAGACAGCACACTGCTGACTGGTTAATACACACATTTGTCAAACCAAACACTTCTTAAACATATGAAGCCTGTCTGACAATATTGTGTTGACATTGTTAAGTGGATATATTGCAGCTCTTGGGATGGCATCACAGAATAAACAAAATTAGTTGTTAAAAGATGAGATTTTTAAGCAAACCTTAAGCCAGATTGCTAGCTCAGCAACAACAGCAGATATTTATTATCCAGCAAAGGAAGAAAATAGAACAAAATAAAAGACTCTCTGCCACCAGTGTGCATTTAAGTCAAATCTCTGAAGCACAAATGCGCTACTGTCTACAGGCCAAAGCACACAGAAAGACGGGGCTTCCCGGCATCGCTTCTGCCTTCCCGTCAGACACAGCCTCAGCCCCTTGCAAGGAGAGAGGCAGCCGGCACCGCGGGAGCCCACACGAACACTCGGCACGATCCGCTTCTCCCCAGCCTTGGCTCTAAGAGAAAAGTTTCGCTTCCTTCGCACATGGCCTCTGAAACTCGAGCATCAAACTCCTGGCCACTAACGAAACTGCATTAACATTTCACAAGCCCAGGGAAAGGAAACCTACAGTGACAAGCATGTCCTGCTCTTACCTCTGCCATCAGAGCGGTTCCAAAAAATGTTTACCAATATGGTGACAGGCGCTTTATATATGCACATACACACATATATATACATTCTACGTCTTGTCAAAGTGGTGGCAAAGCTGCTCCATGGCCAACCATTGCTGACCCAAGGTGGCTTCAGAAGCAGCCCTTTGGCTGACTTCCAACCATCCTCCTGTTGGCACAGAGATGCCTTCCTGACTGCCTTTACCAACTCTTCCATGAGGACCACCAAAGCCCTGGGCACTGCTCTTCCTTTGGCTTGCCTAAAGGAGGCGCAAGGGACGAAGAAAACCATTAGTTAAAACCAATGTCAGTTCTGTTTATAAAACTTGGCCTTCTGAATTTACTAAGTGTGACGGATAGATACTATAGTTTTTATCGTGCACTGCAAAAAAGGCCTGATGTAAACCACTGTTGCCCAACCGACAGCAGGTATAGATCTGGATTCACTTAAATTATGGATGCATATCCAGATCTTCTTTAGTTGGATATGGTATTACCAACTTCCTTGCACATGTCAGATGAAAAGCTTATTTTCAAGGAGCTAAATGTTAACCAGAAGGTAAGGACAGGAACTCTTCAGAGAAATTTCAAAGATGCCAAAAAAGAATTTTGACAGAGTCCATACTGCCGCAAATTACTGCGTTTCATAAAATTGGCATTTACCACACCAACCAAAAAACTATACAGAAAATACAGTGTCAATACTCTGTTTCCCTGACTGGTTTTAGAGTGCATTACTGACGATCTCATAATGGAACCTGAGATCTCAAAGCTGGAAGACCATGCAGTAAAGCATAATTTGCCAGGAGGGGGCAATGCAACTACACATGCAGCTGGTGGATACCAACAAACCCAGTACCTCATTCATACAATGCAATACTGGAGATACATACAGATTCTCTAATCTTATATTCATAAAATACTATTACTCTGTCTTACAGGTTGATAAATACATATACTAATGATTTCTTTTACAAAGAATCAGGTAGCCTGGTATCAGCTTAGGAAGAGAACTGGAAAGGTTAATAAAGAGACTTTTGCTTTGCCCACACTAGAGATAAACCAGAAGTAGAACTTCTTACTCAGCACCAATCCAAACTGCAAGCAGTTCAAATTAAGTAGATAGGAATAATCTTCCCTTCTGCAAAAGAAACAAAGACCTGGCAAAACTTGCCTGCAGGGACACCTGCATTAGCATCTTGGTTCAAATCAGGAGTGCTCCTTTGAAGTGAATCATCCAATCATCTCCACTTACCCAGTTTTGTTTCATATTTTGAAGATGTCTTAGAGTGCCAACCACTCCTTTTGGATGAAATTAAAAAGACAGATGCACTCCAACCACAAGCAGGCACACAGTCTAGACCTCAGCTAATCCAAAGGAACTCCTCCTGTCTTTAAACACGTGAAGTCTCTGGGTCCTCAGCATTTTAATTATTGTGTTCCACTAATCTGCTTCTACAGGACTGTGCTACTTGCCAATGGAGCTATAACCTACCACTTCAAAAACTTCCATCTTAGTTTCTCATAACCAGGGATAGAGACACCATTTAAAGAAGTTATTCTGAACTGTGGAGGTCCACAAAGAATGGAATTCCACCATAGCTGATCCTGAATTTCCCAAACCAGTCTCAGTTTTGCAAAGTACAAACCCAAACGCCTTTCAATACCCATAGCACGGAGCACTGGTGTCTCCACGCTGCTCAATGGAAACACAGACACATGTTAGAACAGCCAGGAATAGCTCAGATTTCTTGTTTTAACCATCTAAACGCTTATATGTCATGTAAGTGATATTTATGCAACTAATCTTTATATGTTTGTAAAGGGGTTGTTGGGAGGAAGACAAATAATCCCCTTCCCAAAATGTTTCAGGTAATTTTCTGTACTTTGACCACAAATCACTTTCACCTCCTCAGTAACACAGAAATTATAAGGTTCCTGCAATAACGAGTTTTAGAAGTCACCTATATGCCTTTTAAAAACCAATCTTTTCTCTAATACTGCTAAGAATTACAGCGTTTGGCAGATATCCTAAACACCGTTCCTGTTGCAGTCTCGGTCAAAACTGTCTAGGCTCTGTGCCAGCATTGTAAGAACAAGACCTCGATTTTAATTTAGGAAGTGGCGGGGGGGGGAGTGGAGTATAAGCAACTTGTCCAGGGAGATTATCTAAAGCATAAAATTCTTCCTGAAGAATGTTAAACAGGTATATCCAAACATACACTTACCCTACACAAGCAAAAATTACAAGAAGGCAAGGCTTGGTAAATACATCAACAAAGTGACGGAAGCCCAGAGATTCAATGCCTGACATTAATCATAACTCACATTATCAAGCTCTTCATTGTTTATACTGGCTTCATCAAAACAGGGGGCGGGTAAGTTAAGGACAAAGTGACAACATTTCAATATTTTGGCCTTCGATTGTGTCACAACACTGATGTTTATCTAAATATGTGTCTACCACCCTTCCCCCATCTTAAAGAGCTTGTTTTGGCTGTTGTTTTGTTAAAAATCACTTGAGATCGTACATTTTTCCAACACAAGGATCCAACAAACTAAGTGGGGATTTTCTGAAAGTTAAATGTGAGCCTTTCCGTTAATTCACTTTAAGAAGAATATGCCTGCCCCATCACCTACAAAAGGAAACCTTTGTAGCTTATCGTTCATATTTATATCTCTAAGGGAACCAGGCAGAGCTTTTCTCTTGCAATCTTTCCACGGTTTACTGTGTAACCTTATTCAGTAAGGTATCAACCTGCATTACATGCTGTCTTGTAGTTGCAGACGTTGTTAGTTCTGTATTTTAAAAAGTAGGGCTGATTAAACATAACTTCCAAGTAACTGCCTTTTCTTTTAATCACATATTAAATTATGATGTCTACAACATCCTCTAAAAGTTCAACCTTGTGCAGCAGTGGCATCTCCTTTATTATAAAAAGAAATTCCCGATTTTAAGAGCTGCACTGATTACTAAAGTTAAATGACCTAGATAATTTAATCATAATCCCCTTCCTCACAAAAAAAAGTACCGCCTGCAGAACCTTAGAGATTAAAGGGGCATTTAAATGAAATCATCAATTCCCATACTAAGATAATTCTAGAGGCTAAGCGGTATCTCAACTTTTGCCCACCTTTGGCCAAATCAACAAAATGTTTTGTTTTCATATTTTCCAAGCCTCTTTTTATTACTTGCTCCCCTCATAATACCATGAACAGAGCCAGAGTCTAAAAACAGTTGGAAATGCTACGATGTTTATCTTGGCAATCTCAGAAGGGTGGGGAAGCAACAGAAGAGAAATGGGAGTTTATATGTCTCCCCCTTGTTCCTCCTCCTGGCTTCACGTGTGGCTGAGTCTTCGCTACCAATCCCTCTTTATAGCAACACTAAACTCACTTGCACGTTACAAAAAGAAGGATAAGGAGCATAATGTGACCTGGAAAGCTATTTGGAACCCTGTATTATTTGTTATGTAAACACATCACGGGATGCAAATCAACATTTGGTCCTGGTTGCCTCCTTGTCAAACATTACCAGGATTTGGAAAACCAGACTGGGTGTAGTTTTTCCATCATTGCTAAGTGAACCGTTGAAACACAGACTCAAGCAAGAGGTCATTTAAGGACAACTGGAACTTGACCCTGCATTTCCTGAGGAATCAGAGGATTGGTTTCCCTTCAGCTCTGTGTCATCCTCAGCTCTGGCCTGAAGAACCGTTTTGAAATCCTCCCACCTCTGAAGCTCACACTGCATATTCCATCCATACGTGTATAAACGCACACAAGATCTCAGATGGTTGTGCTGGTTTTGCCTGAGGTGGAGTTAATTTTCTTCATAGTAGCTGGTATGGGGCTGTGTTTTGGATCTGTGCTGGAAAACAGCCTCGATAACAGAGGGCTTTTTAGCTATTGCTGAGCAGTGTTTGCACAGCCTGTTCTGCTCCTCACCCCACCAGCTGGGGGTGCACAAGCAGCTGGGAGGGGACACAGCTGGGACAGCTGACCCCAACTGACCAAAGGGATATCCCATATACCGTATGGTGTCACGTTCAGCATATAAAGCTGGGGGAAGAAGAAGGAAGAGGGGGACATCTGGAATGATGGTGCTTTGTCTTCCCAAGTCACCGCTATGTGTGATGGAGCCCTGCGCTCCTGGACATGGCTGAGCACCTGCCTGCCCACAGGAAGTGGTGAATGAATTTCTCGTTCTGCTTTGCTTATGTGTGTGGCTTTTGCTTTACTATTTAGCTGTCTTTACCTCAACTCACGAGTTTTCTCACATTTACTTTCCCGATTCTTTCCCTCATCCCATTGCGGTGGAAGTAAGCAAGTGGTTGGGTGGGACTGAGCTGTTGGCTGGGGTTAAACTACAACATACAAGAAGTACGGTAGAACAATACTGGACATGTACATTCATTTTCTGTTATCTTCTGGTAGTGTATGCAAAGTACATACTTAGAGTATCACAAAAGTATAATTTACATATTTATAGTTTTTGCAGAATTGTAATTTTAACACTGATTTATAAATCATATTTATAAAATCGAAATGGCTTTTAGTTATCATGCTACTACGCATGAGAGAGTAATACATAAGATAACAGGATTCTATCTACCATGAATGAGTGCCAAACACGGATGTTTGAGAACGCTTTAAAGGAAAATTTGACGTATGTCATGGCCCCCAAAAAAGTAATCTCGAGGCACTGCCCTCTTTAAAAAAAAAAGTTCATCTGGGAATAATTAATGTCTCTCCTTCTCTATAGCTACCTTAAATTTAGACATGTTGCCTCTTCTCTGGAACAAAGACCAAGACAGAGTCTCCCCTCAAATACCTTCAAACAACCAGGTTTGGCTCCTGTTGCCTCCATAGAAGCTGCTGAATATTCAACTGCTTTGCAAGACAACTTACATTCAAGTAGCCAGACATGGATTTGAGCACTTTGCTCTACGTTTGCCAGTGGATTTGCACATGTTGTTTTCTCTCCCAAGATGCGTTGGAACCACAGGGAACTCTATTTAAATGGGTGTGGGAATGGGAAACACAAGCTGAAACGGGGTTTTTTTGCCCCCCAAATTCCAGCCTCCTGTCTACCTCTTCTAGTCGCCTCCTTTGCTCCTTCTGCTGCTCGATGCGCTTCTGCCTCTCTGCCAGCAGCTGCCTCTTGTACTCCTCCTGTTCGCGGAGCTGCTGCTCCTGCAGCAGCTGCTGTCTCCGAAGGGCCTCGGACCGTTCCTTGTTTTCCTGCTGCAGCCTCAGGAAATCACGTCGGAGGGTTGATTCTCCAGGCACATTGACAATGGAACTGCAACGAGAGGAAGTTAAAGCCTCCCGTACAATAAAGCCTGATGGGCCATTAAATAACTTTTCCAAAGCAGAGGCACATTAATAAAGTATAGCATGATGTTAAATTTTAATCTCATTTTTCTTTCAGAGAGAAGACAAAATATATGCTCTTAGTGGAAGGCGCGAAATGAGGCCAAGCAAAGTAAGGACAAACCCTGACATAGTGGAGCCCCTGACCAACCATATTTGCCATAAATCACCCTCCATCCAGAGCTCACTGGCTGTAAGCCATATGAGGGGGAGCTTTAAACATTTAGCAGTCACAGAATAGGTATTCAAACCCTTTTGAGTGGTTTGTGTGGCTTGTGCATTGCCCTTAAGAGACAGAAATTCACGTGCTCCTGATTTATGGACACAGACCTTTAGACTTACTTGGCATGGACTGCCCAGAGACCTCCCAAAAGCAATTGTTACCTTGGCTCTCCTTCTTGTTCAGGCACTTCCTCCTCTTCTTCCTCACTTCCACTATATTCATACTCTGTCTCATCTAACAGGAAAGAAACAAAGGCCTAGATAGTGCTTATCTTTAATTTTAGGACAAGGGGACACTGCAGTAGTACTTTAGTGAACTGGTTCCTATTCCCTTCAGTGAGAAGAACTGATTCTACATACACAAGCCCATCCTCCCACACTTGTAAAGCAGCACAGTGCTTTGTAGCAGACTTTCAGCAAATTCTCTGAATGACACCAGGTTTTATATGTAAGACAAGACACCTGGAGAACCTTGGCACTACCTGAATAAAAAGAACAGGCTGTCCAAGTCATTTGCTTCATAGCTCTTGTGATGGGTTATTTCCTGTGAATCTGATTTATGGCAGCATTCCAGGAATGAACCTACCACAGAGCACAAAAAGGGAAAGGCTTATATGTCAATATCCTCCTAAATACTGTTTAATGCTTATATGGAAGAGGCAGTGGCCCAGAAGTGAGTAAATTTTACTTATGTGAAAGTAAATTACTTGGAAATTGATACTTTCTCTGTAGAGGGCAGAACAAAACCTAAGTCCGCCGATAGTCAAAACATGAATTACAAAACAGCCTTTCAAGGGTTTGGGTTGTTTGGAGCTTTTCTAGGGATGGGAACTTAGAATGAAATGCAGGACAAAAATAAGTTGCAATACTTGGTGTTTTTACAAGCTGCATACCTTTCTCTCCTCTCTTCTTCCTGGTCCTGTCTATATGGTCCTTAAGCTGGATTCGGACTTGTCTTTCATTTGGTTGGTCACGTATAAAGGGATGTTTCAAGAGTTGTTCTGTAGAAGGTCGCTGCATGTAATTCTTCACTAGACAACCCTCTATAAAGCTGAAAAACTTTTTTGACCTGAGAAAGCAGACAGGGACAAAAGTCAAAACAAAACAAGACCACATGTAAAACTCAGCTTAAACATTGCTTCTGTTCTATCCTTTCCCTCCTCAAAGAGCATCACATCCCAGAGCATCCCATGGTAAAAGTGCTGTCTGCAAGTGTGCCTTCCAAACAGAGCTGTGTGTGCTCCAGCTGAGTGTTGGGCTGGATGTATGGACACAGAGCAATACCAAATACCTGCAATGCTTAGGCACTGTCTCACAGTAACGTGCCCTCGTTCACAGGCATAAGCCCTGAAAGGCAGAGTTCTATTGGCAAAGGCAAATCACGAAAACCCAGCTCTGCTACTTCTGGACCAGAGCTGGGTTTCATCCAGCTCGCCTGCAGCGTGGGTAAGGCAGCTCTCTGGTGTGTCTCCACCTGCCCGTGGTATCTAAGGGCACGTCTGTTTCAGAACAGCCGTATCAAAAGCTGCAAGAACTGCGGCCAAAATTCCCCTGACGAAGGCAGCACCGCGCTGCTTTTGTATGTGCCTGGTCTCACTGAGGTAGGTCTGTGAGAATTTAAGATGATCTTATTTTTTATGTGAAGAGCCACACACAAAAAAAATCCTCGTAGAACAATAGGGGGGTGTTGAACAGTGTTGTTTGTTCAACACAGGCACTTGTCAAATTCTCAAGCATGCAGTTTAAGGGCATGAACTGAACTGAGCTCCTCCTGTACACCTCATAAAGTGCCAGGGTATGGAAGTTAGCTAAGCTGGAGTACCTCCTTCCTAAATTTATACTTCATTTGAACTCTTGAAAGAGGACGTCTCCAGATGGAAGATGCCAAACAAGCTGCCTTGACAAATGCCAATAATGGAAATACCCAAAATTGCATTTTTAAGCATTCAGACTATTTTGTCACAACCCATCACTAAGCACTTTAGCAAAACAGTCCAGTCCCAGCAGCACTGGATTTGGCCAGAGTCACTTAGTGGTTGCTACGTGCTCTCAATCTGCTCCTGCGCTTGGGTGGCAAACACCCTCGCTACATGGTTAAGTGTAAAAACAACTGTTTTCATTCATCGCTTCACTTTCCTACTGTAATCTAAGAGGCTGAATTCAAGATGACTTAGTTGTTGGTTTTCTTTAATTCCTCATGCCTGAAGTGTTATTAAATAAAAAGGTTAATGAAAGGCTTATGCAGATACTGTATATGCATCTTTAACATATACAGAAAGCAAGTATAAGAGAGGGAGAGGGATGCCTTAACAGTACAAGTGCATAAATAAGCCAATCCAAGCAAAGACCAAGCCCAGCAAGCAAGTCAAGTTTATATTATGTTGATGTTGAATTAAATCACTTCATTACTTTGACAGGATCACAGCATCCTGTGATCGCTTTCAATCTATATGAAACCTCTTTCCACAGAGTATTTTTGTTTCATATATGCCAGCTGTAACCAGTAACTGTGAGGAAATCCTCCGATACTAATGGATTCTTCTCTGCTGGCAAGAAGCACACGCTCAATTCCAATCGTTTACAATAATTATAGTAAAAGCCTTCATTAGTTTTAATAGCTCCTTTCAACTTAGCAACTAGAACACTATAGTACCATTCCATTTCTGTGTTATGATACATCTGAGAAAACATACTGCATATTAAGAGTGCTGCAAGAGTTTATTTTTAAAATATGGATCCATTTGTCACCTTAACACAGATACTGCTCTGTCAAGAAAAAAAGCTACATTTTTATTTTCACACAGTTGAAGATAAAATTTCTCTGGGACTAACAGAACTAAACAAACAAGACACGCTTTTTATTTTATGCTTTGATTCAGTAGCACAAAAGATAACAACACAGTGATTTTTGCTAACTTAAATTGCTTTACAGTTCTGTTAAAAAAAAAGAGCATGCGACGAGACACAAAGAAACATCATGCTACAAAAAAGGACTACAAACAAGATGTAACTGATACATACCATTTCTTGGATTTTAACCGTGGGGGAGGGTTCCTGGGTATCAGAAAGAGCGCCCTCATGGGATGCATGTCACAAAGTGCTAAGGGAAAGAAAACAAAACAGAACAGAAACGTACAGATGTTGGCTTAGTTGCTCCCTGCCAATACCACGGCTTCGGTTTCCACAACCATTCCCACCATCCCGACTGCACGTGCAGCAGATGCAGGACAGCAACACAGCTAAATGGAATTAGCCTGAAATGGCAACAATTCCACAGCCCAATGTGCCAAGGGCAGCCCCAAAAAGAGAAATCGAGGCACGGATTAACCTTCAGAATCAACCACAATGGGAACATCTGTGCATGGCCCCTCCTCCAGCCTCAAATCATCTAACTTACATTCTGGTCAATAAAATACTAGGAGATGATGATGATGACAGAAGGGAAGAACGACACAGTTACGGCTTCCCACAAACTTCCCTCCAGCTGCCCTTCTGCCCCGTTACGAAGGTTGACTCATTTTTACTCTCTAGACTTGGAGAGTCTCTTTACTCCAAGGCCTGACAGTTTTGAGGCATGAGAAGGTCTGTGTCAGAAAGAGGATTCTCCACAGAACTGAAAAGCAAACCCGTGACTTTTGTCAACAAAAGTCCCATTGGTTTCAGCAGACACTTAGTGGGAGCCCAGGCTCTCTGTCGGACAGCTTTCCTCCTGCTTCACAGCAAAGCACCACGGCAGAGCCGACACGTGGAAACGAGAGAGGCTGCCTAAGAAAGGTCACTAGGAACAAATCCTCTGTTTTTGTCACCTTCCTATGCTCGGCCTCTTGCACCATCAGCCTCAGCCTGAATGATCGCTGCAGGAAGAGGTTAGGTTACGTCTTTCACACAACAGAAATTCAGGAGAAAGACACTGTTGTGAAGAGGATTTTGGATTCAGAAATAAGGGGCCACAACTTGGCAGAGAAGCCCCTGATGCCTGTGGATCCCACCAGACCACCAAGCTTAGAGATGGACTCTTCGGCCACTGCTGGAGTCCACATGCCAGAGGACAGACCAAGGCAAGAGTTGTTGAGCATTTACATTGGATCTTTTCTGGCTTCTCAAATGCCCCTCTCGTGCTTTTACACAAAGAGGGGCCAAGCTCTGTTTCAGTTTGAAAGTGAAAAAATATTATTCTCCAATTCCAGGCTTACAAAACCCACAGACACAGCTTTTAATTGAAAGTCATCCAGGTAGTCCAATGCACTGAACAAAATAGAAGGAGGTCAAGTGGTAGCTCGAACGCTGTTAACACAGAGCCGGCTGAGGTGTCCAGGGAGTAGCTTTCACATGGGCACTCATGCAAACGCACAAGTGGGAAGGGGAAAAAAAACCAACCCCAAACCTATAAGACCTCCTAAAACATGAATGAAAACAAGTGCTTTGTGATTTGGTTTATAACTTTAACAACACACAAAAAAAATCAAGAATCAGGCAGCAGCTATAATGAAATAACCATTTTTTAGCTAGGATGATGTCAATATCTTATTTCGACATGATTATTTCAAAGACAAGAGGTTTCAAGCTGGGCTGTGGTATGGCGGTGGTTGTTTATGTTTAAAATAAATTAACTCACTCTTAGGTACCGCAGGCTGGTTATTTTTTAAATACAGAGCTCCAGCTGGGGGTGACGGTAAGCATATTTGCTAGTTCAATAAGGACTTCATAAAAATTACCCCTAAAAGCCTAATTATTTTTTTTAATCCTTCTGTCCTCCTTGCACACATCTGCTACCTGCCTGGATCCGCAGAAGGAATATGCGAAGGAAAAATAAGCTATAAAAAGTTGCACATTTTTGGTTTCCAGGTTTCTTTCTCAAAAATATTCATATTAACTGGTAAGTATTCTCAAACAGGGAGCATTACATTCAATACTTCGTGTTGAAGACGGATTTACAGTTTAAGTCGTGTCACTGCTAAGAAAGATCAACACTGCTCACCGAGGAACAGAAACAAAAGGAGGAGCAACACTAGCATTACCCAGACCGGCAGAAAGCCAACACAGAAACAATTGCTACAGATGCTTTTTTCATTATAGTCAGTTTAGTCGAGGCCTCACTGCCCCTCTCCCCAGCTGAGGTTTCAGCCAGGCCAGGCCATACACAAATTGGGATACAACTCCAAAAACACAATATACTACCCATAGGAAGGAAGTCTGACACTTGATTAGCTTCCAAATATTCCTGCTATAGAAATTAAATTACTGCAGTCTGCACTGTAGTGCTTAAACATGAGCCTATCTTTATCAAGAGCATTGCTATTTATGGGTTTTTATATTTATAGGGCAGGCAAAACCAACAAGAACAGAAATAACGCGTGGATACTTTCAGAAACCTCAAAACTAGGCTTAGATTATAACCAGCGTCTCCCAAGTATATGTCTCAGTCTTAATCAGCCCCTGGAGAAGCGCACGTATCACTTACGGGGAGCTCCTTCTGCCATCTCTATGGCTGTAATGCCGCATGACCAAAGGTCACTCTGCATAAAAAGAGAGAGACCATATGTTAGTAGGTGGATTTACCCATTCAGACAGTAAGAGAGTACTATTTACAGAGGCCCTGTAGGTGAGACTGAAACCAAATACCATGGCTATTTAAATAATGTAGCTATTTTTTTCTTGTAACAGTATCATAAAATTCTACTTTTCATGTAATACATATATATATGCAGAAATGCACGTGCATATTCATGCAAAGTATGCAAACAACACTTTCTAATAACACATAAATCCATATTCACGGTATTACAGCGAAAAATATAATTGCCCAAAATCTAAGTCTATGAAGCAACAGAATTTTCAACATTCCCTTGTTTACAGAGGACTGAACAAGGGCATTGCCAGAGTGTGCAGAGATGAAGTTAGAAAAGCAATTTTATAACTTAAGCTCGAATCGAAATTGGCCAGAGACGTCAAAATCTATAAGAAAAGGTTCATCAAGGACATAAACAACAAGCAGAAACACACCAGCAGGCTGCAGCTGCCACTCAGAATGACCTCCAGGCTGGAGAGCTGGGCAAAGTATAACCTTATGAAGTTCAACACGGGTAAGTGTAGGGTACTGCACCTGGGGAGGAATAACCCCACGTATCAGTACAGGCTGCTGGGCTGACCTGCTGGAAAGCAGCGCTCTGGAAAGGGATCTGGGAGACCTGGTGGACAACAGGAGGACCATAAGCCAGCGACACACCCTCATGGCCAGGGATGCCAACTGTGTCCTGGGGTGCATTGAGAAGAGTGTGGCTAGCAGGTCGAGCGGGAGGTCATCCTCCCCTTCTACTCTGCCCTGGTGAGGCCACATCAGGAGTACTGTGTCCAGTTCTGGGGTCTCCACTACAAGAAGGACACTGCTCAAGAGGGCACAGAAAAGGGCTACGAAGATGATTAGGGGAGCAGAATATCTCTCTTATGAAGAAAGGCTGAGGGACTTGGGGCTTTTTAGTCTGGAGAAGACTGAGAGGAGTTCTTGCTAATGTTTACAAATACTTAAAGGGTGGGTGTCAGGAGAATGAGGCCAGTCTTTTTTTCAGTGGTGCCCAGTGACAGGTCAAGGGCTAATGGGCACAAACTTGAACACAGGAATTTCCATCTAGACATGAGGAGGAACTTCTTGACTTTAAGGCTGGCAGAGCACTGAAACAGGTTGCCCAGAGAAGTGGTGGAGTCTCCTTCTCTGGCAACATTCAAAACCTGCCTGGATGCCATGCTCTGCAACCTGTTCTAGGTGAACCTGCCCTGGCAGGGGAGTTGGACTTGATGTCTCCTACCATTCCGTGATACAGATGGAAAATACTGGCCTGCTGTTAAACAGAGTTAAACAGATTTAGACACTAATAGTGCTGAAAAGGCAGAGGTTCGCAACACTTTCTTCACCTGTCTGTACCAGCACTGTTGGGACCCAGGCCTTGGGAACAAAAACCCAGATAAATGTAAAAACAGACCAACCATCAGTGAAGGAAGAGTTGGTTTGTGAACTATGACAGAAGCTTGACCCCTACAAGTCAATGGGCCCAGACCTTACCCACCCTAGGGTGTTATGAGAGTTGGTTGATGCCAAGGCAGGCCGCTCTCTGTAATCTTTGAGAAATCATGGAGATTGAGGGATGTACCAGAAGACTTAAAGAAGGCTAATGTCACCCTCATCTACAAGCAGAGCTTAAAGGAGGATCCAGGAAATTGTAAGACCATCAGCCTTACTTCATTCCCTGGAAAAGTTATGGAACGAATCCTCCTGGGTGCTATCACAAGTCAAAAAGAGCACGTGATTGGGAACAGCCAGCACAAATTCACCAAGGGCAAATCGTGCTTGGCAAACCTGATCACCTTCTACAACAAAGTAACCTGCTTGGTTGATGCAGGGCAAGTGGCAGACATTGTCTATCTGGTTTTCTCCAAGGCTTTTGCTATGGTTCCCCACAGCCTCCTCCTAAAGAAATGGATTGTTATGGTCTAGACAAGTGGTCAGTGCAGCGGATGGGAAATGTGCTGATGGGCCGCACCCAGAGGGTGGTAGGAAATATCTCCTTTTCAAACTGGCAACCTGCCACAAGTGGAGTCCCCCGAGGATTGATACGGGGCCTGCTGCTGTTTAATATACATGATCTGGTTGATGGAATCAAGCGTACCCTGATGAATTTTGCTTATGATATCAAACTGAGTAGGGAAGGGAGAGCTACCCCGCAGGAAGACCTGGACAGGCTGGAAGAAGGCGCCAACAAGAACCTTACGAAGTTCAGCATAGACAGATATAAGGTCTTGCACCTGGGAAAACATAATCCAGGAGTGCAGCACAGGCTGAGATCTTCCCAGCTGGGAAACAGCTCCATGGAAATTGACCTGGGGGTCCTGGTGGACAAGCTCAATATGAGGGAACAGTGCGCTGCTGCAGCAGCAAAGAAAGCCAACAGGATGCTGGGTTGCATCAACAAGGGTATCACCAGTAGAGATAAAGAAGTCATTATCTCACTCTACTCAACACTTGTCAGGCCACACCCGGAATACTGTGTTCAGTTTTGGTCACCAGCTGTACAAAAAAGGTGTGGACAGCCTGGAGAGGGTCCAGAGAAGGGCCACAAAGATGGTGAAAGGACTGGGAAGCCTGCCATATGAGGAAAGAATTTAAAGAGTGGCTACAAAGAAGATGGACACTCCTTTTGTACAATGAGTCACATGGAAAAGATGAAGGGTAATGGGTGCAAGCTACTCCTGGGAAGATTGCGATTGGGTATAAGAGGATATTTTTTCACAATGACAACAATCAGCTAGTGGAATAAACTTCCCAGTGAAGTGGCAGATTCCTCAACACCAGACATTTTAAAACATCCAGCAGGACATGGTTCTGGGCCATCTTGGCCAGATCATGTTTTTGACAAGGAAGGTTGGAGCAAATCAACCTGGAGGTCCCTTCCAACCTGGTATTCTATGGTTCTATGATTTCCCTACAGCAGATTCATAGAAATCATCGTACTTGTTCCCCCAACCAAAGATGAAGAAAACTAAAGACTACAGGGTGAAGACTACAGGGCAAAAACCTCAAAACCTGCCAGGTCTTTTTCAGTGTCTAAACTAGCAAATAAACAAACAAAAAATACAAATTAATGGAATATGCCCAACAGTCCTGAACTTTTTCTAGTTCCAATAATTAAATAATAGCTTTATCCAGGGGAATAACCATCATCTTTAAAACTGCAAGAAGCCTCTGCTGGGCACACTGCTTGCAGTCAAAGCTAAAGGCTCCTTCCCTACCATTTCAGCTTTGCTTGAAACATTACGGAAAAAGAATCCTTCAGTGAAAGCCTTTCATGGTACCACCTCCGGCCAGCATCTCTGAGTAGGGAGAGGCTGAGCGAGAGCCAGGAGGGTCAAAGAGAGGCAAGAGCTGGAAGAGGCCTGGTGAGGAAACAACTCCAGAGACTGCCACAGCCTAAGGGGCAAAACACTGGAGGAGGCTGCTGAGAGCGAGCTGCTCTTGAGCAAAGCAGTCTTCAGTTCTGGTCATAATTGTGATTTTCTTAAAAATTAGTCAAACTAATACAGAAATAAGTTGCTCTTGTACTACAGATTGAGAAGTATTTCTAATGATTGCATTTTTAAACCCAGCAAGGTGATCTTTTCTCTAAGTCCAATCCAGCTGTTTAATGTGAATTGCACAGCCTCACGATCTTACAAAATCTTTCAACCATGAATTTTTTGGGGTAGAGGGCCCTACAAGCTCCACCATGAATGATAAACAGGTGTTTTCAGAGGCAGAAGGAGCTATTTTTCATATCACTACTGCATTAACAAATAACTGCAGAGAGTTTTTCTTCTTTATTAGATCATTTAATAGCCACCCTTCCTTCCCACTAACTCCATCTGCAAAGACATAAAGTATTATCTCTAGTACAATGAGCTGATGAATGTAAAAAGTGATTAAATCAAGAGGAATAGGATCAATCTGATCAATCTTAGTCGAAAGGTACAAAACCACCAATACAAATAATTTGGGTTTTTTAAATAGATTTAGACATACACAAGCATACTGATAGTTAATACCACTATCAACCTCAGCAAACTGATATAATTGATATTCAGCTCTAAAATTCATTGTGAGGCAATAATCACAGGCTTTCTGGTATCTTTGTTGCCCTTCTTGGTAAAAAGTTGGAACAACTGCATTAGTCTAAGTGAATAATTTTTTTAAAACGTATTTTCACATTCTTTGCTTTCTTTGTGTTTTCATTAAAGCAAAGCTGAGAAGAACTTTTAAGATTGAAGTATGCTTTCATTAGAGAAATTTAGCTTTGAATGCACACACACAGTATTCTTATTGTATTATAGTGCAAATACCATTGAGCCAATTATGATTTTGCAGCAATTAAGTCTTTGGTTTGCAGTAAATTATGTAAACAATTTTATTTGTTGAGAAATGCGATGGATAAATTTTTATCAACGTGTGTATGTATCTTGAAATCAGGAATAGACGCGGTTTAAAGAGTTCCTTCTGTACTTCACCAGCTCTCCAGACGGTGGTTCTATTTAAGGCAGTACCTAAAATGCATTGTTCTGGGTTACTACCATAACTGGGACATAGTCTACAGTCTAACAGAATTTAAAGAACAATCATATAACATGAGAATTTCGAGTTAAACTCTTTTTTGCCTTCTCTGAGCACCTACAGTACACTGAAGTCCTATAACACTTATGTCCCAAAGTTATGAAAATACAAGTAACGGCATCTGTTAAAGGTCACAACCTCACAGCGACCCGTATCTTGTAGTCCTGTAATAAGAATGTACCTATACAAAATACTATTACCCCTACAAAACACACGAAGTCACAAAAACTGCCATTGTTCACAGGTATTCATACTGAAAGTGTATATTTTTTCTCTGTTGGGTTGTTGGCTTTTTTTCTGTGAACATGACTCTCTTACTCTGTAATCATACGTAGCATCTGGATTCTCATCACAGGCAATGACTTCTGGAGCCATCCAGTACGGAGTTCCAATAAAAGTGTTTCTCCTGCCAACTGTCCTGTCCAGCTGAGCGCTCACACCAAAATCCACTGTGGGCAGGAAAAGAGTAAAATTAAGTCAGAGGAGGAAAAATAATGCAGCGATTACCTCTGTAAGGTGATTTTGAAATAAAACCCTGTGGATGTTCCACGTGGGAGGACCATGCAGAGGAGAAATATAATGATTAATACTGAAGCAGCTGAGCCCTCGTGGTTCACACACAACGTGCTTGGGCCACAAGTGTCAAGGGACACGGCAGAGTGCAATCACCTCTACTGCACCTTTCACCAGCCTGTCTGCACAGAAGGGAGAGTGCAGCTGCAAAACTGCCTGCCTGGGAGGCTGAGGTGGGGCTATTCCCTTACCAAACGGTGAAGCCAAGCACCTTTGTCTATACGGAAGGAGCTGCTTCCCAAAGGTACCTCTCATGTTATGGGAAAACTACATGCATGAACATGTCCCCTGGTGGGTGGGTGACAGCCAGGAGGTTGTCCACCTTTTCTGCTCTAAAACCAGACAGCAAAAATCATCTGCTGCTCAGGGAATTCCTCTCTGTTCTAACGCACAGTGCAGATACGTCGAAAGGAGCAAAAGACGAGCATTATTCAAGTGTTAACTTTGAGTACACACGCATACACTTCGCAGAAGAGATGCCCATTTTGTTAGAAGGCAATTACATCACAAGGGTGTTTTTCTCCCCTCGGTTCCACCTGCTCACAACATCAGTGATATATGTCTTTCTACACCAGTAACTGCATCTGATCTAGGAGGGCTGTGTCAGCTTCACTGCATCCATCACCCGAGCGACAGTGACAAACTGGTGTAGACAAGCTCAGTGGGAGCACTGGTTTGGGAGCTGCCATGCTCCGCTTAGGACCAAAAGGAGGAAAGCTCTTCCCAGAGCTTCCTCCTCCAGCAGCCAGGACATCTTCCCATGCCTCGTGCTGCAGGAAGGTGAAATGCAAAACAGAAGGGACGTGGGCTGGGTGGGAGGCCTTCAGCATGGCTCTATATTTAACCAAAAAAAGGTGGTGAGCATAGCATGATACAAACACAGAAGGTTAAAGAGAGCAGTAAGTGGAACAGACAAACTGGAGAGAAAGAAGAAAAAGAGTATGTCCACTTGGAAGCGGACAGGGGTGGGTAACGTTTTCAGCAGGCATGCCAGAGCTGGAACTGCATTTTGAACTTGATGCCACAGCCCCCTCAAGCGTGACATCCAGATCACATTTTTGTGCCCAGAACGTGCACAGCAGGTGCTATTTTAAAACCATATGAAAGGGTGACTCCTGTCACTTCCTAAGTCCAGAATAAAGGGAAGCAGAACCAACCCAAGTCACTCGTGGCTCCACGAGGGGCACAAAACGGTCATCTCATGTCGATATAAGCATGAAAGCCAACATCTTCTGATGAAATGCATGCCATCCTCCCAAAGCAAGAGGAAATACGTGCAGGACACCTCAATTCACACAGGAGAAGCGACAGATTGCACATGCTACAAAAAATGTCACTGGGCTCTCAGATGATAAAATCAGTTTGGGAACATCAGAAAACAAAGACTGAATGAATGAGGAAGTGGATGTGCGTGCCTACTTACCCAGTTTCACTTCTGCATTCTCTGTTAACAACACATTTTGCCCTTTGATATCCCTGTGAATCACATGATGGGCATGAAGATGTGCCAACCCCTGCATTGAGAAGAGAGGAAAGAAAGGACATTCAGAGCTAGGCTCTTGGCTTAGCAGGGGACTACCCATACTCAGCACCCCCAAAGCCCACAGCACTGGATCTGGGGCTCTTGCTCAGCAGTTGAATGCAACAGGATCCACGGGAGGCTTGTAGCAGCATCCTGCCTGCACAGCTTTTGGCAACAGAACAGAGACACAGGCCCCAGGTCACACACATTCTGCACCTAAACACAGCCCAACATTTGCACCGTGCAAACACCCCTCAGCCGTCGCGGGAAGAAAGTTCAGCTCCCAGAAAGTCTCCACACAACGACACCGTAAATGGCATCAGCAACAGCGTATGCCTGACATCTGACGTGCAGAGGGTCACCCAGAATTTAGACCAAGGAAGAGGGGTGGAGGGAGAAAGGGGGCAGCATCAGCATGTATGCATGTACCCCTGAGAAGGGGGTGGGAGGGTGATGGACTGGCAGTTATGTTTGAGGGCAAGGGATGACTGACAAACAAAAGCTGCAGTTTCTCCTCTCTAGCTTCCATAAATATGAAGCCAGATAATGGTTCCTCGGGAAACAAAAAATGCAAAAGAAAAAAAACAAAAAAAAAAGGGCATGAGCATTATACTTTCCAAATGAAACAAAACCTCCTGGCATACGGTGGTTTTTTGTTGAGACAGCACCTGGATGCATGCCCCAAAGCGTTAGCCATGTGGAGGGAGGGCTAAGGAAGACATATGTTGCATTTTACTCTCTAATGTAATTGGGAGAACAACAGGCAACCCTCTTAGCAACTGCCAGTATTTTGGTTTCTCCTCAGCTCTCTGCTCGGAAAATTGTAGTTTCCAGTGGGATCGTCTTGCCTGTTCACGTTGCCCTCATAGGCTTTTAATGTTTCATGAAAAATAAAGAAATAGAACCTTTACAGCTGCAAGAGGTTAAGAGAGTAGTGGTTGCTGTAAAGAAATATTTCTTAACACATGTTCTTCGTTAAATGATCATTCACTAGTTTGCCTACATAACCATTGGGCTATTTTCCTTTTTTTAAAACAGTTAATAAGCATGACAAAAAAAACACCATCCACAGCTCCTCCCCGCACATGGCACAAGCAAGTTAAGTGAACGGCTGATGTCCCCAAGACCCTTCGCTGGCTGCTAATGCCAAGTTTGGTCTTATTTCTCACGGGAATTAAGGTTTTTCCACGGCTTCACACGGGATACTTTTTAAAATCTTTTGCTACCCTGACCCAGCCAGAGAGATAATCGTCTGTTTTCTCCAGAGTACCATCTAACCGTACTGAAAAAAACACATCTGGGTTTGTGAAGGGCTGGGAGGAGACAGAGGGGCAAGTCACCATTCTCTTGCAGTCCTCAGGCCCTTCCAACCACGCAGGGATCCATGGGCTCTATCCTCACCTGTGTCTCCACCTGTACCAATCTCTGGCTCCTTTTCACATTCTGTTACACAATCTCTCTCTTTCATCTCTGACAAACTCGGTGTCGTATCAAGTTTTGCAATGTCTCATAGCAATGCGAGTTTAGCATTCCTTTTTTCTAGATATTCCAGTTCCTGCTATCAAGCAATTAAGGCTCCTTTTGCAAACCTCTCACAGGAATGAGAAAATAGCTTTCACCTAACTTTTTTTCTGAGGCAAATAATTTTTTCCTCTTATCAGCATGCAGGACTACTTTACCTAAGGAAAACCTAGGACAAATGCAACACAGCAAGCAATACCTCCAAGGTGACACAATTCTCAAATCAAGCACAAGATCAATCTCACAAAAGTCAGCCTTCCTCATGTTGAAGTATGCTATCCATTTGATTTGAAATACAGCCATCAGTAGGTATTCAGTTTTCCTTCTCCCACATAAAGAACTTAAAATGCACCACCAGCCAGACTCTCTCCTAGCATTTGGGATTAAAATCGCCAAGGCAGAGCAAATGTGTAACACAGACAACAGCAGCTTTGATTTATGCAAGAGCCTCTGGTGGTTTCCTTTAACATAAAGCCCTTCAGAACTTCATTTATGATGAGGCAATTGAACAAACATACTGCGTAGTGGTACGAGTAGGAGGCAATTTGTTTTACAAAGAAGCACGAGGAAAATCATACCAGATTTACTTAGCACAGCAAACAAAATGTCAATTGAAAAAGCATTTAAACTGTATCAACTGGAAATTAAATATGAAGAGTAATTAGTTAAAACTTCAGTTTTAGAAAAACTGGCGAGTGGCATCCCTCTTCCTGAGAAACTTCTGCGGCGCCGACTGCCAGCACTGCACAGCTCACAGCCACACACGGCGCAGCTGCTCGCTCTAGAGACTGCAGGAATACAAGATACATGAGCACGTCGCAGCGTAGAAGTCCTGAGTGCTGGCCTGAGCCACCAACTCCATTCTTCCACAGACTTGATTACAAGCAGAGTTAAGACGGCTGCAAGCCCATTTGGAAAAGGCCATTCCGTACTCTACTGTGTCACGACACTGTCAAAACCTCATGTTTCTCGAAAACAGTGTCTTACGGACACTGCCTCACAGATTCTGCAATAGGTAAGATCACTGGTTCTTCCGCTGCCTTCTCATGACTAAGAACTGCTATCTTCTCCAAGGCTGTTGTTCCAATGCAGTACAACTCACACCAAGGTAAATCATGTGGAGCAGACATCTATCTGCTCCTGTGCACTCTCCAAGCAATGACATGGCTAACGGGATTGATCAGAAACAGCTTCTTGCAGAACCTCAAACTAGGCTAATGTCTCCATAAGTCTGTTCTTGTGTTTTCAAGTGGGGCAGTCTGTTTTCCTTACCCGGAGAATCTCTCTGGAGATATATGCTATCCAGTCTTCTTTCAAAGTATTCCCTTTTGTGTTCTTCACAAGGTCTGTGATAGAGCCTGCTCCACAAAACTCCATTACAAGCTGCAAAACAAATATTAGCATACAACCAACATTAAACACAGTTCCCAACTGCCTAGTGAAGCAAAAATCCCTCGTGCAGCAGAGAGTATCATTTATTTTACATCTCTGCCTGGAAAATGGATTCAAACTAAACGTCTCCAATGTGTGTCAGACATATATGGAATGTGTCTCACATCAGTTACCACATTTTCAAGGACTGATTTAATCACTGTAATTTAATGCTGGGAAATCTGGATTTGCTCAGCTATGCAAAATGCATTAGCAGCAACAGGAGTAAGAGCACATCCAATACAGGAATCAAACTGATCACACCGTTGCAACACATCTTATTCTTTAACTCCCATTTATTTATGGAAGAACATCCACTGATGTCTGTACCCTGCCACTTCAATCCCAAACTTCAATCTTCTAGAGCGTGTAGAAGAGGTGGGATGAGACATGTACAATTCTCAAGCACGGCTTTCTTTTTACAGCCACACATTCTTACTCTTGGTTCCCACGAAACATGTTACTATCCATCTGGGAAATCGAGAAAAAAGAATTTACTTAAAGAGCAAATCCATTGCTAATAGTAAATCTTGGTTCAGCCATCCTCTCAGCGATGCATGATTAGCCTGTGTGATTCACTTATCTATCTGTTCAGGCAAGCACCCAATTCTATTAGTTCACCTTTTCATAATGAGGTATTTCTGTGATCCTCAAACAATATCGAAAATGGAAAGACTTATGAACATGCTTGAGAAATATCTTCTTACCCACAGTTGGTCGTCATGTCCTGGAGGACTTTTCTTAATGAAAGCACCATAATAAGTTGCAATATTTCTATGATGAGAGTATTTCTTTAGCATATTAATCTCCAGTTTGATTTCTTCTTCCTCATCCTTTGGAAAAAGAACAAGAAACCATATGTTTAACACACCATGCACATTAGTTATTTCTCCTCTCCTCTTTCACACAAGTGCATTTTTCAAAAGTTCAATTTATACCAGCATCAGGCTCAGTAAATGCTATGTTCATACCATCGAAATCCTGTTTATTGAGAGGGCCTAAAAGTGACCTTTACTTTCACAAGTTTTCAGTAGTGAAAAAAAGCAAATGAAGGATGCACTGGAGTTCATCCAATGACAGAGCAGGACAGGATTCATTTAAAAACCCTACGTTCATAATACCTTAAGCAAATATATAGCTAGCAGGTTTTTACTCGTGATAACTCAGAGAACTACAAAACCGGAAAAATCTGTTAATGTACGGTAGAGGAGTATTATTTCCACCTTCCTCATTTTTTTTCCCTTTAATTTTGAAAACTGCAACCAGTCCTATTTAGATGCCAAACTGTGGCTCAGTGCAGCTGGACGCCGAAGAACGCTCCTGAGGTGGGTCCCCCCAACAGGGTCCCAGCTCGGTGCCAGCACAGGGTTGGTGGAGGAAAGCAGAGGTGGAGACCAGGAATTCCCCTCGCTGGGCGGACAAGGCGTTTGCCTCGTGCACAAGTTTCCTCCTCTTCCATCTGCCTCCGTGGAGGAAGAGCAAGTGCATCAGGAAGAGAGGGCCAGGAGCCCAGGCGGTAAACAGGATGCTGGGACACAAAGGCAGAGGAAGGATTTCCCCCGGTTCCCCCTGGCTCAGCGAGGTGCCAAGTGTGAGAGCAGCTGAGGTGAAGGGAGGTCATCCCTTCAAAAGAGCTGAAACGAGCAACGTTACTGCAACCACTCCTTAAAAACACCCACAATCCCGTTTTGAAGTGTCAGCAGGACGCATCTGCAGGTAAAGATCCAGGCAGGCTTTGAGGCGATGCCCTGAGCAGGCAGCCCAGCAGATACAGAAGAAGAAGGAGCAGACACCATCCCACCCTCAGCTCTCTTGTACCACACCCACACACCGGCAGCCTTCATCCAGCACCTCTCAAGGCAATGAAGGAAAAGGCAGCCGGGTTACCTCGTTAGGCACAATCTGTATCTGCTCGACTATTTTCTAGCCTTAGCTACCCGGGGGAAAATGTCTGCTTTAAATTGATTCCAGGAAGAAACCGAAACCTCTGCTCCCTAGGGTGGCTGGCTGATGGAAACGGTGGCACGTACTTTGATTATCCTGTAATGTCAAAGCTGATTACATGAAAAAATTTTAAGCCTTAAACTTCCTTGCAATTTGTACCATGCTAGCAATCAAATATCCTATTCACAACATATGCAGATGTTAATACTAAGTACACGTTAACTATTTATGCACGCTGGTAAGCATGGCTTTAGCAAAAGAAACCACCTTATGCTACAAAGCAAACAATTATTCCAAATACACTAACAGAAGGACACTGTGTTTACTCATAGATTATTATAAGATAATTCCCAAAATGCATCAAGAATAAACTATTCTTAAATATTCTCATGACACATCATTAAAGCACAATACTTTACAAAGTATTTCTGGAACAAAAGAGTGAAATAATCTTGTAAATCAAAGTTCCCATCGAAGAGCAACCCTGGGAGAAAGCGTTATCAGAACAGCTTTTTGAGCCAAAAACTAACTCTGTGCTTCCGCAGCTGCTTCTGTTGTCCTTGCTGTTGTGTGATTTTTTTAATTTATTTAGACCATATGCAAAAAAAAAGAGGAAAAATCAGAAAAAAAAAGAACACATTCTTGTAAAAGAAACTAACACACTGAACTTTCAATGGAGGCAAAAAAATGTAATAGGAGTTTAACTTAATTTCTGTTAAACTTAATGGCTTAATCACTGATGGGTTAATACGTATAATTCAATTAATCTGCTCTTTTGTACTGACTTTTTGTATAAAGACCATTTCCTATACGCAGCACACAAATACAATAGCTTTTAACAATACAATGAGCAGAATGTCCTAAAGGTTGTTCATGTTTATCTATGGTAACAGCCGAAAATGGCAATGATTTGACAGGATCTTTTAGCTGAAAAATAACATTAAAAGAAACACCAAACCCCAAAACCAAACAACAACACAGGTGCACGCAGACCAGCAGGCTGCAGGTAGTTACTGCTCTTTCAGTTTTCCCTTGTGGCTGAGTAAAAGCACCTGCTCAGTGGCCTCCAGCAATCCTAAGAACCTCCCTTAACACTAAGGCCAGTCCTAAAGTCCCACTTAGCTGTCATTGAGCATCTGTCCACAACACAAGCAGCGTCTCACCTACAGTTTAATCCAGTCCAAATTCCAGTCTACAAAAAATAAATGGGTTCAGTGATTCTTGCCAGGCTTTGGAGGACTCCACTTACTTAGTGTGAATCGATAACTCCCTGGCAGCGAGTCCTGAAGACTTTGTGGCGACAGGAACTATCATGAGGATTAATCAGCACAGAGAAGGCTGCAGTGGCACCGTGGCAGAGCAATCGGTGTTAAAAGTAACTAAACAGAAAAATTATTAAAAAAAAAAAAAAGAGGTGGCCAGACCAAAACTGTCCTCTTCCAGATTCAGGAATGTTGTTTTTTTTTCCAGGGTACAACTGATTTCATCCTGGAGTGGACATCTGAAAGAGGCCAAAAAACGTACGCGCTCATGGTGTTTACCTCTCCCCACTAATGACAAAAGGAGGATGAGGTCATTAGCCAAGATCCAGACACCAATCCTGCAGATGTCTCGCATCAGGGTGAGATGAATCCCACCCAAAAAAGTCTCACCGGATAAAACCATTTCCGCACAGGTCCCCTTAGGGACACACGTGCCGCAGGCAGGGCAGAGGCTGCGGTCAGGATCCTCCTGTGCAGAGGAGGGAGGTGTTTCGGTGGCCTTTCTGCAGTTTGGGATTTGGACATGTGAGCCAGGCTCAGGGACGGAAGGTCCCCTCGCCTCCTCCCGACAACACAGGGGCTGCACCACCGCCACAAACAGTCCCTCTGTTAGTAGAGGCATCAGGATCACAAAAGGGGAAAATTAAAAGCGACTGGGGTGAGAGACTGTCATTCTCGTGAAGGGATACAAAAGTACATCCTTTCTTCTTGGAGGAGAGAGGCAGCTGGTGAGCCCTTCCTAGTGATTTTATGCAGCTGGCATCAATTACCACTTTAAGTCATTATCTGTGGATACAAACTCCCATTGAAACCTTCTTTGTCTGGCCTGTGATGGGGCTGGTGCAAGTGTTTTATACTTACACATTCGCTGTCTGTTTGTGACAGCACGTCTGATTACCACTTATTTTTGCACTGGGCTATACTTTTGCAAGACTCACGTGGGTTAAATCAAGCTCGGAGCGGCTTTCCTCTCCCTTTCCACTTGTCTCCCTTCAGAAATCAAATGGATCTGTCAGCATCTCTAGGGATTTCTAACCATGACACTGTTTTATCAAAATCACTTTGCTTGCAAGATTAAAAACCACATACAACGCCCGCACAGAAATCCACCTATGTACGCCAAGATCATTTCTAGCCATTTGAATTAGCACCCTAAAAATAAAAGCAGGCATGTTACCTCTCTGCATGCCACCTAGCGGCACCCCATCAGTTTGCTTATAGCTGCAGCACAAAACCTTAACACCAGTTGCTCTTCCATTCATCACTGCGTGCTAAGTATCAGATTTATTTTTTTTTCACACACAGATGGCAAAGCAATGACTTGTTATTTTCCTTACATCACCATTTACAAAATTGTGATGATTTAACTATCTGAATGACTTTAAGTACCTGGCCGGGGTTACCACTGGAGTAAAGCCCTGTCAAATAAAAGCTATTAGAGCAGATCCAAGTAAGGAATATTAATCTGGACAGCTGAATTATGCCATTCCAGCATGTCGTCCAAAGGTAACCCTCCGTTGCATCATTACTGCAAGAAAATCCTGCTTATTTATACAAATTCATAGAAGATGAGGAATTCAGAAGCACTTCGCTGGACATCATAGTAGGAAGGGAGAAGGGAACTAGAGCTCTAGAAATGCCAGAAGCAGGAAGGACATAATGAAAGGAAAAATCACTTTATGCCTGGCTCTTGTTTATACACTTCCCTGAACAACAGTGGTGCCTCCGGAGACCCAGTAACACAGTCACGACCTGCTCCACCACTGCAACTGGTGTGAGACCCCCTACGAGAATCTGTCTCTGAGAAACAGACCCAGGGGAGTAAGCAGGGACTGACATTGTTTCCCAAGCTCTACAGGACAAGGAAATTATTTCAGGAACTCAGTTTTAAAACAAACAAACAAACAAAAAACCCCTAAAAATCCCCACCCAGAGGTACAGTGGGGAAGGAGCACATAAGTGGTGACTTTCCACCGACACTCGCCCACGTGGAAGAGCTACCTGACCACCACTCTTTGATAGCTGTTGATCCTGCCCTCTCACCAGGTGCCACAGTTCGGGGAGGAGAAACTCAGGACAATTTCAGAAGATTTGATTTACACTTGTAGTACTATTAAGGGAAAACATGAATGAGAAAACACAGACAAGCAAGATAATGTTCTGTGATGAAGGTAAGAGCAAGCGTACCTATCCCGCCAAATGATTTATATGCTGCCCTAAATCAGTTTGCAGAGGAATACAAATTGGTTCCTTCAGCAGCTTTCCTTTTTGATTTAAAAAACGAGACAAAGACAAATCTCAGCTCCAGTCATTCTAAGCTACAGCCACGTGTGTTAGGAATTAACACCACCGCCCAACAGTGGAAAACCGAACACACTGGCAAAGGGGGGTGTGGAAAGGGAAACCTCCGAGTCTCCTTTTCCTTTGTGTTCCCAATGCTGCTCGCAAAGCTCTGCCTGGAGAACGGCAGCTGGCAACGCTCTGTCTGGAGTTTCAGAGTAAGCTGAGCTGCTGAGGATCACGAGCTCCAGCAGTGGGTGGTGGGAATCTTTAAATCACAGCAGAGTTGGGATGTGTGTGGAGGGGCAGGCAGCAGCCTCAGCCCCGCACTGGCAGGGGAAATGGACTGATACCCCACGGACACCCAGAGGGGCAGAGAGGAAACTAGTTTGGACTAGTTAGTCACAAAAACGATGATGACTTGGCCTTTCTTTCACCATCTCCCCCTTTGACACGCGAGTTGAAGAAAAACAGGAGAAGCCCACAAGAAACCCAGTTTATTTTCCTTCCTGCGTCCTCTCACTTTTCATTTCTGCTCTCCACCCACATAAAAATAAAAAAGTCCTAAAAGGCACCAAACACAAACAAAAATTTTCCTGGATAAATCGTGACACCAACTTTTACAAACCACCATCCTCCCTCCTCCCCACACCCCAGACCTGGCCGGCATCCATTCAGAGCAGAATCTGTTCAGAACAGGGAAAGTCTGAATAGTGCCTAGCACAATAGGTGACCTTTTCTGGTGCTGGAATCCATAATATATACACTCGTTAATAAAGTTCTCACACACGAGGGAAATGTTTGGCGAGAAGAGTTGGGGTAGTATTGCACACAGCGCAGTATTTGAACTGGGAGCTGTGGTGCTGCCTCCAAACCGGGAAGGAGATTATAATTTTGGGAGGAACCTAACCACAAGAGCAATGAGACTCTGAGCATCGGGCAAGTCCCTGCCAGTGCCTGCCAAGGTAGGAAGTTTGCGTAAATCAGAGCTGCTTGCAGCGCAGAGAGCGCAATGTGGAGAAACACGATCCTCTCCAACACCACAGCGGAGTGTCAGAAGTGGGAATATAACATAAAATAGTTCGTAAAAGAAAGTATCCAACAAAAGCTTCTTGGGAGGGGAAGCCTGAACTGTTTAAAAGTAAAGGCTTTAATCAAGATGTGTAGTAAACATTTAACAAGTCCATATACAGTCCCTCCTAAATCTTAACGTGAGAGGCTTCAACTTTCTTGTTACATCCCATCCTTCCTGAGGGTCTTTTACAGAGCCTTTAAGCTTTGTTACCATTTAGGCAAAGAACTCAGGCAAGTCTATTTTCCTTCTGTCTCTCTCCTCTGTTACCTTCTCACCCGCAGCATTCACTGTACCTGTCCCACTTCACATGTCAGGTCTCTCTCCCACGGACCCCTTACCCACATACTCTTCCCACCCTGGCATCAGCATTTTCATTTCTCTGCCCCGCCCTTCAAGTCCTTCCCAAACACACACTTGCTCGAAGGCCTCCCTACTGTTCGCCCTCCAGAAAAAGCATCCCCTGGAACTTGCGATCCTCAGCGGCTCAGCTTACTCTGGAACCCCAGGCAGGCTGACACTGAAGGAGCACTAGACATCCAGCAAGCAGTGCTGTGGGTGGTGAGCATCGCCCCACCATCCCTTCAAGGGTGCCTCTCAGACTTTGCTCCTTTTCCACATATGTAGCTCATGCAGAGAAAGCCCTTCATGGGCTTTACCATTTGCAAGCTCTCCAGAGCCCATTTGTCACTGTGAGCTGCCCACAAGCCTCTGAGCCACTTCTGTCGCCAGCACAGAGCCACGCTGCCAGGAGCAGCGAACCAGCAATGCTGCTCAGGCACAGAGATTGTAGAAGACGCCTGTGATGCTTTGGCAAGGGTCAAAAAAAAAAAAAAAAAAAAAAAAAAAATCTTAGTTTTGTGAGAACTGGCTGGCAGAACAGTACCGTCCTTATGGCCACGTTTGGTTACCTTCGAGGGCAAGATTTCATCAAGCAGGTTAGTAACACGCTTCCCAACACATGCAGAACAGAGCCTGCTTTGTCTCCCCTTGGCACAACACCCTCTCTACTGCATGCTAAAAGCACCATCTGAAACAAGGGGGAAAACAAGCCAAACCGTTCGCAACAGTGCCATCGCTGAGGCTGCCGCCATAAAGCAACAATTAAATTAACTGCCCAAAAAAGCACGAGGGAGGGCTGGCTTAAGCAGGGTCCCAGCACTGCCCAAAGGAGCCTGTGTAGCAACATTGTGCCGGCGCAGGAGATGGAATCACGTGCAGGCAGGAGGGAGCCAAAAACCACGTGAAGACAATACTTGTCTGTTGTCTCCCCCACAAACCACCTCCCCTGCCAATCACTCTGACAACAGCATTTTCTTTCTTGCCTGATGTGCTCCCCAGTGCCTTCTCTGGACACTGAATGAGCTGCGCTGAAGGCACAGAGACTGCACCACTGCTGACCTCCCCCAGCTGTAAAACCCCAGGAGGCCACGGGCTTTTCTGGACACAACCAAGAGAGAAAGCTCCTACAGGCAAATCCCTTCAACCATTTCCAAGGCTAGTCCCTTGATCCCAATCATGATTACTTAAAAGAGTTTCCTGCTTAGACGGCATGTTTATCCCAGCTATACAATTCAACTGTCCATCCTCATCAAGCCTAAATTATTTACAAGTTATGCAACAAGCTAGCCTCATACTGACATCTTCAGAGTGCTCATAAAAGAGCAAAGCTTTAGTATCCTGCTGCCACTCCTCTTATTCACACTAAAAATGCCCGTTGCTATACAATTCTACACCCAGCCTCAGTTATTTGTGATCAGAACAAGCCCTTGCTAGCAGATATGGAAAGTAAGTCTGTGTGTGAAGGAAAGAAATTAAAACTATTTCCTCTATGCAAAGCTCCGGGCTCAGACAGTAAGAAGAGATGTAGATGCTGGAGAGAAAACAGGCTTATGCACAACACCAAGAAGTTGCACAGTTTTTCTCCCCCTCGATCTCCCCGTGCCTTTGATGCCAAGGAAAGTAGCATCCCTGGGGGTGTCTGAGCCAGGGGAAGTGTTTGCCCACTGCTTGAGCACTGTTCTCCCCGGGGCAGTGAGAAGCTTCATCAGCCCCACCTGGAGAGCAGATCTCCATCCCAAAGGGGATCAAGGCATGAGTCCCTCGCTGCCATGTGCAGTCCAGACACTGCTGGGCCACAGTCTGGACCTGGGAGATGGAAAAATCTCCTGAGTCCTGCGGGTTTGATGCAGCTGGAGAGATTCAACAAGAGACTGAAGTTCGAGTTTGAAACAGGGATTTAACTTTGAGGGGGGTGATGCAGAAGGCAAACATCTGAGAGAGAAAACAGAAGGTTGAAATGACTGGAAGTGGATTTCTTATGTGCCAAATGCCACACAGAAGCTATAGTAGCAGAAATTTAAGCAGGGAAGGTAAAATACACTAAAAAATGGCAGTTCAGGCATAACACAAATGAACGCCACGAAAACCTGTAATTACATGAAGAGAGTAGATTTGTTCAGTACACAGCCTCACACCCACACTGACCAACAAATCTCGTAGATGAACAGGGAACAGGGATTTATTTACAAGCCCTCTTTCATTTTGCACACTGAACAAAACCCAAATGCTAAAAAACACGCAAAATATCCCAACAGTTCACGATCACAAATCCAAGCCTGTAATCACGCACACCCCAACCGAAACAGAACAAAGGAGAGGAAGGAAAAGTAATCCCCACTACGGCATTTCCTCAGGGCTGATTCACATAGGATCCTTTATTAAAAAGAGATGCTGCTAGAGAAATAGCTAGCTGACAAGGGAACTTTGGAAGCTCCACCACATGCTGCCATTTTTTTGCCCAACAGCGATGGAGGGTTTGGCACTGCTCAGGAGATAATATTTAGGCCAAAAGCAAACACACAGATTTGCAAAGCCGAGGGAGCACGCTGGCAAAATCAATTATATATTAAAAAAATAAAATACAAAAATCAAAAAAATACAGGGGAGCACAAGCAAGCACTACCACAACTGCGAGCAGCAAGCAGCTGGCAGACATGAAGCAAGTACCTCACACTTCCAGGAGACACAGTTCTCACCAGCGACCTTCACCCCTCTACAGGTCAAGTCCCATCTAAGGTGGACAGACCTGTCCCCTTACAGGTATTTTTCCCCTGATCCTAAATTGCGGGCGTTCAGGGCAGCTACACTCCAAGCTTCAGCACAACCACTCTGTGCCTAAAATTAGACAGAAAGAATCCAGGCTTTTGTCATCAACGTTTAAGGCCAGCAAACAGCCACTGGAAGTCTACAAGTTTTGTTATCGACTTTGGCTTCTGAGCCCAAATCGACTGGTAGGTGGAGGAAGAACTTCGTACTACATTGCTAATCCCTCAGCTGTTCACATTCCCTAAGTCTTCCAGGCTTTAATTAAGCAAACCCATCTTATTAAAATGTTGCGAGTGCGGCAATTTTTCCTTCCAAATATTTAAAACTCCGTCTGCAACACTAACAAAGCCCTGCATTTTGGCAGAAAATGATTACTAAGAAAGGCCCTGAAAACAAAATTACTGCATTTTTCTTTGCAGCCCACCAATTCACTTCACAGAAGTGACAGACTTCACTTAGCCCATTCCTATGAAGAAATAGATTTAATGCTTCTTTTCTAAAGTGGTGTTCCTGAGACAGAGGTACAGACAAAACGACATCTAACAAACAGCCATCACATCCCCATACATCAAAGATCATACGTTGGCTTAAGAGCTAATACCCATGTGTAAGCCCATCATACGTGCTGCCGCTAACCTACGTGCTCCATTTTACACCCACAAAAGGAAAACTTCAAATCTTGGAGTACGCTACAGCCTCCAAAAACCTCCTTGTAAGCAAGGACTAGTGTGAGATCATGATCTGACTTATTCAACACAAGGTTTCTTTTGTGAAGCAGCCAAAACATGTAAATTACCCAGGAATAAAGGGAATCGTCCAATCTGTACATGTGTCTTACAAGCACGACTGAATGACACACTGCGAGCGCACAAGTCCTCACAAGTTTTAATTTCAGGTAATCTTTGCCTAAAGGTTAAAACACTTTAGCAACTCTGGTCCAACACTAGCCACCGCTCAACCTCTGTCGGCAATCCGCAGCCTCCTCCCTCGCCTCACACAGAGAAAGGACTGAAAATGCCAAATGCCAGAAGGACCCAAGAGGTTCAAAGCCCCGTTCCTCTCACCAGACAAGGGATGACAAAGAAACCTGTGACACCAGCCCACTGTCCTGTGTTTGAGAAACAGGGTGAATATATACTGTCTGCACAGATTGTGGGTGGCTGGGACGAGGAGAAAGGAGGAGACCTGACTGAGCTGTATGGTCTTGTCAAATTTCATTTTCAATTTTAAAAATTGCCCAGAAAATAGCCTTGCTTTCCTTCAACGATATTGCAGACAAAGGCTGCTTTGAAAGGCAGCAGGAGGAAGCTTGCTTCTCCTCCCCTTGCAGCCATCTCCACCTTCTCTTCTCTCTCTGGTTTGGTGAGAATTGCTCCTCCTAGCAGCGACAGAGTGGTAGCTGTGAGACAGTCAGCCCTACACACACCCACAGAAACGCCCTGTCCAAGCCCTCAAACTACCTCCTCCTTCCTAGGAAGGAATGGGCTCCCCTGCAAAGGGCAAACTCAGGCCCATGACCAAGTCCAGACAAGTCCATGACAAGTCCAGGGGTTTCTGCTCCTTCATGCTCTTCTGCGCTCCTGAAACCTACAACACACCAGCAGCTTTAGGGGTGAAGAAGGCTCGACTTGATGATCTCAGGGGCCTTTGCCAGCCTCAACAATTCTATGATTCTGTAAAGCACCACCAAGCTCAGCTACTCTGTGGGAATAAACAGAAAACAAATAACTCAGAATACATGGGCTGAGAACAGCTTTGCTGGAGCTCTCTTCAACTTGCTTGTTCACATAAGATCCACACTTATAACTCAGGGTTTTCAAAGCAGGAAAAAATATGGATGTTATATTACACCTCCGAAATGCACTTGCGCTTAGAAACAGTTCTTTTTAGAAAAGGAAATCCATCACAGAATGATTTATAACTGACTGACAAGATGATGATGATGACTCTGTAATTATCAGGTCCAATCCCTCGAATGACAATTTACCAGCAGGCACACAAACTACTTGATTCACAGCTAACATTTTCTTCCGCATGCGTCAGGTCCTTCCTAAAACAAGAGGGGAGACAGACAACCTCTATCAGTAATAGACAAATGCCATTGCCGACGACAGGAATTCAGGGACGTCTGCGAGGGGCAACTTTCCCTTCACGTTTGTGCCCAGCCCTTCCGGCGGACAGATGACAACCAGGGCTGCGACCAAAAGGCTATTCCTTTGTATTCAGGCAGGAACAGCTGTTAAGACAGGTACAAAGGTACGGTCGTGCCTGGGCACGTGTGATAAGCGAGTTCTTTATAAAATCGGTCGCCTAGGTTTTGATTTTCTTCGGTAGATTAATGCTGACTTATGCACAGCATTTATATCGCCCTGCACTGCCAAAGCTCTATAAAGGCTGTGCACTTTAGTGTACAAGTAAGTGCATTTGGCGTCACGCCACTATGTACAAAATCATTTTCATGCAGCTGCCAGCAGAAGGGAACTATATTCTTGGACCAGATGTTTTTGTTGTCGGTGCTGCCAAGCACGCCTGGAAACCTCACAGCTGAGCGGTGCTGCAGGAGTGAATTAACAATGAACAGAGCCACAAGATGCTCGTGTCCATCTATCAGACGGGGCGTCATGGTTCCCTCTCTCCCCTCCTCCCCCCTCTCCAAGCAAGGAAGCAGCCAACAGTCAGCTAATTATTTACCTGCCTGAGAAGAAAAGTCCTTCTTGCCCTCATTAGGATAAATAAAAGCAGCAAATACTTTCAGAAATATTACACTCCAGCCGCATTCACCCTTAGCTGGGCAGGTGACAACAAGACCACGATTAACAGCCAAGAAAACAGGACTGGAGAAAATATATGTGGTTTTAATACTGCAGTAGATGTTTGGTTTTGCTGCTGGATTACGAACAGGCTTGCATTTGTTAAACAGTATTTCACCTCGAAAATCAGAGCTGCTATGACATCTCACTCCCCATCTAAAAACAAACAGCACAAGCCTCTCACTGTTGAGCTGAAACCTTGAGAGCAGTGGCAGAAGTTTGGGGACACAAACCCACTTCCCAACTCCGACACCGGCTCCCGGTGAGGCTCGGCTGCTCTTTGCCCTGCTGCCCCCCGCGGAGCAAAGCAGGGGCCCCTGCAGCCCCCGATCCTGGTTTTGCCCTGCCTTTCACAGCTGCACCACACCTAGCAGAGGGGAACCACAGGGCTACAGGGACAGAAATAATAAACTGTCAAACAACTGCTTAAAACTGTAAGCAGAACACACAGCCGGCAGAAAGTGATCTGAACAGGAACAAGGGAGCCAGGCACCAAGACCTGGGTGCTGATAAGAATCATAGAATCATAGAACTTTACTCAGTCCAAAATTCTCCCTTCACAGGCCTAAATCACCCATGAAGTCTGTAAGAGAAACCCAAGAGGCCAGGCTACCTCATCCAGAAAGAAAAAAACCCTGCAAGAGGCACAGAAGAGGTGGAAGCACACCCACCTCCCCGCCCAGGCTGCAGCCCTTCCCAGGGCGGCAAAGGGTGACCCCACTCCTTCAGGTTTGTGGTGAGGGGGTCACTTTTGTGTTTATTCCACTCGCTGGGCACCACTCGTGTTCAAAGCGAAAGGCAGCAGAAAGAAGACGCGTGTGTGTGTTGTGAACCTGCTGGGAGTTGCTCTGAGGTGTTTTTTCTCAGATAGGCAGTTCAGACACAGCTTGCTCCCATACCGTGAGCCACTGTTAAAAAGCAACACTCAGCAACTTGACTGTACAATAAACGCAGGCGTAACGTGTTTTACTGAAATCATCCTTTTTGGGAATAATCTGATCTTCCTCAGAAAGGGTACCGCTTGGCTTTCGCCACCTTCCAGTAGCCACCATATCTCCTGGACCAAACAAGGTTGCAGCCTTCCCAGCTACATTCACCAGCCGGCATCAGTATGGGAGTGGCACTCACCTAGAACACCCAGAGCAGCAACTTTCTTAAGGATAAATTAAAAAGTTATATGCTAAAAAAACCCGCAACAACAGATGGCCACTCTTGTCTCCAGATAAATAAATGGTCTTTTTCTTGGAGACATTTTCCTTAAAACAAAAGCAATGCTATCACTACAGGGTCTCAGGGGAAGATGGTTCATGAGCAGGAAAAGATCTGTAATTTTGTGCTCAGGGTATTCACCCCAACAGATATGACAAGCTTTTATTATGCTAGTCCCGTAACATGACAAAGTGACAGTCTGAAAAAAACCTCCCCTTAATCACACTGATTTGAGACCCAAACAAAGAGCAATTAACCCAGCCAAAGCGGGTGGGGGGAGTGGGGGGGCAGACAGCACATTTACATCCGAAGGAAGAAACCTGGATTTTTTGGAGAGCTTCAAAATATGCTTTAAGGCACCGGATTTGCTTAGAGAGGAGCTGTGTGACAATGAAGCTGCACACAAAGGGACAGGCTGCAGCAAAGCTGCCAGCTCCAGCCTCACCACCACGGCAAGAATCCGCCAGTCGGCCTGGAACCACTACCAAGAGGAATGGAATCAGCAGAAATCCCACACACAGCAACTCAGACCTCTCCAATAGCCAGAGAGAGGCAGCTAAGTGAAAGACCACGTGCTGCGGAGGTCAGCTTCTGCCAGACTACAGGCATCTGAACAAAGCCCGTCATGGCTGGAGGCTCCTCTCCTGTGGTTTCCTGCAGCCTTGTCCCAAAGAGGAGAAATCCCAAAGCCCAGTCAAAAAGGAAAGCCTCACAGAAATTGCTGGTTAAATTGGTGAAGCTTGTCTTTGCCAGTTTACTACCAATTCTGCTAGGAAGACTTAAGCTGCGCTCTGACTGGCATGAATCAAAAAGTGAGGGGCGAAGGGTGCAGAATATGAAAAGGAAGAACAGGGATGCTATTATAAAGATAGCAAAACATAATAATAACGAAAAAAAGAAGTTATAAGGTTTTGGGTGCCTTTTTTTTTCTTTAAAAAAAACCTCAACTCTCTCCCCAAACCAGCTCCATCTGTAGTCTCTGAGCATCTGGGGGTTTCTGCCAAAGTGATCAGTAGCAAAGAGCTAGCATTTGTCTTTGAATCACAGCCATTATGTGCTCCAGCGTTCCCACACCACGGAGAAAAATCGGAGGTGCTCACAATTCTCCCTGGGCTAACGCCGAGTTGCTGATCCAAAGCACAAGGGATGACGGCAGTGTATGTGCGCCGCTGCATATAAAGGCAAGGCACGGCGGGGGGGGAGGGGGGGCGGTTTGCGAAAAAAGGACATTGCTGCTTTTCATGACCTATAAAACTTCCTCACTGAAAGTAGGCTTGGCCGAGAGGCATCTCTCCAACTTGTTGGCAAATCTCTTCAAAGCAAGAAATCCAGCTAAGGTTGCCTTCCACACAATACCGTCTCTATTCCCTGGTGCCTTTGGTTCACAAGGAGACACTTTTTCCCCAGGAGCCATAGCACATACAGTCATGCAACAGACACAACCCAGTTTTGGCTATTGCTCTCCAAGCCTGACACTGCCCCTGGACAGTGGGCACATGGCCACACACACCGACAACCTGCATGTCCCAGCCTCTCCCCTTTGGGGAGGTCCAAAAAACTCTTTAGCTGCTGTTATCTGCCCACCAGCCCTACTCCCCCCACACCTGGAGGGCTGGGTAAGGCCCTGTTTTACCACTCATCATGTCAAGATGATTAAAAGAGAAGGTTAAAAAGGGGAAAAAATGATGAAACAATTTCTTTAAGTGGAAGATGCAAAAATACCACTGAACACTAGTAAGCTCCTATTAGCATAACTCAAAGGTATGTGTTATGTTGCTGTGTATTGGGCTTCAGAAGAAACTTCTGGCTCCTGACATCCTGTGGAAGGCAAGCGGGTTTCTCGCTCTGAAGCCCTCTAGTGATGGCCAAAAGCACAGCAGTCACACAAGTATTCTCCGAGCGCAACCAGGAGGAAAAAAAAAATTGGACAAGCCCTTACACAAGAGATCCCTGCTCATCAGCCATGCCAAGTCAAGATGGCCACGTCTCCAGCAGCATGCAGCAGCTCATGGAGCCATGCTAAGCCAGAGTGTTTGCCACTGTTTATCCACACTCTAAGTAGCTATTTGTCCTGCAAAGGCTGATGAATATGAGCATTTTGTGAACAATTGTGGATTAGACCCCTAATCCCAAGCAGGCATCAATCCATCATGAGTGGTTCTTAACTAAGATTCAGGAAAAAAATGTGGAAAATTCACAAGAACGTAGACTTCAAACTAAACGTCTTCTTTTTCCCCCAATCTTGAACACTGAAATCCAACTTTTTAACCTATATTGTGCCTTAGCTAAAGGCACAAGCTTTTCTGTCCACTGAACACACAGTTCCTGAATACTTGAGCTTCTACAACTGTATGCATCCTATTATCGAGCCGCAGAGAAGATCAGTAGAAGAAACATTTTCTTTTCCTAGGAAACATTAACTGCCAGCCAGTCTTCATTCTCCCTCTGGATCCAGCAGTGCCTCAGGGATGCTGCTGTGTCAGAAGGTCCTTCCTATGAAACTACACCACTGCCCAAACCCACTGATTTGCATTCTTCTGCTTTATGAACCAGCTATATGAAATTCACCAATTACAGAATTAGTTATATATACTTTATATCTCAAAACAGCAAATCATTAGATGCAACAATGTTAAAATGAGCACTGTTTCCCACAGTACAGTCTGCTCTAACACCTTATGCATTTTAAGACCATTTTATTGCTAAAGAAACTGCTGATTTAAATCATACTTAATATCTGGAGGAAGAAAGAGTGATACCCAGTGAATTAACAATGTTATCACACAAGCAAACATAACAAGGGCGGGCTGGGCTTTTGATTTCAGACTTGATTTAAAGCAAACAGATGTCTTTCAGAGGTAGATCTACTTTGGCTACCTAGATTAACCCACTAAAGGGGTTGTTTTCTTTTGCTATTCACTAACCAAAGCACCATTAAACTCAGGATTAATACGGTTCTTTGCCTGCAAGTATGGGGCATGGTCCAAAATGTGGTTCACCTCAGCCAGTCTCCTGCGGGTCACCAGATCAGAGGCAGCTGGCATCACATATCCTCAGCACAGGGTTTTTGGCTCCACCATTGGAACCGAGCTCGCCACCCAGTGATTCTTCGCTCTGACACTGGGATTGAGAATCACAATAAATGTTGTGGAAATGATCCAAAGCAGAAAGTGAAGTAATTTCTGAGGCAAACAAGAGGACTAAAAATAGCCTGCTGCGCAGCAGAAAGAACTAGAGGGTGGGGGAATCCCTGCAGAAGACCTTTACGCTCCGTTCTTTATTCCTAAATCTGCAGGTGTGGAGCACTACAAATAGTCCCTCAGCGGCTGTCACAGGTGGCCGAGGAAGATGTGGTGGGGCTGTTGGAAAAGCGTCGCAGTCGACTTTCCTCAAGGGCTTCACACTGCAAAGGGACAGTGCGAGGGTCAGGGTTCCTGGGTGGCCCCGTGGCCGTAACCCTGAGAAGACGCCGCTGCGGCCCAGCTCCCAGTCGCTGCTTCTCCCTCTCCCGGCCATGTCTGCCACCTCCCATCCACCCCCCCGGCCAGCTTTTGCTGGGGCGGAAAAAGCAGAAACGTAATCTCCATTAAAAAAATAGATAAAACACAAAAAATATCTTTGCCAGTGGAGCTCTCTGAAGGATGGGACCAGATAGCTGCTGGTAGAAGGGGAGCTGGGAAAGAGAGGGGAAGAACTGCCAGGCTGCCCCTGCAGTTATCAGCCAGGCATCAAATTGGCTTTGCTGTGTTGTAAAACCACATTCCCAGGGAGAAGGAAACAGAAAATAGGGAAAAACCTTAGATACCTGTGTCAGAAGGAAGTACTGCTATCACAACAGGATGCCACCTCCTTTGTTTGCTGCCAGCAGGAGAAATTCTTTCCTGAATTTACATGCGTGTTTGTTTGTTTACATTTGTAGGCACGGGAAAGAGAAATGAGTTTGCATTTACATGCCGATCCATTCATTTTTACTAGAACGGTGCAAACAATTTCTACTGCAAAACAAGATTAGGCTAGCTACGTTTCCTGAACTCTTTTAACCAGAATTATGGAGTAGCAGCAATTCTGAAACAGGAACTGACACGACCCTCAGGGACTCAAATTTGAGTGGAGACTTGTTTGCTGATGTGGCCCCCTCTGATCTATAAATCAGTGCCACTTTATCATTTTATAATTGACTCAAGGCTTTACATTTAAACAAATTGTTGCAAAGGCACATAGCAAGAGAAGCAAAAAGAAAATTTGAGCAGGACCAACTAACCCATTTATAAAAATGGGTTTGTCTCACAACAAAGAGAAGAAACACCTGTATATTCTAGAGAAGAAGCTGCTGAGGCAGAATATGCAAGAGACAAATAAAACCCTCCTTAACGGCGCTGCCTCTGCATCACTGTTTCCACAGTAGTGACTCACAGTCCCTGGCTGCCCGCAGCCCTGGCTGGGAGGACAGGTTAGTACAGGGAAAGCCACGCAGCCAGTCTCTGTGACGCTCTCTCTCTCTGCTGCCTGTGCTCTGTTTGCCCAATTACATTTCCATTCAGTAAAATATTCCACGTGAGAAATTCATTTTTCAGGAATCACAGACTGATACTGGAATCTCCTTTCTCCTTTCTTGCTCTCGCATACAGAGCCAAGGTGCTTTGCCAGGCCAGGAACCCGGAAGTCTGTGGGCTGCTGCATTTACACTAAGATTTTCACTGAGTTCTTACCAGCTCTAGAATCAAACACTACAAATTCTGTTCAGGAAGAAGTAGCTCCAGTACTGTAGTGAAACACTGCAGAAACACCTCATATATGGACTGGCATGCAAAATCTTTAAAAAGTTAATTTCTGGAAGTGACCGCTTGTGAAGGGCCTCATCATCCCACAGAATTAGGTGCAAAAGAGAGCAGGTTGCTGAATTCTCACCAAGTTTTCTGCATCAGTCACGTGCTGGGTAAAGAAATTATCATTTTACCTAGTGGATGTGAGGCAATACATATCATCAATGTGCTAGTTCCTCACACAGGAACAGTAGCTGCTTCTGCTGCTAACTCGCACACTTTTCACAGACACAGCTTTCTGATCAAACCATTTGAGAAATAAAGCCCAACACAGAAAAAAATCAACAGGGAATCATCAGAAAAAACAAATGCTTCCTTGGCCAGATTCTTGTGAGTCTAATTATGCTTGAAGCAGTGTCTTATTAAGAGAGATGGCAAGAACAGGAGAGCAAAACTAAACCATGTGCTTATTATGAAGCACCAATCTTCGCAATTTAATGACAGTACCTTTGCACTTTCATTTAGCAGTAGAAAACAGTTCTCTGCCAGAAAGGCTACGCAAAACACACTCTGGGCTTCAACCCCTTTTGGATTAAACCTATCTAGAAGAATGTACACAGGTCTCTTGTTGGAAAGGACTTGAGACATTTCTAGGCTCAGGAGATGAACAGCATCTTCTACACTGATCAGCTCAACTAGTTTGCACAGCATCTTCAAGGCTCTTTTAACGCTTATCTCACCCATGTGCTTCCCATCACGTATTTAAGAGACTGGGCACAGGGAGAGAAGAACACTCTTGGGTTAGGCGCAAGGGAGCGTTCATCGTGGTTTAGTTTACCATAGTTTATCACAGAGGTTACAAGCACAAGCTTGAGTACAATGAATTCCTGGGTCCTTGAGCACTAGCACTTGCTGCCACAATCACTAGATTTAGGACCTGGGCTTTAGTACCGTATTTTAGCCAACAACACAATCACTCAAACTGCATCTTGAAAAAGAAGCACTGTCAAAGAGCTTAGAGCAAACATTTTTGTCTCATTAAATGCTGGAGAACAACATTGCTGGTTTATATTTATATGTGCATATGCACGTTAGAGAAAGAGGGGGAGAGAGATCACACAGGACGTACAACATCATTTGTGGTATTGTACTATAAACTAAACAGAGAACCAGAGGGAGATTTTGAAATGCTTAAAACTAGTTTGCACGTGCTACCCTGCACACATTCCCATAGCTGCACCACTCACTTGAAAGTCAAGCATTAGTTTCCTTTTTTTTTTAAAAAAAAAAAAAGGTAATTTACTTTCCCCTCCTGATTTACTACAAAACAGTGGCCAGCCGACTGATAACGGACAGTGGCTAAGGTCTGTCTACCATTCCCAAAGCAGAACCTATAAATTTCAGCGTCTCCCTTTTCTGCACAGCCTGCCAGTTTTCACATAATTTGTCAGGACTTCATATCTTTGGAATTCCTCCTCCTCATTAAACTTGGCCAGAGTTGGCCAGCTGATCCTTAAGGTATTTGGTGGAAAAGAAGGCAGGACACATGCACTATCGCCGAGAAGCCTCATTTCCTTAGGAAGTCAAGATAAAAATACAGAATCTCGCAGCAAAAACAGGAGGAGCCCACAGGCAGGTGCGGTTTATGAAACTACAATTAAACACAGTCAAGAAAGATTACATTTCAAGCAGATATATCTTCTTCAACATAAACAGAAAATTAATTCTCCTCTCTTTGATCCTAATGCCCAAACCAGATTTTAAAGCGCACCTCTGAAAGACACCAGCTCATCCTGGACCTGGGATCTCTCGCTTGCATATTTAGGCAGGAGGAATACACCGCAGACCCAGATTCAGCCTAGACACTTGCTAAAGTGAAAACACACAACTCTCTGTCACAATCCTCGTTGGTTTTACTCTGCCCAAACCAGCAAGAGCACACATGCTCTAACAACATATTGGCAGGGTTGCTTTATTTTCCTTGAGTATACAATACACCTGATTCACCGGGGGTAAATTGAGCTGCGCTGCGTGTCTGACAGAAATGATACAAAACGCAGCCCCGTACTCTTTGCTATTATCTGCACACAAAACATTTCTGTTCCCTGTCAGAACTCGAATCTCCTCAAGACAGCTCGAACAGAGCTCAGCACTCGGGAAGGCAGCGGCGAAACACCCGCGTCGAGGTCACCTGCACGAGTGCTCCCCTCGGCTCAGAAGAAATGCTCCTTCATTAGAACTTGCACAGGCTATTATTGCTCAAATTCATGTTAGTGCAGGTACGACCGGTAGGTTAAATATCACGATTGCGAAAGCAAATGCAGGCTACCCACACTGAGCATTCACCACTGCTAATATTAGGGTACAGGTCTCCCTAACATGCACATATGTCAGCAGTCGGACATCGACATATGAAATCACGTTGTCATCAGCGACTCCCTAGTCAATGCGAACAGCAGGTGTCCAGATAGCTGCAGGTACCAAGCCTAAAGACTGAAGAAACAGGCACAGGATTACAGTTCAGTGCAAGAGTATTTCCCACTCAGACCGATAAAAAGTCCCCAAAAGCTGGAATTCAAGCACGTGTCCTACTCATTACAACAATGGTAACAGACATCAGTAGCTCACCTAGATGACTTACCCTTCCCTTCTGTGTCAATGCAGTCGCACCCTCAGAACAAAGGAAATAATTTTTTTAAGAGAAAGATCAGACTTGTCCAAAGAGCTCAGGACTTGCGGAGAAATCTTAATATGCAGTCCTATCCCTCCTGCCAATGGAAGTCAGCTGCAGTTGACACCGCCTTCTAGCTCCCATTATGCTCCAGTACTAAACATGTGCTCTCACATGCTGAGGAGCAGTAACAGATCTCAGTGCCACAGCTGACGAGTGTATCTCAAACATCATCTGTTGTGCTACAGAGGAGAGTTATCTGATTCTCTGACAACCAGGTAAGCAAAATTTTAAAGCTATCTCCCTCAAACAAAGAGATTCTCCAAACTACAGCAAAGTTCCCTTTATGTGGCCATAAATTCGGTTTGTGTAATCTAAATCACATTCCAATTCACAGAACGCTGGCAAAACATTTTCTGCTAGGCAGGACAAACCTTGCACATCAGACTTGTCACAAGCATACAGATGAGGAGAAGGCAGAGGTGACACAGCTTTCCTAGCACTTTTTTAACACAGTGATCCACAATCAACCTTGAGTAGGATGGCAGCTCCTGGCCTCAGCTGAAAAGTCATGCAACAGCAATACTAGTAAACCAGCACCATGAAGCCTTCACAGTCAAAGCTCTTTTGCTGTTGACAGATAATAGATGCTGGTGTGGCAGCAATAGTGCCCTAAGGATCTTCACGGCAAAAGAAAAACATCTGTTTCTTCCAGCCTTGAAACAGTCAGGTTCCAAAGCAAGCATGTTAAAATATATAGAGCAGTATATCTGCACCAACGATAGGTTGTGCATGCAAGTATTCTACTCAGATGGAATACGTGCACTAAGAAGAAACCATATGATGGAAAAAAAGCAGATAGAAAAGCGAGCATGTATGAACATTTTACATCTTTTCTCCTCATCGCCAATTTTCCCCCAACCACACAGCATCAGTGTGAAATTGCTCTTTGCTGGGACACAGCAATGCAGAAACTTTGTGCTCAGTGTGAGCTCCCTCCAGTTAATCCACGTTGCCTATCATTTCCCAAGCTGTTTGATAACAGCCACGGCTTTGGGCTCTGACTTCAAACCACATGTGGAGCTCCCTATTCAACCTCCATCTTGCAGTCACATCAAACTTGACATCCTCTCGTTCCCAAGCAACCTCCTCCAGCCTAACACTCTTGCTAATGACCCCAGGACTCAGACAAAGAGGGTGGAAGTTGACTCTTTTATCCAAACCAGTGCCAGAGCTGCTCCAGGAAAATCACAGAATCACGGAATTGTTGAGGCTGGAAAAGACCTCTGAGATCATCAAGTCCAGCCTGTGACCCAACATCATCACATTGGCTAGATCATGCCACTAAGTGCCACATCCAGCCTCTCCTTAAACACCTCCAGGGACAGTGACTGCACCGCTTCCCTGGGCAGTGCATCCCAGTGCCTGAGCACCCTCTCCATGAGGAAGTGCCTCCTGAGATCCAACCCAAACCTGCCCTGATGCAGTTTCAGACCGTGCCCTCTCGTCCTGTCACTGGTTGCCCGGGAGAAGAGCCTGACCCCCACCTGACTACAACTTCCCTTCAGGCAGTTGTAGAGAGTGATAAGGTACACCCTCTCCTCCAGGAATTCCTGGATCATGTCCAAAAATTGCAGATCTGACCCAAGCTAAGTGTTGGATGTATTTGCCCCACTAGGAGACATAAGTCACTACCCCTTGTACGACTCAAAGGACAAAAGAGTTAAATTTTGCTCTACTCCATTAGGACTAGGAAATGGCAGGCTAAGCACTGCTCTGCCACCCAAGGACAGCAGTGCTGCATCATGTCTGGCACCGTGAGACCCCTGCACAGCCCTCACCCTGAAGACAGACAGGACTACCTCTGCCCAACCTGGACCCCTCGTTTTCTCAAAGAAATGGGCAGCACGGAGTTCGCAGGGGCTGCAGCAGACCCTGGGCCCACACAGACGTCAGCCAGCACCACAGGGTTGAGCCTCCCGGCATCAGAGTGGAGGTAAAGAACTGTGCCAAACTGCTGGGGGAGAGCATGCAGCAGAGGTAGGTGCGGGATCTGAAACTAAAGAGAGACACAGCCTGTTATGCAAATGCTCTGCAGCTCAAGAAGAGGTTGCCCTGCTGGCTGCAAGACTACTGTAGCTCTTTTTGACCTCCTCTCAAACCAGATGTTACAGCTCAAGGGACCACTCTGTCCAGCTCCACTTCCCTCTGAACTGTGACAGAAAGTTCCCAGCAGCCTTTTATTTTTTTTTCCTTTATTTTTTTTTAATTCTTTTTTTTTGTTGACCTAATCCCTGGAAGAGATCAGAGGTTAATCAGCTTCAGGAGAGACTGGACATCAGGGCTCTCCACATTGTAAATACCTTTCCTGTGTATTCCTTTTCCACAGAATGATTCTTTGTTTTGCCAGGTAACTGTTTAACGAAAGACAACAAAACTTTGTACAGACTAGTAGTAAGTAACCTCTCATTTCAGGGACAAACAAGCAGGGTGCCAGTATTCACCATGGGAACAATCTGGATTTTTAGGCACCTAATCCACTTTCTCCAATTTATATCAAGAGGAAGGGACATGCCAAAGACTTCTGGTAACTTTACAGGGTTCAGGTTTGCTTCAGCTAACTTTGCAGTAAGTACAGCCATGGGTTGGTATGTAAGTACTTTATCAGGCAGCTGCACCAAGCCAGGTAAAACAGTGCATTAATGTCTCTACATTAAAGCACCAGCCCATATTCAGCTTCTCCAGATCAGCCTGACCCAGTTCTCTTGCACAGCGCCTGTGAGGATCTGCATTTTCCGGTCTTCAACTTCCCAGGCATCAACTTTTTCTTTTCTTTTCTTCAAATATAGTGAAATCCACAGACTGTCTACAGCTTTGCGGTTGGGGAGGGCGAAGGAAAACAAAAAACCGTACATAAAAGTTAGGTCAAACTTCCGATGTTTATCATTTTTGCTTTCCTTTCATTTTGTCTGCCTGCATGCATGGGAACACACGTTTTTATTTATCTGCAGTCTGTCTGTAGACCACTTTTGGGATATCTTACGGACAACGGATAGATTGTCCGTAATGCCACATATAGACTCGCAAGTCTCAAAGTGACTTGCTTACTGCAAAAGAAAAAAGCAGTCAGCAGAGCTGAGAACATGGCAATGAATAATTCGGGCAACCTTTCCTGTCTAGGTACAGGAGATGTGCCATGTTTCTCTGCAAGCCTGGAGGTTTTGGTTTAGGGTTGTTAATTTTTCTGCAGAGCACGTACAGAAAGGGCAAGACAGGCAAGCACTAAAAGCAATCCACTGTCTTTGATAAATCAGTAGGATACAGCATCCAGTTGTTTACTTAGCATAATTTTACACAGACTAGACTGGACAAGTCATGAAACACTGGGCACAAGAGCTGAGAAATGCTGCTATTAAAAAGGCATGCGGAAAACTCTCCCAAGGGATGCCAAGAGTGTGTGTGGGAAGAGGTAGGAGGAAGAAGCAGTAGCGTCAGGGGTTATAACAAACAGAAAAGAAGTGATTGTGTTTTTTCCCTCAAAATCAGTTACTAAACCTTTCAAAGAGAAAAGCGTCGCTGGAAGGGGAACACAGGAGTGACGCTGGAAACAACCGTGCAGCTGCAAAGAAAGTCTCCAACAGAGCTAAGCAGAGTCAAGCCGTCTGTTTAGGGCGTAATGCAAGTTAACAGCTCAGATGCAGGCAGATTTGCCAAGTAAGCTTTGCTAAGGTTTTAAATGTTATTTGTTTCACAAGAAAATGGATTCTTCTAGCTAAAACTGCAACTGCCAAATCTCACGGCGCGCTTGTGCTGCATCTGATAACATTAGTCACGGCTCACTTGGTTTGCTACAGCTCTGCACACCAGTGCCCAGCCAAGGAGCTCACGGAAACCTGACGGCGTGGTCAGCATGGGCTGAACAACGCCCTTCCCCAAAGGGAACAAAAGACCCCACAATAAAAAGATTAAAGACAGGCTACAGGAGTCTCTCAAGTAACGCCTCCCCCCTAAAACACGCCCACAGTCTGAAATTCATCCTACATATGTACATTTTGGAAAATAATTTTTAAAGTGTGTGCACGCTGATAGTTTGTATTGTTTCCCTTTTACGGTCATTGGGCCCATTCCAACAAGAGAAGAGCTTTCAATTGATGAGGACTGGGGTGTTTTCTTTGGTTTTATTTGTTGTACGCTCTAGTGAAATTTCTTCACCCTACATGTGCTCAGAAAGTGAAAACAGGGCCCCACACATGCACCAATACTGTAGAAAGATTTAGAGATCTTTAGATCTTACAGATCCTTCCGTGGTTGCTTTAGTACTGTAGACCTGAAGATCTATATAATCCATGCAATCTTCTAACTCTTTTCTTAATTTGTTTAGAGAGGAGGGAAGTGGAAGAGACAGGAAAGTTTTATGCACATCAACACCTCACCAACATTTCAGGCAGCAGTACTAACTAGCCATAATATATTCAAAGATCAAGCTGATATCTTCAGCCCACCTCCTCTTTTCTCATCCTTACCACCATTCTTTTCGAAATTAAAATCCGAAGAAAAAACCACATGAAAAGCTGAGAAGGATGAAGAGCATTTCCACAGTGCCATGTATATTACAGAGTTGTAGCGTTTCTTCAAAGTCTCTATTTGTTGATTATGCTACCTCGTTTTCTTCATGCCAACCAAAACTTTTTAAGGGAAGCCTTCACTCTGATTTTGACATCCCTACCATTCGGGTGATCAAAGCTTTACAGTCGAGAACTGATGTAACCTCGCCAATCCTAAGCAACATGTGAATTGCAGAATTGGGGCCCTGAAAACTGAAAATCTGGGGTGTGCCCACAGAGTGTGCCAACACATTAGGCTTTCTAATTTTTTAAGCATTTGGCAATGCCTGAACTGGATCAGAGGTATCCCAGAAGAAAGTCTTCTGCCTGTTCTCAGTGCAGGTTAGACAAAACAACTGGCTGTCCTCCATAGTACTGCTTGTATTTAAGCAGAAAAGCCTAACACTGCCAGCAAAACGTGCACAGAAGCACAAATCACCTAAAGCTTCAGTACCCACAATTTTAGTTTTCTGAAGTTTCCACTCAAGCCTCTTTCCCCATGGGCATGGACACAGTTACCATTAGCCTGTACAAGCATCTCCTATCATAGAATCATAGAAAGTTAGGGGTTGGAAGGAACCTCAGAAAATCATCTAGTCCAACCCCCCTGCCAGAGCAGGATCACCTACAGTAGGTCACACAGGAACGCGTCCAGGTGGTTTTGGAAGTCTCCAGAGAAGGAGACTCCACAACCTCCCTGGGCAGCCTGTGCCAGTGCTCTGTCACCCTCACTGTGAAAAAGCTTTTCCTCATGTTGAGGTGGAACTTCCTATGTTCTAACTTAAACCCATTATTCCTCATTCTATTACTGAGCACCACTGAGAAGAGATTGTCTCCTTCCCCTTGACACCCACCCCTCAGATATTTATATACATTAATAAGGTCCCCTCTCAGCCGTCTCCTTTCAAGGCTACACAGCCTCAGTAACCCCTATAACACGGTCACTCCTGAAGCAGGCAGAAAAGGTAAATTTGAGGCTGTGGTTCTTTCAGCATTTCTTTTAGGGCAGTGTTGAGGGTGGCAGTCACTGTCCCCTCTGTCCCCATGTTCTTTCCTCTCACTGTCCTCCCATAAGCTGTGGTGAGCTAGAACCAGGATGGACCTGCACAGTCCATCAGCAAAATGAGGTGTTCACAAAACCATCCCTAAAGGAACTGAAGCCAGGGCTTGATGATACAGCCATCTTGGACAGCAATGTCTATTCAAGCTACTGCCCCTCATCCCCTACAGCCATCAGCAGCTCTTTTCCAGTCTCATGCCACCTTCTTCATAGTGACGGCACAATTGTTTGTAATGTCACGTGCTAAACTAGATCAACAAACCAACCCAGGTTATATATAACTGGGGGAAAGACAGGAGTGAGGGTATTTTTAACCTGGTACTAGGGCCTATTCACTGATCCAGGTCACCATCTGGCCCTGGGGCAATTGTGCCAGCACAAGTGTTGGGAGACAGGCAAGGAACCAGCGAGCAACAGTGGACAGAAATATCCTGCAGCCACATCTGCCACTGAGAAAATGGTAAATGCAACAGTATCACCCATGTTTGGTGTTAGCAACAGCATCATCCATGCTCAGTGTTAAAAAGTAGAGATGATTTAGCACGACTTGGAAGAATTTACACCACATTTTTAGCCTCCGTAGGCACATTACTTTGAAGCAAAAACACAAGCTCCACTGGTAGGAATGACAACACTTTCAAGCTGCATGGGGTGAGCATCTCTAAACTCCTCCCTCTGACTGTCCTTCATCCCCTTAAAAAGCATGAACTCGTGAGATAAAAGAAAGACAGCGCCAATATACAACTAACTTCTCAAAACCAGCCAAAAATTACAGAGTTTCAAAACATAGGCCATCTCCCACAACATGAGTTCAGCCGTACTATTGACAGAATTTTTCAATTGTTTTCTTTTTGCTGTGCAACCTCTCTATTACAAGAGCTTGTGATTAACATATGCTATTAAAAACAGAGGGAGTGTGCAGTACAGCCCATCTTAATGTTACGGAAAAAGCCTTCACCGTGCACAGCCCAGCAAGCTGCCCTGTGTAAAACTGCTACACAAATGGAGACATTTGCTGTGCAAAGAACATTCACTGTGTGTCAACGCACCTTCATTCTTCTCTAGTTTTTCTGCTTGTTAACTGCAGCAGAAGAGCTCTGCCTCCTCATGAAGGCAGCCTTTGAAAATCTCCAGTTGAAAATTGATTTTTATCAGGCCACCTTACAAAGCAAGAATGTCTAGCTCTTGGCAGACGCAGCAGCGTTCAGTTAGAGAGCAGCAGCCACACTGCCCATCGATCACAAGGAGATTCAGAGATAGGACTGAAGTCCTATCAGTTGACCTAACCCTGCCTTCTTGTTTTCCTCCCTCTCCTGCCTCTTTACCCACCACACCCCAGCCACTCACCTAGGAGCTTGTGTCCAAGGCCATTTTTACTTGTTGGCGCCTATACACGCACCAAAATATAAAACATTTTGCAGCAACGCCCTCGTAGAAGTTATGCTTAATATAACCAGCTTGCCAAAGACTCCCTGCTCTATACAAGGCACATGTTAACATAAGTTTTCCCCTAATACCTATATAAGATTGAGGAGCTCAAAAAAATAAGGCACTTGGTTTGAGGAGATACAACCTCTCTTCAGAAGTGCAGCATCAGTCAGGCATTGCAGATATCACACAGGAGGAACTTATTCAATTTTAAATCTGAAGCTGTTGTGTTAATTTCCAGATGTCACTCTACATAAAATGGAATCGACAGGGAAAACTCCGTGTTTTTCCTGATCTGTTTTGAAGACTTAAACTGCTTTTTGAACAACATTAAATGCAAGGGTTCAAATATAGGCATATATTTTTTATTTCTTTGGTTGGGTTAATCTAAAGCTTCACAGTAAATCCCCCCTGGGTCAGTTACAACTATAACTTTGCACTGCTGAATTCTGCCAGCAAACTGGTATTGTTCCTGCAGATGTTTCTGTTTTGAGGCTTCTTGGAACTTCACTGGACCCATTCATTTGAATAAACATAAACCCTTTGCAGTCTACAAATATACCAGCGAAACTACTGTTTCTACATCAACCAGCCTTCCCCATCTTCTTTTTGAGTAAAAGATGCTACACTTAAGAGAAAACAATGGGAAGCACGGAATCTGACTTTTTTTTTATCTCTTCTGAGAAATTTCTGAAAAGGGAGTGCAACGTGTGCTCATATATCCTGCAGCCAGGCAAAGCAATCTGTGAAGGCCAGAGGCCTCTGCACACAAGCGCACAGAAATCTCGTCAAGGGCAGATGGGCTCAAGAGGTCAGGTCCTACAAATAGAAAACAAACGGATATTCGCATGCAAGAAGCATGCCCTTCAACAGAAATATGAGGTAAGCCATATGCCATCTCTCTTTATTAAATTTTACCTACATTGCTAATAAAGCGGAATATTCTTCTACTCACCTCAGTAACGTCCATGACTTTGATGGCTGCCAGCTGACCGGTTTTGACATGCCGACCCTGAAGAAGAGAAAGAACTGTCAGCACCAGCATCTCACCCATCGCTTCAGCATACACAGAGCAAAACATTCAGGCAAGATCTACAGCCACCAGGTTTTTCCCAACTGTGCTGTACCATTCTAATATTTCATATGAAAAAACAACAAATACTCTAGACAGCTAAAAAAATAATTCAAAAAAAGTTTCTTTTTAAAATGTTCTTAAACAAATCTTAGAACCCATTTCTTTTTCTCCACATTAAAAGGATAATTATAAAGATTAAGCTCAGACAGATTATATTCATAGTTTCCCTTCTGTTTACTTCAGCAAAGCTCATGGTCAGTAATTATAGTTTATTAACATGCCAGAATAGTTAAACTCAACATATTGCATATTTTATTTCTATGCACCAGTGCCTGGTGCCCGGGCAAACTATTACTAGGTAAATGGAAGCATGCTTAGTGCGTTACAAAAGGACAATTCTCTTTGTTTTGGTCTTCACTGGCCAAAAAAAAAAAAAAGTGAGGTTTCTTCAAGTGACGCATCAGACCTGCAATAGCTCTCTTCGCCGATCTCACGACAGCTAGACAAGAACAAGACGTTGTCTCCCTTCAGCTACACCACCATCAGGGTATGGTTTCTCAGTACAGCTGCAGCTGAATTAATAGATTCCCAGCTCCTGCGGTGAGGAGCTCCTACCCTTCCTTCCCCTGCCTCCCTCCAGCCTCCTGTCACATATTTCTCCCGGGAGCACTGAGCTCCTTCTGGCACTCATCGGATCATATGATAAGCTGATTGAGATCACCAAAATGGCAGAAAGTTAACAAGAGAAAAAAAAGTGAACTGTGGGGTGGGGTGAGGCGGGGGATTGCAGATCAGGAAATTAAACTGGTTTGCTGTGCAGTCAGTGCAGAGCCAGGGCTGGCTGGAGGCGCGTGGCACGGCTGGGGGGCAGGCAGCACCACTGGTCCCGCCAGCCGCGGTGGGCTGCAACTCGCCTCGGCTGATGCCTGACAGAAACCTTTCCTTTTTCCTCTAGTATATTTTTACATGAGGTGGGGCCGTATCAGTTAACTGTTCTGTTTTGTGTTTTTTTTCCCTAAGCAGGCCTTTAGAAATGGTCCCAATACTGGTATTTTCCAGCTCTCTGCGTAACACTCGGCAGCGTGCCCTGAGACGTCCAGTCAAGCAGTCGGGTCTCCCAACGCCCTTCCCAAGCGCCATCCCCAAACAGTCTCCTCTGAATCAGTCAAGCTCTCCAGCAAGACTTATGCCCACTACACTTCTTCGCTTTTATCACAAATAATACAAAAAAATCACAACAAAGCTCTTCACTAAAGTCACAGTTCCTTTACCTTTCTCCTCACCAACTTCTAAGTTTCCTCGGCAGAAACCCATAGGTAGCATCCGCTATAGCTGACGGACATGAACAGTATCCTTTTTATTCCTGGACTAACTTCTTAATCTCTTTACAGATTCTTTTGGGACTGACACCCCAGAACCAGAGCACCCCAAACCACTAATCTCTTCAGAGAAATCTTGAGCCTTTCACACCTTATGATGCCTTCTGTGGCGGGCATTGCTGGTGCATTAGCAAGGATGAAATGCTGCAGAACTCCCAGTCTCTGCTTTCTTTCACAATTCTTACTGTGTTGTGCTCTCCCCCTATTAACCAATCCACATGCTTTCTATAAATAAATTACTGTACTCAGACTTCTGCTGGCTCTGTAAACTCTCTTTATTGTATGCATTTCTTTTTACAGCTTAGTCTCAAGCTGGTTTTGATTTTGAAACAAAGTTAGGGTCCTAACATGTGTGCAGTGGCCAAGATTGACCTCACCTTGACCTTACAACTTCTTGAACCAAAGCCTTTTAGCAAGTCCAGGAGAGATGCAACTCCAGTTTCCCACCCTGGACCTCTGCCTAATGACAAAAGCCTGTGGTCTTCTCCTCGAGATTTATCATCCCACCAAGGGAGGAAGGGAAAATGCTTTACACCGAGGAGGAGAAAATGCCTCCTCTCGGCTTTGCCTGTATTTTCCACAGCTCTATGGAAGGTCCTAAAAGGCCCAAGGACATGAGGAAGCACAGTTTGAGATACAAAAAGAGCATGTTATAGATAAGAGAGGAACAAGGACGTGCCAGATAAGAAAAAACAAAAAACCCAAAAAACCTCACAACACTAAGCAGAACCAAGGAAGAAGAGACTTTTTAAAAAACAGTGCAATACATTCAGCAACTTTGCTCTATTTGCCTTTTTAAGTCTCCGAACTCCTGGTGGGCTTGCTATTTCCAGAGAGCAGCCTGAAATTTCCCAGGGCTCAGCTTCACAGCTTTTCTCAACACAACGTTCCTCCTCCCTGTAAGACTGGCCCACTCGCGATGACTAACATGCACCAGCCCAACCACCCTTCCCCTGCAGCTTTATGGGATCCTGCCGGTGCCTCCACAGGTCCCTGTGAAAACCTGGGCCACGACAGCTACGGAGCAGCAGCCGATCATGTTTCACTTTGCTGCTCCTGCAGCAGGGATGGGAAAAGCTTCTCCGTAACCCTCCTAAGGGACTGGAAAGCAAGGGAACTGCAGGCTGTGGGAAGTGTGGGCTGCTCAGTATCCCAGGCCAAATTTAAACCCCAGTCATTTCGGAATATTGTTAAAAATTACTCCAAGTACCCTTTTCATAATGTATGGAGCGCTCATACGCTAAGCATTTACAACATATATGTGGGGGGCTGCATGACATTAATTTATATGAGAGAAGTGAGAGGACATTTTCAAGCCACATTCTTTTCATTAGAAACATTTTTAGAGGGAGGGGAAAAACAAACATCACAAGCACAACATATAAGCATGAGTCGAGTTTTTATTTGTTTGTTTATCTGCTTAACAGCTCTGCTCAAGAACAGACTTGTCAAACTATTAACATGCTGGTATAATTTTACTTGCAACATGAAATGGCTAAGCGTTTCTATTTCAGAAACCAATCCTCAAGACTGTCATAGCCAGCTTTTGCTTTGGAAAAATGTGTCGGCATTAAAAATAATAATAAAATCGCTAACTAGATCAATGTGATGAAGAACTGCAGAAATCATAGATGGGAGAAACTCTCTGAACTCAATCTCCTGCGATTAAAATTCATTCAAATCCAGCTCCCAGGGCCTCACTGAACTATATTATCTTTCCCAACCTTAATGATTCTATGATCTCGGCAACACCACCAGCTAACACTCAGGCAGGAGAGCATTCTTCAGGCAGAATGCGGCCCCTGCTTTAACACCGTCCAGAGTTGTGGCTCCTCAGGGAGTCTCAGGGTCTCCCATCCCCAGGGCACAGCAGAGGTTCTTGTATCTTTGTTTCTCCTGGTAAATTGCTGGCAGTTACCATCTGAGCATTGAAAAAATGCCACAAGACTGCAAAACATGACCCACGTTTACCACAAACAGCAGTTTCTCAAAATATTGCTAGATACCAAATACCAGAGGCTGGGGATCACAGGCCAGAAAGGTATGTATGGGTCTGAAAGATGAAATGAAGATGACAGCAACCTAGACGCATCATTCTAAGCACAAAATGACTGTCTCCAGTGCCAACAGGCTGAGGAGGCTGCAGAGGCTGCACCACCAAGCAGCAGCAACAGGTAGTAAAAGCTTCATGATCCTGGGAGCAAGATTTTACCCCTTACCAGGTCTCCCAGTGGAGGCCACAACAAAAACATCAGCATCACCAGCTGAGCCTGGCTCCCACCCCCATGGCAAAGAGCCCACCTACACATTCTTTTCATTTAGACCACCTAAAGATTTTATCGGCCAAAAATTCCAAACTACTTGTCATTTTTCACACATCCCCCTTGCCTTTTTTTCCTTCTTTTCGTGAAACTATTTGTATTAAAGCACTTGTTTATCCTCCCCCAAGGAAGCAACATAGGAATATTTTTAAGACTGCTACTGCACCATTCTGGTTTTAAATGGCCTGTTGGGATCTGCAAGTAAATGGAGTTGAGCCTGGTGACCCCAAATCTTGTCCTGTTTCTTCTCATGTAGATGACAGAACGTTCATTTACATAATCAGGGTTTTAAAATACAGCTCTTCTCATCAGCGCAGCAACACTGCAGCATTTAACTGGATCTTAAACTGAATCCACTACTTAAAACATATTCCCAGTCATGTCTGATAGCAATGTGCTATTTATTTCTCATCTCAGTGGGATTTATGCATGTTGAAAAGCAGAGGGGACAAGGGGAATCCTTGGTAGACTGCCAAGATCTGCAGAACATTATAAATTTCAAGCCTACCCACACTCTCTCCAAGTCAGTTAATACACCTACTACTTGCCTCTTTCTTCCTCTGCACACATTATTACTGTAAAATTTTTGTTTGGGAAAGGTTCAAAGGCAAGTGGTATTACGTGCTGCTTTTTGTGGTACTTTTTTTTTTTCTCTGAGATGCTTTAACGTTATCAAAGAACTATGCAAATTAAATGCAAAAGAAATCCTATCAGCTCATTTACCTCTTACCCCCCCACTAATTATCCAAGATATGTATTCCACAGTAATGCAATTCTCCTGCTAACACAGTTTCCGGCCTGTGTATTAATGTGCCTTTTGGGGGACTGTTTCTGGAAGCTTGCTTCCCAGCTAAACGGCACGCAAGCAGAATATGGGGCAACATCATGCGTTAAGGAAGACAGGCAGCATGCGTGATTCATGACTTGCAAGCTCGGATTATCCTGTGCACTGTACACAATTAAGTCTTTGGAAAACTTCTCCAGTCTCCCAGTATCCTTTGCTGACAGCTGTGGAAAGAGCAACTAAATCAGGGAGGGGGAAAAAGAAATCTATTAACTCACAGTTCAGTTGCTACAACATACACCGAAACATCAGGCTAGATTTAAACATGCTATCAAGTGAAAACTCACCATGGTACCACTTCTTAGTGGTGCCATACAATGCCCCCATGCCAAAATTAACTTCTCAATCTGCTTCTCATTCAGTTGATTCTGAACTTCTACCAGCCTGAGGCAACAGGCCATGGAGAAATACTCTGCTATTAAGTTGCACACACCAGTGCAATAAATGAAACCTTATTATTCCAATGCGTATTTACCATCATCTCTCCTTGTTGTCACTTGCCAACACTGAAAAGCTGCAGACTACACAATTTTGCATTGCGAATACTTGGACTCTACAACACGTTTCTTTGCACTCCCTGGTAAGACTAGGTCTACACCTCGTGAAAAGCGATGGGAGTAATGCTTGTGGAGGAAACAGGCCACGCGTTTCCGACCCACAAAAACCAGAATGGCACAAAGTGAAAGCAATATCCCCAGTTAAAAATAAAAAATATAAAACGTTCTTAAGCAAAGTCTCCCAAGTTGAATTTGTAGCCAAAGTCATGCTGTTTCTACTGATACAGCGTTCTGTAAGCTAAATCATCACAGGTTCCAGGGATGGAGATAAATTTGTAAAAAAGGGATAATGTTTATCTGGCATGGAAGCTCTTTCTAGGATAAAAATCATCAAGTCACCTCAGTACAGAAGCCTGGCAAATCACTGCAGAAACACAAAAGAAAAAGGCTAACGTCAATGTTCCTTCTTCATGTTAAATGATTTCTGAACCCAAACCAACCAGAAGCTATTAAAGACTCCCACTGTTTAAATCAAAGACAGGGCAGAGTTCTGTGTTTTCACTCTGTCTATCTCTTGACATGAAATGCCTGGAAAGCAAAACAGAAAACAAGATACTTTCTATCCTGCTTTAGATATCCACAGATTCACTAGCTGCCTATTGAAGAAATAATAATGACAATTTACTCAGGCATAGTACTGTATTCTGTGAAGTATGAAAGATGCACAGTTATTAGTCCTGCACTTTCAGGGACAGAGTGAAAAGATGTCATCTGCTAGTGTAAAAAAAAAAAAAAAACGTTCCATGCACTGATTTTTTCACTTTGACTACTAGTTTTGTGGTAGTTTTCCCACTCTGAAATAGGCTGGATACATATTACCAGAGGTATTTCCGTCTCCCAAATGGCTCATTGCCTAAATAGGAAAAAGGAAAGCAAAGGAGGGGGGGACCGGAGGGAGGGAAAGGATGGTGGGAAAACCATGGCAGAAAGCCACAATCTAACTTTCCCAGGATTGCAATAGGTCAACAGCAGAGCTCAGACTTAGGAGGCGTCTCTGCACAATCTCAGCACCCTGCCCAGTGGTCCACCTCACCCCATCGATCAGCAGATGTTTCAATGTTTTTGTCTGATGGGAGAGGAAAGGAAGAGAACGGCAACAGCAGACAGCTCTCTTGCCACTTCACCCGGAAAACAACACCAATCCCCTGTAGGACCTTTGACAGATTTGCCTAAGCGAGGCCTGACAATTATGCTTGGTTCAGTTCACAGCCAGACAGATTTGATTGGGCAACAGGTGAAAAAAAAGCTGGCAAAAGGAGTTGTTGCAGGGGAAAAGGAGGGTAAGAGATCTAGCAGTGGTGCAGTTTTAGCACTTTGGATGATCTTTCATTACTCAGACGTTCCAAATCCAGTCCATTCAGCCAACTGGGATCCCTCAAGGCTACACTTTTACTGGCTCAAATGGTACAAAACATTTCCTTATCAAGTGGAGTTTACACGTCCCCCTCTTCCTTCTCCTTCCTAAACACTGGGCAGGAAAGATCAATGATCTAGGGTCCACTGGCAACACTGGCAGAAGATTGCAAAGCGTTGGTGTCATGTCTTGCTGAGTGTTGCCCATTCACCAGATATCCCAGATATCAGCTGGCTGCTAAATCAATCTTTGGTGCTCTGTAGGTGGCCACCCAGAGCTTTCTGCCCCAGATTCAACGGTTCTTCTACAGGGACACTTGAGCTAAACCAGCTTGAGTCCCCAGTCTAGAAAATACCTTCTTCAAGAGCCATCCTCAGAGTCATCCTTCCACCACCACCAGGCTATGTCCAGATTTACTGACCTTCACGAAGCACACCATCACTCATTTTCTCTAAGAACAGAGATTACACCCTCAGCCCTCTCCAAAAAGACAAGGGCCTCTAACCTTACTATTGCTTGCACGTTTTTTCTGGTTTTAAACCTACCTAGGTAATTTAGCTCGGACGCTATTGAAAGATACACACACACTAAAAAAAAAAACCAAAAAACTAAAACAAAAGAAAACAATGAAACCAGAGTAGGCATACCTCCCACATGGACACAGTTGGCTCAGAGTACATTTGGCTTCCTCTGGAAACAACAGCTAAAATCTGCTGTGTCCAGCTCCCATTCAAATCAGTTCTTCACCTTACCTTAATATCTTTACCAGTCACTAAATCCACCCTTCCTAACACTGATTTGTCTCTTTGGACTCCCTGCAATGGTCTCTTTTATGCAGAATCATTTCTTTCTGGCACCAGTAACTAAAAACAAGCCAGATGGAGAACACCAAGAGAAGAATTTAGAGCAAAATGATAAAACGTGTACTTGTAGATACAAAATGACACAGACTGCAGATACAAAGGACTTCTCATTTTACACCTCAGCAGACACTTTCATCACCAAGCATCCTCCATCAGATCTCAGCCACCAACTGAAGGAGCGGCAGGCCTGATTTGGCAGTGTGACCACAGCAACCCCCTGCAGCAGGGCCGGCATTAACAAGGTTGAAGAGGATCATCACAGGTTGCCCAGAATGAGCCCTGTGCTCACAAGGTGCCATCCCCGCCATCACAACGACCCAGCGCCGCTTCAGAGAGACACTGTGCGCCAGGCACTGCTTCTACTTCAGACCAGGTGTGGCCCAAACTGAACCTCCAGGGTCCACACGTGGAAGGACAGAGGTGTCCAAACAACGTGGACATCTCCTTCGCTAAGAGCGAGACAGCCAATAAAGGCCAGTGTCTCCCCATTGCTTCGCCAAAGCAACATCAAAATAAGCCTTGATGAAAAGAGCCAGAGCCCGGGGCTGCTTCTCTTTTCACAGAATCACAGAATGTCAGGGGTTGGAAGGGACCTGGAAAGATCATCTAGTCCAGCTTCCCTGCCAGAGCAGGATCACCTACAGTAGGTCACACAGGAACGCGTCCAGACGGACTTCGAACGTCTCCAGAGAAGGAGACTCCACAACCTCTCTGGGCAGCCTGTTCCAGTGCTCTGTCACCCTCACAGGGAAAAAGGTTTTTCTAATGTTTTTGTGGAACCTCCTCTGTTCCAGCTTGAATCCATTGCCCCTTGTCTTGTCATTAGACGTCACTGAAAAGAGCTTGGCTCCATCCTCCTGACACTCCCCCTTGACATATTTATAAACATGAATGAGGTCACCCCTCAGCCTCCTCCAAGCTAAAGAGACCCAGCTCCTTCAGCCTTTCCTCATAAGGGAGATGTTTGTTGGTTTGGTTTTGTTTTGTTGTTTGCTTGCTTTTTAAAAGAATTAATAGCAACATTTAACTCATCACCCTTGGACGTCCAAATCTGAGCTTTTCGATGGAATGGAGCAATTTATACCTTGTGACCAAGGTCCTCTGTAAACCCAGGCAAGCCTGGGCTCATTTTGCTCCGCTCATCGGCGAGAAGCTGCTGAGAAACCACCTCAGCACCGGCCGTGCATGCACCTTCTGAAAGAGGAGATGACCCTGACGAATTTAGATATTTAAGCGCTGTGTACAGAGAAGTGCTACAAAAGACGTCCTTTTCTTTGGAGAGACAGCAGGGGGGAAAAAAAAACATAGTTACTCCCTGCATCTCCACACACAAATGCTGTTGTGAGCAAGCATGCACTCTCTTGGGGAACATTATCAGAGGTTGTCTGCCACAAGAGAAGGAAAACCAAGTCCATGCACACCCAGCCAGCCTTGTTGCATTCAGTCTACTGCCAAAACCACGGCTCCAACAAATGGGCAACAGCTAACCCCATGAAGCAAAGGGACCGTGTCCCTCACTGGGCAGCATCCAGCAGGCAGGGACAGCAGATGCCGTTTTGGGGCCCTGGCTGCCTGAGGCACTATCCTAAAATGTCCACCAGCTGCCCTGGAGAGCACCAGGAGGGGTATTAAATAGAAATCAACTTTTTCTTTCATTTCAAGTATGCTAAATGGATGGGGAAATTATTTTTCGAATGTTTAAAACCTCATTTTAAGTGCAAAAGACATGGGGAGGGGAAGGGAAAAGGGAGAACAGTTGGCTCTACTGCTTTTATTACCCATTTTAATACATTTTTTGGGTTGGCTGTTGCTGATTTCGGCCTGCTGGACAAGGAGGACCCAAACACACACCCTGCCATGTTAAACCATCCCCACCAAGAGAATCCCGCCTGTCGTCTAGCTGCACTACAAGATGCCAACAAACACACTGTGTGGGGAGGGTCTGAAGCTGTCACTAGACATCTTAATACTAATGAGGGGCAAGGCAAAGGAGAACTGTTCTCGTTTATACCATCCCAGTGGAGCAATACAGCCAAGCAGAGCAGGGAAGTTGGGAAGTTTTATTTCAACATGGTTAAAATAAAAGATTTCACATCTGCAACCTTTAAAAAAATTCCAGAACATGAGCAGTAAAGAAGAAAACTTAATGAACTCTTAAATAAAATAAAATTTAATTCCAGCCCAACTGTCAATACTGGGCTAGAACTGCATGGTTTAGGGTTTTTTGCTTTCCTGCCGAGGGCAGACACTGGTTGGCATCTCTTTCTTTCTTTAGTCATTACAAACCTCATCAGTGCCACTTCTGGTTAGTCACATCTCCTCACCATTACGGACTAGGAAGCCATAATTTACTAGGAAGCAACTGAAGAAACTAAAATGCATCTTCTAGGGTACCAGATGTGCTGAGGGAGTAGTACAAGAGGAGGCATACTTGAAAAAAACGGGGACCATGTTTTATGCCATGACTCCATTCTTAAGAGTAAAATAAGACACATTTTACCAGCTTCTTTGCAAGATGCAAACCACACATTTAGCCTAAAGTTTTATGTATTTTAATTAAATGAGGACTCACATCAGAAGACTCTTTTCCAGCATTTTTATCTTCTGATACCCTGCCCAGTACATCTGTGATTCTAAAGCAAATAAAACTCACCTTGTCCTTGAGAAACTGGCACATGGCCAGTGAGTGATCTGTAAACAGCTTTGTGTCCACACAAACTATTTTCAAATACTCAGGCAGCATTTTCAGACCTCAAACTATTTCTGCTTTGTCAGCACCGGAGCCTGACTCAGAAATCCAAGCCTGTACTAGCAACCCTTTCTGTACCAGACTTGCCAACAACAAAAATGCCAACCTCGGAGGTTGCTGGACCCCTTATTTTATTTATTTATTTATTTGGCAGAAAAAGGTCCAAAATGAACACAATTTCCTCTCTGTTGCTGCCTGGGTAGTATTTAAGTTGCACTCCCAAAGCCTGTGGCCAACCTGTTTATTACGTGAAAAGGCCACAAAACAGAAAAGCCATCATGCAACATATTCAGCTCACAGGTTAATCCACGGAAAACAACGGCATTCATTAAGGAAACGGAGCCTGCGCACTCTCCGATTATTACTTTTTACCGAGTACTCAAGAGCACGCGAAGTGCCCCACAAAAACTAGTCAAAACACGTTCACTGCTCTTAAATAACAGACTACAGGCCTTCACAGTCCAAGTAGTGGCAAACAAAAAGGGAGAGAAGTTCCTTGGGAGGACCCGAAAAGCAAGCCCACGGTGTTGCTGCCACTGCAGCCGATCCCTATCTGCCCTGCAGTGTGCTCAGGGTACGAATAAAATGCAGATTAGACAAAAGTTATTTTGGTGTAAAAGGATTTGTGAGATGTCCTTCTACAAGAAGAGCTGGGGGATCAATACCTGGCTCCCAGCCTGGTGTCACCGGCACAGTTTTTGGGATTTTTGTTCATGGGTTGGTCTACACGACACCAGGGCTGTTGGCAACACCTGTCTCTACGAAGGAAAGAATCTTAGTCAGAAGCCCTGCAGTGAGCCCTGCAGAAGTTAGCAGGGCTCACTGAAAGAACCTTAACGTAGACTTGAAGGGGTAAAGGGATAAAACCAGGCTTGCTGGAGATAAGTCTGGAGGTGGCATGCCAGTGTTTAAGGGACTGTGTGCTACCAAGGTCCTTCAGTCTTCTGCCTCAGTGGGGATCACAGAATCACAGAATGTTCGGGGTTGGAAGGGACCTCTAGAGATTATCTAGTCCAACCCCCCTGCCAGAGCAGGATCACCTACAGTAGGTCACACAGGAACGCATCCAGGCGGGTTTTGAATGTCTCCAGATCCATGCAGCTGCAAAGACACCAGGGTTACCGGTAACCATGGAAGCACCTGAGAATAGTCATGTAGGAATTGGGGCTTCTCCCAGCAAAAAAGTGGTGGGATCTATAGCCCAGCTGAAGTGCACCTACAGCAATGCACACAGCATGGGCAACAAACAGGAGGACCTGGAAGCCATTGTGCTGCAGGAAAACTATAACATGGTTACCGGTATGGAAACACAGTGGGATTGCTTACCCAACTGGAGTGTTGCACTGAATGGCTATAAACACTCTTCAGAAGGGATAGGCAAGGAAGGAGAGGCAGTAGCCCTGTGTATTAGGGAATGTTTTGATTGTCTAGAGCTTAATGATGGTGATGACGGAGTTGAATGTTTATGGATAAGAATCAGGGGAAGGCCAACAAGGCAGCTATAGTGATAGGAATCTGGTTATACACCACCTAATCAGGATGAAAAGGCAGACAAAATATTCTATAAGCTGCTAGGAGAAGTCTCACGATTCCTAGCCCTTGTTCTTATGTTCTTCATGAAGTTCTTCAACCTGCAGATCTCTGCTGGAAATACAATACAGCAGAGAGGAAATAGTCCAAGAGGTTCCCAGAGTGTGTGGAAGATCACTTCCTCACACAGCTGGTGAGGAAGCCAGCTAGGGAAGGCATCCCACTGGATCTGCTGTTTGTGAACATCGAAGGATTTGTGAGTGAGGTGATGGATGGAGGCTGTCTTGGGCATAGCAATCAAGAAATAATAGTCTTCAATTCTCGGAGAAGTAAGGCAGGAGAACTTCTGGAGTGCAAGCTTTGGTCTGTTTAGGAGCCTGGTTGACAGCGCTCCTTAGGAGGCAGTCCTGAACGGCAAGGGAGTCCAGCAAGGCTCGACTTTCTTCAAGAAGGAAATATTAAAGGTGCAGGAGCAGGCTGTCCCCACATGCAAAAAAAATGAGCCAGCAGGAAGAAGATGAACAGAGAGCTTTGGCTCAACTCAGAAAGGGGCAGGCAACTCAGGCGGACTACAAGGATGTCAAAAGGTTACACAGGGAGAACGTTACAAGGGCCAAAGCCCAACTAGGACTTTATTTGGCCACTGCTGTAAAAGACAATTAAAAGATGTTTCTATAAATATATTAATAACAAAAAGGAGGGTTAAGCAGAATCTCCATCCTTTATTGGATGCAGGGAGAAACACAGTGACAAAGGATAAAGAAAAAGCTGAGATACTTAACGCCTTCTTTGCCACAGTCTTATAAGATCAGTTGTCCTGCAGGTACTCAGCCCCCTGAGGTGGAAGACAGGGACCGGGAGCAGAATGAAGTCCTCATAATCAAAGGAGAAGTGGTTAGCAACTGGCTGCTTCACACAAGTCTATAGGTACAGACAGGATCCACCCAAAGGTATTGAGGGAGCTGGCAAAAATGCTCACCAAGTCACTTTCCATGATGTACCAGCAGTCCTGGCTAATTGGGGAGGTCTTAGTGGACTGGGAAATGTGACACCCATCTAACAAGAAGGGAAGGAAGGAGGATCTGGGTAACTACAGGCCTGTCAGTCTGACCTCAATGCTGGGAAAGGTTACGGAGCAGCTCTTCCCAAGCGCCATCACACGGTACTCCATCCTTGGAAGTCTTCCAAAGACGTGCAGATGTGGTTCTTAGGGACATGGTTAAGGGGTGGACTCCGCATTGTTAGGGTAACAGTTGGACTCGATGATTTTAAAGGTCTTTTTCAACCTAAATGATTCTGTGATTTTAGTTCCCAACACACATGCCTTCTGTAACTGTAGGTAGGATATAGACTGCAAATTTTTTTTTTTAGTATTTTTAATAACAATTGCACTTGGGGTGAAAAAAAAACCAATTTTTTCTCATGACATAACACAAAAGTATTATTCAGCTCACAGTCCAACACCAACTATTCTTACAGACCACAAGTCACTACTCTGAAGCACAACTGCTATTAGATGTAATATGAAAATTGTTAGTCAGAAAGGCCAAGCTTTTGGTTGTAAATCATTCAGCAAACTGGAACAAATAGGACAACTTAGTATTACCCCAGACTGCAGAATGAGGACCAAAATTCAGCTGCAGAGGATGACTAATACATTTTGTAACCACTTACAGCCAGGTAGCTTATCCTAGCATCACCATCCATGAAACCTGTCTAACACTGCATCACCTCCCAGGCAGCGAAGCGGAAAAGAAGCAGCAGGTAGCAAGCACCTCCACCCCACAAAAAAAAAACATCAAAGGAATCAAGGCCATCCCCATGGCCCTGCAAGTGTCCTGGCAGCTACGCTCACAGGGAGGGAAGAGGCCGCGGGGACAGAGCATGTGCTGGGACAGGGTCCATCTCGCTGAGGGCAGATGAACAACATCAGGGAAGCAGGCAACAGGCCAGCCCTCCCGATGACTATAGCAGGCTGACCGTCTCCCAGCCCATCAGCTCATCACCCCTAAATATAGATATGGAAGCCTGTAAACAGGTTGGACTGAAGTCCAAGCCCCTGGCAAACCAAAAAAAAAACTGCTCCAGCAATCATTCAGCCATGAATCCTGAGAGCCCTACATGGCCAAAGTTTCATCATAGAATCATAGAATGGCCTAGGCTGGAAGGGACCTTAGAGATCATCTAATCCAACCTCCCTGCCATGGGCAGGGACACCACCCATCCTTGGCTACCTGTTTTCCAAAGACACAGTCGTGAAAGATCGCATGTATCTTCCCATACTCCGGTGTCTCCAAGAGCAGACATAGCTGACTGTAAGTGATGCACCAGGTGTATCTGGTAAGCACAGCTGGAGCCAGCACAACACCTCCTGCCACATGGGTCTTTGCAAAATAACTGGTTGTCTCAGCCACTGCAGCTCAGAGACAGACCCAGGTGGGGAACAATCCAGAAGACTCCAGTAAGAGGGAGCAGTTTCTGGTTAGGGATTCACAAGTGAACACACTACTTAATCCCACTCACAATTTAAATTTAAGAATTGGTAACCTTACAAACAGAGATAGACATAATGCTAAAGCTGTACCCAATTAAAATCTCTTACCACTCCCTTCCACTACTTCCAACCTTAATAGAGGTTGGACTACAGGTACACAAGGAGTGGAGAGGAAATCTGGTAATGTTTATTTTTTTTAAAAAGTAGAAGACTTCCACTTGTGCTAACGTACTTCCTCAGTCACACTTTCCTAGGGTGCATGCAAACCTATGTACAGAGGAAAGTTCGAGCAACACTGTCTCAAAAGTTACCTACCGTTTACACAAATCACCACTTGAATCTGGAAAACAGTCATGTTACATGCAATCAGGTACTCTGACCAAAAGCTACAACCATGACCTAAATACATTATGTGGTATGGTGGTGCAGAACAGCAGTTCCTAGAATTAAGCAATCTTCCAATTAAGTGTCATGCACTGAAAACAAAATTAATTCAGCTGTGACGCTGCCCTACTACTTCTACTCCCTTCTCCCCACATCAGGGAAAGAAAACAAAATCCTTTCCGTCAGTCACCAGCAGAAGTGGATTTCTGAGATGCTGTGGAGGGGTGTACATACACCAGCTGTGCCTGTCCCAAATTACAGCACTCTGAGGAGAGCTAAAATAAAGTAATTATTTTTAAAATCATAATAAAACTGGATTTCCGAAAGTTCCCATGCTTTTAAAGTTTGCCTTTTAAATTTACAGCCACTTGTCTAATTACTGAAAGAGCATTACAGTTTATTATAATCATGTGTCTGCACTGAAAACATCAATATAGCACGCTGGAATTGATTGCTCAATTACACAATGCACAGCCATTGCAACTACTGTCAAAGTAGAATTCGTAACAAGTCCAGGGGCTTGTCTTCCAACACACAAGCAAGAGTAATGCTGAACACTTAAAGCAACTTCACTGAACCAATGGATTGGCAGGAGAAGCCCATACAAGACAAGATTTGGCGCTGTCACTTCTGGGCCATCTTTGAAGACATGGGCAGACACATATTTATGCTGAGTATGGGCAGCCCCACGAAAAACACAGCTGAATTCAGGGCTGGCTATGCCACGATGCTCTAAACCCTGTCACCAAGCACTGCTCCACCACCTGCATCACCTACCCTGGGTGACAAGACCCTGACAGAAGTCCAAATCCCATCTCACGTGCCAGCCCGGTAGGTGAGGGTGCTTCACCACCCAGGGAAACTACCCACATTCAGAAGGAGAAAAAACACACACGGAGACACGTGCATACACCCCAAAACACATTTCCCACCAGCACTGACTTCTCCCTGTGTCAAGGAGGAAGGCCCCTACAGCCAGCTTTTTCCAAGGGAAGGCTGGTGGCTTCCTCATCCTCCCAAAGGCACCACAGGGGCACTTGCTGCAGCTACACACAGCCTGATGGAAGGTAATCAAGTCCCTATAGACACACAGGTCTGTCCCAAAGGCCTTACTCTACCCAGATCAGGGCCTGGGAGGATATTTTAGCCAAAAACAAGTAAAAAGAACGGGGTTCCTGTGCTGCTTTTACTCCTCATCTAGCTACAGCACATCTCAAACAGAGATGCCTGGAAAGAAAATAAACAAACATAACCAGGCTCAAAGACTCCAATGAATTTCCATCTGAAATTTCCAGAAAAGCCAAAAAGCTTAATTTGATATTTTGCTGGGCTTGAGTTCAAATAAACACAAGAATTCAAAGCTGGAAGCATGAAAGGTGCCCCGTACCAGAGAAAGAGAAGGAGCTCGTACCTTCCACCAGTGGAAAGCTACAGGGGCTTCCTTTTCTGATTTTTGCCACAAACCCTAAGTGCAACCAAGAAAGAAGCAAAGCTAAGATGATAAGAGGTAAAATCATCCAAGATACACAAAATTAAAACTGAGGAGCTGTAACATCCAAGTTTCTGCAGGGAGTACAGAGCAAGGGTTCCTCAATACACACCCAAATGGTGGGGGCGGAAAAAATAAGCAAATGCAAGTTACTGGCGAACACCAGCACTCTGTTTTAACAAAATTAGGAAGCGCTTGATTTTATTTTAATTGATCTTAATGAGTCTGCCTTTTATTTTCATTTTTTACTAATGCTTCAGTGGCTTACAAGCCATCTTCTGTACACATTTAAAAACAGATAATACACAATTTCATTTAGTCTGCTCATTAGTTTAAGAATTTCAGGAGACACTATTCCAAAGGAAAAGGGGGGGGGGGGGGGGGGGGGGGGGCACAGAAACCCAACATTTCTCCATCATGTGAATAAGCCTGTAGCTAGGAGAGATTTAATCTACCTAATTATATTGTTTGCTACTTGCATTTATAGCTAGCATTGAAATCAGTGGGTGAAATTCAACAAGAAGCAGCAAGCGAGAAAAAGCAAACAGTCTAGCTGACTGCTACATTAAAATCTTCAAGAATCATCCTTAGCTTCAATAAAGGCAATTGAAAATTATCAGGAAAACCCACTAGTGTGAATTCAAAGTAGAACACTCCAGCTTTCCAATCACTTTCATGCTCATTGCACACATAAGTTCTTTTTTTTTTACTTTTATGACTCTCATGAATGTGTCACATCCTCAACGATAAGTACACACTTACTAATGACAAGTTTTAGCTCTGCCTCGAGACAGAAACCATTCAAAGTACGGGTGACTCTGGGCCAATACGTTTCGAGCAAACAAAGCAGAAGTTAATGATATGCTTAAACCGAGTCTGATTCCTTCAAGGAAATTCAGTTAAAAAAAAGGCCTTAAGGCTACATTTCTCCAGGCTGCCCTGTGGCAGACACAGTAGACAGAGAGAGAGAAACACGGCAGGGGGGACAGACGAGCTCCAGCAAGGAACCAGGATGGAGGTCTTCGTGTCTGGCTTGGTGGGGCCACCCTGGGGAACCACACAGTCCTAGGGCTTTGGCAGAGCCCAGGGAGATAGGAGGTAACGACTGCAAACAGACAAGAGAGAGTATTTTTACTGGTGCATGGGTCAATGACAAGGCAGCTGAAGATATGGCAGGTAGGTGCAAGTACAACCTTATCTTTCATCTCTTCCTCCACATCAGATCTTCGGCACCGCCAGCAAGGACGGCTCCATTCATCTCAGAAAACAGGATCTCAAGTGAGAATACCTAATAAATTCAACTATTGTTCAGATTTCATTTCCCCCAGCTAGAATCACCTCGTAAATGATGAGCAAAGCCTTTCTTTCTTCAATCAAGATTGCCTGATACTGGATCGCATGTGACACTCACACAGCCCAGGCAAGAGTGATGAGCAATCACAAATCAACTGGGGGGGACGCTGCCGCCAACAGTTTCTTTCCTGACATCTCCGCTCGCTTTAAACATCCAAACTCAGACAAAGGAATCTGTCTCACGGATATACCATGACATAAAGAGGTGGCACCCACTCCAGAAAGCTGGAAGGAACAGGCAAAGAAAAACTGAGTGGGAGGAAATAAAAAAAGAAAGGGACACCTTCCAGTGCCATTAGCGCTCACGCAGGATCCCTGCCCAGCCACTGCAGGGAAGCCAACACAGGATGGTCACTAAAGCAGACAAGCCTGGGAAACAAGCGTGCGCACCGGCGATTATAAAGATGAGGGAATTCCAGCATTTAGCAATCTCAGCTACCGTCACAACCATCCTATCTGCTCTTCACACAGGAGAGTCTCCCTCCAGAGTGCCAAATTTCACCCCTTATGGGAAAAACAAAAAGTTGCCTCAACAGTGTCACTGATTTATTGTCAATACAAAACTAAGAGAAATGGGTTCCTCAAAACGAGATGTAAAGAAGACTTATCCACTTAATGACGCCATTAATGAGCGTTAATGATGCTTCTTTCCACCACAGCTAGGCACAGGCACTTCCAGAACTGGACTCTACTTGTCCTTCCCACCAGTTTGGTCGTGACTAAAAGGCCAACACTTAAAATGCAAGTACCTCAAATTCAGTGTGGTTAAAAAAAAAAAAAAAAAAAAAAAAAAAAAAAGGCTGAATGTTCTAAGACCAGGGAAAAAAAAACTCATTTCTGTATTTGCTGTAGTATCTGAAAGGTGCAAAGTGCTTCCCAAATCTACAAAACCAAGATAGTTACGGCCCTTGAGATGAAAAGGTAAAATACTAAAAGTGTTAAAACTTAAGAAACAAATATATCTATTACATGTTTTTCCAAAACTCTTCAGCAAATCATAAGTTCTCAGCCAAACTACTTCTGAAACTACCTGCTGTACCAGAGGACCTCTAAATACATAAATTATTTGTGGATAAATTTCTATATGCATTTATATGTTAGCATTGCTACCATTTTTCCTTCAATTCATGCATGCAGTGACAGGATTTCAGATGCTGTGCTGACCCACACACCATCTGTATTTCTACCCTTGCGACCACTTCTCTAAATCTTCTCAGCCTGCAAATGCTTCTTACATCCTGCAAACTCTGCTACTACTGGAAATTAAGTGAATGTTTTCTTATATCATCTCCCACTTCCTCAGAGGAAACAGCTTTAACATTCAATAAAGAGTGTGCACTTGCATTCTTGTCTTTGCTCTGGAAGACAAAAACAAGCCAACCACTTCTATTTTCCTCTTCAACCCAGTAGGTAGCTCCAACCCTCTGCTTACAAGAAAACACAGAAACATCAGAAAGATCCTCCCATGGACAATAGGTTTGGGGCTGGGAGACAACGTGGAGATGGGAACATTGTCAGGATCCAAGAGAGCCAATTCCCAGGCAGTGATTGCCCTCTCCCAGGTCTAGTTTTCCAGCTTTGCCATGGAAACTACCAGAAGCTTCAAAACTATTCTGGGAAGAAAGGTTCGCAAGGGGGTTACTATCTTGAGCAATTTGAGGCACGCTGCAAGAGACACACGAGCACATGCAAATCTGGGGTATTTGTCACCACGAGATAGTGTGAGATGGGAGAAAGTATGCCAAGAAGAGGGGTTTGGAAGGAGATGACATGTTTCCACTCCAGCCATAGACTTCCTGTGCCATTTTGAACATGTAACTCAATTTCCTCTGGTGTTTTTTTTCTGGTTTTTTTGGTTGGTTTTTTTTTTAATCCATAAAAATACTAACTAAGTCTACAGTTATGTTGCCAGGCCTAATTCTTTAATGTTTATTTTTAAAAGTGCTTTGATGTTCCTGGGTAAACGCCGTTACAGATAGATCACATATTAAAGAACAGCTAAATATTACCAGGATTGGTGTCTTGCATGACCATTCCCAGTTCCTCTGTACTAAGGAGCCGTTCAAGACTAGGAAACAGGAGCTGACGCATCCAGCAGAAGCGCCAGGCATACTGGGTGCCTCGCCAGATCCGGACAAGAGTGACCGACACCGCAAAAGCAAAGCAACGAGATCATGGGTGCTGAGGGAAAACCGAGGAAACGGAGTCAGACTTCCTCTTCCTCCAGCGAGCGGCTGAGCCCAGACAGCCGGCATCCTGCGGTTCAGGCTGCGCGGTCTGAATGTGGGTGACTGACGCCTTGTGGGACACATCCATGGGCAGCGCAGAGAAAAGCACAAGACCTATTAAGCATCCACATCCTTTTGGAGCAGATGCTGGGGGCTGGGCATGATGCTTCAGCAACCTTCTCCTTGGCAGAGAGGAGCAGAGGGGACGATGGGAGAGCGGGACACGTGTCCCATCCCACCATCTGCCAAGTGCGATGCCACCACTGCTCCAAGGCAGTGTCCCAGCTGGGTGCACCCAGGTTTTGAAGGCAGCTGGGCTGCAGCAGCCCCTGGAAGTGGGAGGAATCCCTCCGGCTCTGAGGAAGTGTCTCAACGTGGCAGGCAGGATGAAAAAAAATAAAAATAAAAAAAGAGGAGTGCCCATTCAAACAGGCTACTCTTTACTATTACTTCATATGAGATTCCTCCACCTTTTTAATTTTCACTCTACTGCCATACATTTAAAAAAAAAAAAAAATATTTTCAATCTCCTTCTCCTATTCCTGAAAAGGTGGTGTGATTCGTTCAAGGTGTATATGTGCTATAACTTTCAGCTTCCAAGTATTAAATGCCTTCCATGTTAAATTTGGAAAGGCAGAAAGTGGTTACAGGAAGGATTATTCTTAATTCTTTCACAGCTCTTCAGTACAGCAAAAAGGAATGAGCTGGTTAAGACAGTCTCCAAAAGAGGTAGTTATTTTATTAAAGAAAGATCTGTTGAACAAAGATGAACAGCATCATGTGGATGTCTTCAAGAGACTCTAAATCCAAGATTTGCTGATGTAGAGGAAATGCAGATCTTTATCTATAGGCCTGAAAGCAAAGCATAGCGAAACAAATTTCTGATTTCCCTCTCTGTAGAAATATTTTATCCTTCAGGACAAAACTCCACTGCTTCAGTGCTGTACCTTGCCTGGCTCGGAGCTGGAGCAGCTGGTGTACTTCCAAACCTAAGGTGTTCTTGTTTCCAAAATTAAAAGTCACTAGATCCTCTGAAGGCTCCACGTTTCAGGGGTGGTGAGAAAAGACTGCCTTTAACACAGGCCAACTCCTCCCACACTTCTCAACCGATGGCTCACTCTACGCCAAATTATTTTCAAATTTTGCAAATTCAGGGAAGAAAGTTCCAGAAACCCTGAGCAGCCCGGGGCCACACAGCACCTTCCACCCGCAGGGACCTCCTCCAGCATTCTGCAACCCACCTGCCATTTGCTGCACGTTTAAACCCTCCTCTTAAACCACAATTTTTGCAGAGCAAGGTGAGTCTCCCCTCAAAAGAACTCCTCTGAAGTAAAAGAGCCTCACATCCCTGGGTCACAGACTTACTCAACGCTGTGACGGAGGACCATCAAACACTCTGGTGCAGCCAATGACTGTAATGTAGGCAAATACCCTCATCCTCCTTCTTCACTCAGCTGCAAGAGTTACAGCTATTTAAAGAAACTGCACCACACATCCAACAGCGAGGACTTGTCACACTCCTCCTCACCTCCTCTAGGAGCGGCAGACATTCAGTACATCATTAATTAGGGCCTAAACTCACCCTCTGCCTGGTGCTTTTGTGCACCCCCGATTCATTAGAATATTACTAAGGTACAATTGGACATAATCGGGCCGTTAGCAGCATTAGCAGGGTGGTTTACATGATTACATATAATGAGCATCGGTTAGATGGAAGTGCATCATGAATTTAACAGAATAAAAAAAAAAAAGTGCAACAGTCCAATTATCTTCTCCCTATGCCAAGTTTCAAATAAAGCCCTCTGTGAGGCCAACACTATAGCACAGTAGGGAGCAGCACAGTGGGCTAAAATTGTGTTATTCTTCTCTTTGTTGGGAAAGGAGGGCTAACAACTTGGACTGGAAGGCATTTAACTATCTGTTTGATTAGTCATTCAACAGAATGCTGAAGGTCACCAAAGCATCATCCAGCGCAAATGCGCACCTGACCTCACGTCACAGGCAAATGTGAAGTCCCAAGTGCAATTCCTCCCCGTGCTCCTCATCTATTTCCGAAGCTGGGTTTGATACCAACAACCTGTTTTAATCCATTTCTCTTAAACTATTAGGTTTCCTGCATTTTAAAAGAAGATGAAGCTTACAACAAGACATTGTGAAGGAAAGCTACATGTCAAGTATTTATAAGTAACTCTTTCATACAGCTCGGGTCATCTGTTTGATAATAGTATGTCTAAACACCAACAGTTAAAGTAGAGCAAAGGGGAAACTCAGGGCAAAAAAATAAAGTTACTTTTTTTTAAAAAAAAAAAAAGCAGAGAGGGTTTTTTTTTATGAGTAGAACAACCAGCTACCTTCAGGTTTACACAGTTCACTTTTTCCTAGGCAAGTTGAGGATCAAAGAGGATCCTAAACCTCAAAAAAATGCTAGGAAAAGGAGTAGAGATTGAGCAAGAGTCTGCCCTGTGTCTATGGGTAGAACTGACAGACTCCCACATGCACAGGTATGGCTGCAGCAAGTTAGAAATTAAATTAAATTAAGCTGTCTAGGCAGACACGCAGATGGGAGAAACTTCCTATCTGGAGTCTGTAGCATGAGTAAACACACCCCTGCACACAGATGTTCTGCACGTTATTTTCAAGGTACGAGCTGTCTACAGGAATAAAGGAACAAGGCTGCATTTGCCAGGCAGTTTTTCCGCATCACCAAAAATACACACGATGTCACCAGCTCCCAAGGAGAAACAGCCAAAATCAGACAGGGATGGCATCATCCAGGCAGCAGGGGAAGAAGAAGGAAGCATGCAGATGACACAAATTCCCCACCAGCCATGTCCTGAGGACCCAGCTCAGTATGAAACCAAAGCCCTTCCCTATAGAGACATGCTCCAGGCACGAGCTCAAGCAGGGGACGCACTGATGCAAGGGGCTGGGGAGGGAGAACGCAGGGACTAAACGCAACGGAAACACAACAGGAACTCTTCAATTAGGAGCACGAGGGAACCAGAGCGCTAATCCCGCAAAGAAAGCGAGAAGAGATAAGGCCACAGCCTCTCCCTCCACCAGTTACCAACATGGCCTGGGTACCGGGGGAAGCTGGGGCCGAACGCTAATTAAAGTTGGAACGGCAGCCTGTTGGGACTGAATGGATTTACGCAGGCTCAGCGTGGGAGTGCGGCTCAGCGACAATTTATTTCTTATTTATACTGCAGTACCCACTCGGTGGCCTCAAATCGTGACCAAAGCGGCATTGTGTTAGGGATCGTTCAACCACCCACATAGGCAAACCGCTTAGCCCAAACAGCTTATGAGTCGATGTCCTCATTCAGGAAAGCACGTGCACCCAAGCTATCCCAGACAGAAAATACTCCAAGAGTTTAATCCTGTCCCAGTTAAGGCAGAAATGCCAGTTTGGAAAAGGCCTGGCCTGAAGAACTGTGGCAGCAAATTCAGCTCTTTCACCTAGCTGTGTCCTGGCCAACGTTGAGGCCCTGCAAGTCCCCAACCGCTTGGTAAGTTGGAAGGGAAAACCCATGGGTGCTGCTAAGGATTAGTAAAAAGTTCCCTGAAGTGGTCAAAACGCAGCTGCGGTATTCAAAAAGAGGCCACGCAACTAAAAAGAAAAAAATATTAAAAAATAACCATACACACAAAAAACCCAACCCCTCCTTCCAAAAAACACACCAAACAAAACCCATCACTTTTTATAAATTTCTATTGAAACAACTGGACTCGCATCTAGCTTGAAGTTTGCTCCTCCTGTTTCAGGGCTCAAAGGAGGTTTTCCATGCCCAAACATTGACCATGTTCATCAACCATGCTATGCCACCCTATAAATGTGATTTTGTTAGAGCTGCCACAGTTCTAACTTGTATAGGGTTTGTGATATTATTTACATTCTTGTTTTAAAAAAATATCATGAGGCTCTGCCGGAAGCAGTTTCTCAAGGCACTCTTGACTGAAGGACCACCCTACAAATACAGAAATTTTGCCACATCTCAAGAGTTGTCAAAATCTCCTCAGTGCCAATTTCTCCTCTAGTTTAAAATGTTTGCTATAGCCCATTATAAAAGAAATAACATAATTTAATTAGATGAGGGGAACTAATTCCTCCCATCACCCTTCTGATTTCTAAGGCCCAAACAAAACCACAGAGCACAAACATTCAAGGCCATCTCTAGAGAGAATGAGCCAGATGCGAACTTTCAGACAAAACAGGGAAGGAGGGGGGAAAAAAAAAAAAAGAAAAAATCAGTCAGTTTGAGAGTCTCTAGTCTGAGGCTTATAATGGAAACTGTTTTATAACTTGAATTACAACTTATACCAGAACTCAAATTTATATTATTTTCTTAGCATTTGTATATATGCCTAGATCAAATCAATAATTAAGCTTTAGGCTTATAGGATTTACTTTTTTATAGTACTCTACTTGGCAGGGTACTTCACAGCAGCAAGTTTACATAGCAGTTCATCCATAACCAACCATGATTTACTTCACTTTCATTAGCTTAAAGACTAAAATCAGAAGACATTTAATTCTTCTGATTTAATATTTATAAATTAAGGAAGCAGGATCATGAGTACTGGGTTGCTAAAAGCCACTTCCATGCCAAGCAGTTCAACAAGAAAAACTTATCGCTGCCAAGGACAGCATGGCTTCACCACTGTGCTGTGCGACTGGAGCTGCAAGGAACCCTGTAGGAGGAGAAAAGTATCAATCTTTTCCCCAGGCATATTTCAGAGGGTATTCTGTGAGGTGCCAGGGAACTGAGAAGGAATTTGGAAATGCTGAGGCAGGCTCCTGGTCCCATGACTCTTGCTTCTGTGACCACATCTATGGACTTCAAAGACAGATGGATGGATAGGTTTGTAACCCAGTAAGGAGGAAGAAAACCATGTCACCAAGAAGAGCAAGAAGATTAGATCACAGGCTGCTAATAAAGAGCAACTTTTGTGCCTTTCTTGGAGAACAGTAATTAGCACCTCACCTTTTTGCTGTGCTCACGCAATGACAATGCCTTGTGCTAGCTCTCAACCAGTAAAATAACCCAGATAAGTAAATAAAATAAAATGTTATCTCAGCTGCAGACAATTTTATTACTACTCTACTCCCCACATTTTTACTAAAAATACTATCATTTAAAGAAATCCATTTATTCTGTCCTCAGCTATGAAAACAAATTCTGTTTTTTGAGGACAACATAAGAGTAACTTAAGCCTTTCAAAACATGACTCTATGAAAGCAGGCTCTCTCCATTAGCCAGATGAATGCAGGACTACTTTTCCCAGCTTGACTTCATCCTTTCAGCTAAAGCTGGGGAAATAGAAACGTTGGTGCTGTTTATGGCAAGGCCAAGTCACCTTTTTAATACCTAAGGAAACTAAATTGTTTATTTTGCCAGGAGTTACTTTTCTAAATGTACAGGATCACTTGCAAAAAGTCATGGGTCATCACTTCCAGTAATTATCAAAAGCAGATTTGGGGGGGGGGGGGTGGAAATAAATAAGGAGTGATCCCTAGAGAGGAAAGCAAGAGAGGTCAAAATGCTCTCTGAAAACTCTTTTTACCTCTTTGAAAAGAAGTTAACTGTCTTGTGCACTAAAAAAAAGGTGTTTAGAAGAAGGTTGTTTTGTTTACAGCTTCAGCCAGGCTGCATGCAGTTAGTTCCCATCCTTGTCTGGAGATAATGGAGGCAAAGCAGCGAAACTGCTACCTTAGCAAGAGTGAACAGGCAAAAAAACAGGTAAAAGCCAAGGGTAAGTAAGCATCTGAGAAGCAAGGTGTGGAAGCAATGGGGACGGGAAGCCCACATATGTACACTAACACCTCACAATTCCCTTGCTGTCAAAATAAGCCCATCTACCTTGGGCAGCACCTACCGCTGCCAGTCACAGCTTACACCCGCGTTTCACCCCACCACAGGCAGTTAAAACAGCTCGAGGCCTGAGCAGGTCTCTGTGGATGTGACTTTGGGACATGGTTCAAAAACAAACCAAGAGTGAGTTGCTGCTGCTGCCCTCCCCGCACCTCCAGTCCCCAGGCTCAGGCACAGCAACAGCAGCCGCTGGTTCAGAAAACAAAACTGGCAGAAAACTCTAATTGCTTTTTTGCAGCATCAAGGAGAGGGTGAAGAAAATGAGTATCCCTTTCCAGGAGGGAAACCCGGTGCTGCTGCGCTGGGAGGCTGAGTGGCCACTGTCTTCAAGCAGGAGGGCAGGGGCAGGGCATGCAGAAAAGGAGGTGAACGAGGGCGGCATTCCTCTCAAAAACAGTGTCTCAGATTAAGACACAAACTCCTGCTGGTTTTCACTATCAGCTGGAAATCTGGGGGCCTGTTTATATAGATTACAGGGTCTTCATTCTTGATGATGGGTAACTTCAGAAATCAGGGACTGACTGGAAGAGATTCAGGCTTGGCACTAGGAAATCCCTCGTCAGTGAGAGGCAGTGGGACATGGAAATAGGTTGCCTGAGGATGCGGCACCATGAGACCACAGGCTACATGAAATAGCCAGCAGGAATAGCCTGAGAGACTAAAGTGATCCAGTCTTGGGACACAGGACTGGTTGATCTCCTGTGATTTTTTTTATATGAATGGATCGCATATCTGTACATGCATATATGTATACACATACATAAACACACATGTGCACATGAATTATTTATTTGGGAGCAAGGGAAGATATTATGCTTTACTTCCTTAGTACAGTTTGCAGTTGACTGATCTTGTCTGGGAGGAGAATTAAAAAAAAAAAAGTCCAAAACTCCTTCAAATGACTTACACATTACAAAATCCCCATGCATCCCATACCTAAGGACTGTGGTCAGCACCTCTGGCCTCTTACATAAGGCTTGAGTCCCCTGTTCAGGGAAAGAAAAAGAAAACATGCTTTTTCCCCCTCAAGCCAAAGGAAATCTTCCTAAGGTTAATCCGCCGGTTGTTAAGTAACTTAGGCCAGACACCGAAAGGAGACACAATCACATGCACTGGATTAGCACGCTGCATACGCATGAACGCAACGGCTCGCTGCCCCAGCAAAAGGGGACGCGTACGCAAACCTCCGCTTATGCCTTATTACGCCTGACAGGCTCAACAGGGGCACTTGGGAGCGAAAGGGACAATGAATCTGGTTTTGTCTCCTGTCTCCCTCGGAAAACATGCCTGCTTCAAGCTTCCTTCTCTCCCTCCCCTCCCTTTCTCAGCAGCTGGGGTTTTGCATTGCCAGCAGGACCAGGGCAGCATTGGGCATCGGAGCTACAAACTTTCCGGAGGAAATGCCACTGAGATGGTATCATCAGATCCTTTGAGAACAGAGAATAGAAAAGACCACCACGTTCTGGGAGATAATTACGCATTTGCGCTACAAACATATTTTCTTTTACAATAGCCAGACTTTTACTCTTAAACCGCTAGGCAATATTTTTTCCCTTCAGGAAGGTTAACCTGCTATTACAAAAAAAAACCAAAACACTTACTCAAAGTGCCTACTGAAAGCACAGGATGACACAGATGAATACAGATTATTCCTGCCCCAGCTTGCACCCAGCACTGTGAATCGCTCTGCTCTGCGATGTCAGAGGCCCTCTGCTCTGTTCCTTCCTCCTGCCTCTTCTTCATCAAACTCCTTCAACTCACATCCCATCTCCAAAGTCTCCTTTCTCGCTGTCTCTATCACAGCTCTCCCTCACCTCAAAGAATTATTTTTTTTTTCAGACAGCCCTGACACTCGTTGGCTCCCACCACAATGCTGGCAGAAGCGTGCTGTAATTTTGCTCAGCCCTCAGAATTTTAAACCGTGCTTAAGCATGCTTACTAACCACACTTAAAAAGACCTACCAAAGTGCAGCCAAAAATGACTGAAGCCCTTCAGCCGGCCAAAGGGCACTCTGGGTAAGTAAGTAAATAAATAAGCATTCTGCCACAGACAATGAGAGCCTATCTGAAATATTCCAAAACCAAATAACAGCATAAGGAGCCTCAATGGGATTTGCAAGTCAGTGTACGGGAGTACCATGTTTACAGGAATGAAAATTCAAGCGTTGATCCACTTCTTAAGGCTAGCACAGGGACTTCTCACAGGACGTGGGGGAGGGAAGAAAAAACTGATTAGTTACAAGGCCTGACATTTGCTCAAGTCAGGAGAGGAAATCTGCTATTTTCAAGATGGAGTCGTGACTCTAGTGCAATGGGAGGTGTGCTCATACCATGGCACCACCAGCAACATTGCTGAAGGCAATGCCAGAGCATCACAGGGCCTTGGTACTCTCAAGTGTGCACCTAGAAGTGAACTCTGCATCTTCTTTGAGCTACTCTTCCCTTTAGGCTTCTGCTGCCCTTGAGGGCAGACCAAAACCTCTGCCAGCTTCATCTTCCTAAGGGCCCAGACCAAAGGGGCCTCTCCATGGCAGAAAGGGTAAAGCCCTGAAGGACGAGCCAAGTCCCTCAACAAGAAGCACAGTGGGAAGGGTGGGAAACACAGAGAACAAGCTGCTGCCCTCACCTTGAGCGTCCCTCCCAAAAACTTCACTGTCTCTGCGCACACCAGTGAAAACTGTATCATGCCAGAAATGGTATTTTGTCAACATCAGCACTGTGGAAGATTAAATGGTAACACTCAATGTTACTTCACAGAATCACAGAATGTCAGGGGTTGGAAGGGACCTTGAAAGATCATCTAGTCCAACCCATTCTGTCAGAGCAGGATCACCTACAGTAGGTCACACAGGAACGCGTCCAGGAGGGTTTTGAATGTCTCCAGAGAAGGAGACTCCACAACCTCCCTGGGCAACCTGTGCCAGGGCTCTGTCGCCCTCACAGTGAAAAAGTTTTACCTTATGTTTTTGTGGAGCCTCCTATGTTCCAGCTTGTATCCATTGCCCCTTGTCCTGTTATTGGACATGACTGAGAAGAGCCTGGCACCATCCTCCTGACACTCATCCTTGACATATTTATAAACATTAATGAGGTCACCCCTCAGCCTCCTCTTCTCCAAGCTAAAGAGACCCAGCTCCTTCAGCCTTTCCTCATAAGGGAGATGTTCCACTCCCTTCAGCATCTTTGTGGCTCTGCGCTGGACTCTCTCAAGTAGTTCCCTGTCCTTCTTGAGCTGAGGGGCCCAGAACTGGACACTTCCAAGGTCCAAAAAAAGGAAAATGAAGCGGTTGGTGATTTTCAGACACTCTGAGTACTCCAAGAAGACAAGTTTCTTTAAGCCCTCCCAAAAAAATAAGGGCCTGTGAATAGTCATGCTTCTCACATCTGAAAGCTTGAGCTACGGTCCCCACACCCTTGGGGAATTAATCTACAAACCTATGGGAGACTCAAAGATTTCTTGTCCAAGCCATGCACACAAATAAAAACCCTTCAGTCTGCCTCCTCCATCCCCTCCAAATCCAGGTATTTTATCTGGCACAAATGTGCTCCTCTAACTACATGAGGGCAACAGTGAAAAGAGCAGGTTTAATTCAATTTACCCATAATGAAAGCCAAGGTGTCCCTCCCTAACGCTGGCTCAGGGCAGCAGGAGGAGGAGAAAGCGCATCTGGATCCTGCCCCTCAGGGTTCAGCCCCAAGCAGAGGCGACCACGCAAACAGTTGCACTTTCAGTAAGAATTACAGGGCACGAAGGGATAATAACATGCAATATTGCATTTGTAACAACTGGCAATACCAGACACTAACAATTACATAGAGGATTATCTCTTCCGACGGCACTCTAATAAAGCACCCAGCGTTGGTAGCCTGCTTTCTTCCCCAAAACATAAGCCTTTCCATAAGAATCAAAAGCCCTGAAAGTGTAAGTCGCAAGAAGTCCTGACTAAACTCTGGTATGAAAAGCTGTGACCTCCCTGAAGCCCAGCCACCCACAGCAGAAGATGGATGTGACAAGTAAAATAACCTCGACACTTCATGAGGGAGCACAGCAGTTAAGTCCAACCTGTACCTGAAAGAGTGTTACCTTTCAAACTTGTAGGCCAGGGGTAGGAGGAGAGGTTGGTTTTCACACTTGAGTAAAAAGACAATAAAACTGGGAGCTTTACATAATATCTGGTTAAGTATGCAACACGGGAAAACAGCTAATCATGAATGCCTACTCATTTTTTCATTAAAACAAAGCAAGCACATGTCCTACACTCCTAGAAAAAGGATTATAAAGAAAAAGACGCATAAGCTAAAGCATCTATTCTTGCAGCTTTCTGAAGCTATGGTAAGCTCTGCCTATCACCAGCCTGAAACCAGCAATGCCAAGAATTCACGCTCCCCATACAGAGCATTCCTGGCCTCCAAAAGAGTTCAGAAGTTTCAAGTAACTCTGAACCACCCCCCATTTCTTTCCTGACACCCCTGTAAAACAAAGCGACAAAAGACCTGCACTAAGCAACTGTTAAGTTGCATTTTACCTCCTCTTCCTGTCATCAAATATAGGGAACACAGGTCAAAAGTGTGTGGTGGCCCAGCTCCCTCCGTAAAGATTCATGATGGAACTCAGGGAATTAACACCTGCTGCACTTCTGAAATGGTCAGGCAGCTTTAAATCCCTTAATACAGTTCTGATGAGTTTAAAATGTTTAAGTGAGCTCAGGTCCAAATAGGTCCAGCCACCTCATTTCACGCATTTGACGACTGAGACTTAAACTGAACTTGAAAAACAAGAGAAGTAGGAAAGGCTAAAAATGCAGGGCCAGAGGTCAAGCCTCAGCCCCCAAAAAGCAGCTTTCCCATCTTACCTACAGTCAGTAGAAGGTGGTCAGAAAAATGACTAATAAAATGAGAAGCCAGCTGAGAGGATTTGTAACGTGAAACTGCCAGGCACAATACTAAAATTTTTCCTGTCTGCTGAGAGGTGGGGGGAAGAAAAAAAAAAGAAAAACGAAAAAAAAAGCAACCCCGCTGGTGGAAAGGTCACTAAAGACAGACGGCTCACGCAGAGGGTTGGTAGGAGCACGCCCCTCTGAAACCCAGGCACCAGCATCGATCACCCAGGTATCTGCTGGCAGAAATAGATCCACATCAGCAGAAAGCAAGGCTGTGACCATGACCAGAGTGCAGCAACCTCACCAGGACAGAAAACCCAGCTCCCACCATCCTCTGCCAACAGCCCACCCATGGCTGCTGCCACAAGGAGCACGTCTGGACCCCAGGAGACAGGGGAGGAAGACAATGGTGGGCCCATGAATGATTTTTGCATTTAGGTTTCCTGGATGGGTATCAGCAATCTGTCAGAAAAGGGAAAGAAAAAGCCCTAACCCAACCATCAGCTACGCTCATTATAATCCTAAAGACGTCTGGAGAACTGCCCTTTCTGCAGCATTAAGTCATTGGCAACTTCTTCTGAACTTGGATGGAGATTTCCCCCTCCTTCCTTCCCCCCTGCCTCACTCCGAGTTTCACTGCAGAAGAGAGAATTGGATCAGTGCTTAACATTAAAAAAAAAAAAATAAAAAAAAAAGAGTTAGTCAAGGGCCCACAGTGAGGTGAGGGTGGGGGAGAAGGGAAGGAGGTGAGGGGTGCTGTAAAGATAAGTAAATCCTTTGCTTTCACATGTCTTGTCATTATTTATCCTCTTGCTGCCATCACGTGTGCTGAGCCGGCGCCTGCACCCCTGAACAAAGGGCCTTTGCTGGGCCATCCACAAGGAGCCCTTTAAGCGTTTCTGCACAGCCTACAAGTATCCTTCCAATTAGCCTTTAAACTGCACCGCTAAAATAAAATAAATAAATAAAACCCAAACAAACCTTCCATGCAACAATGTTAGCCCCTCACCATGCCTCAAAAAACGACAGGGTTGGGGCACATCCACCCCAGACCCACCGCGAGAGAAAATTCCTTAATTTAGGCATGTCATCTGCCCCCTCCCCTCCGTATCAATCAACAAATTAAGGTCTTTGGAAACGGCGTTCAGCTAACTTGCTAATTTCAGGGATGAAATCTCTCCTGCACGGTACCTTGAAGAGGAGAGTCAGTTATTTTTGATCCCCATTTCAGAGAAAGTAGTAAAAACTAACATCTCCTCCATCCAATGCTACCTAGAAGTAATGCCTTAAAACGTGAATACAACCTCAGCCCAGAGTTCAGAGCTGAAAGGTGCACGGAGGATTTTTGCACAAGAAACAATACAAGGCCTGAACCCTTCTGGCTCAAAACGCAACACCCCGACAGCGAGTCGGGGTGTTGTCTGTCCATGTATCTGTGAGTCTGTGCATGCCAGCAAGCCCTGCGGCACAGCAGGAGGGTCTGCAGAGGAGTAGACCCTGGTCCCGAGGACCAGGATCCTGCAGGATGCTCGAGCAACCCCTGCCTCCCTTGACCCAAGTCACCTGATTTCAGAGCTACAAAATGAGTCAAAATGTGCAGAATCAAGCTCTAAAGTAGAAAAATCAGCTCTAATCACAGCAATCCTCGCCTGCCAGTTCTTTTTAATCGCTAGACTGACAGCCATGTGGTAAAGTCGACATCGCCAAGTACTTGTCATTTCATCGGTGCTGCCAATTCCCATCTTGCTGAGACAATGACACATCAAAAATAGCTTTCGTCTGTTTATATACTGCATGCTCGGCAAACTATGTCACCAACTGCTGGTGTGGAAAAAAAAGCCTTTTTTTAATAATCTTCATCCTGGAAAAAAAAAATAAGATTACATACTCTCTGAAAAGTATGAAATATGTATTCCACATTTTGGGAAACCTTCAATGCATCCCATATTTCATTTCTGATTATGACAGTCTGAAAATATTTATTACAGCAAGTCATAGTAATTCTCACTCTTTACTAACAAAGGGCAAAGGAATCGTAATCCAAACCTCTTTTCAGCAAAATGCTGGTTTCTGAAGCTGCTGAAAACATTTAGAAGATAGAAGCAGATATCCAAAAGTATTTTTCCTTGTAAAAACGGGAGGTTTTTGCAGGTCCAAACAGATGCCAAAAACAACATACGCAAAATTTTAGTCTTTCTTCACATTTTCATTGGTCTCCCTGGAAGACACACACTGCATGAGTCACATCCTTTTGTTCCTGTCCTCCTGGGCTATTCAAATTTGCTGAGCTATTTCTTGGTGGACACCATAATTAGAAAAAGTCCCGCTCCCTACTGATCTGATGAACATCTAAGTTTGCGTACATAAGAATATACCATGAAATGTTTATTTGAGCATTTTTGGTTTTGCTCTTCCTTCCTTTTATACATAACAAAGGGCAAGAACAGTCTGAGGCACCAAACTCCACATATGAAAATTTGAAAGTAGATCTACACGCAAATCCATCAACTTAGAATACAGACAGCAGAGCCCAAGTAGAAGACTACAGCAGTTAAACTCTACAGCTGTGGAAGTATACACAACGGACACTACATGACAAGCAATGCCTAAAACTTGCTCATAGAATCACAGAATGTCAGGGGTTGGAAGGAACCTCAAAAGATCATCTAGTCCAGCCCCCCTGCCAGAGCAGGATCACCTACAGTAGGTCACACAGGAACTCATTCTATACTTTGCTGAGAAGTATAGAAGGAACTGCAGAAATTCAGGAACAAGAACTCTTTTGCAGCTGAAAAGAACATTTTTTAAAGCTGAAATAACTTATTAAGCCCCAAATTCGCTGTTAACAGACAAGTTTTCATCTGAAGTACTTCTTTTAACTGCAGAACACGGATAAGCGTTTCAGCAAAAATGGGATTCGTAGCAGTTTGGGAAGGGAATTCCAGCTGAGATTGCAGGAGGCTGCAAGCTTCAGGCCTGACTTATGGAGCCCTCATGACAGCCTAATAAATCAGAAAAAACATATTTTTCCAACTCGTAGATTAAAACAAATACCAATTTGGTGATAGCATGCTTTTGAGGAGCCATGTTGCCAAAGGAAAAAGGACTGTTTACACTGGCCTGATACTCTGATAGACCAACACACACGCCTCATTAATTACGCCTGGCAGATGGGAGCCAGGCTGCAAGTGAAGGCAACAGGAACCACAGGTCATCCAGCCGCCGAGGGGTAGGTGTAACTTCAATATCTTGAAATGAGGGGAGACGGAGGGCAGGAAACATGAGGTTGTGCCAGCTGCAGATGGCTCCTGGATGCTCCTCCCCAAGTGGAGAAATCCACCCAGGAGAACCACGCCACTGTGCTTCTACCACTCTTTATCCAGCAGCAAGTTCAGCCAGCACTTCTTCCACACAGCCAGGCTCCTTCCCACAGGATGCCATCAAAGTCAAACGGGGAAACACGGTTTCTACCCACGGGGGTTATTAAGCATGGATGAAGTGGGTGCAACCTTGGTCAAAAAAAAAAAAAAAAAAAAAAAAAAAAAGACACCCACCCCACGCCCCCACCATCAGCTGCCAAAGGTTGGTGTATCCTATGAGAGGTCTCTCTCGTTCTCCGTATATATATTTTTAATCCTTTTCTCCATCACTGCCAAATATTAGAGACAAGCAGCCTAGGCATTACAGACCTGCGGTCTGATCCCACATGGAAGCTCTTAGGCTACTCCAAATATACTTAGGTTTTTGTGTAGAAAAAGCTTAAGTTCTTGGAAACAGGCTCTTACATCAAAAGCGGCAGCTCGTTGGCATCTTAAAAAGTAGGACCCAGCACTAAGTGCAGCTGAGAGGATGTAATGCTGATATTAAGCAACTAAGCGAAGGAGAAAGTTCCTGTATTCTCTTTATTGGGATTTAACATCAAGTTGGCTAAGTGGAGCTGTACAGCTCAATTGAAAAAGCAGATTATTTTATTTTTTCCCTACTGCCTCTCCTGTTTCAGATGTCTCCTTTCTTACGGAAAGAATCAGCAGGTAAATTAAAGCAGTTCTCCATCCCCCTTAGGACCAGCCAGGCTGCCAGCTTCTGGGAGCAGAGTTCACCTCTGAGCTTAGAAAAGTGCTTCTGAAACACTGCTCTGAAAGCAAAAGCTCTCCCCCGAGGAGGTGGCAATGTAGAAGCAGGTATTGATAAACACAGATATTAGCTGCTGGTCTGTTCTCACGGTCCAATTCAAACAAATTGAAATAGGAAAGAATGATGTATGCATTAAGATTAAATTCACATTTTAAAATATTACTAGTGAAAGATTCGTAAAAGATCAATGTACTCTGGATAATTGCTGGATTCCTTTGGGGGTGTTTTTTTGGTGTGGTGTTTTTTTTTTTTAAAGTAAACATATACCATAAGAGGAAAGATAATCACATATGGTTAAATTTTAATTCGGTTAGTTATATAAACTACATGCCACTATAAAAATTCTCACCAGTAGTTTCAATTCCATAATCACAAGCTGTTATTCACTTTCCATGATTACACATCCTGCCCTGCTCAAAAGTTTCTCCTTTCACTTCAGACATGGGTTAAGCAACTAACATATGCATTTAAATCAGACTGGAAAAGAACTTAGTGAACTTTCTGAGTATAAAGTATACTAAAATTAAGTCTGACTTTGTCGTCACACTTCATCAACCTGTCATCAGCTTCATCATGTACCCAAAGGTAATATTGTTCAAACCCGAGATGGGGCATAAGAACATAACACAAAAAAGACAAAGCAAATTCTCTCGTAGTTTAGTATGCCTTACGTTGGTCTATAAGTGAAAAACACCTTTTTTTTTTTCCTAATAAAAATATAAAGCAAAGTTTCTAAAGGGAAAAAAAATCACTAAAAACTGTCTTAAAATGCCATGCAGCAATTACCCAAAATTCAGTCCTACTATAAAAACACAAAACTTGCTCTTAGCATAAAAATAAAGATCTTCACGAGATGAGTTCTTACTCCAAATTTAAAAATAATTAAAATGTATTATATACAAGTGTTGGATGGGGCTAAGTGTATGACTCAGTTCTCATGTCACCATCAATCACAGTGATGAATCTGCTCTTCAAGACAAAGTCTGAACGCTATGGGTAAATCCATTTATTACTGCTAGCTCTAATTAATCCAATCCCAACTCTTTCTAATTCTTCAGTATGTGAAATAAACTAGATGCAGGTCTCTCCCATTTGTGATGCATCTAATTCAAAAAGGAAACTCTTCAAATCTAAGATTACAAAAATGTAATGAATAAATTAGGATAATTATAGATTCATAGAATCATAGAATTGTCAGGGTTGGAAGGGACCTTAAAGATCATCTAGTTCCAACCCCCCCACCATGGGCAGGGACATCCCCCACCAGATCAGGTTGCCCAGAGCCCCATCCAGCCTGGCCTTAAAAACTTCCAGGGATGGGGCTTCCACCACCTCTCTGGACAACTTGTTCCAGTGTCTCACCACCCTCATGGTCCAATCTAAATGATCCATCTCTAGCTTTAATTTGTCCCTTTAGGCCTCTAGTCAGTGAAACAATTTGTGAACATAAACCTGAGAGCAGTCCATATTTTGCTCAGTATCAACGCCCTAGCACATCCACCCAAAACTAAAGATAACTCTTCATACAGCAGCCTTCTACACACACCGGCCTAAAGGCATGTTCCGGAGAAACCAAGCTGAATAAACACTGGGAGCAGAAATATAAAAGAGAAAGAGTAAGTCACTGAAATTGCCACTTTTTAATAGAGATTATAGTATTTACTCAGTAGTGCCTGCCACAAGAAGGTGTTCTCAGGACTGGTTAATGTGTGCATGCAGTTCCCAAGAATACAGGCTAGGATAAAAATATTTTCTTTATTTTTAAGCTACAAAGGCACCCCAAATAACACACTTTGCGGACAGCCTTGACTTGTGGCAATCAGCATAACTTAAATCACTGTAAATAATCTTTAACAAGAGTCATAATGTACAGTCACCTCCAAAACAGTGAAGAGGGGTCAGGGGGCAAAGAGTTTACCAACATTAAGCACAGGCATCTCAATAAGAGCAGCTTCCAGCTCTATCCAATATGTGGCATGTTCACACATGACCTGTAACCCACTGCTGAATCCCAGGGTTGGGATTCTGATCTCACTAAATCTGAGAATTATTTGGGATTTGGCCAGTATGGTCCAGAGCACAGTTGGATAATAAATGCATACCGACCCTTCAGAGTAAGATTAGCCTGAAGAATTATTATTTTGCAAAAGACCAGAAGAAAACAGCAGTGTATGACAGCTATGCTGTGAAAAAATAGTACTTTTTAAAGAGTGCCAAAGCCAGACAGATTTACAGTCACTGAAAAACGAAAAACCTTCACCATTCCCTACCCTAAACCTACAGCAGAAACCTTTCTCTTTGTGCTGGAGCTATCCAATGCTCAGACCCAAATTTTGGCCCCAGTGAGACTATTCTTTTATCTACACAAGCTTTGATTCAATCTCCCTACAAACTGACGTTAGGATGAAGTACCATCACACTCCACATGCCCATGTTTTAGGCTACACAAAGGAGGGATGTGAAAAAGAAGTGCAGGAATAACCGTGCATCCACTGATATGCAACTTCAATGACAGCAAACGTACTAACTTGGGTTTTCTGTACTGTTGTGGGGTCGAGGATAATTTCTCATTTCCATCAATGTTACTCCAACACACTTTATAATGGAGCAGAGACCTCAAGATGAGCTCTGGCTGGTCATACTGCAGTAGGGGAAGGAGGCCTTCAACCCAGGTGCGTGCCATCAATGCACCCCTGCCTCCGCAGGAAAACTCACCCACTGAAACCGACTTATATGCACGCTGTGCCTTCTCCAGCTCTCTGTTGACGGCTGTGTGGTAATAAAATGATTTAGAAGTGGACCTCACAGAGTTAGATAATGGTTGGACTTGATGATCTTGAAGGTCTTTTCAAACCAAAATGATTCTATGAAAACCAGACCGCTGCAGGATAGGCATTCCCTCCTCTCTCCCCAGCTGCCACCAACAAAGCACTTCCAGCAGCACACCACCATCCCTCTCAGCTCATCTGCAAACACTCACAGAGGTGCCTGGTTGTCCACTCATAGTTTAGTTTGCTTGTGCATCTTAAGTGAATTAAACAGGCAATCACAAATGTCAGCTCAGTCAGTTGCTTCTACAACAAGTTGAGAGCAGGAATTTAGTCAGGAACCCAAAAGCCTTTATCCTGCAACCCTGAACCATCCACCACAGCTCAGTACCAGCAGCTCAAAGCACGAGTAACTGCTTTTTGCAAGCTCAATATGGGAAGCACATTCATTTTCCCACCAAACCAGAGGATACTGGGCACGTGATCCCTCTTCATGCAATTAACGGCAAGTTGTTTTGAACTTAACAAAATTACGGCAGAATTTCCCTTCTATCATTCACATTTCACCAGAAAAGCAAAGTCTGGTTTACTGCAGGCAGAGGATGCAAATATCCTCGAAGAATCATACCAAGCAAGCAAACAAAAGGCTGCTCCGAATGGCCAAAGCCTTCTGCACTCCATTACACACTGGGACGAGACTAAAAGAATTGGAGGGTTGCAGTTATGCCGGACTTGCTTTTCTATTGTCTTTTCAATCACTTTTCCTCAGAGAAAAAATAACCTCATGTTGGCAAGTTTGGTTTTTTGTTTTCTTTTGTTTTTCAACCTGTAACACGGCTATACCAGTTCTCCATCTACAAGACATCTAATCATTTGTTCCCCTGCTGAATTCTGTAAGCAAGCAGACCTCGACAGAGATTTATTAACACCCACATGATTCATGGCACCCATCAGAAAGAAAGCAGAGCAAAACCATCATTAAAAAGATAAAAGGAGAGATGCTGAAGGAACAGTTCCCCTAAATAAAGGGATTTATCTAGGAGGTGCTTTATTAATACGATATATAATGCAGTACACCATACTGAAAAACCACTCGCATGCTGGACAGACCCACAGAGGTGAACAAAAAAGGTAAAAAGAAAAAAAAGGTAAACTCCAAGACTTGGGGGCAAATAGATTTCTGAGACTGACTATAGGTCAATGTAAACGATGCTGCCCCACTGGCATCGTTTTACTGTTGGTTTCGTTCATAACTGAAGACTTGCATTAGCACTTTTTTTTCCAGAGAAACCCATGAAGCACCCAGTCGAACACGGAGAGAACAAGTTTTTCTGTGCACGAGGATGCCTGGTGCTTTGAAGCACAAACAGCCATCCCAGTACATGCACGGCAATTGGTACCCGCCTTCACTCCCTTGATGGAACGGGGGGTTCTTGGTGGCTGTGCCTGGAAAACAGCCGGAAGGAGGGTACCAGGAGGAAGAATGACTGAGCAGCCGGGCCCTTTGCATCCCAGAGCCAGGCTCTGGGAGGGGCAGCAGCCTGCTGCCCTCCTCAGCTCTGCTTCTAACTGTAAACCCAAATGGCACTGACAGCAGCAGGCCACTGTTTTTAATCACACAGCTGGGATCATCTGTTCCCTGAAGAACTCTTTAATTGATCTTCACTTGACAACCCCATCCCTCTCTCACAGCAACCAGGTCTTGAGCATCTCACAACAGCCCTGAAACACAAGCACATCATTTCTGGAGTCTTTTTTCTTTTTACTCCTCCCCAGCATTAAGGATGTTCAGACATATACGTACTGAATAAGTCATCAGAGACACCCCAAAAAAACCCAGCACATCAAAACCACACACCTTCCACCCAAAAGTCTGTGTTATTTTAATACTAATCAGCACTAATACAGCAACGGGCTCTGCTGGCACTCGGCGCTGTTGGAGCCCCCTCCGTGCTTACCACATTACATCCCACAGCTTGCAGGGAACACAAGGGAAGGACTGAATAAGAGACCTGACACCTGTACCTGGGATTTCCAGGCACCAGCAGAAACAGAAGCCAGATTACCTATTCCTGTCTACTTGCGGGAAAAAGATAAGGGATACTCTGCATCTGAGAAAGCACAGAAACATTTTAAAGATGAATACTTGAGCTTTAGGGCACTCTGTAAAAAACAGAAGTGGGGATGCTTCCACGGGGAAAAATTTCAAAGTGGATCCCCCCTGGACAGTGTTAGAAGCAGGAGGCTGCCCATCCTGTGGGATAACCCTGTACCCAGGAGGCAACAGGGTGGGCATCACCCAAGACTTCATCTTCAGCCCAGACACCCCTGGCAGGTCATGGAACTCGCCACCTTCCCAGCACCACTGCCTCCCGCCAAGGATGGGCCTCTCCTTCAAACCCTGCAAAACAGGGGTCACAACCGTCAAGAGCTAATCCTCCTCCATGAGAGGTACCATTGAAAAAGCACTTAAAGAAAAAATGCTGAGGAGGAAGTAAATAAATATTTGGCAAACGCTGCTTCAGTTTATAGCAGAGTAGGTTTATAAAACCCGTGAAATTAACTTTTTGTTTGCGTGGGTTTTTTCCATTGAAACACTCACACACTGGCAGAACAATTCATGAATACTATTTTTCACTTTTCCTCTGCTTCCAGACCTTTTTCACCAGCTCTGGAGGTAGTAAATTAAATATATGAAGAAAGTTTCCACTGTAAGTTTCGGTTTCTGACTTCATTTAAAACTTCATCATGCTCCAGCTATTTCAAACATCCCCAGCCAGTCCAGAGCTGCAAATGACACCCATTTGTAAGGGGGAAATTAAGTGCTTAAAATTAAATACCTCTTGCTTAGAACAGTGAAAACAAGAAGTCCAAACACAAAATGATTGGCATGTTCTTTCTCGCTCTGTGCTTCCATAGCTTCTTGCTTTCAACAAACCTTAGGAAGAGATGATGCTTTTTAGCATCCTCTCTCCTAACATTAATTGTCCTCAACCGTTCTCCTATTGCTCCTATTCTCCCGCGACACTGCAAGTGCTTTCATTCGGTATATCAAGACTGTGAAGCTGCTCAGCTACTGGTCTACCTCACTATCATGTTATTGAGGACATGAGGACAACTCAACAGTCTCAACTTTGTTTTGGCTGCACAGGAGCAATGGGCACAATATTCCTGCTTAACAAAATTACTTACAGCCACACTTTCAGCAGACACAGGGTTTCACAGCTGTACCAAAATAAAAGTTTGCATCTCAGTCATTTAAGAATCCCGGGAATACAGAGATCTATATAGACATGTGTTCACCATATACAGGGTGGGAAGCGAAGCATAAAGGCATCTTGCCCCACTGCTGCAGGCAGAAAGCAGTGCAGGTTTACACAACCCTATGTTCAATGACCTACCGCAAGAATATTAATGCATCAATACCAGGACCAAAAATACTAATGAGTACAAAAGCCATGTAATCATTTTCCCAGATTAAATCCATCTGTCCAACAGAATCCATCTGTCCAAGGAGCTTATTAAGGCTGGAATAAGTCTTTTATTAGTCGGGTTACCAGGATCCGAGCCTTATCTCTGTCACCTTCAAGTCCTCCCAGGCGTGCCCAGCCAGCCGGCGTGAGGAGCCAGCCACCCCCCCACACCTCCTGCTGCCCCGTGTCCCTCGCGCCTCCCAGCTCCACACAGGAAAGCCGTGGAAGCGGAGGGTCCCTTTTTCTTGCCCTGCTTAATTGTGTTCAGGCATTTAAATAGGCGGGGGGGTTGGGGAGGAAAGTGGCGCTCTGAATGACTCTTCTCTACCATAAAAAAACCCAGGAAGGGCCCTGGCGCAAGCGCCCCAACCTCGCCAGAGCCTGAGCTTTCAGCCGCCACACAATCCCACCTCTGTGCCCCCGCTCGCCGAGAAGGGAATCACTCAAACCCATGCCCCCGGGCTAAAATAAGGCGAGTAATGTCTTCATAAGCCTGTGAGGGCAGGGTCCCAGTGGCCGGGCCTTGCCTTGCCAAAGAGCAGCAAAAGCGGGAGGCGAACAGTGCCTCGTCAGTCTCCCCGGCCGCTATTCAGAAGCTGGCAGGCGACTGCAAAGCCAAGAGACTGCTAAAGTTCAGCTTTGTTCCCTGCTTGGCACAGCCCAGGAGCGGCGGCACGGAGAGGCCGGCACCGGGAACATTTATAGGAGAAGGGTCTCCTAAAAATGGAAAGGAGGGGAGGAGCAGCTAAACAGAGACATATTCCCACCACGGATGCCAGAAAAGAAAGGAAATGACCAGATAGACTTTTTTAAAATAAAAAAAAATAAATAATAATTTGCTCAAGGGAATTTAAGCGAGGTTACACCAGGCAACACAAAAGGGGCATAGATCAGTGTAATTTGGATGGGAAATTGCAGCAAGAGCATCTACCAGGCTGTGGGGGGGGAGGGGGGTAGTGTTAGCTTGTTTAAATAAAAGAGAATGAGCCATGATGTGGTGCGATTATAATCATAGAATCATAGAACAGTTTGGGCTGGAAGAGACTTTCAAGATCATCGACTCCAACCTTTGTCCTAGCCCTATCAACACCACTATATAATGCACAACTCCTGTTCCTCTGCACAGATATACTAGGAGTTTATTTATTCTTCCCAAACACTACAGGAACTTTTTCCTTTGTTTTATAAGCTCTCTATATAATAAAGACATACATGTTTACCAGCTGACAAACCACCAGCTGATATACTGCAGATGACAAGAATTAAGTCAAAACACCCCAAAGCAGTGGTGTATCAGCATTTATTGCTCATGATCTCTGCTGTGAGAGCCCAAAGCGTGCTTCAGAAGCTCACCCCCGCACCAGTCAGGACACCGAGCAGAAGCCAGCACTGTAATTTCTGTGCTTTAAAGACAAATTGCATCAACAACAACACACTCTCTGTTGAAAAGAGGAGGATGGCACAATTGCTTTGATTTTAAGCACTGCAAAAACAGGGATGGGGAAGACAAGCAACATAAATCGTCCATCCCCTGTGGCGGTGCCTCTGAGCCATTACAACAGTGGACCATTAAGACAGGGCTGGACCATTAAGACAGTGTAGATGTGTCCTGTAGGGAGGATTTGTAACACACAGCGAAGCCCTGAACCCAGCCAATGTTTTCTATCGTTCAGCGAGTGTTTGTGCGCATTCTTAAAACAAGATCTGTACATCAACACAGCCCTGGAGTGACTCTTTAACCCCCAAATTGCCCATCCCCCTTACCATATGGAAACACTGGATGAAAGGGACTGCATCCAGCATAACCACACACACGTGAATCGCATGGAAGCACATAGGTACTGGAGAGAGAAAAGAGGGAAGAGCCTGTATCTCCCTCGCCATCAGGGCTGGGACAGGCAAGTTGGAAAAGCTCTCTGCAAAACTCCCCTGTGAACCAGGACACACGTCGGAAGAGCCAGTACAGTGTAACGCTGTACCTGACCCATTTCACCCACGTGACTGGGCTTATTTTAGCACAGTGAGATTTGCTGAGAGATGTTCGTTTTCACACGTGTGTGTAACCATGCCTGCTCATCCTTCCAATTAAGAGGAACAAACTCAAATTTTTATTCCATTGCTTAAGTCACCAGAACCACATATTTCTCAAAAATCTAGACTGAAAGAATCAGTAAGACACTGCCCAAATTTCATATGCCAGACCATACCTAAAACCAAAAACGACTGAGCACTCTACATTTTGTACCAGATCATAAAATTTTCCTTCTCACACTTCCTATCTCCCAAGAGGAAATAGGCACAGATAACAGCATATGCAATGTGATGAGGAAAATAGCCACCAGTGAGTACAGTCTATAGAATAATTAGTTTCCATAATTTCCACAACATTAATTTAACCTGATAGCTCAGGAAACAGTATGAGAACTACTGCCTCTGTTCAAAAAAATTTTTTAATAGGGTCTGTAATTGCAGAAGATTAAACATACTTAATAATACATCTGCAAAACTTACTGTTTCATGTATAAGTAGCTCCTCATCTTCTAAGTAAGTGTGAATACATTCCTCCAAATCACCATGCTCTTCTGCCTTTTGGTTACACTGTTTAGGCTGAGCCAAACCCACCTTACGCTCTGGAAGACGTGCCCCTTTCTGCATCTGGTCCTGAAGCATTTTACACTTGCACATGATACATTTTCAGGCCTCCCTTGGAAGTCATTCCCTCCCTCCCCCCAAACTGACACGTAGAGAAAGCCTTCACCAGGATGACAAAGCCCCAGTAACATTTCATCTGCACTGAAGAGAGAAAAGGGAGAAAAAGGAAGGGAGAAGAGAGAGAGAAGAGGGAGAAAGTGAGGGGAGAAGAGGGAGAAAATAATCGGGGGAAAGAGGGGAGAAAGAAAGGATAAGGAGGAAAATAAAAGAAAGAATTTAAGCCAGACCTCTGAACAAGGACTTTTTACTCTAGACTTACTAAGGGCTTGTCTACATGGGAAAGTCAGGGTGAAGGAAGCGACAGTGTGAATTTTCAGCACACTTTCCTTCAGTGGACCGAATTAACCTGCAGAACAGGCGCTCTTAGTGCACACTCAGCATCCACAGGGGGAGTCAGTGCAGAGCAGCTAGCGTGCTGTCAATTCACACCCTAGCTTACCGCGCACTAACTTCCCCATGTAGACAAGCACTAAGCTGCTGAAGCCTTCATTTGCCTAAACGCATCCTTTCTTGTTTATTTCCTCACAGCGGACTAGTTCTGGAAAACTCGGGCCACCACTATACTAAAGGGAAAAAAAAAATTAGCAGGCTAAAAAGGACAAACACTCATTCTTCTGGTAAAGCAAATTACAACCCACACACAAAAGCGCTTTAAGCGGCACACGGGACGATTTAATCTGTCTTCCTTGAGTCTAATCAGAGCCCCAAAACCCACGCAGATGAAAGTCACTAGTGCAAATGGCACCAGTGAGATCTCACAAGCCAACAACTGGCCTACAACTTCTTCCAGCTTCTGCCTGTCACACCAGTATGGAAAAAGCTTAGGAGCCATAGGAAAATGGATTGCACCCCATCAGTATTGAAGTAAGAGGCAATATCCCACTGCCAGTAGGCTGAGTTGTCAGTGTCTGAGAAAGGTCTATGCCACAGATGCAGTTCAGAACCAGTTCCTTGTCTCTCCGGTAATTAACTGGGGCTTTCCCCCCTGCCAGTTCACTAAAAGCAAATTTGTCAGCCTCTTCTTAGTGGCTTCCTCTAGCGCTTTGTCACGTAAGCCTCTCCTTGCCCCTTCTCAAAGGGGGCGTGTTCCACATCACTAAGATACCTATGCGGCTCTGACCAGACACTGACACCCTGATGTCACTGTCTCAGAAGCTGCCTGAGCCTGAGCAGGGACTTACCTGCCTCAGAGTCATCCTGCTTTTAGCCCTGCTGACTGGTGATCCGTGCAAACTCTCTGCACCTCATCCGCAGTCCCAGTGGGGGACACCCAGGCACCCCAAAGCAGTGACAGATTAACCAGGCACAGTTCTCCAGGAAAGTAAAGCAGCTTAGCAATCCCCAGCTCCATCTTCTTGTCTGTCATCATTTCCAACCACGGATTTGACTAAAGCGATCAGACTTCAGACTCCTGAACCATTCTCAGCATTTGTTTACCTGAAAGACCACTCCAAGGTTAACACGGCACTGGAAGGAATGGAGATCCTCTCCTGAATCACAACTCTAACTTTACTCAGTGCTCACTTTTCTGCCTTATTTCGACCTTGACAACAAGAAGAGTAAGCAAAAAGGCAAGGTGTGAGGTTAAGGAGCTACCATGTGAAGGTGTGTAGGCCTTAGGAGCTAGGTGATCTGTACCCTGAAGGGAAAGTAGCTGTTGCCCTCTTTAGCCTCCCACACCATCAAGAATCACATTTGTCGCTGACTATTGCCAGAACAGAGATAGAGCAGAGGCAGTAACAGGAGAGATGTAGCCCTACACAGCGTTTTCTTCATCTTAAGGACCACCGCTAAGGTCTCAGGCCGATCAGGGGACCACGTCTACGTGGGACACAAGTGGGCAAAGGCCACACCGGTGATGAGCTGGAAGTACCACTGGTAAAGGCTTCCACTTATTAAATCTTAAAAAAATTTAAACTCTTTCAAACAAACAAGCACAAACAAGGAAGCTGATCTGTTGAATTCAAGTTTACTTTTTCATTAAAAGTTCAGTGATTTTTAAGGCATGAACTGGGAAGACACAAAAACTAGTCTCCCCAGATAACCTAAAAGAAACCCACTCCTAAAAAAACCTCACACAACAGAGAGGCAAATGATAAACCCATGTTTTTCAGAGCTCTGCTGTCTTCTCCCTGCAAAACCCTTAGCTCTAAATGACCTGCAAATTAACCAAAACATGAAATCTGACTCCACGCCTCCGCTCTGCAGAATACAATCAGCCTGTCAGAAAGTCCAATGATGATAAAGAGGTTTCAAGGAAAACTGTTTAAATATATTACTGCTTCTCAGCAACATTTTTTCTACAATCATTGCACCAAGCACACCGACTCTTTCAAATGGGGCAGGAAAAGATGTCCAGTAAGGAGAAAAACATCAGGAAAAAAAGCAACAGTGTTTTGAAGCAGCCAGGGAAAACAAAGGATGGGAAAGTGGCTTCCAGGCAGTTTTCAGCTCTTCTACCTCAAGCTACAATCAAGCTAATCAGATCAAAACCAGATCTGGCTATTGCATGCATCGAAGCCTGTCAGAAAACACTCAGTGCAGAATCTGATACCAACAATTGCTCTTCTATGGTCTTCTCTAGAGGTAGCAGGCACATTACTGTTGAAAGCACCTCATAAACAAGTGAAAACGTATTACAGATAGCTACCAACCTCACCTTGGCTTTAGAAACAAAAGCACAGCAACTAGGAGAACAATAATCTCAGTAATTTGACCCAATGCCAAATGCTTCCGGTCCCCTTTCATCTTTAAAGTAAAACTCCAAAAGAAATTTTGCAATGTCGGGAGCGTTTTAGGGAGCGCTGTCACATCGCTATCAGTAGGAGCCCATTCCTATCAGGACACCTCTCCCAGGATACCGGGGACATATCACACCTCAGGGGTATGGACATCCTCATTTCACGCAAGCTGTACTTTGAGAAATTGGCACAACCCTTTGAGGAACCATTTTCTTTGCAAGAGGCTATTCTCCTAAAGCCCGCTAAAGGATACCCTCTTTGGCCTCAGGCAAACAAGCTTGGCCCGATCCAAATTCAACGTGTCACTCCTTTCTCTCTTAGGTGGTCCTAATGGGTGGGAAAGGTTTGAGACAAGGGCTTACACTCATTCAACGATGCAGAAGAAATAGAGGAGAGGAAGGTTGAACCACATCTAGGATTATGCAAGAACAAAGCTACCAATGAGGCATTCTTCAATCTTAAAGTTTCCTAAACCAGACGCCAAACATCGAATTAGAAGTACATATTTGGGCTCTTATTCCTTTCCTACCATTACAAGTCCTGCTCTGGGAAGCAGTGTTCCCACAACCCACTGTTACACAGAGCTTCAAGCCTGTCCCTCCATCCATCAATGAAAAGGAAGGTGTGTTCAGGCAGATACGGCAGGTCCCCAAAACAAGTCTTCCACTTATTTCTACAGTTAAGGAAGGTGGGAGCTCTAATACAAAGCAAGCCTTCTAACTTTTCTTTAGCAGCCTAGAGATATTCTCAAATTTGATCTCAAATTAAGGCCTCTCAAGAAAGCAAGGGCTAGAGCATGGGTCTGAGCTACTGAGTGGGGTAGCAAACATCCCACTCAGTGTGGGGATATGCAAAAATATAAAAGGAAAAAACTGAATTTAAGAGAAGAACAGAATATAAACAATAATAGGACTGCAGGATTTTCACTCGTGGCTTGTTTTCTGGTTTTAACTTTCAGTTTGAAATGCCATGTATGAAAGGCTTTTGGATTATACAGGCTAGTATTGTGAAGGCTACAATAAGGACCCTTAAAACACAAACAAGAGAAGGATTTTGTTTATGCTGACAGAGCAAATTGAGCAGACTAAAACTTATCTTCAAATATTTATTTTCACATTGCAAATGTCAACATTCTCTTCTGTCTTCAGGACAAATGGGTAAGGTACAGTCACTGCACAAGCCAAGGTCAAGCACATCCCTCCAAGGTTTCACTTGGCTAGATACCACTGGAGGACTTATTTGTGCAAGCTCAGAGATATGTAATCAAGCAGGAGACTGCAGAGATTCCTGAGAATTTGGGGGGAAGCGAAAGGTGTGTTTATTAGTGTTTTAAATTATAAATGGGTGAAAGATTAATTGTTAAAACAATAAAGAGGTCAGAGCTCAGAGGAGGCCCCCAAGTGCCTGTGCAGCAGGGTTCCCCCCGAAAGCACAGCGCCACACACACCCTGACCTCCCAGCCTAAGGAGGGAGGGGAGGCTCATGTGATGAAAGGGCAAAATAAATATCTGAGCCATTTAAGCTGTATTTTCTCTCCACTTAGATTTCTTTCACAGCAGCGTGGCTGTAAAACAAGACTTTTCTGGCTTGAGCCCACCATTCTTCAGCAGGTTTTCAAGGAGCATAACCTCAGAAAGGGTTTTGCAGCTGACCCTCTGCCAGGCGAATAAACAGCCAGCAAAAGTACACACACCTTTGTATTTTTGGGGAGGAGGGGAAGGAGCGTCACTGAATGATTTTTCAGCAGAGAGCCCATGTGCACGCCTTCCCACCACAGGGATTTCTGCGTCCTGAAGGGTCCCAACAGCTAAATTGCAAGCTCTTGCCAGAATGCACAGAATTCAAGTGCAGTGGCTGGGCTGTGGCTATACTGTCTGGAATTATGGGAACAACCTACGAGCATCTTAACAGTTGCAATTAACTTATCATAGCACTAACTGTATTTTTTTTAAATGCTCCCTAATTAAAAGAAAAAAAAATGAAAAGTCACAGAGATACCTAGCTCTTGTCCTTCTTTAAAATCTCTCCATAATTTGGTTTCTGGGGGAGTTAAATGTTAAAAGCCACATTCGATATCATAATCTTTTAACAATGCCTGCAATTAGACATTTTCATTGATAACTTGAGCTTAATCAGAATAATAACCAGGTAGAGGTGTAAACCGCAAGGACATAAAATTGCGCATTGTGTATTTTTTTGCAGTTCTGTTTTATGCGGATCAATACAGGTCCGTTTGTCCCAAATGCCGACCCCTCACACATACACACTGATAACACTTTTGAGATGTACCATCCTGAGATACCTCTAATTACAGATCAGATGAGGATTCAGCAACTCGGAACACTTTTTAAAAAAAAATGTTACCTCTTCCAATGCTGCACTGGGGACAGTTATTAACAAACAGCAAAGCAAACCTCCTGCCATTAATTTTTGCCAACGTGTATTTCAAACAGTTGTGGGTCAGCCTTTTCACCTTTAGCTGATCCTACAGGAAAACCCTCCCTGTATTACCTTGGCGAGAGCTTCCAGTCCCATTTTTACTGCTTGCTTCTTCACCAAACTTCAAAGAGAGCTATTCCAGGAAACAAAAACTATGTTTACATTTCCACTGCTTGTCCAGCACATAATTCACTTTTGGGGTAACTTCAGAGCATTTTATTAGCACAGATACACACAAAAGCAACAGCTACTGTCTCCAGCTAAGCAAGCGAGATGCAGGCAAGAAGCGACCAGGATGCTCCTCTGGTAACCAAAAACTCGACGCAGGAGTTTTGTCTTCAGCTCTCCGAGTCACTGAGACGCACAGCACAGGGTCATTACCTCAGGCAAGTCACGAGTGATGTCTAAAGGAAAAAGGGAACATTTCGAGACCTTTTTTTTTTCTCCTGTTTGGTTTTTTTTTTTTCCTGGTGTGTTAATCATCTTATTTACAAGGAGTAGTCACTCCATCTACAGACAAAATTGGCACTGGCTTTTCTCCCGCTACTGCTATCGAGCACGTCTTTCAACAATATTCCCTGGTCTGCCATATGAAACAGTAATTAATAAGTCTGGTAGGAGAACATAGCACTAACCAACTGCACAACTGGGAGCAGAAACTGCACAATAACCTGCACAAAGAGCTGGCTGTTCGAGAGGCACAGCACAACATGTGGGAGCAAATCAAGACATGCTGTGACAGAAACTGGGCACACAAGAAAACACGTTCACGGATGACACAGCAGAGGAGAAACCCAACTCACACGGTGACACTTCTGATCAGTTTTGCTTTTGCTCGTATCGCCACAACGTCACCACCTGCAGTTACGGTGTTGTGAAACAATCCCCTCTCTCAAAGGTGTTCCCCAAGCAATGCCAAGGATGCCTTAAGCCAACTAAGTACAACAGATCAGCAACCTTGACTTGAAAGCAAGCACGAAGGCTGTGTTTCTAGGAATGTAAATGAGACACCTGTGCATCCAGATAAATGGGAACACTGCAAAAATATGAAGAAAGTATGAAGCTCCCCCACCGGACTTTTTTTCATGAATATGCAATGCAATATTCAGTTAAATAGTAACCATTTGGTGAAAAACAAGTCTTAGCTATATTCTACTCCGAACACGCTTTTGCACACACCCTTACCAGGCGAGCGCTGAGTACCACAGGCCATCTGAAACTCAGCAAGCAGCGTCCAGCTGTACTACAAAGCCCTGTGAGATCCAAACAGAAGCTATGCTGATCCAGGCAAGAAACTGAGGCATCTGAGATTGCAGCGTGAGGCTCCTGCAGAGCCCACGCGCCTCCGCGTGAGCTGTGCAAGAGCTCCCGGCGACCACCCCAGAGGGCTGCCACCGCTCACACGCTTCAGCTGGGAACGGGATGGGAAAACTGGCACATTTTCACGTAGGAACAGGATTTGGGGAGCCGGGCGGTTGTTATTTTTCGCTGAGTGAGCCAGCTGACACCAGGCGAGAAGCCTGACGCTTCAACCTGCATGCAAGGTTAAAAGCCCAGTTAAACTGCACAGTATTTATGAAACACTGCGGGGAAGAAAATCAATAGCATCACATTTAGAGCCATTGTTCATGGTCTCGTACACAAAACCTTTACCACTGCCAGGCTGGGCGATTGGGCTGGTAGGCTCCAGTTCCACCTTGTGTTCCCCAAACATTACACAGTCAAACGTTAGTTCTACAAAAACAAATTACCATCTTTTGATATCCTCATACCCAGATGACACACAAGTACCCTCGCCTCCTGTCTAACAATTATACAATCCTTTTTGTAGATAACCCAGAACTTGGCATTTGGTTATACACCATCTTTTTAAAGTTCACAGCAAAAAGAGAAAAACAGTAAGATAATTTGCAAGGTTTTTCCAATACCATCAAAAAAACACAGCCCATATCTTTTTCTGCAACCCTGAGGCTCAGCTGTTTAGACCTTAATCACTAAAAGGTACATAGCTCTCTGGTGGGGAAAAGGAAAAGACAAAACTGCATCTGTAATGCTCCTGTTTTGCTTTAACCTCCAGCAATTACTCATCTCCACAGCAGGAATCCAGAATATGTCTTTTCCTGCATACACTTGTCCTCCTCTTGCCTTCAGTCGCACCCACCCGAGGCTGGCTCAGCTGCACACCTGAGGGATGTTTGGCTTGCAAAGGGAAAAAAAAACAGTAAACATAAGCAGGGAGCATCCCCGGTTCAAACAAATAAAAGGGCTGCACAGCCAAAACAGAATCTCGGGGGGGAAAAAAAAAAAAAAAAATCGAGAAAGTTGCACATCCTTACTAGAACCTCTGGGTAAAACAAAATGACATATCAGTTTTCTGATGTGGGGCGTGCACCTTCATTTAATCTTCCATCAAGAAATAACAACAATAATGACCAAAAAAAGTAAATTTAGTACTGCACAGGCCAGTGTATGTGCTATCCCACAGACACTGGGACCAGGAGGAAGGGGAGGAAAGACAAGGGGTGCCGGTTTCCCTACTGCACTTTGGGGCAGGGGGGAGAGAAGCTATTAGCTAAATAGGATTTTGGGTTTGCCTTGCTCTGACATTTCTTCAGGAGCAGTAGTATGAAACTGAAACTTTTAAAGACAAAGCCAAAAGCGCCCATGAATGCAGTCCCAGGAGCCCACTCAAGGGAGAGGAGATGGCTGTGAGGTGCTCCTGATCAGCAACATTAAGAACCACTTATTCAGGCGATGCCGTATTTCAGGGAAAGAGGTGTAGGTGAGGCATTTATCTGCACGGTATAGGCGAGACTTTAGTTACCTGCCCTCAGCACTCTGGCCTGACATTTTTAATCCATTTTGTGCATTCGCCAAGTACTCCGACTACAAATCTAACAGTCTCCAGCCAACCCGGAGCCCCGTCTGCACCCAGTTTGACACGCTGCTCCCTAAGAACGCTCACAGAGGCAGGTAAAACCCTCTCTCGGCTGGGTATGTGGCTGTCCCCGGGCGAGGCAAGTCGCGCAAGCAGTGTCGCGTTGCAGGGGCTGTGCCAGCACGCCCCGGCCAGATGGGGACCGTAGCTTTCCCAACACACCCACCAGCGCAAACCAGCCAGCAGGCAGCCCCGGGGCAGGCAAAGCCCGTCACCTGCCCACTCCAAAAACACCAGCGAGAAGCCAGTGGCCGGTCGGCCGCGCTTCTCTTGCGTCAGGCCAGAGCTCAGAGTCCCTGCCAGTTTTCTTCCACCCGTAGGAGGAGGTGGATACCCAAACCAGCACAAATCCCCATCAGTGGGAAGATAACCTGGTTGAAAAATAAATAAACAAACAGATTTAGACCAGCAGTTTGCATCGTGAGGATTCAGCACTTCTGATGCGGCACGAAAAGGCACTAATACCAGCTTTCGCAAATTGTCAATCTCCAACCACCGTTTCCCAAGCGCTCATTTCGACAGCAGAGCCAAGCCCAGCACCCCTCCTCCCTCCCTCCCGGCCCGTGCCGCTCTGTGCAGCTGTACCAGGATGAAAATTCAGTTCACTACCAGGGCAAAATAGATCAGCCCAGGGCTGAGGGGATGGCAGTGGGGAAGGGTCTAGCTCTCCCAACCAATGCTTCTGCTGAAAGAAATTCCTGAGAAACAGACACATTTAAATTTTTGGGGTTTAAATTTTCAGATCTCCCTCCAAAGAAGCCTGTAAGTGACCCGTTTGTGACTTGAACCCTGCCAGGGTCAAACTCTAGAAGAAGAACGAAATGTGAACCCCAGTGAAGCGGACCTCATTGTACAATAAATCCCCCACAAACTGAATTATTCCCTGCACTCCGTCCCTCTTCTAAGCTTGCTTAGATTGCAATTATTTGCAAGGTAAGTGCCAGCTCTCCTCCACGGCCGCACCTAGCACGTCACTGGGGCTGTGTCACTCGCTGCTCCCAGCCTGCACAGAAACAAGGCAAGAGAGCACTGCTGCTTAAGAATGCGCTGATAATTTCCTCCTCACTAGATGATGTTCTCAGCATTCCTCTATTTATTTTGCTTTTTATGTTTGAAAACTGCTGCAGTTTTCAAGAAGGGGCAAGCTGGAACAACCGGAATACAAAAATGGCAGGAGGGTGGGAAGCTGTTGATGGGCACGTAGGCTCCTGAACGCAGTAGCTGATCACAGCAGAGGGCACACTATGAAATAACCATGCCATCTACTATTATAATTATGCTCAGAATTTATAATGTTGAAAACCCCACACAGATAAACAAACAATCTCATCATGAGGAAACGCAGACACCCAGCTCTCCCAGCCAAATCAAGAGGGAGAAGATTTACATATCCAAGAAATAGCTGAGCATCCCAGAGCCGCTACCGCACCCTGTTTCCAAAAGCCACCTGGTCTGAACGACCACCTCCCAAGCACAGTGCCCCTCTGAACTCACCTAAGAGATGTGGACTTGGTTCAGGAACTACCAGAGGCAGACCAAAGTCACCCTACTCATCCTCTTCACAAAGCAATCTGAGCTGGGGAAATTATGGGGATGGAAGGAGGGAACACATCTGTCCTAACTCAAGGCATCTAACTGCTAGTTGCAGCTAGTCACCTTTTGATCAGGGTCTAAGGCAGGTCAGATGAATCACCTGGAAGCACCTATTCCTCTCTCAACCATAGATGCAACCAAGCCCAAGTAAATAGGTAAGCCTTAGACATTATTTGCACGTGTCCAAAATTCAAAAGTGAGGAGACTCGGTGCGTAAAGTGTCAAAATTACACTACCGGATTTAGCAAAATAAAACTGTAAAGCAGTCAAAGAAAGAAAGGGAGGGGAAAATAATTCATTGTTTTTTCACAGTATATATACAAATACACCAGGCAGATACAATGTTTCTTCCAGCAGTCATTATTTTTCCACCTTTCTTTCTGCCCTAAGTCCAAACACATTGGAAAATTGCCATTTTTCACTGTAACTTCCATAAACATTGTACCTCTATATACAGCTATGTTTCAGTGGGTCAACACTCTTTATCCATTACCTCCATCAAGGCACAAAGCATATTATAAAAATAGCCACATTTAAATAAGCACGGTTGTGTAACATTATGCAGTAGTTTCAATATAACCTGGTTTATTCTTGCTAGTCTGGATAGAAGAGACAAGTTATAATTATATTAAGAAACCTCTTCTTTGCCCCTGATAGAGACCTAAAGAAGATAAGCCTTGTCGACATTTGGGCTTTCCGTTCTGGCTTTCTGTTTTGCTCCTACCGTCAGTTTAAGGCAGAAATGTGTATCGCAGCACTTAAGCCAACCCATAATTCATGGCAACATCCAGAGCTGATTAGTCCTGTTGTATAATCAGGTCTCCTTGATACATCAGGGGACTGTTGTTCATGCAAGAGGAACTTACTGTGCCACTTTCATCATAAGCTGTATTAGACAGGATCCTTTTTTGCCTTTTATCAATCTAATTGAGCCTTGTATAAACCTACTGACTGATACAGGAAATAAAAATGACTACACGTACACATATGTCCAAGGGGCAACTATCTCAGACACATACATTGAGGGGAAGGGCATTCAGTTTAGAAGTCCTTATTTCAAAGAAGCTAGCAGCCTGCCAGCACAGTTAGCATTATCTCTTTAGTATGTTAACATGCATGATTTATATTATTCTGATGTGCAGTACACACACGGTTCTCTCACACACTGAAAAATTCATGGTAACGACACCGAAGAGAACAAGCAACAAGACGGCAGTGAGAGCTCTTAGTCAGAAGGTGCATGAAATGCTTGAATAGGAATATTCCACACATGGCTTTAACTCAACATATTAATTCAACCTCTTTGCATTATGTCCAGTTTTCCTTCCATCTTCCTTTTGTTGTCTTAACTTTTGGAACAGATTTTAAAAAATAAACAGTTCTGGGACCAATTTACTCTAATTTTGTAACAGGAATGCGACAGAGTTGATAGACAGACAGATATACAGTTTTCTAAAGATACACCAAGCAACTTAAGTGTACAGCCACTCAGCATCACCCTGCTGAAAAATCCTCCTCCATGCACAATACTTGAGTAGTGTCATGTGAACGACTTAGGGCCTGATGTCGTAAGTACACCCATGTACCAGCAAACCGCCCTCTGTGCCAGCCTTCGACCTTTCTGAACCAAATGTTCTAGCATAAAGGCAAGCCCAGAGCTCAGCTCCCAAATGACGGTTCAGCAGCAGCTGAACGTCACTCTGGTGTAGTGCTGGGCTCAGTTACAGCAAAACATGAGAACTGCTGAAATAAAAATACTGACAATTACCTGAAACAATTTTTGGTCCTCATTCAGTCCAGCTTCCCGACTCAGTGATTTGGGGCAAAAAATAACTGTTTTCTGCTCTCAATGCATTGCTGCCAAAAGCTACACCACAGCAAGCACTAGCCTCCTCAAGAAAACAGCTACAAAGCCTTCTCGCAGTTTAGCATTTTTAATTTCTGTTTAAGTTGATTAGATTTGTGATTTGGGAGTGGGAAGAATCTGAAATGAAAAGGCAAATGCTGGGCTCCAGGTTAGGATTAACCCCAATGGCAGCACAGCAAGGTAAAGGAGTTAATTTCCAGAGTCACAATCACCCTTGGCACAGCCAATTTAAAATCACTGCCTGGCACTTCTGCATTCTTACCACGACGGAAAAAAAAAGAAACAAAGCAACGCTTCATCACGGGAGAGTAGAGAAACATTATTAATAGTTACCACAGTGTTATTTGATTTATCTTCTAGTCTGTGAAAGGAAATGGTTTGTTCTTAGCTGATAGGCAAGAGATGGTTTGGACTCTCAAACCACTGGGGACATAAAGGCCTGGTAAAGGAGGGAGCTGTCTGTTCCTGTCAAGCAGAGTACCTACAGAAGTATTCAACTCCCTCTCCCCATTCCTTAGGCCCTCACTGGGGGTAAAACTGGCACCTATCAACAGCAATTTCCCAGTTCAGCGTGCCCTCCCCTCTCACCCCTTGGCAGTACATTTTTTAGATGCAGAGATTTGGAACTTCTTAGAAACTGCTGCATGTGATAACATATCACACAAAGTCATACGCATCATACCACTTCCTTCCCAAACCAAACATTTACTCATGTGAAGTATTAAAACTTCAGTATGAGATCAATTAGACCAAGACTTTCCTACAGCACAGCAGCTGGAGTAGCCCTCATGGGAGCAGGAGATAAGGGAGCACTTCCCAGAAGAAAAGCTTGAATGACAATTTCCAGCTAGTTGAACCCTCTCTCTAAGGCACTACACAAGCACCACCAGTATTCCCTGTATTTGCTGAATGCTCGCATCACTGCTTTCAGGGCTGCAGAGTCCTCACACAGACAAGGATTTTCTGTTGTCCAAAAATAAGTTTTAAACTCCAGCTACAACCTTCTTGCACACAACTCTAGACAGCATTTCACTTGCCTGTGTGTACAGCTCTCTGGTCAGCGGGCTGGTTTTGTTAGATCCATCTTTAAGGCATCTGCTCCCCCAGAGCCTCAGGGGGTGCACAATTTGTGCACAGTGTGCTGATGGTTTCTCGTGAAAGAATGGCACTGCCCTCAACCTTGCCTGGAGTCTGCTTAGGATATAACCCCAAAACAGAGCAGATGCTATGAACGTAACATCAGGAAAAGGGCGAGAAAAGAATTATGAGATCTCACCCTGCCCAACAGCCCCTCTCTCAAAAAACATACCAAGTTTTCTGTGGTATATTTAGTAGCAAACTGCCATCTCCCCTATCACCAGAAGGGCTTTTCTGCTCTTGCCAACCCAGGTTGGCACCGGGTCAATCAGGGAAGCCATTCATGGGACACCAAAACCATATTTCACGCCATTTGCCTCATAGCTGGAAATTCCACTTTGACTTCACAGTCTATCAAATCAGCAGCTACTGTGCCTTCCATGCCCACAGTGAAGTCAATACACACAGAGAGAGGTAGACTCTGATGAGCAAGAAGAACCAACATCCTCCTTTCCATTTCCCCTTTTTCAATCAGTGTGCTTTCCAGCCACACTCCCGGTGACGGTAGCCCTCTTCAGAGTAGAAGAAATCCCCTGGATAAGCAGAAGAAACTGCCAGCAAACACGTTTCACAGCCCAGGCCCAGAAAGTCCACAGGACTTTGGCAGAAAGGCACATAGTGCAGCAAACTCGGGATCAGAGTCCACTGAGGCCCACCTGTGACCTTAAAAATGGATTTCCATGAGTAATTCAACCTTGACCGGTTGCACGCCCATACGTGGGCTTGGCACAGCGTGTTCAAAGCAGTTACCAGATAACTATTATCAAGATGAAATTGGCACCACTAAACTCTGCTTATAAGCAAGGGCAACAATCAGCTTGTACAGATACCATCTATCATGGTTCTTACAGATGAAAGTTAAACATGCCAATCACACTTCCAGGCACCAAAGCACAATGAAAGAGATTTTCAAAGACCACCTCAAAAAAAAAAAGAAAAAAAAGTAGTTCATAATGATGCATATATCTGCATTAATACAAAGAAAAGGAAAAAGAAAAACCTTACTCCCTCAGGCACAAGTAAAACACTATGCAAGCAGTTGGACATTGCATTTTAAAAGCTTATTAGGCAAGTGTCGCTAAATTGACAGGGCCTCTGCAGAAGGGTGCTGTGCTTGTTAGGGGTATCCCTATGAGGTTGGGTTGACATTGCCTTCTCAGAGGAAAGGAGAGCTTGCTTGAGCAATTCGCCTAATGCTGAATCTATTTTAAGAGCAGTGACCCAGATCTTTGTTTTGTCAGCAGACGACTTGTATAACAGAGATGAACTGACAAGGAGTTAAACCAGCACTGGGCACCGCCAAGGTGCTGACAAGCACCGAGCATCAGCAGAGGCAGGTGATGGAGGAAGATGGTTCTCCCGAATGAGCTTCAGCTTTCAAACCTGTCGTCAGCCAGAGGGTCAGTCATGGCTAACAACCGCCCAGACATAAACCCTAATTAGCTATGTGACCGTAATCCTATGACCTGTGCCCATGCCGGGAGCATCTTTACCACGGTCATCTGGAGTAGCAGAGTCCTCTTAAAACACATCAGAGTAAGGAGCAGGACAAGACAGAGCCCGTTGTAGGAGTTGCACCAGTGCTTTGCACCAGGCAAACACATCCTCTGCCCAATCACACATAACCTCCTCGGTGTTTCTTGAGAAATGAGGATCTGCCTGATACCCAAGGCAGGACCGAAGGGGGGAAACGGCAGGTGAGCCGCTCGCTCGAGCTGCAGCCGAAGGGTATGAATCACTCCACCCACCCTCACTGTCGGAAAGAACTGCAGAGACTGAGGAGACACACCGCCAGCCTCCACGAGCATCATCAGACACTTGTCTGATCTTTAAGCACGCTTTTTATTACTGGTGGTTAATACGCAACTGAGGGCTTGGCAAATACAGAGGGGAGAGGCTTCACAGAGGCCTTGAGGCTGAGGGAAAAGGAGGGTTGCTAGCAGGCAGCTGGAGAAGACGAAGCTACTCAAGTGACTTGTATTATGTTTTTCATCTGGGAAGGTCTTTTGTTTTAGCTGTCTCCAGCACTTCTTAAAAATCCTACAACCTTACAGAAAACAGGCTGAAGAAAGTTTAATTTCCCTGGTACTGAATATTCTTAGGTATGGAGAACGCAAAACCCAGACACCAATAACACCAAGAGGAGAAGAAAAAAAAATGCAAAATCACAGAAAGCATCTCCAAAAAGGGTCTCTCAACAGGCAAAAAGCTGCAGACCTGGTCAAAATAAGGAGGAATAGGAAAAGATCCAACTTAATTATTGGCCTACAGCCCTAGCAGGGATATTTTTAATAGCCCTGCATTGAACAGTATATGTTGATTCCTCACAACAAAGTATTACAGCTGCTCGTATGAGATCAGTGCTTTTCCCTTAAAAATTTGTGTTCTTGCTAGGACAGATGGTTTGCGCACTGTGAATAAGCAAACCAAGATCTCTCTGGGGTGGAATTTTATTTTTTTTTTGTTACCCTCTGCAGTCCAGAGCCTGCCAGCCCAAAGCACGTGAGTGATAAAGCAGCAGCAAGAATAGACTGTCTGAAACTGCTACAAGCAACTGCTTATGGCTGGTTTGGGTTTTTTGGTGTTTTTTTCCCCTTGACCTCCCTCTCCATCTACTGTTTCGAGAACACGACTGCGTTGCCCGACATAAATCACACAGGGAGATAATGTGGGTGCATCTGCTCAGCAGAAATTGCCTGTGCCTGTGGTTCCCTGGCAAGACAAGTTTATCCAAACACTGGAAATGCAAAGCACGGAGCAGGTGAAAGGTTCTACCTTTGCTCAGCTGGGAATGGGGGGGGGGGGGGGAAGAAAAAAAAAAATCAGACATGGCAGCCAGTGGCACCTACACACAGCCCACAGATGGGCAAACATCCTCCAAAAGTAATTCAACAGGAGAGGAAAATCCAGAACCCTGCTTTAAAATGTACAGGAAGAACCAGCCTCTCTCCAGCCCAGAGAAAAAAACAAAAACAAAACTGCTAAATATTCTGACTAAAATAAATTAAAATAAAATAAAATAAAACAAAAATCTCAGAGAAAATAGGAGGAGCAAATGCCTCCCCATCACTCCTCCCTCCCCAGCCCACCACCCCTGGAAGCACTGGCTGCTAACAATACTATAGCAAATTGCTGCCAATAGCAAAGAAAGAAAGGGTTCATTAGAAGCAAATACACATGCTTGCACTTTTAATAATACATTTTTAATAAAGTATAGGAAGTAGCAATAAACCCAATCTCATGTTAGTATAATAAAGGTAATCAAATATTTCTGAAGCAACAGATTTCAGGACCAGGGCTTTCTGGCCCTCCCAGAGCGGGAAACTGCCTTACAGCCAGTTCTGCAGGGATCATCCCTCTGCCCATCGCCAAGATGTGGCCATGGCCCATTATACCCAAGTGCTCATTCCACGATGAAACAGGATCATCAGTGGGGGAAGGGACAGAGAAAAAGGAAGATGAAGAAAAATGTCAGAATCCTGCAGGCTTAAAAAAATCAAAAGTAATTAAAACCACGCAGCATTCAAGCCTACTACAGATTTATCAAATATTTAACACAGAAAACCCTTAAGCGTGCCGCTGTCAACTGAGCTTCAGAAAAATGTGCTCCTTCCCTAGCATGTGGCTTAATCTGTTCCCAGGATGCTTTTCTTTACTCACTAATTTCGGTTTAAACAGAAACGAACTGCGGATGTATATTTTAGCTAAATGACCGCCTCTCTTTAAACAGACCCCAGGTAAAAGGGGCATTCACCTCCTCTCCCTCCACCTGTTCAGTGCCTCTTATCAGCAAGATGAAGAAGCATCTTTTCAAAGCTCGTCCTTTAATCTTTCTGGTGCCCAAATGTGAAGCTCCGGCAGTGCATTGCCCCCAGAGAGGGATGTGCGTGTCGTGCCCCTCCCAGCTCTAATCTTCAATCAATTCCAGCACGAGAAGCATGAAACGCAAAGCAGGTTAAACTCAGCAGAGCAGGACAAACAGGATCTGTGTCTGAGGGCAAGAGGATCTCTCTCCTGGGTTTGTTCTAGCAACAGGAAGGCTTCCAAGGGGTCAAGTTGGAAACTTGCTGCAATTTAAACTCTTCCCAAGAACGTAAACCCGCTTTCAGCAATTCCTGCATGGGACAGGTCCAGATCAGTGGAGGAAAGCGAGTCCCTCCCAAGTACTCGGGCACCTATACTACTATTGAATTTGATGCGTAGTTAGCAATGCGGATGTCAAGGGTGAGTGTCAGGAGGACGGAGCCAGGCTCTTTTCAGTGATGTCCAATGACAGGACAAGGGGCAATGGGTGCACGCTGGGACATGGGAGGTTCCACAAAAACATTAGGAAAAGCTTTTTCACTGTGAGGGTGACAGAGCACTGGAACAGGCTGCCCAGGGAGGTTGTAGGGTCTCCTTCTCTGGAGACATTCAACTCGTCTGGACGCGTTCCTGTGTACCTACTGTAGGTGATCCTGCTCTGGCAGGATGATCTTTCCAGGTCCCTTCCAGCCCCTGACATTGTGCGATTCTGTGATTAGAGCCTTTTGCCTGCCCTGTGCATTGCAGAGGTCCACACCAATATCTCCAAGAGAAATATCTGCCCATTTGCCCAGGCTTCCTGCCATTTTTTGTCCAGTTAAATTTTCAAGAAATGCAAAGTCTTAAAGTCACCATATAGCAACCTACACCTTCCCTCACTGCCTTTTCAGCCCACTAGTACTGTACAGACCACATCTGAACAGTTTTTCCCGGGAAACGGCACAGCTCCTCAGCAAATGAATCTCTGTCCAGATGGTGGTCTCAACAGAAACTCCTCTAAGTACCCCCTAATACCTAAAAAACAGACTTGGCTCCAGTCTCCCACAACTGTCACCTTGTAGATCAGAGTGGGGGGGGGAGGAAGGAATCTTAAGAGACAGCTTGAGTAATAACTGCAGTCATGGTTTTCCTGGGAAAAAAAGGCTATGTGAGTACATTCAAAATTGCTGATATCTGAGTGGGAGAGTTTCGATCTTTATAATTTGTTGCCTGCCATTATCAGAGGGACCACTGCAGTATTATCCAGCACATGAAAGACTAAATAAGGATACAGCATCAATCAGCATGCGTAGTGCTGGAGAGCACATGTACAGCAGCTTCTTTTTCAACCCCCGCCACTCGGAATGTGGCACAAAGCCACAGACACCCTTATGCACACCTTAATTCATCCACAAGGCAAGAAAAATCTGAATAGATAACCAATTTTACTCCACCTGGTAAACCTGGCAGGCTGGGAAACTGTGAGTCTAATAAGCCTGGCGTGTCCCATGGCTCTCCCATCCACTCGGCTCCTGGGGAGGACAAGGAAAGCATTTCCCAGGTAGTACAGTCTGAATCAAAGCAGAGAGGCAGGCGGATCCCAAGGTGAGAGCATCGCTCCTGTGCAGGGAGCGGATGGCCCCGGCCAAATTTGGGAGAGAGAAGCGCAACCGGCAAGGAAAACACTGACTAAGCTCCCGGCTCCACAGGCAGTCACTCCACATTTAGAGCTTCCCCCGCCAAATATTATTACCATCTCCGAAGAATTAAACGAACCATTTCTTAAGGCCACGATGCCCACACGGTCTCAGGGGGATGATCGCGCAGGCTAACCCGCAGAACCAGAGATGGGATGCGGTGATGGTCGACGTGGAAGCTGCGAGCCAACAAGCTGAGGTCGGACCCATGGGGACGACCAGCTCTCCTCCCTCAATTCCCCCGCTCCCTCTCTACCAGTTGCCTAACACTTGCAGCCTTACACACTGCCATTCGGCATTTACAGAGCCACTTAGGCACGTCCTTATACCTACAGGACCAGGAAACAAAATTCATGTATCCTAAGTGTCCTACAGTGAATCACACTGAGAAGCTTAAAAGTCACATCAAATTTTAAAAAGCCAGAAGCATTGCAACGAAGCAGTAGAAGTGAGGTGGCAGGGAGTGGTAGTGCTGGTAAAATGCATTGCAGAAAGAGAAAATTTTAGAAAAGGTGGTTAAAAATAAAGTTGTATTAAAATTTAAACCCATCCTTCTTTTATCTTTCTGACAGAATGTCTGTTTTACTTGCCACACCCAACCTCAAAATAAGTATCAGCAGCTAAACTATAGTTTATCCAGCTCAATACTGGATTTTCCTCTTCTGAATATAATTAACAGCCACCTCCAGTTTAAAAAGAGTTTCCTTAAACTAACAGCTGTATCAGAATCAGCACTGAAATGCCTTGAGAGCTTTCACTTAAACCCACACTTTGAAAAGTCATGACGGAGTTCATTTTCATAAGTCTGGAGACAGAAGAAAGTGAAATGTTTTGCTCAGATTTGTTCTGCGTATGTGTAAAAAAGCTCCCCTCTGGAAATACATTTTGCAAAATCATGCAGAGAAGTAGCATGAAGCCATTCTCTTTGTAAAAGAGCTAAGTGATTTGCAGAGGCTGGGTTTGAGGCTTAAAGGGGCAATTCAGAGATACGAAAGCACTTTAATTCTTTTTACATGCAGGGTTGCCCAGAACTCTGTAAGACACCTGTCTTGAACACTTTATCCATATGTTGGTTAAAGCTTTTGCTTTGTTTCCACTCTGCACCCACACTTGGATCAAGTAGCTTTGTGAAAAAAAGGGAAGAAACCCAAGAAACACCAAATAAAACAAACAAAAAAATCCCAACAAAGTCCACTCAACAGAAGGCTGCACTTTGGCAATGGATGCGAATAGTGTGTTGAATCAACTCCTGTCTGTCCCACATCTGGACTGCACCTGGATTAAACAGAAGTCAGATGACAGCAAGCCGTGCAGTCAACGAGAGGTGACTGCTGTGCTCAGGAGGACGCGCTGAGACCCGGTGCTTTGTCCGGCACCAACCAAGAGGAGCTGCAGTCCCTTTTTTAAACGCATCTGCAGCAGCCTCCACGATGGTTTGCCATCACAGGCACAGAGGCTAAAAGCCAGGTTTCAGTCCTGCACTTTTTGGGGAATGTGGCGATGCCTGCCCTGGGAGCACGGCACAATTGCACCTCTCCCCTACCCAGCCACCCTTTTGTACTTCCTACACCAAACAAGTCCCTTGTGCCCCATTTCTTCCCTCCTCCCCCCAAAGAGAGAAACAAAGGTTGGCAGTCTCTAATAGCTTGAGACCGAGGGATCTGGGGCTTGGTTTATTACATGCTTAACAGAGCACTGAATTACTGGTGGTTATTGCCTAGTTTAACTGCTTTCCTTAAAAGAGAAACATGAGCAAACAAGCATGTGTCATGAAAAAGCCCCTATTCAGACAGGAGCTGACAAGAGAAAAAGCACCCAGGGTTTACAACTGTTCATTAGCAGTTTTGCATTCAGGCACCAGCTGAGGTTGCAGCAAAGACTAATGCAAAGAAATCCCCACCTTGCCCGCCACATCCTCGGGGGGCTTGTCTAGCCCTGGATTTACCACCCGGGGTTAGCACACGCTAAGTACCCGAGGCTTTAACTATGAGGACTTAGCAAGTGTCAAGGGTAGCGTGCCTTGTCTAGACAAAGACTTTCAAGGCCCTTTAGTTAACATATACAAACCTCACACCTTCCGTCCCAGTGGGGAGAGGAGCCCAGGGAGAGAGCTAAGCATTCCTGCAGAGCTCCTGCGATGGCGGGGAACCCCCTAACTTCAGAAACAAAAGATCATAGAACGGCATTGGGTTGGACAATAAACTACCCCAGAGCTGAGACCATTTTGCTTCTCTTTTTTGCTCAGCTGACAGATAACAGCGGTGACCCCTCTGCCTCCACCTCGCAAACAGCACCACAAGCAGGAGTAAGCCTGAAGCCTTCATCTTGGGCTTACACCTTCCCAATGCCCAAGAAAGAGAGGGTTTAATAGGTTTTCTCCACAGGGAACTAGGGGTTAGGAGAAGAGCAAACAGGCTCTCTCACTCCCATCTACCTACTCATCTAGTTTTTGTGGAACTTGTAAGCATTTCAGATCCGTACCCCAAACCAAAACATAGCTGAAGTCAGCCCTTAGGTTGAAAAAGTGTTGAGGACAGGGTAAAACGGATGGAGCCTCATTTCTTTGGAAAGCCAGAGTAGAAAGAGACCACAAAAAAAAAAAAAAAAGAGATCTAAAGAAAGTAGAGAATGCATGTGGAGAAACACATTAATGAAAAAACAAACAAACCTCACTCATCTTGGCAGAACTACAGCCAATACCAGAGGTCATGTGGATTTAACCATATCCCTCCTATTTGTTAGTTACTTTTATACAGAAAAAAAAAGAAAGGGGAAAAAAAAGACAAAAAGCCACAGACAAGCCTAGAGGAAGAAATGCAAAGGGTGATGAGTGTAGACTTCAGAGGAAGGCAGAATAGCAGGACAAATTCACTCACATCAGGTGAATACAAAGAAAGAGAGCAAGAAGGACCAAACAAACCACAGAAAGGGAAAAAAAAAAAACCTGCTACCGCTAAAAAAAAAAAATTGGAAATTCATTCTATGAGAAAAGAGACATAAGACACTTTCGAAAAATGGTATTTCTAGAAAGAATACTTTTTTCTCTCAAGCCTGACAGAGGAACATTGTCATGAACCAGAAATGTGCAAGCTTTTACCTACATGGCTCTAACCCCAAGGTGCAGAGCCAGGCGGATGTCCAGTCTAGTTCCACTGACTTCAGCAGATGGAGCCTGATCCTGGACAGCCAAAGGACTTCTAGCTTTGGAAAAACAGTCTAAACTAAACCAATATACACCTGAATACTGCCAAAGAAGGATTACCTCTACCACACTCTTATTTCACCACACTTCTTTTTCACCTCAAATGACATTTATGCCTCTTAAATTACAAATATACAGGTGGGCTGCATAATCAACAATATTCCTGTTGGCGTAAGACAGCAAAGACATTAGAAATATTTCCCTCAAAACACTGAATTCATGAAATCACATCTTTGTTGAGGAAAAGTTTGGCTCGGGCTCTCACAAGACTTCTTTTGCCGTCACACAGAACAGTTCCCGAAACTAGGTGGTTTTGCTGACGGCTGTGATTCAGACGCAAGTCCCTAGTCACTTCAGCGTGTTGTTTTTATCATCTCTCTAAGCTGTCCGTAGTCGCTATTAAAAGAAACCCACAGAATTCAGCACAGCAGAGGCGAACTCAATCTGCGCCTTGCAAAAAAAACTCGGGAATGAGCATCCTTGGAACAGCCCCATCCGTCCCTTGGGAAGAGCAGTATCTCAAGGTCAGGTTATAAACACAGCTCTCTGGGAAACACTCTGTACTGCTGCTGGGTGCACAATCTGCACGGGAAAAAAAAAAAAAAAAAACGGAATGGCCTTTGAAGGAGGACAAGCTATTAAATTTTTACTAGGTGAAATGTTTACCGAAATAAATCTACTCCTTTCCACTCTTGGTTATTATCATAACACATCTGGTAACTGACATACAACTAATGGAGCTTTAAACCAAGAGTTCTTGGAAGAAAAACACACTCACGATTTTTTGGCTAAACTGGACAAAAAGACAGGTTTTGGCAAAGCTGAGCAACGCGAGTGGCTTTATGATACTCCCTCTTTATTGGGCACTTCTCCCTCTCACAGCGAGCACCGTCTGCGAGCAGAGGAGGTGAGGAGAGGCTCTGCCAAGCCAGCATCATCCACCACCACTGACACAGCCCCACGAGAAGCTCAGCAGATCAAAGTAGTACCTCAGAGGTACGGTACCACCCACACTCTCTTCAGTGGGTTTTCATGTACATGTGCCATTTCACGGCAGTTAACAGTTCAGACAACGATGCTCACAAAAAGAATTTCATCTCCTTCTCTCCTAACCATATTGACCCCACAGAGTGAATGGCTATTAACACTAACGTGACATTTTAATACCCAACGCTACTGGCTCTCAAGGATCTACAAACTAAGTTGATGGCATCTTTACAGATTTTAAACGCTGTTCACATTCCCTTTTCCCATCTTCTCCTATGCGAGTTGCAGAAGATTTTAAAACCCACAGCACGGTGCTACTGGGTCACCAGATTCTCCAGTAAACCGAGGTGTCTCCAAGACCTGGTGTTTTCAGCACAGCTCTGTACCAACTAAGCAAGTGGGATGCCTCTCCCTGCTAGAATAAAGCAACCACACACCACCCAAGGCATTTCGGCTGCCTGCTTAACCTTGTTTGCTCCTCTCTGCAACAGGAAATCCTACTGGTGGGGAGCACAAAATAAAACCTTCCCTTTTCCCAATAGAGCAACCACACCGTGTGTATACAAAACACATTTCCTCACAACAGCAGCACACGCTGACTACATGGTTTGTTATCAAAAAAGCTGAGAGTTGAGGAGCAGTAGCAGAGGAGGATGTTCCAAAGTCAAACCCCAACTGCAGCAGGGACTTGATCCACGATCGAAGTGTCAACAACAGTAGTTTCAATGTCCGTTTCTCCCTTCCTTTCCCAAAACCCAACCAAGCAAGCGCTGCCCACAGACACCTGGTCTATGAGGAGGCACCTCCAAACCCAGCAACTTGGCCAGAAAGAAGGCTGCTCAGTAACTAACATATTTTTACTTCTGAAGAGGAAACCAGAGCACCATTGCCTCAGAGGAAACCTGAGGAAAGGTAGCGTTACTCAGGACTGATTTACTGCCTCAAGCCATTCAGAAAACCATAAAGCCAGCGACAGATAAGACAAGCAACTCATTCACAAGAACTCTTTGATCTTAAATACAAATAAAATTAGGTCAATATTAAAGATTTTCATTCCTTGCCATATAAGACTTCCAGAAAGGCTAAGAAAAGCTTTTCCCATCCCTTCTCTTAACACTCAAATTATTTAGCAAGTAACATTTCTTTCACATGACTTGAAACATTTTCTCTATTCACTTGTCATCACTCCAGAATTTGACTCTTGGCGAGAACCTAAAACACACAGGGGGAGCTGCATAAAGCATTCTCCATAGCCCCCAAGGACAAGTCAGATGAGAGAACTTCAGTGTTTCACATGGGGGAAAGGAAGGAGCAAAGCACACCTTTCCCAACACTCAGATTAAGAAAGAAAAAAAAAAAAAAAAGGAAAAAAAAGATTTTTCAGTAACTTCTTATTCAAAGCATTCCAGCAATTTTTAACAGATGAAGAGGAGAAAGCCTGCTCCATCACTATTAATAGGCTGACATTCTTTCTTTCCCCGCAAGACCACACCAAAAACACAGGCAAAGGCGACAATTTAAGGGAGCCTGGAGGCGTGCCAGCTCTGCTGAAGCCCCAACCCTTGGGGCACAGGGATCCTCCGAATGCGCCCCGGGACAAGCATATCAGGTGCAAGGTACGTACGGCGCTGGTGCACCAAGTTCCTACCATGCAATCAGCAAGGTCCTTTACGCCTTTACGTCCTCATAGTTCTCGACTTTGTGTCTTGTGTTCCTTCAGTGACAGTATATTGTTAACTTAAATCTGCTGAAATAACAGTAGATTGCAGAATAAACTAAGGGTATAGCATCACCTTGCATTTTTGGTTTAACATGTTTGATCATGTCAGGGTGGCTTTAAAATTTAATTTTATTTGCTCTCTGAAACAATCAAGAGTTCTCATACACAGCAGAAGGCCCCTGAAGATATCACCGTAACACAGTATCTGCTCATAAATGTCAATATACAAATTTTAAAGGTATTAACACTGCTGTTTAGTCATGGTAAAATATCCTAGTACCTGCCTCACCTCCGTTACAAAGAGCAATAGCGTTAAATGCGAGCAATTCAGTTCAGGTCTTTCTGCAAAACTCCTTTAAACAGAAGCCTCATCAACTGCAAGACAGCACATGGCAATTCCACTGCAACCACAACTAAAACAAGCAGGGGTACCATAAGGTTCGCTCTAGGAGACCCACCTGCCCAGTTGCCCAAATAACATTCAGCCCCTGTTCCCAGGCAGCTCTTAAAGAGACCAGAGGGTCAACATAAAGTCTTCTGGTCTGTCTTTGGCTTGGGTAAGTGTGAAAGCTGATGCCAGCTATCACTAAGGCAAAGAAGGGATTTCTTGATTAAAGCACAGAACTTTGTGTCCAGAGACCTGGATTATACCTCTGTCACATATTTCCTGGGTGGATGGGAATAAATTACATCAATTCCCCATTGTACTTCCCTCCCACATCCTCACCCTTAAGTACAGTACGGTAGACAATTTGGTACCAGAGAACCACACAAGAGCTCCACTCTCGTCTGTGTTTATACAGGAGACTACTGTGGAATTGATAGTTTGGTTTAACAAATGGTGCAGAATATGAAACTTGAAGTACTTCAGGAACGTCCGCTGTAGCTGCTGAAGGAACATGCAGTATATTGCCTCAAAAAAAGCCCAAGTGTTAATTAGAGAAAAAGATATTCATATTTTCAACAGATTGAGAGTTAAAAATAAGATTCACAACCAGACTGAATTCTACGAGCTGAGCTTACGGCTATGGAGAAGCAATACGACACGGGGGGGGGGGGGGGGGGGGTGGAAAAAAACAGGTTTGATGGGAAAGGATACCTTGCAGAAAAGCACACGTTTGAAAAAACAGCTTCAATGTCAAGCACTTAATTACAACCCTTATCAAGATCATCAGAAAAGTTAAAGTATTTCTGTAATTCTCTCCTGAAAAACAGTAACCTAGACACATGCATTCTCCGTATAAGTAATATTTATCTGAACAGGAAAGACCCCAGCGATTACTGTTGACTGCACAGAGAGGAGACACAAGACATTGACTCCTTTTCAAACTGACAGTTCTCAATGAGATCACTCAGAAATTCTGCAGAAATAAACCAGCCTATATTTTAAAGTTCTGAGCTTTCGTATAAGAGTGCAGATACCAGCTGTGGGCAAGCACATTCACCTCTTGGTAAATGCATGCAAAACCAGGTCACTTATCCACAAGCCTTTGGGGAAAAGGGATTCTTCCCTTCCAGTGATGGGCAAGAGGGGTTTCCCATGTCATCGACACATCCATGTGCAAAGGCACCATCACTCTATATACTACATACTCCACAGAGAAGAGGGACTGTAAGAGCTCCAGCATGCATGCTAGAGTGGGGTCAACCCACCCAACCTTAGACATCTAGAAAACGCACAACTGAGACATTCATCCTAAGTTCCCATTATAATTAACAGACAAAGACACAGGTGAAGAGCAATTTCTCTCATCTTAGGGTACTTATGTCCAGAGGCCACTACCCTGTCCTACTTTTCTCCACTGTGAGTCCTAGAGCACGTAGCTCAGATTTAGACAGCAGGTAGCCCACCTCCTTAAGCACCTTTCAAATGTACCATCCAGGACCACTGCACAGAAACAAGCTATAAATTATTGGCCAGACGTGCATATCTGCAGCTCTCACTACCAAATGCATTTTTCACCTATCAGGCCACCATAAAATAACTGGAGATACACACCACTATCAGTTTTCTGGAGAAGCACAAAAGAAACTTAATTAGGGCTTCCAGTCAGCAAACACCTCATCATTATACGCAAACACTGCCGCACCAGTTCCCTCAAGAATTATTTTCATTATTGCAGTAGTACATGCTAGGGGATTACAGCTAAGGGTCCATTAGCATTTTGATTTTCTTTATGTACTCCCACCTGCAAGGGTTTGTAACTCAGCTACAAGTACTTCCTCTTGACAACAGGCTTGAAAGACGGGGACAGTTGTGCTTCCTTTTAGGTATTCTATTGAATTTTTCCCTTGTGAAGCACAAAAAATGAAAAAAAAATAAGGAACTGCAATAATGCGGGGGGTCCCTTACTTCACGATACATAAACCCAAGCACAGCATAGTATACTTTACTATAACGCATTAAGGCCCATGGACCTTAAGCTTTCCTGGGTTTGAAAACAAAACAACCCAATACCATTAGATAGCTTGAAGCACAGGGGGCAGGTTTTGAGACAAGTTTATTTTGGTTTGAGCTTACTGTTTAAATTAGAATCATGAACTCTTGCCCACTGCCATCCCCTAGGGCTGCTCTCACAAAATCCTGGGAAGAAGCAACTGAAACTACCAGAGCTTAACTGAAATTGAATGTTGTATTTTTAAGACTTCAAGTAATTTTTAACAGTTCCAAACGCAAAAAAACCAAACCAAGCGCATCAGCTTTGAGGTAAACAAGCAGGATTAAACTATTGCCTTGGTAGTCCTCAGGAATTTAATAAAATTCAAGATTTGGTACAATCAAGCTGCTGCCATTTTTTTTTCACCTACCTAAGTAACACCCTGTCATTTCACCTAAAGCTGCCAGGTAGAGGAACCAGAGTCAGCAAGCCCATACCACGGACTGGTACAACATAAAAAGGGGGTAACCCAACATTCGAACCTAAAACCAGCCCGATTTTCAGAGCCTTAAGACATCCAGTGAAGCTAAGGGGAACTCCACAGGCATACTGAAAAGCCACTTTGGGGATAATGTCACACAGAGCGAGGAGCCAGAGAACAGGCAGACGAGTGTTAGGGATGGACATGAGGACCAGCATTTCTATGTGGAGAGTGGCACTAAAAGAAGGAAAGCAGGTAAGGAAGCAAGTAAGGAGCGGGGCAGCACCCATGCCTCCAAAGCCGCAAGTGTAAGGTGCCCAGAGGGATCTTTTAGGACTTCCCCGGTCAAGGTGGTGGGAAGAACATTGAGCAAGTGAACCTCTCCGGCAGCCCCAGAGCCAGGGAGTTATCTGGGCACCTGAGGCACGCAGGGGCAGGGGAGGAAGCAAGTGAGAGGCCACGGCACACCACCAGCAGCCCGAGCAACCACGTTGTTGATCCCACCCACAGCAGGTCTTCTCCAGGGGCAGTGCTACCTTGGACCAGGGAACTTCTCCAGCCATGGGTACAAACCCATGAGTCACTGCCATCTCCACACAGTGAGCGTCCCTTATCAACGCCCCATGGGACAGTTCCAAAGGGAGGTGACCGAGATACCAGATAAGCACTGGAATACCAGTATAACTGCATCCACGTTAGGAGTTTTACCACATTAGCTGTTTTATTACTAGACAGGCCGATCAGGACCTGTTGGCACTTGCGGTGCCCTGTTTTGTGTAGCAATAATGACAGCTACGGTGGCAGAGCAACCCAAGGAGGCGCAACTCCAGTGGGAAAGAAGCATTTCACCACGGGTGTTAAACAATCTCCCCCAAAAGACGTCACTTATTCTGGCACATGGTCACAACACAGCTAGGTGGGCTGAGGGAGTTCTCAGGGCTGTCAGGGCCATGCTGAAATCCATGCAAAAACTTGTGTCAATAAACCTTCCCCTTATGTGCATAAGCCTGAAGTTTGGCTGGCTAGTGAGAGCTAGAGAAATGCCATGGATAAAAGCTAGCCCCCTTCATAATATTTTTTCTTAAATATAAATTATATACGCTAATGTGTTTCGACTAACAATTAAACTGTCCCTTAATTTTTCTTACATTAAGCACTTCTGCAACTCCACACCACTTCTTGTTTCCCACAACTATGAAAAGCCCACCAATTCATTCTCAACATTTAAGCCAGCTTCTCCTTCATCACTGTCTAAGTCCCTCTGTAAACTCACTTTGACTGCTTCTCTCTGAGCTGTCCCACTGTCTCCTCCCAACTCCCTACCTTCCCATAGACTTGGTCCTTCGCTTGTCACTATGATGCAAGATCAAGCAGGAGGAGGCCATGGGAAAGCCACAGGGAAAAGTCAACACCCTTCATGCCTGTTACGGCGATTTGCACAGGGCACTTACAACAGGAGTTAGGACAGATACCACAGAAGTTAGGACTGCCGACCACCCAGGAGGAGATATGTCAAGCCTTGCTCAAGACAGGACAAGGGACCAAGAACAAGGGTTAGGTGGAAGCATCATGAATTTCACAAGAGCATACTGACCATTTGACAGCACCCTCCAGTTTGTAATCGGTGTCATATATTGTGCCTCTGTCCAACTGTTTCATACTACGTCCAAGGCAGAAGACATACTTTGGAAGCAATACTGAAGGGCAATGTTAAAATCTCCAAGTCCTCTACACTCAAAGTTACCTCAAAACTCCCAAGAAGTATGCACAATTGTTGGGTTTTCCTCCCCATTCCCACAGTTGCCCAATTTTAGTGCCAACAGTATCTTTTCTTGAGCCTGTGCTGACCAAAGAAACAATCAGGGACCCACAATGCGAGAAACATATTTGATAAGAAAACTTTTGTGCAAAGCTACGAGATCTCCTCCCAAATCCACCTCTCGTTCAAGAAAGCTGAATTCTTTCCACCAGCTCCGCTGGGAGTTGGGCTGAGACCTAAAATAACGCCGCAGATAAGGATCTTACTGTAACTTTGACTACAGTCAAGCTCACATTGTGCAAGTCAGTGCTATTGAGCTTAAATATTAACGTCATCCAAAGTTAGGGAGAAATACTTCTGGAGGAGCCAGAGCATACAATCAGAAATCTGAAATGGGGAAAAACAAAAATACCGCTTTCCTCCAAGGGAAAACAGATCTCGAGAATGTAGGTACACAACCTACTCCACTCCAATCACTGTTGCAACAGAAAGTACCACTTGAAAAGAAGATGACTAGAACACAATGTATATACACAAACACAAGCTAGACCACATGAGAAAAGTCAGCTAGCATGCTAGTCCAAAAGCTTATACTAAAAAATGTACACGCAGAAGGTGAACACCTCTTGTAATGCTAGATTCCCTTGGGGGACATTCTCCTACATCATCCCCTAGGGTGGGAGTTGCAGACCTGCCATCATCACAGAGAAAAAAAAAAAAAAAAAAAAAACACATTCCCCAACACCACCACCAAGACCCTCCTGCCTCAAAGTTGATAACATGTCCTCAAAACTTCCACTACCAGGAGAGAGCAAAAACAAAGCGAGGAAATGGAAGGTGTGTATTTCCGGTGTTCTCACCTTCTTTTTTTAGTATTTCTAAATTAATCAAAATCCATATCCCAGGTCATATAAATAAAGCCGGCCTTCCCCACGCTTGCTGCGAGGTGTTCTTTTTCACAGGGAAAATCATCCACCTTTGCAAGCCTGGGGAAACAACCCTTATCATCGCCAATGGAGAGGGAGCACACGCACACAAAAAGAGCAAGGAGAGAGGATGAGACGATTTCAACCAAAATTTTATCCACATCAGTTGAAAAATCTTCCTGCAGAAAGCCGAAAGAATGTCCCAGGAGTCAGCATCTCCGGCCTGTATTTTGTCATAGCCATCAGCTCAATGCCCGGCACACGCTCAGGTCCCAGAATGCCAGACCCTCTCCTAATTACTCCACGAATAAGGAGTCCCTGCCCCACGAGCCTGTAATTTGATTTCAGAAAAGATATTTAAAAAAAAAAAAAAAATTGACAGACAGATGGACCGGGGGAGGAAGAACAAGAGGAACATGTGGTTACCCACAACTGGCAGGTTGCTTTCTTTTTTTCTTTTCTTTTTTTTTTTAATAAAAATAAATATCAGTAATCCCCACTGGCCACCTGCCTAGCTTTTGTATATTTAATTAAGAAGGATTTGAGTGATGGAGAACTGGTCAAAAGTTCAACCAGTTTGGGGGAGGACAGAGGCGCAAACATCTAGGCACAGGACCCAGAGAAATGCCACTATTCCAGCCACTGCTTGGTCCTTCCGAATTTCTTCAACGGCAAACACTCCCTTTGCAACACAATCCACGAAAAATCTGAGGAGGAAGGGAAGAAGGGCAGTTCATACTTAAGAGAGCTGGTCTGGACCAGTTCCTGAAAGCCAGTGACCTCACTGATCTTCAGTACAGTTTGCCTTTATAGTGCTAAGACTGGAATTGTATTCATGTTTTAACAAAATCATTTGAATCCACAATGATGTCCCTTTAGCAGTGAGAGAAAGAAAGCGGAGGGGAGGGGGGGAAAAAAAAACCCTAATTCAGCTGAGTTAGTACAGAATACCAAGCACTGTCCTTTCTTCCTACCGCCCCAACACAGTCACCTTGTAAGACAGAAAGTCCATTAAGACAAAAATAGAGTATCCTCAACGTGGGAAAACATTTATCCAAGTTTTAATTTATTTTCAGACCAGCATTTAAACGATCACATCTTACATCATTTCCTTCTATGAGCCAGCAGTTAGACAATACACATCATTTACATGCCGTTTTGGAAGCCTGCAACATAAATCAACAAAAGAAGCCTTCACTATGAATTAACTATTACAAGGCTTTTAGACAGCCACACCAGCCTGCGTTGAGGGCAATTAGGAGTATCATCCCTAATTCTCATCTTTCTGGTGCGCTCCTGTTATGCCTCAGAACTCCCACAAAAACATCCTTCCCCCCAGTCATTGCTGCTGCAACAGAATTACGATGTCTATCTGTGAGACATAACAGCACACTCACAGCAGCTATTTTAAAGCTTTAAGAATACATACACACACCCCAAAAGAATAAAAAAAAAGAGAGAAAGCAACTGAGCAAGTTAACACAGTTCAGTCTCAATAGCAAAAATATTAATGACCAGATGGTAGAGATGTTAAAATTTGCAAAATATTAACCAATGCCATTAGTTCACACTTCATTTTTTTGCATTAATAAGGGAAGCAAACACCCAGTTCGAATCTTATCTCGAGGCAAATTTCAGAAGTGTTTTCATTTTGTGCGAGCCAAACTTCAAATTAAACTTACTACTGGGATGTGACAAACTAAAATCTAACCGCAGTAATGCTAAAAATGCTTCTCCACTACTTGCAAAAGATCAAAAAAAAAAAAAAATCCTTAAGGCAGCTAACCACTCAGTAAGCTGGCCACAAGTCCCAGTTGCACCAAAGTGCTCTGATAAAGTGGGATTGTGAGGTCAGGAGGAAAGGAGACCGGACGCACAGCCATCCCACAGAACAGCAGCACCCGAAAAAAAAAAAAAAAAAAAATCACAATTAGGGGCTCATGCTATTTTTTTGCTGAATTCTACCTTGTTCACATCATCCCCTGCTTGCACCTCACTACTTATAGGCAGGAGTGGCTGCTTCATTGCTTCAAAGAGGGTTCAGGGGGGCTGAGCCCCATGTAGGGGTGCTCCCCTGCCACCTCTGCCTGCTCCGGGCAAGCCCGCACATGCCTCTCGGCTCCCATCAGCTGATACCAACCTGTTGCAGGGGAATTTCTCTGTCCAAACTCCAGCAGAAGCTTGGGGCTCCTTACAAAGTGTCAAACTGCAGACTCAAGGGGTTCTGCAGGCGGGTCATTTGGAGGGAGCTCTGCTGGCTCTCCTTTGCAGCGTTTAACCGTTTGCTTTCTAACTTAGAAGCAAACTGCAGGCGCTTCCTTCTTCCCTCCGTGCCATCATTCTCAGGATTTCGAACAAAATACGGGAGGACAAACAACTTCCAGGGTGGCCTTTCATTCACCAGGATTTCAGATGAGCAGCAGAGGAGCTCTGCTTTGTCCTGGGATGGATGAGCCACCCCCGCTGCCGCTCCTTCCCCTGTACTGGGCAAAGGCTTTCCAAAAACACCCCGTTTATTTAGGCACCCAGGGGTGAGCAAGCTCAGGCTCACTGCCTGCCTTCCCCCCAAAAAAAATAATTCACAGCTGTGCAACAAGCTCCTCTGGAAAACTAAGGCTTCTTCACACAAAGTGAGGTTATGAAGATGAAAATCATGTAAACTCTACAGGCTTTAAGCAGAGCAGCTGAAAACTTAAGTATTTTTGATACCTCACCACCAAGGTCTCAGGCCCACAGTACACTCCACATAAGCCAACCCATTTAACAGCACGGGATCCCAGTGACGGGGAGTAACGTGCATTCAGGTGCCAAACAACCAAAAGCTGCCCTCGCCTTTCACTTTCCTAGGTGCATCTCCACACCTATATGCAGCTAAATACATCGGCAAAGATAGAACTATCTACAGAAATACAGCTAGCTGGACCGATCTGAGCTATTCCCAGCAAGCTCGGCTAAGGCAATGAGGAAAAACACAGGATTATTTCTGGTTTTCAACAGGTTGGGGCGGTCTCCTTCCCACCGCCGCCGGAAAGCCGAACTACCCCAGCAAGGCACCCGACCTTCGGTATCATCGCTGGGGTGTAAGAGCCAGACAAAGAGATAACGTCATGCCCTCTCCCGCTCCCTCCGTCCTCCCCGCAGTGGCAGGTAGCCAGCCAATCCCGCGTCCCGCGCGCGGGTGACATCACCGCTGATGCCGATACACAAAACGTGGAAGTACATCACAACTAGGAGCGCCTCGGAGATCACGGGGCACCACCGGTTCCTCTAAGACAGCCTACCTCCCCCCCCCACCAGTCAGTTCCTTGGGATGACAGACCCCGGTTGACAGGGTCATAAAAGCAGCCGGGAAGAGAAGATTGAAAGAGAGGTCGCTGGGGTGGGAGGAAAGCGGAAGGCAACAAGCAAACACAGCGTAACCACGTTTTTTCCCTCGGTTATGCAGTTCCTCTGAAAGCCCTCAAAACAGACACACACACACGGTTTCAACTCCGGGTGTCCCCGGAGCATTTTTCCTAGCAGAAAACAGTTACACACTACTGCACTGCTATTGCACTGATTTTTTTTTTTTTCCCCACATCACTGCATTCTTTTAAGAAGAATGATGAGATTTAATCACAGCAAGGAAGTTTTTCGTTCTGGTAGGTTTTGTTCATGTACAGCCTTGTTAGGTGTTCACATTTTAAGGCTATGTACACAACTGTGGACAAATGCCTAAGAAGTAGCAGCGCCAATCCAAACTTACACACCTGTCAACCCACTATCGTCTGACAGACTCTATAGCAAAGCAGTATTTACTCATTTCTTTTATTCCTGGCACCCAAGCCACCACGCTCTCAGTTACCAAGCAAAAGGAAACGTTGCCACCGTTGTCTAACCAGCGGGGAAGGGCAAGGAAATCTCATCAGACACACCATAACCAGTGCCCTGACAGAAACTGCCTGCTGCTCCCCCTGTTATCACAGTGACAGCGATGCCCTTAGACCTCAGGTGTTCATTCACTCCTCCAAGTCAATAAATGCATGTGCCGAGTTCCACTTCTAACTCTGGGAGAGAGTTCCATTTCTAACTCCAGGAGAGTCCTCGCATAATTAAGGAAAACGAAGCTTAAAATTTCTATTGTCAAGACTGTTAAACCACCAAGGACTTCGCTCATTAAGTCAAAGCATTAACAAGTAAGCGAAGAAACAATGCACGGAACTGCAATAATTAACAGGAGAGTTTCAAGCCACACATTCACGCCCTACTTTTTTTTTTTTTTTTTTCTGTACAAGAAGGGTTCAGGTGATGCAAGCTCTGGAAGCAGTAGGATTACAGAAAGAAAAATTAAATGGTGTCGTTTGTCAGAAAAAAATTAAACTGTCACGGTGGTGTCAAATGCAGCTTCTCACACATCTTCCCTTCTCCCCTCTGGCCTTCTAAAACACATCTTTTTTTTTCCTCCCAGCTTTCTCCCAAGAGCAGCAGCCTGTTTATTCCACTTTTAGTCTTAAAATGCAACTCACAAAGACAGACTACTTCTCCGTCACAGAGGCTCAGGTTCACGCCCTCAAAACAAACCGAAATGTGTTTCATTTGCAGAAGAGGCACCAGGGTGTTTTATCTAGTTACTAGAGCTGCAGCAGCAGTATCTTGCCATCAGGAAAAGTCACCAATTAGACTGCCTTGTTTATAAGCAAAAAAAAAAAAAAAACCCAAAACACCACCACCAAACATCAAGCAGCTATGCATACTTGGTTACTTTCAGTTATTTTTCCTTCCTTCTGCAAATGTGCCTTGCATTTCTACACAATACAAGGCTAGAGCCTTCGTCTTTAGCCAAGTATTAGGATTGTGTGAATAATTAGTCATCCTGGTAGCTAGCATTCACTGCAAAGTCATGCAATCTCAAGATTCGTTTATTCCACTGACTGCACGCTGGAGGGGAAAGAAAAGAGGGGGGAAAAAAAAAGTAGGCTAGTTTCACACCCACATGAGCACTCTCCTATTTCTATTTTTTAAAGTCATACACTTGTCAAACAGGTTATTCTGGGAATTCTGATTTTCACAAAATCAGCCTCCCTGCTCCGATTGTTTATTACTGTCTTATTATTGTGGCTCTGCCCCCCCCCCGCCCCCCATCATTGCACAGCGGGATCAGATGCGGCACTGCTCACCCCCGACTCGACAGCTCCATTGCTTTGAAGGTTTTCCAGCGAGGAAACCGGGTGACAATTTTAATGAAGGCCAGTGCCTTTGTTTGAAGTCACCGCAGCAGCAGTAACTTCCACGAGGACTTTCCAGCAGCAATTTCGAATAAGCCCATGGCCCTATTTTGTATAGCCCGGACACACTCTGACAGCGTCCACTCGGTTCGGTCATTTCTTTAGTGGGGGGTGGGAGCGGGTAGGGCGGAATAAGGACAATAAAAGACTATTTCATCATTTCAGGATGGGTACTTGGGTGAGCCCTTTGGAAAAGCAAAAGCTAAGAGGCTGACAAACTTGTCACCGGCAGCAACAATGACAAGGACAACGTTTTTACCACCCGTAACTGTTCCGCTTGCCACAGCGGGCGGCTGGCCGCCAGCCGTGTGCTCAGCCCGGCGGAGGCACCGGGTACCCTCCGGGAAAAAACGGCAACAATAAAAGGAGAAGAAATTCTGCCACAAACCTTGTAGACTTGCCCGTACGTGCCATTGCCAACCACTTCCACCAGCTCAAAAATCCCAGCGGGGTCCTAGTGGGGGGGGGAGAGGGAAGGGGCAGAAAGGGGCGGGGGTGGGGTGAGATGGGGGAAGAAGAAGAGAACCGGGGTTATATTTTTGTCGGGCGATGGCTGCTGGCAGAGCCCGGCCAGCGAGCCCGGCTGCTGGCGGCGTGCAGCTGTTGCGCCCTGTTTTTCCCCGCACATGCCAACACATGCAAACAAAGGAAAAGCAGCCCAGGGCCGCGCTCCCCCCTCCGCCCGCCCCCGCGGGGCTTCCCCCCGACGCGGCCGCCGGACCCCCCGTTCCCCAGTCCCGGTTCCAACCCGGCCTGACCCGGCCGCTCCCACCCCGGCCCGGCAACCCCGGCAAGGGGCGCGCCGGCCCCCGCCCCACCGGCCCCGGACAGCGGTGGGGGGGGAGGGCTCCCCTCGCCGCCGGCCCCCAGCACTCACCCGCAGGGAGGAAAGGTCGATATCCACCAGACTTTTTGCAGGAGAATCGTTCGCCATTTTCCCGTCTCTTCTTTTTTTCTCTTTTTTTCTTCCACCTCCTTTTTTTTTTCTTCTGTTAAATAATAGCGAGGCCGCCCCCCCCCCCCCCCCCCGCCCCCTCCGCTTCTCCTCGAAGGAACAGCTGTGAATTGCGCGGAGCTCCTCTCCTCCCTTCCGCCCTTTCCCTTCTTCACTCCAGCCCCGCCGGGTTGAAACTCTTCAGCATTGGGAGGGGTTGGCGGGGGGGATGATGGATAGATAGATGGATGGTGGGAGGAGGAGGAGGGGGAGAAGGAGGTGAAGGAAGGGAAGGAGGGAGGAAGGAGAGGGGGTGCTGCGGTCCGTCTGTCTCGCCGCGCTGCGGGGCTGGATCCCTCCCGAGGCGGGCGGCGGTGCCCTGGTCGGGCCGGGCCGGTCGGTGGGTGGGTGGGTCGGTGGGTGCCCCTGCGTCCCCGGCGGCAGCGGCCTCACACCATGTCGCGGCGGCGGCGGCTGGAGGAGGAGCGGAGCCGGGGCCGGCAGCCTCTGGCAGCGTCGCGGTGAGCTCCCCGCCCGGGCATGGCACGACCCGGCCCGGCCCGGCCGAGTGCGGCGGCGGCGACGGGGCGGCGCTCACGCCGGGAAGCGACAGCCGCGGCCCCGCTCTCGCATGGAGCGGAGGAGGGGGACGACGACGACGGACGGACTCACGCCCAGCGCCGCGGCGGAGCCCCCGCCGCCTCCGAGCCCTTCCCGCTGCGCTGCCCTCGCATGAAACGGCGCCGGGCACCGGCGGGCAGGGGCTGCGCTTCCCGGCGGCGGGGCTGGAGCGGGGTGCTGCTAGCCAGACAAAGATAGCCGGGAAGGAGGAGGAGAAGAAGGAGGAGGAGGAGGAGAAAGGGGATACAAAATATACTGCGAGCGGGGAGAGAGAAAGAGAGAGAGAAAACAGCTCCCCCTTCCCTTCTCCGACAGGAAAAACCGGCGGAAACGCGCCCGCACCAAAGCACTGCTGGGTAAATTCGCGGGGAGAGAAAGAGAAAAGGGAGGACGGGGAGGGGACCGGCACCGGGACAGGCCCTGACGGCCCCGCCCGCCCAACAAAAGCCCCGATGGGGCCAGCGAGGGCGGTCCTCGCTCGGCTGCCAACAACGCCCGGGCCTGGCTGGCGAGGAGGCGCCACGCGTGTCCGTGGCGGGGCCGTGGGGCTCGGGTGGCTGGACGGGGCGGGCGGTGGGCAGCCGCCACCGCCCCGCGGCGTGGGCGAGGCGGGGGTCCGTGTGCGGGGCTTCGCCAGCCCCCCTGCTGCCCCTCTGCCGCTTTGGGTTTTTTGGGGAGGTGGCACAGCACGGCCAGCTTTAGGCTGTCGCGGCTGGTGTCACAAGACATTTGCTCGAAATAATAACGAAAAAAGCACGCGGAGGTCGTTGGGGGTGTTTTCCCTTCCCGTCCCCGGTAAGGTGACCGGGAAAATCTCTTGATTTTCTCTCCTCCACCCCGGAGACCCCAAGCCCGCGGTTCCTGCCCCATCAGAGACCTCTGCGGAAACAGAGGCCACTTTTAGCCTCCATAACCAGATCCAGTGCTCGTAAAAGGACATTTTTAATCCGTCATTAACTGACGGACAGAACTGTCTCAGGCCTCGTTCCCACCCAGAAGTGTCCTCCAGCAAAATTTGAATCCTGGAAAGATCTCATTAACCTCTCTCCTGAGCTAGTCACATCAGGCAGTTGCATGCAGGTGTAAACCTTGGCAGGATTTGTCTCTCATTGAAGTTCTTTATCGCAGTGATACGGCAAAAATGTTACCTGCTTGCAAGAGGCCGACCTGTGTTTCCTGTGGGAACCAGGGTTTTCCTGTCTCTTCTACTGTAACCACAAAATTACATATACATAGCTATAAGTATCACAGAAACATAGTTCTAAAACAAAGCAAACCTGCTGAGCAGAAAGTGTAAGGATAAATTACCATAACAGTTTAATGGTGTACTTCATTTTCACTTAAAGTGTAGTTACAAAGAAAGGAAACTCGGGTCCAGACCGGGGCAACTGTTTTCCTCTGTGCTGGAACCTATAGTCGTAAGGAGGCAAATGATTTCAAATGGGCTCGTTGCTGGGTCTGTCTGAGCGAATGCACACAGCATTAGGATCAGGTCTGGAGATGCAGTAAGTTTTGAAGAGTGGATTTCCACAAAGATTTAGTATCAATGGCCTGTTTTGCATTACATGGCTTATTTAACTTGGCCTTTTTATGCATAAGAGTAGCCTTGGTCAGTCAGACCCATTGCCCGTCTAGCCCAGCGTCCTGCGGTGATGTAGCTGGTGAAAGAGCATAGGGATACTTTAACCATCCAGTGATACTTCCCCGAGGCATCCTCCCAGCTCTCTGCAGCGCAGGGAGTTCTTCAGCAGCGTTTGATGTCACCACATCTCATAGTCTCTGATGATTTTTCCCTTCCATTATATCACCGGTTTACTTCATGGATTTGTGTATGTTTCTTGTTCTTCACAGTGTCCTCTGGCAGGGAGTTCCAGATAAGAACTAGCTGCCTGTTATGTGAAGACCAGCTTTTTTCACTGGCTGCTAGATTGCAGGATCCCCTTGCTGGCTCTTGTGTTGGAGGAGACAACAATCATTTCCTACTCATTTTCTCCAGTACATAATTTTTTTTTTTTTACACATTTCTGTCATGTTCCCCCTCAGTTTTTGCCAATTAGCAAGTTCTGGTCTTTTTGGTGGTAACATGAGTGGAAGCCATTCCATACTTGCCATTCGTTAAACCATTTCTGCTTCTAATGCCTTCTCTTTTAAGACAAGGGAATGGATTTCCACATTGTGTTCAGCATGGGTTTTCCCCATGCAGCGTCATGGTGATGCCCTAGTTTCCAGTCCTCTCCTGATACTTCCTTTCTTCACTGTTGTTATGAAAACGAAATTTTTGTGGAACATGTCTATTATAACTCCACAATCCCTCTCCATAGTGATAATACTACCTCAGAGACTCTTGCTGTGTGCTTCTGGATGCTGCAAAGATTTTCAGGCCCAAACTCTGAACTGCAAGTTTTCCAAAACCACTAACACCTTTCTTGTGCCCCTAAAAAACACACTCTGATTTTTTTTTAGAGCTGAGGTTTTGAGCCCAAGTACACATTTTCATTATTATGGCTCTGATGTGGCTCCACCATAGTGGCCCCTCTCTGCTTTCAGCTTATATTTTACTGTCTTTTTTTGTTTGGTTTAGTATTTTATAACAGAAGACCCCTGAAGAAACAAAAGTGCTAATAGCAGGATAGTCCCCTAAATTTAGGGGAAAAAAAATATTTTTCATAAAGCAGTAAACACCACAGGAAAACTTCCTGCAAGTTCCCAGGGTGAAGCCTGCACCGCCTCACCTTCCTTTTCCTTCCTACACAAGCAGAGGGATAAAAGGGTTGTTTTCTTGAGGAAGAAGTCTCTCTGGCTGCGGCCAAAACCACTCTGTTCACATGTTCATCATGCTCTTCACCAGCAGAGTTTGGAAAGTCTACAGGTTAAAAGGCTAAACCTAAAACCACTGGAAAGAAGATGAGCGGTCTGTTTTAACTCTTCCTCATGGGGTGAAACCAGCACCCCCGAAGGAGACAGAGACGGACATCAAAAATCATAATGCAGATGAAATGCAAGGAAAGGCAATTTCAGCCATGTGGATAGTCACCCCACACACAGAGCACTAAATGACTGTGTCTTCTAATGACAAACTGGCTAGAAGCACCAAAAAATCTGAGTCAGCTCTGTCTACTTGGAAACAAAGCAGGAGAAAGCTGTGAGGCCAGCATGCTGCTTTCTGTCACCCTCAGACACAGCTGCACCCGTTCCTCACAGGAGCAGTGGTGGGGACAGAGGTGCTGCAGTTGTCTGAGCAGTTTCAGCATCCCTGAAAGAGGGAGGCTGAGCCTCCCTTTCTCCAGCCTTTTGTTCCTATCCTCTGGCACCTCTGCCCCCTGCATCAGCATAAGCGTACGTACAGCTGTGTGGTCGGCCAGGGCTCATAGCAAAGACAGCCCAGGAAAGAAGAATTTTTAATGTTACTATTGATCGCTTCCCCGGGCTGGTTCATTGTGTGCCTCCTTGAGTGGCAGTGTTGACAAGAGGGAGCGGGGCCAGAAACTGCGTGCAGGGGAGGAAGTGTGACCATAGCATTGCCTCGTGGTGGTAGCTGTTGCTGAAGCCAATTTCAACTCTCGGTGGACCCATATGGGTAGAACTAGAGAAACTTCCTTCCTTTACTGGAAGAAGTACTGTGGGAGTAATGGGAACCCAACATTTATGTTCTAGCCACAAAAGAAATTCCTTGCCCTCTTTTTTTTTTTTTTTCCCCAGTTCTTTGAAATTGTTATATGCTTTTCCGCATTTAATACACTGGGGCCCTAATCACGGACCAGAGATGTAGAGGTCATCAACTGCAATAACTTTTTAAGAGCTTAATCATCAAGTGTATTCAAGGAGATGAGTAAAGAGACAGGAAGTTCCGAATTTTCATTTTGTTTCTGCTACTGATTCATCCCGTAGCCTTGGGGCATCTCATTTCCTGCCTCTGCTCCCATTCCCTATGTGGAAAACGGGAGCGATTTTGACCTGCTTGATAGTGTGAAGTGTTGTGCATGTGCCCTGTTGTACTATCTAGGGAAATGATTCTCATCTTGGCCAGGAAAGTCCACAAGAGAGGCTTAAGCTCGGGTGAGGAATATCAGAGGACAGAATAGCGAGTGAGGCTGAGTAAGGCTTAGCCCAGTCCAGCTCTGCTGCTGCAAGTGGGCTCCCAAGACCAATGGCAGATTGGGAGACATTAGAGACTGTCTGTTCTCCACACGATAGTGGGTTCTTCTCGTGCTTGTGATTGCAACACGTACTGAGAGCAGATCATGTACAGAAGGATGCCACGCAATCACCCTTCCTCCAGCTTCTGTGTTTCTCCTCCTCTGTTGCTTCCACCACCGCTATCTCACATCTCAATGTGACAGCTGCTCTGCGTGAGCACTGCTGGCGCATCCAGGTTCTTGCACGCTGCATCTGAATGTCACAGAATCAGAGCATGTTCGGGGTTGGGAGGGGCCTCGAAAGATCATGTAGTTCAACCCCCCTGCAAGAGCAGGATCACCTACAGTAGGTCACACAGGAACGCGTCCAGGCAGGTTTTGAATGTCTCCAGAGAAGGAGACTCCACAACCTCCCTGGGCAGCCTGTGCCAGTGCTCTGCCACTCTCACAGGGAAAAACGTTTTCCTTACATTTACGCAGAACCTCCTGTGTTCCAGCTTGCACCTGTTGCCCTTTTTCCTGTCATTGGACATCACTGAAAAGAGCCTGGCCCTGTCCTCCTGGCACTCACTCTTTACATATTTATAAACATGAATGAGGTCACCCCTCAACCTCCTCTTCTCCAAGCTAGAGAGACCCAGCTCCTTCAGCCTTTCCTCACAAGGGAGATGTTCCCCTCCCTTCATCATCTTTGTGGCTCTGTGCTGGACTCTCTCAGGCAGTTCCCTGTCTCTCTTGAGCTGAGGGGCCCATAACTAGACGCAAAATTCCAGATGTGGCCTCACCAGGGCAGAGTAGAGGAGAACGAGAACCTCTCTCGACCTGGGTGGGTTCATTCCTGCCACTTTTCCTCCCCTCCCCAGGATACTGCAGTGCCTCCCAGACTGATGGGTTACCCTCTTCCTGACACACGGACAGGGCTCAGGCATGTGGTTGGAAGCGCAGGGAAGCACACGTAGGTATCGCTGGAGGTGACACTGAGTTGCGCAGGGCCCAAAAGGAGCAACTTTCCATCAGCTATATGCTTCGAGACCATCACTATCTTCCCCCTGGCTTCCTCTGTTAGCAGATCAGGGACTGGATTAAAAGGACTCCTGAAACATGGTACTGCCTAAATATAGCAATCCAGCTAGCACAGGAAGAGTGGCAAAGAGAGGCAGAACACTTTGCATGGCTGCTCAGTACAGGGTGGGAAGGCACAGGACTATCAGCACTGTCAGCACTCCAGGGGTGCCCACCCTTCCCCATCTCCTGCCAGGCTCCACATCTGGGCTGTTCTTTCAGCTGTGCCAGTACAGCTCCACTGTATTGTGGTCAAGTAGCTGGGCTGATCTTAGCAAAAAAGCAAACACTTTTTTTTTTCTTTTATATTTGCAGGCTTTGCTTAACCTCTTATTAATGCCCTGCTCTGAAGGAGTGGTGGGCAGTATTGTGAGAGGAGGAATTCCTCAAGTTTTTATTGCACAGAGATCTAGGTAGCATGAAACTGTCATAAAATTCATTTTGGGGTGGGGGTTACCTCAAATGGCATTGCAGTATAGCTTAGGAAGACAAGTAAACCTTAGTCCTATAAAAATATCACGCCCATGCAGTGTGGACTGCATGCACTACTCAGCAGTTCTAACTTGATCCAGATCACAGGTGAACATATGACAATGTTCTTTTGAAAATAACACCGTGTTTATATCATCTTTATGCTTTTATGCTAGATGTGGTGAAGGCAGACGATATGTGGTCCATCTGTAGGACATGACATAGGACAGGACATAGACAGCTGTAGGACATGAGAAGCTGATAGCTGAAACAGGATGATGTTTGCCAGGATAATGTGGTCCCAGAGAAATCCGTGAACAAACTCAAACCGTCAGAGTAAAGTTCAGCAGTTTGCATCACCTAGCTGGGACATTTTGAATCTGATTCTGAACATGCCTACACAGGATTTACATCCATGAAGCCACAGCCTCTGCAAGGAGGCTGCTCCCATTCCTGGAAGAGAACAAGACAAGGAGGGGTGATTTCATGCTGCCACAGTCTTTTGCTGACTCCACATCCCTAACCGATCTTCTCAGACCAAATTCGCAGCACAGGGTCTCACACTTCACACCAGACAGGGAATTGTCAGTCCTGCAGTCAGGCTTAAAGCTGGCAAAAATGCATAAACCTGGCACAAAAATACTGTTGCATGCTTGGGCTAATTGAGAGGATCCTGGGTATATTTTTGGACACTGCCCGTGCTCTAAGTTTTAACAAGCTAGCTCTTTCTGGTCCTGCTATCTATGACACAAAAGCATGCAATTACCAAGTGTGGCTGGCTGTCACAGGCTATCTCTGCTTGCAGCTAAGCTGGCTCGTGGTTATCTTCCCATGACCCAGCTGTGACACTTATTTCACCTCTTATATGCAGGGCCCTGAGCCATATTTGTAGCAGCTATGAGCAAATTTTTTTCCTTCCAGCCTGAGTCAGAACTCCTGGGGGAGTATTGTCCCTGCTCACGTTTGTCTTGATGTGTCTTATCTCACCCAGAGGCACCTGGGGATGCTTGCCCAGAGCTGTGAGATCTGTGCTTCAGGATGATAAGCAAGGCGGAGAAACAACCTTCTCACACTACATTTGTGCCCTGGAATAAGAAAATTTGCTCTACCAGCTTAACAATGGCTGTAGCTCTGCAGTCATTTCTCTATGGGCAGTGCTTGCGTAGGATCTCACAATTCTTTTCCACCAAGCACACGGGCATCACGGGCGTGTATCCTACACTTTTCCTCCTGGTCTTTGGTTCCTGTCACTGCATTGCACTTGTTGTTGTGCTGGTTCATTTACTTGCAGAGCCACGTGATCAAACAGATCAGTGCTGCAAATGATCCCCGTTTCCAGATTTTGTTTTGTTTTATCCAGCTCAGTTGTGCTCACAGCCTGGTGAAAGAGCAGAAACTAGCAAAGAAGTGAGCATGGAGGTGGTTGGGTTCCTCTTTTGTAGGCCTCCAGCTGATATAAATACACTTCAAGTTAAGTCTGCAAGCCTACCAGGTTCTTGAGGAGATAGATGGGGATTACTTCTGAAGAATTAAGACTTTGTTTTGGCATAGCCTAGAACATAGTCCTGGTGTCCAACCTAAACAATTCTACAATTCTATGCACTGAGTCAGAAATGCCACAATGTTACGATGCAGAGCACTGAGTGTGTATGAACTTTCTTTGTCAATTCAAATGTGTTCAAAATATTCTGAAGGAGTAATTTTGACCCAGGTCATCTTCTGATGGAGCAGGTACTGTAGCCAGCTTAAACCTGCTAAAAAAGTATAAAGCTGGCGTAGAATTATTTCTGTATAACTTGAGCTAACTGGATGGGAAGACAGTTGTTGTGTGCTTACATCTGATCCAGAGCAATGTGATCCCAAAAAGTCTACAGATCTGATAATAACCAGCCTGTAACCATGGCCCAAATTGGTAGAGAAGTCACTGTGTTACCAGAATGAGGCCAACACATTTATACCACCAATGGGCTTCTGGAAGAAAGCTGTGAGAACGTAAATTCCCACAGTGCCCTGGTCTGAGTATAGCTGCCTTTAATCCTGCAAATTTATCCCTGTGTTGAACTTCATGCATTGTGCAAACTCCCTGTGAATTCATAAATCTTTGAGGATTGTGGCTTAAGTGAGGTAGATTATAGAAATAAAAATTAAAGTGTAAAGCATATATTTTAGGCAAACATTAAGGTTACTGAAGTCTGCCCTTTGAAAGCTTTCTTCTTCAGTTTCCAAATTACTTTTATGTGAATGTTGAAGGGATTTTCATCTTGTGTTGTATTTTACAATGACTAAGGACTTATGTTTTGAAAGTAACTCTAAAACTGAAGAGTGAATTATAACCAAAATGCCAAAGAAATGAAAAAAAAAAAAGAGCATAGGTGAGAATTAACTGTCCTTTCAAATGAAAATTTAAAACCCCAGAGCTGTTGAAGGAAATGTAGAACCACATAAGGATTTCCACAATTAATACACAGGTTTAATTGCTTTAAGTTTCCCTTTCATTTTATATGGCATGAGGTCCACAAAGGTCATAATTTCACGAAACTCTGGTTTTGTCAGTGAAGCTAACTTAAAATGTTCCCTCTCTCCTCCCTTCCCTAGTGCCTCAAACCTGGTTTCACACTGCAGAGTGCTGCCCTCTCTGTGGGCATCTCCTGTTGCCAGGACCAGGGTTTGCAGGGCTGAGCAGGCTTAAAAATAACACTCCCCCCACCCTGAAAAAGTGAATCAGTTCTGATTTCTGACAGTGGCATCACCGAGGAGGCTGTGACAGAGAAGAGGAGCATGTGGGAGACTGAAATGGTGAAATAGCATTGGCAACTTCGTAAGTTAGCTCTGACAGCAAAGCCAAGATCTCATGGAGCTGCTGCTGACATGTCAGTAGAAGTGCCAGGGAAAGGTCCGTGGGAAGAGGCAAAGCCTTCAGGCATCACCATGCAGCATATAATTTAACAAAAGACACCCACTGGTCATAATACATGGTTGAAATAAAAAGTATTAGTCACCCTTGAGCCAGTGATTGACACAATGTAATCCTCTGGGTATTGTGTTTTTTTAAACAAAACATCATCAAAATATAGTAAAAAGTTGAATGTTAGAGGGCATTGCTGGGTTTTGATGCAAGGCAAAGTATTTCAGCTACCATTTGACTTGAAAGGGCATTTTCTGTCCTTTTCTTCTAGGTCTTGTTGATTTACCAGGTGGCTCTTCTGTATGACACACGTACCCTCTGGGATCTGGTTTTAAGTAAGCCGAGTATGAGGGCTGCTGTAACACAGCAGTTTGGTAAAACTACTCAGTGCAACTGTTAATGAAGAACTTGCTAATCAATACAATTATTTTGTCTTCTAAAATGTGTGGACTTTTAGGGGTTTTCTGGTTGTAGTAGAAACACTGAATAAAGAGGGTCTACAGAGAGCTATCATCTCCAGATAAAACATGTGAAAGTTACCTGCCCATTTTACATACCTTCATCTAAGCTGATCACCTAAGCTTCCTTTAACAGTTGACTGAAAGGGGTAAGCACCTCCAGGGTACAGTTCATCTCATCCTGAAGCAGAGAGATAAAGAGGCTCAGAGGAATAGTATCTTAGCACTGACTTCAGTAGGAGGCATGGCGAGTTTGGGTGCTGAACCTGCAGTGAAGGCATCTCGGGCTGGTGCGACTGATCTCATGTGGCCAGTCAATGCTTTTTCATGCAATTCCAGTTTTTAAGATTTTCAGATGTGCAGTCCTGCATACTTTGGAAGCTAAGCAAAGTGATGTCAATGGGGACAGATACTTAACTGCTGTGAATTAGTGTAGCACTTCTTGTGAAGCTGCATGGAAGCTTTGTTGATTGACTTGTCCCATTTAAGACTGGTGTACTTACTATAAGCAGTCATCATCCCACATGCCTTGTCTGGACATAACACACCATGGAAATACTTTTTTCCTCGTATACTCTCACATCAGGTGTACATTTGTCAACTGTTCGGATGTCTCTGAGTATTTGCTGCAGAAGAGCTTATTTGTCTGTTCACCCAGAAGTGCCATACACCAGTCCATCAAGATCATTGGGGGAAAATACAAGTAAGCATAGTGGGACTTGGCTGCAGGACATGAGGACCACCATGCAGGATCACAGAATGATTAAGGCTGGGAGGTGCCTCTGGGAATTGTCTAGTGCAACCCCTGCTCAGAGCTGGGTCAGCTAATGTGGGCTGCTCAGGATTGGCTACGGTAGAATTTTGAGTATCTTCAAGGATGGGCACTCCACAATCTGTCTGGGTGGTCACCCTTTTAGTAAATAAGTGTGATGGCTTTTTTTATGTTGAGATGGTATTTCTTGTTTTTCCATTTATGCCAATTGCCTCTTGTCCTTTTACTGGGCACCACTTTGACATTTTCTTTAGTCACCCCATTTGGTATTAATACGCATGGACTTCTGAGATCATACACAGATAGCCTTTGAGCCTTCTCTTCTATAGGCTGAACAGTCCCAGCTCTCTCAGCCTCTCCTCATCTTCCAGTCCCTTCATCATCTTCACGGCCCTTCACTGACTTACTGCGGTAAGTTCCTGTCTGTGTTGTACTGGGGAGCCCAGAACTGCACCCAGCACTCCTGATGTGTCTGCTGGTGCTGAAGAGATGGGAATAATCACCTCCCTCAACTTGCTGGCAACCCTCTGTCTAATGCAGCCCAGGGGCTGCTGGCACCGTCTCAAGCTATTGCAATAGACAGGGGCAGAGGGCAGCTGCCAGCATGACTATAATTCGTTTCTCAGGAATGCCAGAAGCATGTCTTCTAGTTAAAGAGCTGCAGCCTTTAGGCAAGTCAAATACAGCATGCTAGGGAAGATGCATCACAGGGAAACTCTTAAGTGTGGGAAGGCAGGTCAGGAGTTCATAAGGAGAACCACTATTTTGGTACTAGCCTTCAGCTGCTACTGAAAAAAAGTGCTGTATAGAATCAGAATCATGTAGGTTGGAATAGGTCTTGTGGTCGATGGGTGGGTGTCAGGAAGGGGCAACTGCTCTCCATGCAAAAGAAGATTTCCCCTGTTGCTGGCAGAGAGGGTTGAAGAAGAAAGGAGAGGGTAAGTGTGAAGAGAGGAGAAAGTGGTAGCCAGGCACAAGCAGACACGTCCACGGGTGTAGGGTGTCCAGGGAAATGAAGCCTTTGACATTTATGCAAATGGCATTGGTCCTTCTTGACCCAGAGCCAGATATCTCAAGGACGTCGCTGTAGTAGTTTGCAGGTGGATGGAGTGTCCTTTAAAGCACAGGATCCTGCTGAAGCCACTTGGGTTGGAATGGGCACCCACGACCCTTGCCTGGACTGAAGAATACAGATTTACTATGCTGATCTGAAGGGTGTTCTCCACTCTGACTTCGAAGTTATATTGTGCACGTACTAGCAAGCCTTCAGCCTCTCTTAAAGATCCTCAGGACAGATAAAGATGGAGCACTTATTCCTGTGGAGATCCTCAGGGAAAAACTGCAGAGTACAAAGGATCAATGGCCATGACAGAAAATAATTTCTGCTCTCTGAAACACACTCCTTTGCCCTTTGAGGGGATCAGAGTGCACAGGGACCACTCTGTCCATTATCTAAAGCATAGGATTATGTAAAGAAATGTATTATACTAGTAATTTTTTTATGATTTGGTACAATGCTAGCAAAATTTGTGAGAGAAGATAGGTTTGTTGTTTTATGACCTTCAGCAAGTCATTTCATCTTCCCTTGGGCCTTTATTTTTCATGTCGCCCAAAAAGGTGCTGGGAAAACAGCAGCATTTGCAGATAGAGCAACGCTGCTGCTTCCGAACGATCTAACATCTTCCCAGCCAGGTGGGCCCATCTCCTCCCCTCATGTCCTGGTAGGTGTTCAGCCAAAGCAGTAGCCGAAAACAGGTCTGTGTTTTTGTCAGGTTAGAGTGATGAAATGGCTGTGGGGAGGACCCATGGAACACCACAGCTGGCACCAAGACAGAGCCAAGAGCTTGGGCAGGGAAGGGCTGGGTGGTGGCAGGGAAACCAAGGTTCTTGCAGAAGGTGATCCAGAGAAACACCGACTCGGTTCTTCTGCACACAAGTTAATTGCCAGTGTCCTGCTAGCTATGAAGGGACATTTGTAAAAGCTTCATCCACCTGAATGAGTCACTGCAGAACATTGCCAGGGAGTTTTTTTTTTTCTGGTTTGCCCAGTCCACTGAAATGAGTCAGTTACTGGTGGAGATAACGAAGAGTGTTCACTGAAATAAAAAATGCCAACATTCAGCAGGGTGGCACCCCTGCTCAGTGCGTGCTGTGAAATTCCAGCAGGCAAGGAAGGCTGCTTGGCTCTTGTTCAGCAGCCAGCAGGAAACAACCCCCACTAAGCTGTGATTCAACACCAAGAGAAAAAAAAGAGAAAAGGAAAGAAAAAAAAAAGGAATCCCATCCTCTGTAACAGGGAGCATGGATGAACACGGCTGGGTTAATAAAGCAATGCTGCCCTGTCACATCTGGAAACCCAGGTTGGGGAAAAAAAAAATAAATCCAATTAGTTTCAACTGTCCTTACTATAGTGGTACTGAATCAGTCCCTGGAGAGCCCTTGCATCACATAACTGCATCCTGCAGTGACTGACTACATGCTCTACAACATTTACCACAGATGGCAGCCACCAGCCAGGAGAGAGGGATGCCCATTAGCAGAGAGGCAGAGCTCGGCTAAAAGTGCCTCCGCCAGCCTCAGAAAGGTGGTAATGGCATGAAGCAGAGAGCTGCTTGCTAGCAGATGCCCCTCCCATGCAAAAGAGATTGATTACCAAATTACCAAAAAAAGGAAAAGAAAAAAAAAAAAAAGAGAGAGAAAAAAAAAGAAAAGAAAACGACCCTACAAAAGATTTTTTTTTCTTCTTCTTCTTCTTCCTTTTTTTTTACCCCTTCATTGTAAAGCACCCAGGCAAAGCCAGAGCTTGTAATCCTTCCCTTATTCCAGGTGCCAAAGCTTGCTATGTGCAAAAAAAAAGCACCGTGAGAGACTGGCTGGATTCTCTCAGTTAGCAGGTGTTGGAAGCCTGCAGGGATCTGCAGGTTAATTAATCCTGATTTACCAGGGCTGGGGAGGCTTATTAGCCTCCACCCTAAAAACGAGGAAGACAGGAGGAGCCCTCTGGGGGGAGGTAGGTAGTGTTTGTGGGCAGAGAAGCTGAGGCAGAGCCAACTCTGGAGAAGAGGCTTTAGGTGGGGTTTATGAATTCATTTCTTCATCCCTTTTCTCCCCGTAAAAAGTAAAGTTCAGAAGAAGTGTATTTTTACACTTTAAAACAAGCATCTAATTTGTCAATGGTTGGCGGGAGCTCCAGTGGCAACTGTGCAAAAGCCAAATGAAATCTCCCCACACTCTCCCTCAGAGCTGGGTGAATGCTTTGGTGTTACTCACCTTTGCTGTCTCGGGCCCTAAATGAGGAATTTTTAAGCCCCGTAAGGGGATGGAGGGGATAGGGTGGGATATTTGACATGCTGTCAGGACTTGTGAGACCACACGCTTGACTTGGTAGCGTTTCTGTGCTCGCCTGCCTGCGTGTCATAGGATATATGTTGCTTTCTAATCAAATCCAAAATGTCAGGGAAGGTATCGCTGGCCAAAACCCGGTTGACTGTGGGGGAGGGAAAGGGGAATGCAAACATCACAGGAGGGGGATGGGCCAGCTGTTTAGCATAGCTACAGCTTCCAGCATCTCTGCAATTGTTTATAGTTCAAACAACTGGCTGATGGCACCCACTTGCACCTTCTTGCTCAACAATGCCTCTATCAACTCCTTCCCCCTCCTCCTCCTTGCCTTTGAGGTGTTGACACCCTGACAAACTCAGCCCTGGCTTCCCCAGGGAGCAGAGTGAGGTTTTCCAGGGAGGGCTGAGCTCTGCATCCCGGCTTCCCTGCTCCTCCCAGCTCTTGCCCACAGCATTCTCTCACCTGCTCCCCTCCACCATGCCACTGGTGGGAGATGCCTGGGCTACCACCACCTTCTTCAGAAGGTGTGCACCAAACCGCAGGTTTGCCCGGATAAATGTCAGTGAAGGAAAGGGGAGAGGAACACAGCCTTGCTGGGCTGTGGAATCATATTTTCTGGCAGAGGAGGAAAAGAGATGACTGCAGGTCTCCTGCTACGGGAAAGACATAAAGCCCCATGTGTGGAGGGAAGGGCAAACCAAGGGGCACCTTGGAACAAGAGTGAATGGGAAGGGGTAGAAAACACAGAGGTTTGGTACGGAGGGAAGTGAGAAATTTGGAGTAAGCAATTCCTTCAGGGCGGCTCTGGGACTGAGGTCAGACAAGCGATCCTTGTGGGAATCACCCTTGTCGTGTGCTGGACCTGTGAAAGACATTCTCTCCTCCAGTACTATGGACTAAGGTCTCTCATCCATGGTGTGTTCTTAAGGCAAACTCAGGTCAAAATAGTTCTTGATGATGATAACGATTGCCTTTGATAAATCTTAAAAGAGAAGAATAATACACGTTTTTCTTTTAGCCAGGGAGGGGGGAAAAGTCATGGTGGTATTCCAGGGAGAACTATTAGGCTCCAGGCTATCACTTGTCTCGATTCTCAAGGAACAGATCAAGCGAAAACTCTCAGTGTTTCATTTCACGTGAGAAATGAGAACGAGCTCGTTCCCATTTCAGAGGGTTTGCTGGGATGCCCCTTTCCCTCCTCCAGCATCCGCAACCAAGATCTGAAAATTACAGAAGCGACGAGGGTGGTGCTCACCGCCCAAGGATAATTCCCAAATTCCTCCCCCCTGCCACACACGCACATCCCACTGAAAGCTGATGCCTGTAGAGAATTCAGTCTTGAGCCACCTGGTGGCATTTGCTAGAAATCCCTGTTACAGACAACTTCAGGCTACGGAGCCTCCCCTAAAAAAAGGCAAGAGGTTGAGAAAGAGGTTTAGTGGCAGCTTTGTGGTCTGTCCATGCCTTGCCTGAATTGCATTGCAAGCCTGGCTGGGCCGCCCTATTCCTAGAGAATCCTTTGGGGTATGGACCAAATGCTGAGTAAGGAAGAATTATTTTATGATAAGGGTGGTGAAACACTGGAACAGGTTGCCCAGAGAGGTGGTGGAAGCCCCATCCCTGGAGGCATTCAAGGTCAGGTTGGAGGAGGCTCTGAGCAACCTGATCTAGTTAAAGCTGTCCCTGCTCACTGCAGGGGAGCTGGACTAGATGACCTTTAAAGGTCCCTTCCAGCCCAAAACTCCCTTTAGCAGGGAGTGTAGTGATAGGACAAGGGGTAATGGTTTCAAACTGAAAGAAGGTAGATTTAGATTAGATTATGGTAGATTTAGATCAGGAAGAAATTATTTCCTGTGAGGGTGGTGAGACACTGGCACAGGTTGCCCAGAGAAGCTGTGGCTGCCCCCTCCCTGGAAGTGTTCAAGGCCAGGCTGGATGGGCCTTGGAGCAACCTGGTCTGGTGGGAGAGAGGTGTCCCTGCCCATGGCAGTGGGGCTGAACTAGATGATCTTTAAGGCCCCTTTCAACCCAAAAAGTTCTATGATTCTTTAATTCTATGATCTTAATTGGAGATAGCAGGGGGTGCAAAGCCATGCAGCCCCCTTTCCCCAGACCCAGCTTGTGCTGGTTTTCTTTGCATTGGTTTCTTTGCTCTAAATTGAAAGCAATCACATGTTGCAAATGCAACAGAAACCTCTCTCTCCTGTGTAGAGGATGTATGAGCAGGCCTTCATGGGGCCGTGGGCAAAGGAATGGGAAAAGAAAAAAAAAAGGCTTATTGTCCAGAGTCAGGGAAAGGGGAGGTCTCTCTGGTGCCATATCCCTCCAGGCAGTGCTGAGGGAGAAAAGGAAGCCAGTGAAAAGGAAGCCCAGGCCGCCCCAGGTTATTTCTTGGGGTGATAAACCACTGTGGACTGGACATACAAGTCTGGAAGTAGTAAGCCTACATTACTAAGTTTTGAAATATGTGAAGCAAATTTAAATTGGTCAACCTGACCGCTACTCATTGTGTCATGTCAAAGAATAGCTTCAGTAGTTATTTTTCTCTCCTACTTTCTCGAGAGGGAAACTCAAATCTGCAAAAATCGTAATCCATTCCACCTAAAATCAGCACACCCCCCAAACAGCAGGTCTTTAAATTTGCTTTTGCATTTTCAACTTCCATAGCTAGGAAGATTTAAACAATGCAAATCCTTGGTTTCCATAAGAAGATGTTAACATTCTCACAAAGTTCTCACTTGCCAAAGTCAGGGGTTAAAAAAAGCACCAAATGTCACAAGACTTACAGTACAATCATGAAGATTCATGATATTAATATATGTAACTTTGTCTTTCAGATTAGTTTCAGCCTTCTGAAAGCCAGAAGTTCCTTTCATTTTTTTTTTTTTATTCTGCAGAACATAACCCAAAATATCAAAAAGCCAAGTGAGAGTCTGGTTTAAAGAGGAAGACACGTGATATGTAGAGGCAAGGGTATGGCAAGAATGCTGTGATTGGACATATCAATCATTTCTATGGCAACAGAGGAGGATATAACAATACTGTGGAACTGAGCAGAGGAGACTCAGCAAAAAGAGATCATCATTATACACTACCAATATTTTCATTTACTCATTGTAGAGATAGAATCACAAAATGCAGAAAGCCATATGCAAAATACCCAAAATTATTATTTATAATTCCACATTTATAGTTTACAGAAGAAAAAATATTTTGTATACAATGAGTGTATCCTTGTTCTTCCAGGGAGTGTTTGTAAATTCATATGACTATAAACAAAAGATACATTTTGTGAGACTGTGTATAATATACTGCGAGTGTGTGATTGCATGTACAGACACAGTGACTGAACCTTAAATATCCAAAGCTTTTGCTTTTCTATACTTCACAGATGAAAATCATAATGTTTAATACAAAGAATGATCTTTTTCATATTTGTCTCATAAATGTATTTCTTCTCTTTTTAGTCACCATGGGTGGCATTTAGCTTGCCTAGATGATAGTGCCTGGATGTGAAATAGAGCCTAAACTCCCACAGCAGCCAAGGAAAATGAGCCCATATGGTCAGTGGAGCCTAGCAAGCTGCTATTCTCCTCCTGAGGTAGATCCCAACACTTGGTCAGCCAAATTGCTCTCCGGATTCTGCTACCTATATGGTCTAGATCCTTACTGACTGTACGAAGAGCTTAGGTGCCTTGCTCCCAGGCAGGCACTTGTGCTTTAGACACCTGAGGCACAGTCCAGCTGCCTACCCATTGGTGTCTAACACCATTTCAGACCCCTTTGGGTGGCTGTGACATGCCTACGGGGCTGGTAGAGGATCTGTGGGAGTGAACTGAAGCAGTAGCTCAAGACTAGCAGGGTATCCAACGTTAAATGGCACCAGAGCTGAGATGACTGAATCGAGCCCTTCAGACAGGCAAAGAGTCAGGTACGAATCAATGCAGAGAGTCCAGGGAGTAGGTCAAGATCAGCAAGAGACGGGAGGAAGGCCAAAGGTACATCTACAGCATAGCTGGGCTAGGGCTGGACACCAGGGTCTGAGCTCACACACAGCCTCTGGCAGGAGGGGTACAGGGTCAATGCCTGGGAGAGGCCACTCAGGGCAATTAAAACCTCCTATAATGCACACAGGAGCTTAACAGCCTAAAATCAGGGTGAGCTGAATGATTACCATGCAGATATCTGCATTTGAGCCTGTCACCCACGCTTCCTCTCCAGTAGCTGGAAGGAAGCAGGTGCTACCAGGAAGCTGTACCATCTATTCTGAAGATGATATGTTATCAAAAAAGAGAAGTTACTGCCTGGAAATATCTATATCTGTCCTCTGACTACAAAGAGAATCTCAGTGTAGGTGGGTTTGCTGTAAAACGGGTCAGAGGAGCCCTGCCTGATGTACCTTTAAGCAGATCCAGAATGAGGACAGATGGCAATAAGTATACACGGATGTAGCCCCATCGTGTAGAACCATCCTATCCATTCACAGGCATTATCTCTGTCATGATTAAACACTGATTCTTAGATTAAACACTGATGTCATGTTTACTGTTGGCCAAGCCCTTGTAAGTTATTCCATTTCCTATCCAGAATACAGAGAAGGTATGCCATGCCTCTCACTGCTGTTCCCCATGGGTCTAGCCTTTCTGTTCTTTCTCTTTAGCTGTCTCTGTGTGGCAAGGCCATGTTGAAATAATGTTACATATCCCTAATATCTTCAGTTTTAGAGCAGGGGCAAACAAACAACAAATGTGTGCACAAAATGGAGATATGTATTGGAGCGGTAAACAGTAGTCTGATAGCTCTGTCCTGGATCCCTGTACCCCAGCACAGACCTCCTCCTGTCACCCAGACAGCTCCCACACCTGATGTTCTAAGAGGGCAATAGAGCCCCATATTCATTTTCTCAAATAGGTAGTAATTAGTCCTGCACAGGGTGGTAGCTTTGGTGATCCCAACACCTCCATAACAGAAGTGGAAACAAAAACATCAGCTCTCAGAACATTGTCTCTTCTCCTAGAAAAATCTAGACATGACTGTTTTGAATTAAGGTACAAAACAGCCTCCCACGCAAGGTCAGAGATGATGCTGAAAGTCTCCTGCACACCTACGTATAAACACATGCACCACAGAATAGATCATAAAATAATTCCGTTTGGAAGGGACCTGTCTGGGTCTGCCTCTCATCCACCTGGTCCACCCCTTCAGTAGAATAGGGCTGTCTCAGATCAGATTGTTCAGGGCCTTGAGTAGCTATGTTATGAACATCTCCAAGGATGGGGGTTCCAGAGTCTCACTGGGCAATCAACTCCCTGGTGAAGTTTGGTTTTCCTTTTATCTGATGGGGATTGCCTTTGTTGCAACTTGTGCCCGTTGCCTCTTGAGTTGAACCTGCCCTTCCCTGTAGCATCTCGTAGCCTCCTCAGAGCCAAACTGCTGAAATGGATAAGTGGACTGTATGGTGGGTGGAAATTTGGTGGGATTGCTGGACTTAAGTCTTTGTGGTCAGAGATACAAAGTCTCACTGGCAGCTGGTCACTAGTGATTCAGGGGTCAGTACTGGGGCCAGCGCTGTTTAACACCTTTGTTAGGAAGCGTTGCTCTCCCCTTGTTCTGAGAGCCAGTTCTGTCACACAGAAGACAGGTGGACAGGTTGGTCAGGCATGATTTGACCTTGCTAAGCCCATGCTAGCTGTTCCCAATTACGTGCTTGTTCTTCATGTGTCCAGTCACAGCTTCCAGGAGATATGCTTGTGATCTTTTCATGTTAGGCCAACTAGCCTGCAGTTCCTTGGATCCTTTCTCACTCATCAGATCTGGCATTTGCCTTTTTCCAGTTATTGGAGATCTTCCCTGATGACCACAGCCTTCCAAAGGTGGCAGAAAGCCATAGCTGTCTCCCTCAGCAGCCTTGAATGCATCCCATGGGCTTCTGTCCTGCCTATCTGCAGGCCACGTCCACCTGCAATTCAATGTTACCCAGCCAGTGCCAGAAAGTGCAATTTTATAGCTGTGTTTTTCTAGGGAATCATTCATATCTTTGTAGTTCTGGCTGGGAGGTTAAACAGAAAACCTTTCTGATCTCCGTACTGCTGCTTTGCAACTAAAAGTGGTGGTGGCTGCAGAGAGACAGAAGTTGATCTTTTCTTTCCTAAAAAGGCTTGCAACCACCATCCACCCTACTGTTAGAAACTTCAGAGTCCTTAAAGGAAAATTTAAATCCTCCTCCCTCATAAACGTCCAAAACCAACACAACAACTCCCTGGAGAATCAGGAACTGGAGAGCAAGTCTGGAAGGTCTGCTGGTTTTGCTTCCTTCATGTATTCTGCTACTGTAAGTAAGCTGCTTCGTGTATCGAATCCTGCTTCTTACTCCTGTGGCCAAACTGGCTTCAGACTGCCACATGTGAGTGCATTGCATGGATCCCTTCACAGCTGATGGAGGGAAGGTAGATATCTAAAAGAGGTCAGGTGTTTCTCATAGCTCGGATCTAGATGTCTGCACTGAAGGCGCTCAATGTTAGTGGAGATGGATGCTGTCTGAAATGAATATTAAAAAAGTGATACAGATCTCTAAAACCATGTTCCTGGCTCCTCTGCTGGCCCTCCAGCTGAACTCTGAGTCATGAGAAGAGTCCTGGTAGAACAACTACATCTTTGGACTTAGTAGAGCAAATCTGGAGGGAAGCAAATTCTAAATCTTCCCTGAAAGCACTTAGCCATCACTACCAAAATCAAGGTGTTGGCTTGACTGCCTGAGATGATTTTGAAGACAAAGACAAATTGTCAGAAACTGTCAACCGGTAAAAAAGTTTGAAGTGTGACAATACATTTATTGTGCTAGCTATGTCCTTATACCCACTCTCACAACATAGCCACTGTATACTACAAATTATCTCTTTCACTTATTTGTGCATGGTGATTTACAGTCAGAAAACAAGTGTAAAACTTAGTGTGTGGCTATAGCTCCATAGGCTTACAGACAGCACAGGACAGAAGACAGGAGGGAATCCAACTGCTTGCTCTCAACAAACATTTTCAGAAGTAGAATGCAGGGATTAGCCTAGATACTCCCTATAATGTTGCATCAACATCATGTTTGCATAGTTACTCCCAGTCCCAGAACAAACAGTAAGGAAATAGTGAATCAGAGCACAGAGGTTTCCAGAAACCTGAGCAGACAGACTGACTGAGGTACTTGTGCAATGAATAAAAGTACCGTCACTTATCCCCAGCCCAACTCACTCAGGAGTAGTTTACTCAACATTGCATGAAGCACCTGTAAAAGTTTCAACATGAAGACTTTTATCATTCTGCTAGAGGCTTGAAATTGAAAAAAATAGTCTATCATCTGAACACACAGTACATTCAAGACAGATTTTTGCTTCAGGACAGATAATTCCGTGATTAACTGAAACCTGTGCTTTCTCAGCTAAGCCGTGACTGCATCACTAATTCATTGTAGGTCAAATTCTGTTATCCTGGTTTTAGTTGTCTGTTAGAAATAAGGCACTGATTGAAGGTGTTGACGAAAGATGCAGGTCTGGAACAAACTACAATATAGTGAAGTGTTTCCACTGCACTGACAAGTATTTTGAGGTGAATCAAAATTCCTTCAAATCATAAAATGCAAAAAGATGAAAAGATATGTGAAAATATTTTTAAAAAAACCCCACACCGTAAATCTTTTTTAATTCCATCAAATTGCTTAAGGTATCCCTGGTTTTACTTCATGGCTTTTAATGGACTATTGTCAGAGGGCTATAGTCTGTGCAGCCCCAACTTTTTATTTGCATATTTATTCTCCAATGGATCAAGCATAACTGATTCCTGTCCTGCCACCAGAGTTAAGCTTAGAGAAAGTAAAAGCAACTGTAATCTGTGCTTTTCAGGTATGAAACACTTCCTCTAAAATTAAAAAGAAAACAGAAAACAAGCAGAAAGAATCCCCCTTATCTCTATCCTGAGATAGATCTATCTGTGAAGGTAACACACGTAATGAGAGAGGAAAAGGTGCCAGTAGACAGGTGTGACCTGGCTTTCATTAGCTATAGCTTTATCTAACTGGGTGGAGACACAAAAGAAACAAAATCTTTCCATTTAGCTGTGTCATTACCGGGTGAGGCACCCTGGTTTTGGTGCACTGAAACTCTGACGGTGGGTACAGTCATGCTCTCCCACTGGCTTCAGTTGCTACATCTCTTTCCCTGCTTTTCAAATTTCCTCAATTTCCCCAGCTTTCCTCATCACTGGAAAGTGGCTACTTGTCCAGAAAGGCATGTCCCTCTATATCCTTCCAGCATACCAGCATATTAATGGTACCACAATTTATCTTTGCCTTCATCCCCTTTGGTCACCTGACAGTCTGGGCAGTTGGATTCATCTGAGAGATGCAGCTCTCAGATAAGAGAGATAAGGAGAAGAGGAGACTAAAGGGTGACCTTATTAGTGTTTATAAATATATAAAGGGGGAGCGTCATGAGGATGGAGCCAGGCTCGTCTCCATGGCAAACGATGATAGGACAAGGGGTAATGGAATCAAGCTGGAACACAAGAGGTTCCACTTAAATTTGAGAAGAAACTACTTCTCAGTGAGGGTGACAGAGCACTGGCACAGGCTGCCCAGGGAGGTTGTGGAGTCTCCTTCTCTGGAGACATTCAAAACCCGCCTGGACGCCTTCCTGTGTAACATCATCTGGGTGTTCCTGCTCTGGCAGGGGGATCGGACTAGATGATCTTTTGAGGTCCCTTCCAATCCCTAGCATACTGTGATACTGTGAGTGGATGTTGCATTGGGGGACATAGTTTATTGGGTTGATAGGGCTGGGACAAAGGCTGGACTCGATAATCTTCAAGGTCTCTTCCAGCTGAAACTATTCTATGATTTCTATGATATACACTCACTGCTGCTACTGGCTCCAGAAGAATTTGCACATGTGGTACTAAAAGAAGGTTTGCTCAAAGGAATTTAACAAGACAGCTCGTCACATAATACATGTGCAGCTCCAGCTGTGGCAGAAAACATGTCCATTAATAGTTTCAGAAAGAGGATTTAGCTTATAGCTCTTTTCAAAGAGCAAATAAAAACGCCTAATTGTATTTACTGCAGCTTCTGGGATAACATGATGGTTTATCTATCGGTGATTAGAAGTCATTCTGCAAATGCTTCATGAATTTAGCATGAATTACCCACAGAATAGTCAATAAAGCAGCACATTGGTGTGCAAGTTGCTAGTTGAGGAAAGCTTTAGTTATGCAGTCATGAAGCATGTTGCTTAGCACTTGACATGAGCTGAGAGACAAATCCAATAGCTTACAGAAATAAAATATTTTGCAAACATCAAATAAAATATTTCACAAAAAAAAACCCCATAGTTTGAATTTTGATCCAAAGTATTTTGAAATGTATCTATTCAAAGACAACTGGGAGTTTTCAACATTTCACTAGCTCAGATGGGCCAGCTCCAGAGTAAGTATTATTTTTATCTGTTTCTACCAAGAGAGTACAAAAACTCTAACACTTAATATGTTTAGCAAAGCGATGCTGTAGCTGGAAGCAGCACAAAGGACATAAGGCTTCACTCTGCTGTCCGGGGATTAAAATTGGCAAACGTGTTTCACTAGCCTGGTTTTCCAAGAGCGGAAACAAGAGAGGCACTTGCTGTGTCAGGATATCTCCCCCGCTCAGGGAAGGCTTGCTCCTTATAGAGCGCTTCATGGTGCCAGGGTGAGACCTCACGTACAGGAACATCCACCACCTCCCCGGGCAACCATGAGAGTGCTGAGGAGGCTCTACGGTCTGGTAGAGACCTGCCTCCTAAAATAAAACCTGACTTGTGGGTTAATACAAACAGTTCAGGCCAGCTTAGCCCGCATCTACAAAGATTTCTAGCCACCTCTTCCTACAGCCCTGTTAGCACAGCTCATCTGTTGTAAATGCACTTTTATGAATCACTGCCTGAAGCTTTCCAGGTGTCACCGAAGGGTCACAGTAACGGAAAACAGTGACCATAAGGCTTACTCACAGCGACTTACCCTCCTCATCCCAGAACAGCAGAGCTGATACCCACCCCAAACCCTCCAGCATTTCACAGCCCCCACAGAGGCCATGGGGAGCCCAGGGATGGGGGTCAGGACACAGCTTTTTATCTGATCTTGTTGTCTAAGCTACGTACTGCAGCAGGAGCTCCTGGATTGACTTTAGTGGCACTTATATATGGCTCTATATGAGATCTGGGCTGGCTCCAAACCCTAGATTACAGTTCTGCAGTGTAGCCTCTCATTTGCAACTCCTTGAAAAATCATCCCCCACAGCTGATAGGTAAGGATTGTTACTAATAATGGGATCTGGGCAGCTACAGCCAAAAACTAACCCTCTGCTGGCACTTAAGAGGGATTTTCAATAATCTGGAATACAGGTTGAGTTTTCTATGTGTAAATACTGGATGCAGCAATATGATTAATAGCAAAGTAATCTCCTGTGAAGAAACAGGAAAGTTTGGTTCAGAGCCAGTATTGGGAGGTGAGGGAAGCTGAAGCTTGGGCAGGGAGAAGCGCAACTACAGCTCCTTCTCCTCTGAGCTTGCAGGTATGACCAAGCACCACTCAGGTCTCAGCTCTTTTTTTAGCCTTTGCCAGTCAGGTTTAAGTCAAATCAGATTTAAGTCAAATTAGGTCTAAGTCCAGCCTAGTATCAGCGATGGGGGTGGTGGTACAAGACATGCTATGGAGAGGTATTGCAGAGCGAAGAAATCCTCAGGAAAAACCCAACCCCAAATAAAGTATTTCAGAAACTCCTGATGATCTTTTTCTAACATAGGTCAGGCTCCTCATACCTGATCCCATAGCAGAGAAAGAGCAAATGCTTCAAGGCAGAGAAACAGTCACACCAAGGATGGCCCTTCCCAGTCTAGCAATGCAACATGCCTTCTGGTGAGAAACTGGTGGAATAAAACAGAAAAATCCCCCCATTTTGCAGCCCACCCAGATTCATCGGCCCACTGTTGGGACTGGTGACCTTTGATCCTGTTTGGTGGAAGAATTAAGGCCAGCCTCTATGAATCATAGAACTGTTTAGGTTGGAAAAGACCTTTGAAGATCTTTTAAAAGTCCAACCATTAGCCCAGCAATGACAGGTCCACCAGTAAGCATCTCATCTACACATCTATCTAGAGGGAGGCAAGTCCTTCATTTGGAGTGACATGAGGCTACTTCATATATTCACGTCACTCCCTCCCTGGAACTCTGCAAGTTCCTCTCTCACTGGTCTTTCCCGTGGGATCTGCTGAGCCACTGCCCTGCGTACACAGAGCTTTGCCCCAACTAGGTTCTCCACTTCCTACATACAAAGAGATTTCCACTGGCTCTCATGTTTCCTTTGTGACAGTCAAGCCTCCCTCATTCTCCTCTGCTAGAACAACTCCTCTGTGGCTCTGTCACAACAGGGCAACAGCCCCAAGCCCCAAAAATGGCCTGGCGTGGGCCAGAGCTTCTTCCTTGGCCATGCTGCTTGTCTGGTGGCACTGAGGAAGCTGACGCACAACTTGATAAAACTTGTCTGCCAGAGTTGCCAAAAAGGTAAGTCTGTTTTTCTTCCTTGTTTGCAGCACCTTGACAAGGTCAGTTGGAAGCATCTGGCAATGAGTGACTAATTCAAGGCTGCTGGGTGAGTCAGCAGCACAGCCTTGCAGAGCTCAGGAATGTTGATTGCTGGGCCTTGCAGTCACCACTAGATCATGCTTTCCCCGTGGTTGCCCTAGCAAAGCTCTCACGGGTGAGTACAGCACAGAAATATCTCCCATAATGAGGATTTCCCACTGCCGTTCTTGGCAAAGCTCAGTTGCTGCAGATTTATAAGCCTCCATTCAGATCTTCTCTAATTCCTCTTTTGAAACTCCATTACCTCCATCTGTGTTGCCTTTTGCATCAATCAGCCATTTTTACTTGATGGGCTGTTTTTGTGTTTGTTTTGTTTCTTGCAAACTCTGATAGAATTTCACCAACCAAATTTTGTAGACTCCTTCATTACTCACATCTTGTGTGCAAACAAATGCAGTCCGCATAAGGCAAAAATACAAATCAGCACTTTTTTTTTTCTAAGAAAGCAGAGAAATTCTGAGTTCTACTCAAAGCAAAGTAGTTTCACTGCTAAAAGCTATATTAACTAACAAAGGTGGCAGTAGTAAATCAAAATTATTCAGAAACATCACCCAGAAAATATTTTTCAGCCCCAGAACTTTTGCAGCTATTTTTTATTACTATTTTGCAGCTTGCGTTTAAATTGTATTGGATGGCTGAGGGTCACACTCAGCCCGATGCTGAAAAGTGATCAAGTTTAAGCCTGTTAGGACTGCCAAGGGCCTCAGTGTCCCCTCCAGAGGACATCAAGCTCCAGTGACACTTTGCAAAGGGACAGTGGTTAATAATTTTGTCTTTATAAGTTATGTGGTATGGGCAATGGATGGATGATCAATTACGTAGGCAGACATCCTTGCAAATGAGCACCACACAGGACCATTCTCTGTCAGTAAGGCTGTCTGAGATGGAGGAGCCCATGCTCGTTATATTAAATCCTCTTAATTTCTAAAAGCGTGGGAAGAAAACCTCAACTGTGCTAGCTCCCCAAATCATGGAATCATCACAGAATGGTTTGAGTTGAAAGGGACCTTAGAGATTTTCTAGTTCCAACCCCCCTGCCATGGGCAGGGAAACCTCCCACCTGACCAGGTTGCTCCAACCCCATTCAGCCTGGACTGAACTGCTCAAGCTCCAGGGAGGAGACTTTCACCACCTCTCTGGGAAACCTGTTTCAATGTCTCATCACTCTCACAGTGAAGAACATCTTCCTTATATCTAATCTAAATCTACCCTCTTTCAGTTTGAAACCATTACCCCTTGTCCTATTGCTACAACTCCAATAAAGTGTCCCTCCCCACGTTTCCTGTAGCCCCCTTTGAGCACTGGAAGGCCACTATAAGGTCTTCCTTGATCCTTCTCTTCTCCAGGCTGAACAACCCAATTGTCTCAGTCTGTCTTCCTTTGAAAAAGCATCAGTCACCCTGGGCCAAGCCCTCAGGCCAGGCATCATTTAACAAATGAGCAGTGTTGATGAGCAGGGGCCAGCAGCTGGGAGTGTCCTTGTCAACAGCTATTAATTAATACAGGAGAAGGGGTGGGTTCCACAAAACACCAGCCTTAACTGGGATAGGACGTCGATACATATGTGCACGGGGCTTGTTCTCATCCCTGCCTTACAGATTAATGCCTTCTCTGTGCAAGCTCAATTGCTTACACCATTTGGGAGCTAAATCAGATCATTTCACTGATCAGCACTGATCACAATAAGCACATGAAATATGGTGGGACCCAAGAGGGCAGTTGAAGTATGGTGGTGAAGATGAGGGCTGAAGCAGAGGGGAAAATTTCACAGGTCAGCCAAATATTGGGGTTTTGTTCTTTAAAATTAGTTTATTGAATTTCTCTCTGTTTTTAGGACTTGCAAAATTTTGTCTATTCATCCAGCAAGTTATATATTTGTATGTTTATGAGAGATGCTGACATCTGGAATAAAAGAAAAATTATGATGTGATCACTTTTCAATTAATTTTGTCTGGGACATGAATTTTCTGAAGTGTTTTTGTCACCAGACATTACATCGTAAAAATATTCTCGGTCACTTCAAATTTTGTGGAAGTTTTGACTTTAGATGGTGGCAACTTTAAACTCCATTGAAAATAAGATTTTTTTTTTCTTCTCTAATCTACAGAAAAACAGTCTGACCACAAAAGCTCCATCCCAGAATCTTTTAGCCAGATTTGATAATGATATAGAAATGCATTTCTTTCAAAACAGAACAAAAAATGAGTTTTTGAAAAAACAGAGTTTTTGTCATGTGCCTTAACAGTAAATGCTATTTATGATAACTATCAGAAAAAAATACCATCTTTCAATGGTCACAGGACATCACTCAGCATCCTGCAGTGCTGCTACTAGTTGTAATCCCTTTTGGGAAGAAATAACAAGTTGAGACTGAGGTTGAAATCCCAGCTGAAAAAGCTCCCTTTGAAGATGGCTATGTAGCAGTACCACCATTGTACCCCTTTGATTACACCCTTATGTTGTAACCACATGATCATTTGATTCCTTCAGCAAAAACAGCTTAACTAATGCATTTTTCTGTATGCCACATGAGGTTTTATTGTTGCTTATTCATTATATTTCTTATGTGTGGGGAAGGGGAGGGATGTATTTGACAAACACTGCCACTTTACATCATGGGTGCAGTGACAAATCCATCTTCAAAATGTCCAATACGATGTGCAAATTAATTTTTTTCCTCAAGGATGGCTCCCAGGCACAACAAGCCTGCTGGAGTTTGTTTTCACTCCATAGTAGCAGGCATTGATGATTCCTACTGATTTGCTCCTTGGGGTTCTGGAGCTACAGGAACCAATTCTGTCCAGCCTTGCACACCACCAGCACCACTGGAAGCAGTGGTGAAGCCTGGTAGTTTTGTAAAGCTTTGGTCCTTCTCATCATCTCTTACTCCCATGGGTGAAGGAAAACTAGCATTACTGACAATCAGGACTGGCAATGCAGTTTTGGAGAAAAAATCTTCACCCTTCAAACACGTAGTAGCATGGTCAGCTCTGGGTACATTCTTTCTATCCAGCCAATGCAGAGCATCAAGATTTTCACACCTGAACAAATTAAAAAAGTTAGTCAGAAGCCACCTACAGGCTCATCTGCTGGAAACTGTATCCTAACTGTGACCCATTCTGGATTCAGAATAAGGCATAGGATAGAAACAGCATAACCTAAGAAGCCACAGCCAGCAGCGTTCCTCCTGCAGCTGAGGGGTTGATTATTCAGCAGTCTTAGGCTGATGCAGCCTTGAGGTCTGTCATATGATACAGCAGAGCATGGAAACAGTGTCAGGCTGTTCACAACAGTCACAGGCTGGTCACTCCGGCTTAGATAAATGGGCTTCCACCAGTGCCTTTTGAGCAGGCATCCATCCCCCTCCTCTGGGAATCTGTGCTGATACTGTCAGCAATGAGATGCTGTTACACCAATTTAGGGAAGTAGTAAGAGTCCTGGTTGCACCAAAGTAGTGTAAGCCATTCCCTGTGAGATGCATCAACAGCATACTGGTGTGAAACCACACTTCTGTCATTAGGCCTTCCATTTTTTGTGCTTCCCCAAAAGCCAGTGCACTTTATAGCTTTATCCAGCTCCATATGTGGATACTGACAAATTGGACTTGCATGTCAGCATCACATTTACATAAACCAATTCTCTCTACAACAGCATCATTGCGATCAGCTTATTCCTGAGTCTTGAGAAGAGCAGATGGAGATAGTTACAAGTGTGTCCTATGAGAGAAAGACGTTATGATATTTTGTGAAGGGAAGAACTCTAAGAACTTTCCTATAGGCTTTGGTTGAAGTTACCAAACCACAACTGGGTCAGCCACTTCCAAGAACTCCAGGGGCTCCTGATAGATGCTTGCACTTCCTACCACACCCCACCACTTGCAGTTCTAGGACCCTTACTCCCTCTTCTGACAGATGATGACCTGATCCCCATTATTCAAGTTTTTGTCAACCCATGTCTAGACTAAAGCAATGCCATGTATATAAGCAAGAAGTCACGAGCTCTTAGGAAATTCCAGCAAGTACAGAAGGCTGTGACACTCCTCACTAGCACAGACTAGGACAACTACCCTCTTTTAATGTTTTCACATAATGCTGAGTGCAGGTCAACTCTCCAAAGCACTCAGTAGCCTGGATCTCAAATTCACCTACACTTCCTGTGTGAAGACTGTGACAACCAGCTTTGCTTCTCACATGAAAAAGAACTTCCTATCGTGACAAATTACATGGAATGAACTCCCCAGAAACCATGAACAGTGCAAACTTGCATCTTCTGTGCCAAGCGCAAGACCTCTGCCTTAGGTCTCACTTTTTCTGCTGTTACACAGACAGCAGCACGTGCGTTTAAAACGAAACTTCTGCCAAATCAAAGTAGTGCACTGCAGGTGTAACTTTCACTTTGAGGAAGGGAAGGAGAGAAAGCATGTCACCCATGGTATAACTGCCATGCTGTTCGGTGCATGGCTGGAAAGCTCATAACTACCAAACTGCTCTCAATAAAACACACTAGAGAGCACAGTGGGTGCCCGTGCGGCCTTCACTTTGCTGTTTATAAGAGCCTACGTTTTGTTGTTTTTAAATATTTGTGGTTATCACGGTGTCTCTTGTGCACTTGGTATAAGAATACTTGAAGGTTGAATAACTATTTTGGTAAACCAAGTAGGTCCTCTCATGCCCCATCCACTACAGCCCTGTCCACATGAAAGCTAACCTCAGCAGTGGTCGATGTTGTTCCAAGCAGGGTTCAGGCAGTCAGAAATCATCAGACTTCCAGTATCCAGCAGCCTCTCTACGGATGAAAAGCAGGTAATAGTGTGGTGTTAACTGCTTTTGTTCACGAACGGTCACAACCTTTCTGATTTAGATCCTGGGTATTCTGATCCATATTCAAATATTTGTAATGTTCAAGTGTGGTGACAAAGCTTTTTTCACGTGCTCATGTGTATGTCAATGCAGCTGTGACCAAAAGGCACAAGCAAAAGTAACCACTTAGATTCTGAAAATTGTTTCCCACAGGAAGGAGAACACATTCAGGGATGTTAAAACAGTTTTAGATTGTTACCTAAAAGGGAAGCACACTTTTCTCTTTCTAAAACCCTGGATATCTGGCACAGTCCTGTGAAGACTCCCAAAACACATCCTTGAATTATCCCAGCTATAAAAGGGAAAGGGGCAGTTCTGAGAATAGATCATAAAGTCATCAGGGCCTCATGTTTGCTGAATTAATTTTGCCTAATCAAAGCTGTAGTATCGTGTTCTAGAGCTGGATGGTCTTTTGATGTGTGGCAAAGGAATAAAGGTCAGCATAATTCTTGATCAAAGAAACTTCCACTTCCTACTCCTTGATTTTGTATTTTTCTTCCACTGTCTCAAAAGACAAATGTCAACTGAAGCCACAAGTGTAGCTGGAGATACTGTTCTTAGAATGGGGATTCCTCCATACTAGCTACTTTAATCAGCCAATTTGACATATACTTATATATATATGGGGGGAGTGGAACAGAGTCAAAAAACATAAATCTTTGCATTTCAAGAATTCCAAAGGCTTGAGCAAGCAAAATGGCAGTCAAGTGTCATTCCTTTCAAATAATCTAGGACCACCATGCAGGAAGATATATTTTGTAGTATAAAAAGTAAGCAGTGATATAAAGGGACATGCAGAAGAGGAGCAGAAATGGCTTTTGCAGGGGAAATTCTGTCCACAAATTCTTATGCTCTAAGCTGTATAACCTGTGCTTCACAACAAAATATTTCATGATCAGGAGGGGCCAGATTTTATTCAAATCCTTCCTGTACCTCCATTGAAAAGGAGGCCTTGACAGACAAAGTAAGTATTATCCCACCACTGAAGCAGTTTAGTAAAGTTTGCCAGTTTCATACCATCAACACTGGACAGGACAGTCTCCTCTGGCACAGCAGGAGTTACCAGCCTTCTTCACTACTTAGCACAGATTAGGAGAACAATCTAAGACTAAAGAAATCAGTTGAGGAATAAATGCCCTGTCAGTAAGATACTGAAGGTCAAATTCTGAGCCTAGTCTATAGCTCCATTGTATTTGGATATCAAAGCAGATAGCTGAAGTATGCATGAGTGTGCATTCATTCATCAGTAAGGGGTTATTGTAGTACATTTTCTCCTGATCCTTTTTTCTCCTCAGCTCAGTACTTCCACCCACAGCGACATCCCCAGAAAGGTTGCCCTGATATAGAATGATAAAATCGTGCTTAGGTAATGATGGTGAAGCTTTCCAAAGAGCTCGGCTTCCACCCAGGCTCATGCATGAAACAATTCAAATTTTGCTGAGACTTCACCTGGAAACACTTGGCTAAACCGAGGCTCTAAGGGTCCTGGAGTTCTGTGCACTAACAAACAGACAGCTATAAGGGCCTGATTAAATAAACATGACAAGTCCCAGTTGTTTCAAACTATCAGATGTTTGAGTAAGTGGCTGTGATTAAAAGCTCCATTGGCTTTGCAGGATGACTAGCAGCACCACTGATGAGGCAAGCATTGAAGCTGGGCACAGCATGGGCATTTTATCCTCCCTGCTTCAGAGGCATATGAACCACTACATTTTGGGAAACGCACAAACAGGTTGTTTTTCTCCAAGCTACAAAGCTTGTGGTTAAACCACAGTGAACTGAAAATGAAAATATCTCACAAGCCTGCAAAGTGCTTTTCACTGTCTCATGTAGAATTAGCACAATTCTTAGCACAAATTAGCAAACAGTATTTAATGAGGACAGCTGAACGGATGAAATCTGGTATTGTGTGCACTGATTATTTCCGCCTTTGAACAAAACTTCTCAGGTCCTTAATGCTTCAGGCATCTCTGCTAAAGTTGAGAGCAAGCCTTTTACTTTAAGAGCTCAAGCAGACTTTCCTGTTTTTAACCAAACCTGGATATTGCACCTAATAGACAACACTACCTTTTTATTTATCCAGATATTTTTAATTTATTAGAAGCAGCCATCCACATTATTAGGTGTTTTCCAATTAAAATACACAAAAGAACAGGATTAACTGGTAGAACATGAGTGGCTACCTACCCAACAAAAATAGACAGAGCAAAATACTGCATTTAATAACGTTACTACTAATGAAAAATTACTTTAGATTTATCCATGCAGCTCTTATTTCCCGACCTTTTATCAAAGGGCTATGGGGTTTTAGCATGCACTAATAGTTAACAAATTGGGCTTTGGGAGACTGAAAAAGCTTTGTCATACGCTTGCTCAAATGATCTTCTTTTCTTTCACGTTAGCAGACAGTAAATACTAACCCCTCTGTCATTAATGTGTTTATCCATCCCTTATTTGAGGTTCTTCCTAATTCCTTTGATTTCTCCCTGAAGGTGATAATCCACTCTTTAATTTGAGAGTTGTGCCTTATTGCATTCATTTTCACATGAGCAATAAGAAAACTGAATCAATCAATAAAACCTGTTGAGGGCAACACTTAGCACAGTAACTCGTGATTAAATCTCATTTTCAAAGTAGAATTTGGCCCGAAGAAAGTTAACATTTCAATAGTAATTAATCACAGCATTAATAAAACAACTTATCTTTTTGCATAGTCCTAAGACTGCACTAAGTTGCTCACCTGAAATAAGAGCTGCAGATGTGGCTTTGGTTTTTGCCTGTTAAAATATGACATTACTTCAGCCATTGCTTATACACTTTTAATCCAGCTAAGGAGGTGATGTACAAGGAATAACACTACAAAACTTTGCCAGTGGCTTCTGGTGTGTTTTATTGCTGTGCTTCAGTGTCTGTTGCTCAGGAGAACCCTTACTGAAGGTTCTTGGTAATTCCCAGACAGGCTTCAGCAACCCTTGGGCAAGGAGGCTTGATCCTGATACGGTTTGTTGTATTGTACTGCTTGTGTGATAGGAGCTGTTAATGAAGGAGAGAGGCTGAAGGAAGCCCCAAGATTGAAGGGCAAAGTGGGAAGAAAAAATTCCTGTGAATGGGAAAGGGCAGCTGAGGGTTTCAGAGATGGGAGATTCCTTTGGAAAAAGTGGAGTGGGTATCTCCCTTCACTGTGGCCTCCAATTAAAATTAAAATTTAAGTACCCATGAGAGCAAGTCAAGGGTCAGAGAAGAAAAACCTGTGAATATTCACCCCACTGGAACAGCTGAGGCTCTTCTGCGAGGCACTTTGTTGTCCCTTAATGGTTCAGCTGATGGAGTGTGCTGTTCCTGGCTGGTGTCTGCCATAATAATGGGTAATACCACAGTAAGGTTGTCTTTACATATTATTTATGTATTTTTACTTGGTCAAGCCACTTTTCTGTACAGACTGTGGTCATAACTGTGATGATAACTTGCCATTAAAATGCAACCTCTAAAGAGATGATGTTCTGTACTTTCTAGAATTTGTTAAGAAATTACTGTGCGTAGATCAATACAATAATTACTGCAGTTTATGCATAAGTTTCTTAGCTACTTGAATCCTTAAATACATTAATGCATATAAATGCTGCAATAAATCACTTTAATTTATACCCCATACATCTTTTGATCTAGATTAATACATTTTTTTAGAAGTAACAAGTAGAGTGTGAATGTTAATTGTCCCACTGACTGTAGTATTGTGACGTTTCACTTTGCTTTATCTGCAAGGACAGTAACATTAAATTTGAGTAAGTAATCAAAACTAAGTCAACAGAAAATTGCAAACTGCCTTTTGGTGACTCAACACTTGAATTAAATGTTTGCTTCCCGTAAGTCACATGGGAATTCTCACAGACAAGTATTATGCTAGTAAAACTTGCACGGTCACATATTCACAGAAAATAAATATGAAGGGATTACAAGCACAGTTAAATAGAAGTTCCCTTTCGAATGCAAATGAATATTTAGGGTATGTATTCACTCAGCTCTAGTCCTTGCTTATGCAAAACTCCAACAGCACCAACCAGAGGGCCAGTCCCATGTTACAAATAGCATACAGCTGAAATAAGTTTGCAGTGGTGGAAATGTTTTATGTGAGCCATCTGAGGAATGCTTAGCAGTGAGGAATGTATTTGTAAGTGTCAGGAATGATGGAGTGCAGTTCAAGATCAGGATCACAAATCAGGACCATAAATCAAGGACGTTGACCAGTCCAGAGACCCGCCACGGCTGCTCATACTCCAACCCCCCACCCCGAGCTCCTTCACATCAGTGCAAAGCTGTGGGGTCAGACTACAAACATGACAGCTGCTCAAAGGGGGATTTGTCTCAAATGTTTCACAAAGGTCGATTTTGTAATTTATTCCAATGGAAACAAAGAGTATGAATTAGTATAGAAGACATTTTCTCATCCAAAACCGTATTAGTCTAATCTAATTTGCTAAACTGATAAGAAGAGCCATTTTTCCCAAGCTTTATTAAGCTTCATGTTTGCTGCTTGCTTCACATCCAACACATTCTTGTGTGGGCCCACATCATCTATATCTATTCTAGCTGCATCAGCTGACTAAGAAAAAAGATACTATTTCTCTTTATAGTTTGTCTTGGCTACATCTTTACACTGCTGCAGCTACAGCAATGCTACTGCTAGCAATGTAAATGAATGTTCTACTTTTCTGAGCAAAAGCCAAACACAGACAAGTCACAAATGCTTTAGATGCAATTAAGAAAGAGGCCGTGCAGCAATCATGGAATAAATTAGGTTGCCAGGGATGTCTGGAGGTTGTCTGGTCCACCTCCCTGCTCAAACAGGGTCCTGGTGGATCTGAACTCAAACGGGTCCTGGAACTTTCAGGTTCTGTTATTCCTACAGTGATTATGTGGTAATGCTCATTAAGTCTGTTAGGGTGTTTTCTCTCTCTCTCTTTCTCTCTCCCACACACACATTTATTGGTAGTCTCAGATATAAGTATTAAGCAAAAAATATCATTTAGGTAACTATAAGCATGGCGTAAATCATGCTATCTCCTGCTACATTTTCTAGTCTGAAGGATAAAACAAGATTTGTAAAATAATAATACGAATATAGGCCTTGCAAATATGAAATTTGGAGAACAGTTATACAACTGTTTACAGTTTTAATCACATCACCTCTGTCACTACAAGCACACAGTATTTCTTTGATGTGCCACTTTGGTCTAAGACGTTCAAAAGGTGGGAAGATAAAACTACATCACTCATGTAATACATGCTTTACCTTCAAAGAACTATTGAGGCAGGATTTTTATTTGCTATAATAAAAATCTTTCTCAGAGGAGATTAAATGTTAACTGCATCATCATTTAATTATTGTCAAACTTGTTATGCTGAAACTTTCAACACTTTCAAGAAAATCATTGCTTAATATAGCCATTCAAGTGAAACACTTCTACCTGACACTTTTAATTAAAAAATAATAATAAAAAATGAAAGCATCTCTTCTTTCAGTCAGGTCTGTATTTATTCCGGTGGAGGAGGGAGATGTTTTCTTTCTTTTAAAAACTTTTGTAGATGGACTTTGTTTGGAGCATATTTCAAAGGTGCCCTTAATGCCATTCCTTCCTTCAAAACTAATTGATTCACTGTGTAAACATTCCTGATGCACAAATACAGTCAAGGGTCGTTTGCATGTGGTCTGCAAATCAGGCACAGGAGCTAATGTCAGAGCTGCTGTTTGATCTACCAGCCTCTGAGATAGGTTAAGCTTTTCTGTATGACTCACCACTGCTTCTGTTGTAAATAAAAAAAATGTATTTTGTTTCTGTTCAAAACCGGCATCACTGTTTTAGAGTTTATAGCACAGTCACTAATAATAGATTGTCCTATTAAACAGAAAATTAACTCCAGTATACATCCAGGATGTAGAAAACAAAGCAAAAAACATAAAAAAAAAATGAGTGGAGGAGGCACAATAAAACAGTACTTAAGACTTGGAAGAGCAAACACAGCATCTTCTGCCAAGCAGAATCAAGCACTTGCTTTCTCCTGCAAGCATTACCTCAGCCACTTCTGGACAAATAGACTTTTATCCATATCTCCATCTTCATGAGTCACCATATAAACTGATTGGCTGCCCTGAGCAGGTCTAAAGAGGGAGAAATATAAAGAGGTGTCATCAGCACATGGTAGAAACCTCAGTCCCCAACTCCATAGTCACCCTCCTAGATGCACAGGTTACACAGGGAGCACAAAGAGCTCTCAGGATGCAGAGAGACAGAGCTGCTCAGATAGACGCTGCTGCAACTTGTGGTGGCATAAACAAAAGCAGTCAAACAACAAAGAGGCACCTGGAAATGCTGTCATGGTACCCTCATTCTTCATCCTAGTCAAAAGGAGATCAGTAGCCAACGCCACCCTGGGTGATATGTGTGACTGGTGGTGTACCAACAGAGACTTAAGTGTTTCAGTTACAATGTGGAAGAGTTTTCCACTCAGTCTTTGCACCAGACACTCCAAAACTGAGTGATTTGACATGATGTAAGGACTAGAGTGATTGTCAGTGATTGTTCCCTTTCTCAGGTCACTAGACCCTAAGCCTTTCTAACGGCTTCACATCTTTCAAGAGATCTTAGTCATGCACAATGGCATTGTTTGAATCAGTTCATTTAGATTCTAGTCCTGAAAAGTCCCAAGGGATTCATTTTAAACTAATTCACAGTAAACTGATCAGACCAAGGTAATGCTTGATCATTGACATTATTCAGATCTCAAAGGAAGGGAAAATGAGTAAACTTTTGCAGAGACGTCATTTCATCCTGGGTAGGTGAACTAGTAGAGACTAAAAAGGAAAAAAAAAAAACACCAACAAAATGTACTGATTCATTTCTCAAAGCAGGATATTTGCCTTTGTCCAACAGGACTCTAACACTGACCAATTCTTTAACCTTTTCATATTGAAAATTTGATAGTATGTCGCTCCAGGGCCTTGATTTGATGTGTGACAGGGAGGGATTTATTATTATTTTTTTTTGTACTTTTCAATCTCTTGTACTAATTTCTTTCTACAGGAGAGTGAGTGAAATAAATACCATAGAGGCCTTTTCAACTCTAGGGAAACACACAACTTATTACAGTCACATATTTTCATTGATGCTGGTAATGGTGGAAGCAGTAGTGAATTCACTTGCTTTCATGACCATTTTATACATACTTATCTTATAAAGAACTTATTTTACAGAATCACAGAATCACAGAATGTTAGGGATTGGAAGGGACCTCAAAAGATCATCTAGTCCAACCCCTTCATTTTAATTCAAATATTTTAAGCCTTAATTCAAATATTTTAAGTCTTTAAGAGATGTTAGCACTTTATTGTCCCTTTACAAGACAGCCGTCACCACCAGGAGTTCTTGCATGTTCTGTTTACCTCAAGAGGTATCCAGATTTTCTTTTGAATATGGAGGAGAGACAGTAATCTAAAGAGACAATTTTGTGCTGAAGACACTCATTGCAACAGTTTGCAGGTGTGTGTTATCTCAAAGTTTTAAAATTTGTCCTAGTTATGGGCAAAAGTCAGAGAAAAAGGTTCTTTAGCATGTCTTTTAATCAGTTCAGCCATACTAGTAATTTTAGGTCTAAATTTTTAGTCGAAGTGCGTGTTCATTAAATGCTCTTTCATTTTACACAAGAAGAATGTCCATGACAGCAGTAGAGAGCTTTGCAACTTTCAGCTTATGCAAGAACAAAGACTTACTACGTTTTGACTCTGTCCTATATGACTGGATTAAATTAAAGAAGCAGATTTCAGATTTTCAATCAAATTCTACCTAGCAGTCTGATATTTAAAATCAGAATCCCCCTTTCCCTCTCTTTTCTCCCTCTCTGCCCTTTCTCCCCCACTGATTTATTTGAAAGGTTAAAGAGACATTTTCTGAAAAACTGGAAAAACCCTAATCAAATAATAGGTGTGTCAAGATTTGAACAGCATACAGATCCATCTGTGTCTTTAATGTGATCTGGAAATCAGACAAGAGAAATTTTGTGACCTACTTTATATCTCTCAAGCCATGGATACTAACTGGACAGTTTTTTGTGCAGCATTTGCTTCCTCTCATCAAAATTTTTCTGAGTATTAGGTGTTGTCCAGGGACTTTCTGATCTGTGTGACTCCCCTTACTTCCATCTGTCACCACAGAAATAGCCCAATTATAATTTTTCAGTTTTAGATAAATGCTTTTTTCCTGCTAAGGCATCATTGGGACTGGGAAGCTTCACAAACTTTGTGGAGTTTCGGATAGTCCCAAAAGGTCAGTCGTTGGTCACGAGCCTTGAGAACTACAGTCAGGGCTCAGAAGCACATGCAAATGTGGAAGCAAGCCAGTTGTTGGATACTGGAGGTGGGGCTGCCCCTTCCTCAGGTATGTTAAGTGGAAGGCTCTGCAGCGTGGAGTGAGTGTGCCAGGCATCATCTACTGCAAAACCCCCCTCAGAAGCTCGATGAGTGCTTATATGGCAAAACTATGCAAGTCTTACAATTGCTGCAGTATTGCTGCTGCTGATTCTTACAATGGCTGGGTTAAAGTAACTTGAGGAAGCTTTCACTCTACAGTATTTGCAGGAGTATTTGCTGTGTAAGCTGAATGTCCTACAGAGAAGGTCAGCAGACTGGAGATATAAAATCAAGACCAAGAATGGCAACAACTGAGGGAAGCTTCCACAATAGGTTATTAAGTACAATTATCGATGACAGACTGTACCAGTTACAATGTGTATACTACTCTGTGTTTTGGACAGACCTCATTTTCAAGGCTTTGGTTCAGGGGACTGTGAGTGAATAGCATCTTCCCATGGGGTTCTCGACACAGCACGAGGCTTTACAGATTAAAAGCAGCATGTATTATACATGACATCTGTGTGCACGACACCTCAAAAGCAACCTACGCCAAGGGACTAGAAAACCAGCAGCCTTCCACCACAAATTCCCCTTTCCTGGTCCGCTGGCTCCCCTTCACCTTTAATGTTGCTGTCTACCGACACATTGGCTTTGCTCGTCTTGTCATAACAAAGCAAGCAAGCCAGTCTATGTCATCTGTGGGCTTTGAGCAGCTAATTAACGTGAGGCAGCCATGGGAGCTTCTGAGAAGCTGAGCTCTGATGTAACCCAATGCCATCCACTAGGAAGCTTTTAGATGCTCCAGCCATACATAATTTATTTTCGCCAGTCACATGGTGGTAAAGCTCATTTCGCATAATGGCTACTTGCAATGGAAAAGTGCTTACAGGGTTTCGGTGGAGCAGACAGCCCTTTCATCTGTCTATACCGAAGAGAAATTAAACAATTATGGGAGTTCACAGCATTCTCATAGAAAACTCCGAAAATAATGTTCTGAAGGCGTGCAAAACCTATTACGCCAGCACTTAACACTATTCAGACGTGCTGCCGCACAATTCTTCATTTCACGCCTCCTTGTACTTTTACATAAAACTCCTTTTCTCACCTGTGATGCCTATAAAATTAATATTCGCTCACAGAGGAGACTCTGTGCCCCCCAAGCCCCTCCACCCCGAGCCCCAGGGCGCCCTGGGGGTCACCCCCAGCCCTCAGCTTTACCCTCCCCCCGACGCGTGGGGGGGGCGAGCACAACATCATTCACACCGCCCAGACCTTCAACCCCTTTAATGGGAGGGGTTGGGGGGATCCGTGGGGCGAGTCGCGCCCCGCGACCGGTGACCGGTAACCGGCTCCCGTAGCGGCGGCGGCTCGCGGCCACCCACCGGCCGGTACCCAACGGCACCGCCCGGTCCGGCACCACCCGGGATGGCCGAGGACAGCCCCACCTCCGTCCTGCACCTCTCCATCATCCGCTGGTGCGTGCTGCCCCCTTCCTCGCCGCCGCCGGGGACGGTCCCTGGATGAGGATGGGGCGGGGAGGGCGAAACGGAGGAGGGCGGGGGAAGCGGCGGGTCTTCTCTCCCCGCTCCCGTCGGCGAGAGGCTCGCAGGACCTGCCCGGTGGGCTCGTTACCGGGAGGGCTGGAATCTGACTTTTCACGGTTGTCCCGGTTTCGTCACGGGGATGCATAAAGGGTGCCACGAAAGTGGGGAAATTTCCCCAAAAGTCCGTCTCCCTACGCAAATCTTGGTGACATGTGTTGCTGGTTTGGCATGGGGGACGTGGCTTTTTGTCTCAGCCTGCCCACTTGGTGGTATCTGGCCACTGGGGTGACATCCACCTGGCGTGATGCTGCCATGCAGCTGGCCAGGACCACCCCTGGCTGGACCGCTCCTGGCTGGTGTGGTCTTACATGATATTTACACTCAGAATTCAGAGCGATGCTGAGTGATGGACCTTCTCTCAGGTTAGTCCTCAACACACTGAGGACATGGACCTGTTGGAGTGTGTCCAGAGGAGATCACAAAAATGACCAGAGAGCTGGAGCACCTCTACTATGAAGACAGGCTGAGAGAGTTGGAGTTACTCAGTCTGGAGAAGAAAAGGCTCTGGGGAGAACTTCTTGCAGCCTTTCAGTGCTTAAAGGGAACCTATAAAAAAGATAAGGGCAATCTTTATAGCAAGGCTTGTTGCAATAGGACAAGAGGCTCCATCCCTGGAGACATTCAAGGTCAGACTTGGTGGGGCTCTGAGAAACTCAATTTAGTTAGAGCTATCCCTGCTCACTGCAGGGAGGTTTAACTAGATGTCCTTTAAAGGTCCCTCCAAGCCCAACACATTCTGTGATTCTGTGTTTCTTTGAGGTGAAAGTAATGGTTGAACTTCTCAGTGAGATACTTCCTGTGGTGGAGTAATGTTGTCATTATTTTCTTGTGTGTTGAGAAGAGCATCATCTGCTGTGTGCCAGCCAAAGAGAAAGAGGTGTTACTTTCCTTCTTTTCTTAAGCACAGATGAGTCCAGCTAGTAAACAGCATTGAAGCTTTGTGTGAAACAGTAACAACACGTACCAGCAAACTTTGGAGTTGACAGCAAGTAATCTTAAATATTTCATTTCCCCTCTTAGTAACCCTTGAGCCTCAGGAGTTAGTCTGTGCTTTTGCTGTGATACAGATACCACTACTCCCATTTCAAAAGGACTGAGGGCAGATACTCATCCAACAAGTTTGAGACACTGCATAAAACTTAATCACAAACAATCCTTGAAAGGATGAACCAATTGTGGTTTTTTGTTGCAACAACCTTCTGAATAACCTTTTCATGTTTTGAAAATTTTTAAATAATCAACCCATATTTTACAGTTGGTGCATTGACAATAGCAGCTCGGATTTTGGTCCAGAAATGGTTTAACAGCAGACTTCCAAACCTGTGTAATGCCCTGCCTGTCAAAGATTGACGTATAACTGGTGGCGAACCCCGAAAACTTGAAGTCCTTGTGAGGTCCTAGAACTGCTCAGATAACAAACCCACAGAAAGTGTAGACAGAAAGTAGTAGATAAATGGAGGAGGTCTCTCTCCATGTGCTTTTTCCTTAATCTCCATCTTCCTTATCACTCTTTCCTTTTGATTGTGTTGTCTTTATTAACAGTTTTGTTTTGAGGCATGCCATAAGCACTAAGGTTTTGAGAACCTCAGGGCTAATAGGCGAGAAGGTTAGCACTGTGGTTTTTCCCATGTGGGTTTTCTTTTCCTCCTAGACAATATTTTTGTGTTATGTATCAGCACTTAGAATGTGTTTGACTCATTATTTGAAAAAGGCTGGCAGTTTAATAGACGATAAATTCACCAAATGAAATTCCTGAGTATTTTTTCACTGAATAGTTAAATGCTGAGCCTAAACTATTGGCAGAAACCAACTACTGAAGCATGAATTAATTTCTTCTGCACTTCCAGTGACTCTTGTGTTGTTATATTAAGGATGAATTTGGACTTAGGTTTAATCTCCTCTGGGACAGCTCAATTACAAAGGGTTTTGAGATGGTTGCTCTAAAAGAAACAAGTATTTCTGCCTACTGTGAGGTAGAGCTCAGTCAGGACTCTTATCTAGAATAAATTTCATTTACTTTTCAGCCCCATGACAGGAAATACCCCATCAGCACAGCAGATCTCCTACTTTTGGTGCAGGTTCCTCCTCATGACCAACCATGAAGCCTTTACTGCTTGAGTGGTTGGGCTGGAGGTGATGAGGAGCTGGCAAGGAGTCCAGCACAGCACCAGCCTCTCGGGTTGGTGGATGAGAAGATGGGCTCTGAGGAGGTAAAAGTGAGGCATTTGGAGGCCTTTTGCTAGGGAGAGCGAAGACTGGGGGAGACAGCCTTATTCCCTGGAGAAAGGACGTGAATGAAAAGTGAGGTAGACACCATCAGGCTGCACACCGACCGTGCTCTTGCTCAGTCTGTTCTACCAAGCCAATTCACCAAAGACCATACCCACTCTCTACCGCCAATAAAGCTAATACAGAAAGATAAATACTGGGCTGACTGAAATCCAGCTACTAATAAAAGAGAGGATGCTGATTCAAAATCCAGCCAGCTTATCTCACCTGGTGATTATGAAAAGTCTGCTTTCTCAACCAGCTCGATTATCGATAAAGGCGCAGTGAGTAGCTGGCACTGTGCTGCACTAGCACTCAGCTGATAAATTAATTAAATACACATAAATCTGAAGAGGGTCCCTTCGGAGAAGCCGGCCAAGTCAACGACCATCACACCAATATGGCTACAGATCGTCCTCCCTTTATTGCTCCGGACAGCTCAATATATACAGTTCAGCAGTGTCCCCGCGCCTGCCCCTTCACAGAGTTGGTCAGTTACAGGTTTACACGCGCCAGCGTTTTATTGGGTAGTGCCATTCAACTATGCAAGCGGCTCTCGCCCCCCCTTCTCCCCCCGGGCCCAGCACCTCCAGCCAAGCATCTCGCAAAGCTCTCACAAAACAGATAAAACCTCCTCCTCCCCGTGTTCCAAGGCAGCTTCAAGGACAGAGCCTTTGTTTAGGCCTAAGCTGGGTTGTCCACGTTTTTAAAGTAATACCGTGCCTCTGCTCCACAAGAAATTCCTCTACATATCCCCCTTTTTCTTTTTGGACAACCCAGGCTTCATCCACTAGCTTGCTTATAATTTTCTTGATTATACTTATCAAACAACTAAACATAAGTAAGCCTATAACAATTAAAACTGCAATAACCAAAAATGCCTTAACTAAACTCTTAATTCATCCTGTCAAAGTTCTCACACCCATCGCCCTAAATCATACTTTGATCCTTAATCACACACTTCTAACAAAGCAAAAGGCAGCTGGTTTCCCTGCCTTGCTTTTAGCTAAAGAAAGATCACTCTGCTGGTTAGTACATAAACCTTAACACCTACTATGTGGCTTTGATTACACAACCAATATAAGCTTCATTGTTAGTCACACAAAGAGGATACATATTAATACAACAGGTAACATTGAGAACAGTCACATTTTCCCACAATTGCTCTGCCATCAGCCGTAAGCATCTTCTGCCAGTCCAGTCCATATCATCGTTGGTAATCGGTACCTCAGGGTCCCATCACGTCACTGGGCAAACAAAGGGATTCAACGGGCAGGCCCAGTGCACGGTCGTGTTGCTGCTACGCTGTTGAGGTGACAGGATGCTGCACAGCCACATCATGCAGGATCATGCGGTTCTCAAGTCCCTTGTCCATTATTAATAATAACAGGACACTCAATCGAACTGGCTGCTTCCCAATCTCCCTCTATTATAACGTCTCTGATGACGCCGCTCCATCGCTGTTGCAAAGGATCCTTTATGGTTCAAGCTTGAAAATCAGGCTTGAGTGAGGGAGCTGATGGTAGTGGCGGAGCTGAACTGGTTTAAGGGTTTCTTCTATTTCTCGCTGTCCAGTTGATAATTCAGCGAGTTTGTTCAGGATCTCTTTCAGGGGTTCATCCTGATCTTCCTTCTTCCCCCTCTCTCTTTTTTTTTTTTTTTCCTTTTTTTTTTTTTCTTTTTTTTTTTTTTTTTTTTTTCTTATTAGCTCAAGTATTACTTCGATCACGCTGTTATCACACAGGGAGAGCAGAATTTCCCAGGTCTGTTTTGATCATACTCTCCCGTTCACTCCCATGCACATCTGGTGCACAAGAAGCGTCTTATCTTCATTCTCACGGACAAGCTCTCAACATGAGCTGTACCTGGCTGGTCAGGGTCTCTTTTCATAATTAGCAAGCAAGAGTTATGCACTTGTTTAGAAAAGAGCTCAGCTCAAGGACGAAAGTCTTAATTCTGCAACGCAGTGCAGTTTCTCCTTTTTCTTTTTTTTTTTTTTTTTTTTTTTTTTTTTCTTCCACCCAGTCGGGACGAGCAGGGAGTTTCTTCCTTTGCCTTTTTCCTTTCCTGCCCTCCCCCCAACGCTTCGATCGCTACCGCAGCAACTTTCTTTTCTGCTTGCATGATTTCTAGAGTGCGTATTACGGTTTTCCAAACTGTTCCTAGTTCTTTCGCTTCTTTTCCTTCTTTTCCTCCCTCTACAGTACAGTCCCACAAAAAGTCTCCTACTTCACGCCATTCCGTGGAACTAAAGATTAATGGCGGGTCATTCATTTTCTCCTGTTTCTGAGCCCATGGGGCTAATACATCTCGCTCCTTTATTTTTCCTCCTCTCTTAGAGAGTATACTAAGGAGGCGAGTTGCCGCGTCCGTTTCCATCGCGGTCTTACCTTGGCAGGGGCTTGATCAGCTGCTCAAGCTCTGGTCTCCGGTGCCCTTTTGGTCACACTCGGAACTCTCCTGCCTCCAGCTCTCCGGCTCCCAAATTGGCTCACGTCCGATGCTTCGGAGTCTTCCCACATTTAAGCAATCCGCATTTAAGCATCCATAGAGGGTCCCTTGTTCAGGCGCCAGATGAAGAGGGTCCCTTCGGAGAAGCCGGCCAAGTCAACGACCATCACACCAATATGGCTACAGATCGTCCTCCCTTTATTGCTCCGGACAGCTCAATATATACAGTTCAGCAGTGTCCCCGCGCCTGCCCCTTCACAGAGTTGGTCAGTTACAGGTTTACACGCGCCAGCGTTTTATTGGGTAGTGCCATTCAACTATGCAAGCGGCTCTCGCCCCCCCTTCTCCCCCCGGGCCCAGCACCTCCAGCCAAGCATCTCGCAAAGCTCTCACAAAACAGATAAAACCTCCTCCTCCCCGTGTTCCAAGGCAGCTTCAAGGACAGAGCCTTTGTTTAGGCCTAAGCTGGGTTGTCCACGTTTTTAAAGTAATACCGTGCCTCTGCTCCACAAGAAATTCCTCTACATAAATCATTTGGTATAACAGAAAAACAGTCAGAGTAAGAAAACACTGTCGTATAATCAGTGTTTCCTGCTTTGAAAATTAATCTCTCTGTTTCTTTCCTCCAGCTTTGCTCCTGTATTTGTACTGCAAGAGGCTATTATCTTCTGACATTGAAACCATTGGGATTATTTCATAATTAAAGTTTGTTTGTGGGGTTTTTTTTGGTAAATGTAGTACTTTGTTCTAATAAGTAACTAAGGTTCCATCCTCCTCACTTTATTCACACAAGTATTTACATTTGCTTGACTATGGCCATTACAATAAGTAGTATGAGTAAGGGATTTGGCCAAAGGATGACTATTTAAATACCTAAAACAGTTTCAGTACTGCAGTTCTGTTACATAGTAACTGTAAATTAAAATTCTGTTGTTTTATTAAACTTGGACTAAAATCAATGAGGTTGTATGAGAATGGAATTTGATCCTTCATAGTCTGTGCACTCTCCAGCCCGAAACACCATATTGGACATTTTAGATGGAAAAATGCTCATCATATTATCTTTGGTGTAGCAGAGATCTCTATGATTAGAACATCAAAGTTATATCATATTAGAGAGATGCTAATATTTTGTGTACTGGTGTTAATGTTGTAATGATATTACTAAGTTGTATTTTTAAATTTAAAACCACGAGCAGAGTCTAACGACCTGTCTTACACTCTGGAAACCAGGAAAATAGAAATTAAAAAGTTAAAACCAAACATAGAATATATATATATACACATATAAGACATATTTTTTCCTGAATACAGATTAACATAGAAGTATTATCTTTTACTTTTTGATTCTGCACTTCTATTAAATCAGACTATTACAGAATAAATTGTAAATGTAGTGAGCTATTACAATCACAAGCTAACAATTCTTTCTTCTCATTCTGACATAAACCAATTGATGTTTTTGTTTTAAAGGATAGCTGATAATTTCTATTTGTGTGAAGGATGCACTGTACCCCGTTGGATACTATATGAATTGTATATGGAAAGCTGCAGCCCAAATTCCAAGTATCAAGTAAATTCAGCCACCTTTGGAAAGGTACATAGTAGACAGGATATATAAGATAAGAAGCAGAGATACCTAAACAGAAAATCTGATGGTCAAATATGCAGACTGCATACGAAAAGACATTAAATAACCAAGAAAAATGAATATGTAATGGTTTATGGTTGTGTCTTTTAAAATGTATTTCTAGTAAGCTTTCATGTAGACACTGTCATACTAGAGAAAAGAGCATTCTTTGTGGTGGAGTTAATTTTCTTCAGGGAACTAGTGTATGTTATACCAGCAAAGATTTTTTTTTGCTGAGATATTTTAGAAAGCTTTATGAGGGTAAACAGTGCAAGGTTAATAAGCTCTTTCCGAGGAGCTGATTCTTCTATCCTTAAAAGACCCCTTTGATTGTTACATGATGTTATACTTTCCTTTTTAAATGTATTTACAGAGATTTTGCTCCAAACACACACTAAAAAAGTTGTTATAGAATCATCCAAGCAAAACAAATGCAGATGTAAAACCCAATCTCCTTCAAACAGTTCCACTTTTCTAATACACGGAGATTGATACAACCCACAGACAATTACCACTTAGAAATCCCAATTGCTACAAACACTCATAGTTGTTCAACTTTATTTAACAAATTAAGGGAGATGGAATGCCTTGTGATTATTTGTTGCTCAAGATATTTTGTTCAGAATTTCCTATTTTTACTGCTAATATTATTCTATTAGCACCCACGGTAGGAGCTACTAAGCATTGTTTTAACATAAAACCAAAATAATTTAAGTAAAATTTGACCTGAAATCAAGTTGATTTGTGTGGATGACCTTTGTTTAGGAACTCTTTATCTCTAATTTTTTTTTTTTACCTGGTACATTAAATCACTCTTACTTAAAGTTAAGATTTGAGTGAGTGATCCAATGTGATTTGCTACCATACCCATCAGCCAAGACCATGGGTAGAATTTGCCTGTGTCAGTGTAGATGTTTGTCCTGATGCTAGTCACCTTAAAATCTCTTGGCAGCCAATGGAGAGAAACAAGTAGCTACATATGATTCCATTCATCCTCCTAAATGCGTTATCCTGGGCAGCTCAGAGGAATTTTGCCTTGGAACTGCCTGGTTTTCTCTATTGACTACAGAGTCTGCAGTGACTAGCTTAGACATCTATCACTACCTTATAAACCACGTAGGTAAGATTAATCCCATCCTGTCTGTATGCTTCCAGGTGCTCCAACATGATTGAGCTACCACTTGTAAACTAAGCCTTCTTGTGGTTTAAGTTAATGCATTTTACTTTTAAGTTGGGACAGGCAGGGATAAAGCATGAGTCTGGTCACGCAGAAGAGCTCAGCCGATGAGCTGCAGCTCCTCTAGGTTGGTGCTCGCAACTATTTGCTCCCAGCCTCAACCAACCCAGAGCACAGCGGTGCGAGTTAACACATCCCAAGTGAGTGAGCTGGGGTGCAGCTCCCCGATGGCTTGAAACGATCTGTCCTCCTGCAGCAGGAGCTGGGACCGTGCAGCTGGTGGCTGAAGAGGGCAGGAACTGCAGCAACCCTGGTTTAAACTTGAAGATACACACGTAATCTGTTACCACAGCCTGTGGGTAATGGGCTGAGCTATTACTAATTCAGCAAGCTGTGGTAACCTGACTGCATTATGTGTGTGTAGACTCTAAGGACTTTTGCAGCCAAGCCCTGTGTGAATCAAACTGTGGTGATTTAAGACACTGCTAATCTCATCTGTCCTACCCCTCTATCCAAACACACCTTCGCCTCTGTAGAAGAGGCAGTGGAAAGAAGTACATGTCTCATGCCACGGAATTCCCAGTTTCATAGGCTGTCCTTTTAGGAAAATGGGATTATGCTAAAACACCAGCTTGAGAAGGGGAGCAGCTGGGGTGGGTGCACGCAGAAACATACAAAAAACCAGGATGACTCCAGCACCATTAGTACTGGAGGTGCATGTTAGTCTGAATTGGGAAATTTTTTTCTTTTTCAGGCCTTTGGACCAGCAAAGGGGGTTTTGCATGGAGTCCAAGTTTTGTGCTGCTGAGTGCGGACTGTCCTCACTCATCACTAATGTTGTATACTTGATCCTCTCTTCCTGCTATACAGGGAATGTTAGCTCCAGCTGCCCTGGGTTAGTCTCTGTCTTCACCGGACAGCTCATGCAGAATAATCATAGTGAAGTGGATTATTACCCTGACGGTGTCTTATTACTGTGTAGAGCCTAACCTTGACAGATGCTGCGTGACCTCAGTTCACATTTACCACCGCTGTGGTCAAAAGGTTGCCTTACAGCTCGGTGATTCAGGTCCTTTGAAAACAGATAAGTCAGGGTCTATCCTGTGAGTACTCCTTGCGAGTTAGTGAGCAGGTAGGTGAAGTCTCTTGTGTGAGTAAGTTTTACTTGAATGAGTAAGGCTTGCAGGACTGGCAGAGTACTGAAGAATCACAGCACCTTCGAGTTCTCTTAGCTGATATACCCCACCTGACTGTGGGTGGTCTCCTGATGTGTGCAGTGTAAAACAGATTAGTCTAAAAAAAAAAAAATTACTACCTGAGGGAGGTAATCCCTTAAATTACTTAGTTTTGGATCTGCAAAAACCTGACTGAGTTCAGTTCAACAGTCACCATTTAAGAGGTAAGAACAAGTAGTAGCCTGCAAATGATGGATAGCAAAAGAAATGACTTAAGGAGAAAAAAATCCAGCAGGTATATTTTTGCATTTTAGAATGAATCTGACGAGTAGCTCTAATTTTCTGTGTGTTTTTTTCAGCTTATTCGGTTAGTTTTCCCAGGTCTGGGAACAAGAAGGCTGGGCAAAAGAGGGAGTACCAGGTACTGTTTTTTCCTCCTTTGTGTAAACAAGTTATGTACAACTGTTCTATCAAGAAAAAAAAAAGCTGAATGTTCAGCTCCAGGACTGTAGTACGGCAGCTGAAGTGTTGGTTGAAAGTCTGTAATACATTGCAAGATCCAGAACAATTTGTGATGGCACCACATATGCTAAAATAAAGTTAATTCTGTGAAAATCACCGCATCAGAGCAGATTTAGTAGGGCATGAATTCCAGATTAGACTGTTTTTTAAAAAATTAGTGCTCCAATTTGTACTGGCTCTTACAGCAGGGCTTGCATGAGGCATCTGCGAGACATCACAGCCTTACTCAGAGCCTTGAGACACCGGGTCAGGAAAGTCTGGCTCCAGGATGCATGGGGGTAACAGCCGTGATTAATGTCTCTGTTGTGTTTTCATCCTTTCACATACCTGTGGAGTGACCCAGCATGTACTGGTGGTCAATGGAAGTGTTGTAAACAGTTTAAAACCATTTAAATCAGACTGCCGCAGTTCCTCCTTCTACATTTCTTTCTTGTCGCTTCCCTCTCTTCTTCTAGAGCAGAGAGTTCAATAAACTTGCTTCAATGTCCAAACATATCACACTCTGAACATCCAGACTGGAAAAGGAGATGTTTTAAGGGCATTGAGACACAGTGATTTTACAAACATTTTGAGTGGCTTTGAGACTGACATGCCTGTGTTTGATCCAAGACTTTTCTCTGCTAGTCTGAACTTGTTATCAGCTTGATCCAGTGAAATCCTTTATTTTGGGAGTTCTTTGCAGACACTCTTGGGCTCCTCCTCTTAGCTGGCAGGATTTGGGATGGTGAGTGGTAGCCCCCAAGGCTCCATATTCTCTCTTCCCATCAGCAGGTTACCCTTTGCTGGATGCTGGTGGCCCGAAACTACTACACTGCTCCCTGGCTTCCCAGTGACCCTGGCAGGGAATGGCCAGCTGATAGCACCTGGGTAGCAGGGCTGGTGACTCTGCTGCTCGTGAAGGTTGAGATAAACCTTAGAGAAAGTTCAGCAGGTTTCCTGGGTATTAGCTTTCCATGACAAGGGGCCTACAAGAAAGTCAGAGAGGGACTTCTTACAAGAGCATGGCGTGATAAGGATAATGGCTTTAAAATGAAAGAGGGTAGATTTAGATTAGATATAAGGAAGAAGTTCTTCACTGTGAGGGTGGTGAGACACTGAAACAGGTTGTCCAGAGAAGCTGTGGCTGCGCCCTCCCTGGAAGTGTTCAAGGCCAGGCTGGATGGGGCTTGGAGCAACCCAGTCTGGCAGGAGGTGTCCCTGCCCGTGGCAGGGGGTTGGAACTAGATGGTCTTTAACATCCCTTCCAACCCAAACCATTCTATGATTCTATAACCACTATAGACCACCCAGTCCCTAAGCTACTATGAAGGGCTGCAGAACAACTGCACCAAGTTCTTCAACTTCTGTGAGGATATGGGGACATCTGTCTGGTTAGACTCTAGTACCTGACTTCAATAACTGTTCTGTACAATTCTGTTGCACCCCATTCACTGGCTTAAGTTTTTTCATTTGGAAGAGATAATTCCAGGGCAAAAACTGTTAAAAAGAGTTTATAAAGAGTTTGTGCAATGATGATCTGTTGGGGAAAACAAATTTTCAACGGAATTTAAAAAATAAACGTAGCTTTTTTTGCTTGGTCTTTTTTAAATAGGGTGATAATCTGCTTTCAAAGGAGGAATATGAATTATTTGATAACTTGTTCAAAATCCTATGATTGCCAGTCATCTTTTTTTATTATTTTCTAGGTATCATTATTCTGGAATATCTATCAGGGAGAATTCTTCCTTTTACGCACGTTATTGCTGTCTTCTGTCTGAAAAAAATTATCACAGGTTTGGTTTTTAAAATGTTTTAATTATAAAATGTCACATGACAAACTATATGTTATCTGTACATAAAGTCTTTAAATTGTCTGTTGACAACAATATTATATTTTTCTTATTTTTATACACACTGTGAAAGTGTTGTGCCATTAAGTGCTGCACCCTAATAGAGGAGTTCAATTCTGAACACTTGCCCTGCCTAATCAGACTTCCTTGAGTTGAACATTTTAGCCGTGTAGATCTTAAGAGCAGGAATTCCTGCCAAACCTAAAAGAAGGAATTAATATATTGAGACACTAAATGGGAGCTCAAATAAACATATTGAAATTACTTTATGACATTGTAACACCTTCCTTATTAAATTGTAGGCTGAAGAGACAGGTATTAAAATACAAACGGCTGCACTGTTTTGGAGAGTCCTACTTGCAGTCATGCTACCTGGGGTTTTTTACTCCTTGAAACAATGGAATGTATTACTTTGAAAACACTTCCTCTGCTTTTAAAATTTCAGATTCAGAAATTTTAAAATTTTAAATTTTAAAATCACGTCCTGTAAGGAAAGGACAATAAGAAATTTTACTAGATGAGTATAAATTGATTTAAAAATTAAAAGTTTAAAAATAATCGATGAATGTAGGATACTTTGGCAGACTAAATTGTAGACATGAGCATGGTCCTGTTGTGGGCAGGCAAGAAAGAATTCTCATTGTTAAGCTTATGGTTAAGATAAACCACGGGCTGGCATTTCTCCCTGGAAAAAAAAGGAAGGCAAATGCTGCCATTCTCTACCAGTTTTACATTCCCTTTTAAATACGCAGGAGAAGAAAAATAGATGCAGCCTATGCTTTGGACTTTGGAGACCAGGCTCGTATCCTACTCTCTGCATTTCTTTAATGCATATGTGGAAAATTCTGTACTTTGGTTTCTGCTCTTTAGTACAGAGATATAGCATTTTTATACAGCATGAATGTTAGAGGGATGCAGGTCAGCCTATTAAGCACCCAAGTATCGTGGTGATGATAAAACTGTTCCAGTGTGTGTGATATTTTATATTGTAGTTACTTAATTGACTGTGTGCTCTGTGAGAGCACGGAAAAATTATACCCATAGGTTTGTTGCCTTTCTCCATGGGTTTTATAGCAGAGTCATGTTGCAGAACTCCATAGAGGTACAATGGTAAAGAATGGGACAAGGCAGAGGATCGGGTTCAGCAGATGATCAAGTGGCAGCTGGTTTTTGTGAGACCGAACAAATTATTCATAGGCAACTCGAAGCTTGTTTCCTATGAGACCCTTACTGAAGTGATATCCCTCACTACCCACAGCCACTATAACCAGAACAGGCCTAAGATCTGACATCTGTAATGGAGAAAGTTCTTGGGCACTCTTTAAGGAACATATTACAGGTCTCTGGCTGGGTCTCTGCTGGTCTTTCTTCTTCAGGGAAAGAAATGTGTTTCCCTAAAACATCCCTTGAAAACAAGAGTCTTGCTGGGCATAGTAGGAGAGCTGCTAATTATGGTCACAGAAGAGATCAGAAAGAGAATAAATAAAACATTTCCCTGGAAATGTTCAAGGCCAGGTTGGACAGGGCTTTGAACAAGCTGATCTAATGGGAGGTGTTCTTGCCATAGCAGGGGGGTTTGGAACTAGACGATTTTTAAGGTCCCTTTCAACCCAAGGCATTCTATGATTCTATGAATTTGAGTTGTTACTCTTTTTCCTCTCAGTGTAGAAAAACGAGGAAAAATTACAAAAACTAGGAAGAACCAAAGAAGCGATGTTGGCTAAGTCCAGGCCAGGTGCAGAAGCTCAGATTTCAGCCACTGCTGAGAGCCAGAAGCACCACATATGGCAGAAGAGTTTGTGTCCTTGGCCTTCCTCATGGGAAGAAGCCATGTTCCCTGATGGGCCAGGGGACACACCAAAGCCCACCCTTAATCACACAGGAGCCGCTGTGCTGGTTGCAGGCCTCACTCTCCTTCTCTACCAGCTGCCAGAAGTGCCTGCCCAGACACCTACTCCTAAGAAAATGTATTTAATTTCGTCAAACCAAGGCAAAGGAGATGTATTCCAGAGAAGGGGCTGACATCAACCAGCCATCTAGTCATCTTGATACAGTTTCTTGGCATAACTTTTCAGATTAAATAAAAAAAAACACTCTATTCAGACAAAGATCATGTTTCTAGTTGCAACAGACAAGTGTTGTAACTACAAAATTATCTCGTCTGATGCTTCATTCATTTAAGACAGTTGTAAGAAGTCACTAAGCTGCTGCACAAAGCCAGACAGCTGAAATTAGAACAGCTTCCACTCTAATGCAGCCACATATCCCTGTCCCAAGCCAATGTGCAGGCACACAGCATCGGGGCAGATGGGTGTCACAGTTACTTCTTAGTGTCTGATAAAGGACAACAGGAAAAAACCCCAAACCAACAGAGAGAATGCAGTAAAAAAGCACAAAACCCAGGCAGAGAAGCATGAGTAGCACAACTCTGAGAGAAACAATTAGGTCACGTACAAGATAAGCAGCATCTTCAACCAAATAACAGTTTGTTTCCATCTGTATTGAGTTTTGCACGTTCTTTGCAAAGAAATAAGAACACATCAAGGAAATATCTAATCTTTACTGTTCTCTCAGCAAGGTTCAGTACTTTTTGAAATCAGAATCAATTTTTCATGATCCCATGAAGTTGATGAAAGTGGCAATGGTAAAATTATTTTTTTTTCATTAGAAAATTGAAATTTAGAAAAAAAGTAATGAAAGCTTGAAACTTTTCTACCTGCAGGAAGAAATTTCATTTCTGCAGAGGTAACCATGTAATTGCAGGAGGGCTGTTTAACCCATAATATCTCAATATTTGAGAATGTGTTGGTGTGGAAATTTCCAAATTACAGAGAAGTAAGTTTTTAATATACCATTCCAGTGCAGTACAAATGCTGCTCTGTGGACCAGACCCTGCTGATGAGATACACTTTTCTGGCTTGTTGCCATTGCCCTCTGGCAGAGACAGGGGATGTCTGAGCAGTGAACGTGTCCCAAATAACTCTTGCTCCCTTCCATGCCTGAATAGAGTCCAACATGCAGCTGCTTCTTCAGTTGCACCTGCCTGAGGGGAACGTGGAGCTGGGAGCCCAGTTGAGAGACCAAGACATCCACCCAGCCCATGAGTTGTTGGAGAAAGGGATGTTTTCAAAATGATGACCCACTCTCTCTAATAACTGAAAAGAATATTTTTTGATCACATTGAGAAAGTCAGCAATTGATGTGGGCCTGGTAGTAAGGAAGAAGTCCAATGAAGGATCTGGCGGGTTGGGGAGCTGTGCTTGTTGGCATCATAGAAATGGCCGTAAGATTATAATGGTTTGCTTTTGGCTATAAAGAAGGCATTTGCCTTTTGATAGTCAGCAGGGCCTTGGATGTATCAGCTGGCTAGGCTGGGACGTGTTTGCATGAGGAGCGATGAGGATGCTCTTACATGGCACCTGTGAGTCGGTTCATTTAGAAACCTTGGATTGTTTTGAAGATGGATTTACCACAGCTCACAGGGTGATGTTATGAAAGTAGTGTAAATAAACACAACTGTAATAAATGACATCTCCAAAAGTATTACAGAGATTTAAGAGAATGTGATATTTACTGATTCGCATTACGATAGGATGCCCTCTAGGAAGGGGAGCTTTGAGGACAAGCTCTCCCTAGAGTGGTCCTTGCTCTGGCTTCCAGTACAGCAGTGCTAAAAAATGCCAGTGAATATTGGTTTTGTAAGAGTTGCTTTATGAATCTAGTAATAGTCTGGGCTTCTGACTTTCTAGTGAAGCAAATTCATGATTTTTTAATAAAAAATTCTGATATAATTCTGGAAAATTAACTTTTCTAACCTCAGTGTAATCAACACTCATTTTTCCTTTGTCCTTCCCAGTTGCCTCCTCTGCTTGTCTTTTTGTCACCCCCACCACTGTATTTCCCATTTTAGCTCTCATTCCCACCCCATAGCGTCATCCAAACTCTGCAAGGGATACAGCGAAACTCCTTGTGATTTTGCTGTCACCCACCTACCCCTTCTCCCACCCACCCTCCTCTTTTATGTGTCCTGTCTTTACCCAGGCACCGCTCTCCGGGGGAAGCCAGCAGCTCTGCCTTGCAGCCAAGCACTTCTGTGGGCACCAGGTGAGTCCGAACCTCCTTTTGCTAAGAGTGGGAGCCCACAGAGGTTAGCTTTCCATAGATATTTCCACTTCATCGTCACCGAACCCCTGGCTGGCTGCTGGGGGGGGCAAGAGGACCCACACAGCACCCCTCTCACACTTGGGTGGGAGCGGGGAGCCAGCCTGCGGCGGGAGCCAGCCCACTGGAGGAAAGCGATGCTGAGACGTGTTGCCATAGTAGCAGCAGCAGAAGATACAGCTGGCCGCCTTCTCGGGGAGAGCAGAAGCTGGAAAATATTCATTAATTTTGTTTCACAGGCTTTAGAAATCTGCAGGAAAGACCCATTTGAAAGAAACGTTATGAAACCTCTCTGCTTACTCATTCTTCGCTTTGTCCAGCTGCCAGCTCTAAAATACCTGGAGAAAGAGTCAATAGCATTACCAAATATGCCTAACTTGAATGTTGTGCCAGTTTGGTTGTTTCACTAGTTCACCACATTCATGGCAGGGAATAGGGGCAGAGGGAAAGGCAATTTTTCAGTTGGCAAAGTTCAGTCCTGTGTTCAGCAGAGACGCGAGAGGAGGCATTTTCAGTGGCTTGAGTTTCCAAGCAGATAAGCTGTTACATTTTGTCCTCAGTCCCTTCAGGATGTCTGGTGGTACCCTGGTTTATAATACATCACAGCAGTGAAACCCAGCAGTCAGGATCTGATAAGATAGCCTGAGTGTTGGCAGTCACCAGTGGAAGCACATTTTCTACAAACCCTTTGCCTGTCACCCTTCAAATCAGCCGAGTCCAAAAGGACCCTGGAGTTTGAAATGCCTTCACAGACAGCGAGCAGGTGTCAGCAGCAGATGGGGGCTTGACTGGAGGAATCCAGCTCCCACAGCATATCCCTTTTATGAGCAACGTTGCCTCTCCCTCTTTTAGGATTAGCCTCAGCAAAGCAGCCAGGGACAGAGGTAGGAGACAGTAAAGCAAGCAAGCAGCCTACTGTGCCTTCATCCCTGGCTTTTCAGCCAAAAGCCAGTGGTCAAGTCTTTGCAGGTCTGGGCGAATCCTGACCATGTGGAACATCACGGCAGGCTTGCAAAGTAAATGAGAGAAAGTCAGAAAAAAACAATGCCATCTAAACTGATATAGGGTGCAGAAAAAGTAAGTACTGTGACATCAAAACACAAGGATGATTATGCTTTCATTTTTGCATCTTTATAATCATTATCATTCCAAATGAACTGCAGCTACAAATGCCAACACACGCTTTTGGTGCAAGGGATTGGAAGACATTGCACTGTTAAATGGCTAATTATTTTGTCATCTTTACAATGAATGGCTCAGTTCTATCTTAAAATTGAGAAACTGATCTTTGGAGTCAGAAAATCGTGGATCTGCTGAGGATAGAGAGAGGGATTTTTTTCCCAAATACAATGTTCCATCCTAGTGCACTCAATCCAGTTTGAACTCATTTTCTTACAGAAATACAGAATAAATTGGTGGGGTTTTAAAAGGTTTTTTCTGTTGTTTTTTTTTTACCACAGTGAAAATGCCTGCAGTTCTGGAGATGCAGCTGGTTACAAGAGCTGTAGCCAAAAAAAGAGAACAGTGAGTTTCAAATACATCAGACTTACAACAAAACACCTATCTGTGTGTTAAATTAGAACTGCTATGCAATGTATTCTGATAAAATACAGTTAACGCATCGTCTTCCTCAAAATAAGTATTTAGTGGGATTCCACTAAATGCTTACTTCCCTCACTCTTATTTCACCTGGTAGCTAAATATTTTTGTTGTCTTGCTGTCGGCTCACATACTTCTATCTGAGCTGAGAGCGGAAATTGTGGCTGAAAGCCCAGGTTTTGAGTATCGGGGGAGTTAGTGGGGCACAACCTTCCTTGCCTGAGGCCCACGGTAACAGACTCTCACGCCACTGAGCCAGTGTCTTTTCAACACGCTCAAAGTTTATTGGCTCAAAGTTTATTGGCACGGTAAGTATTTAAAAAGGAAATGATTAAGAAAAAAAGAGCTCAACCCTCCTCACCGAAAAGGGCAGTTGTGAGGTTGACCCACTGCAGTTCTCCCCATAACTGTGCTGTCATGGGATGGCTTGACACTGAGGTTGTTGGGAGACAGCCAGCAAAGCACGAGCCACAAACTTAGTTGGACCAAAGGAAGGAAAAAAAAGAGAGACTGGATGTCTGTCTTATTTTTACGGAGCGCTCGGGTGCGGTAATGAGTGCTCTGAAGCGGATGTAATGACAGCTGATGAGAAATGTGCTGTCACCCCAACAGCAGAGCCAACTATCTGCAGCCTTATTTAGAAGGTTACAACTGTGACATGAGTGCTATAGAAAATGTATGTGGAAAATATGTATAGCATTAAATATTCACTGCTTTTGAAAAGAAATTTGTGTATTGTTTGAGATTTAAATGTTTAGCCAGCTATGCTTGTTTCTTTCACCCATCCTTACTTTCCGAAAGAAAAGGATAAGCATTCCTCTGAAGAGATCTTGTTAAAAAAATCATGTTATGCAATCTCAAGTACTTAATACCTTTAACAGAACCGACAAGATAATTGTGATTATTATTTTTTTTATCGTTCAAAATAAATTCTGATGCATTGAGAGCAAGAATTTGCACTGTGCTCCATCTGTCATTTATCTGAAGACTGAACAAGAGAGATTTCAGTACCCTTGGCCTGAATTCAGCAAATTCTATCTTTGGGAGCAAGAACTAGAGAAGAAATACCCCTATGAAATGGTACGTTCGAGCATTTGGTCAGCAAGCAAGTTATCTCTTTGTCTCTGTGATCTTTTTGTACCCTCTTTCTGGTTACTTTCTCCAGGTGGTGCTGCTTGCCAATGAGTACTACAGCCATTGTCAAGATATTTTACGTATGGTGAGAAAGAAAGAGCTCGACAAGGTATGCCCTTCCTTTAATAACATTCATTCTGATTACAGCAAACAACTCTAAGGATAAAGTTGTTTCTGTGTAGCTTATTTACTTGATGGCTTGGTCTAAGGTAGATAAGGATTTCTAGAAAAAACGAGCGTTCAGTCAAACTATTTGGGAACTCTTAGTTAACACAATCTGCTCCAAGAATCTGAGTTCCTAGGCATATCCTGAGCACTCCTGGCACATCAATGAGTCTGAGCTCAGCACAAAACACAAGGTCATGGACAGGTATATTTTGTTGTATCCATATATCCATAGCACAGCTCTTTGTTTCTCTCCTCTTTCTTATGCTACCTTCAAGGTTCCACTTGTTGCCCCAGGATGCTTCCACTTACGCTGGAGCCCCACTGGGATGGGGCCAGGCAAAGAGCTCAGCTCCACGGTCATTCTTTTTCTTCTGTGCTTCTGTGTGCTGTTTTACTGAATTACACTTCACATTTTACAAAGGCAAAATCAGTAAAAATTCATAAAGGACTTTGTGCGACAGGTGAAAGACTGTATCATGTCATTCTGGAGGTCTCTGCAGCCTGAAAAAGTAGCACTGATGTCCTTGCCAGATGTATGCCAGCTGTTCAAAAGCTATGATAGGCAGCTATTCAAGGTACCATAGACACACTTGTTTGTTGTAATTATGTTATTATGTGTTTTGTCTTTTTGGTAGTTCTACCTGAGGAGAAGGACCAGCTGTTTCTTATGTGCTGTACAATGTGATTTTCATTCATAGCTGAAGTTTGTTCTTTGGCTTCTTCTGAGACAATACAGTATGGCTCTTGAAAGAAGCAAGTGGAATTTGCAATAACTTCCATTTTGCTGCTATATATTCCTTTGAAAGTCCACAAAATCAATGGAGTATGCTGTTATAAATGTGGTCTTGTGGTTCTGGCATGAGGTTATGTGCCTGATATTTCAACTGATAGCTGTTTTCCAAATTACGAGAGCTGTATTTCCGTTGAGAACAATACTGCACTTCTTGGGGACATTCCACATAGAAATATGCAGTTATCTGATCAAAATAATTTGCTTCTTATTTACAACCAGTCATTAAGTAGTATCTAGTAATTAATTCAGGAAATCACGTTTGTTCTTAGGACCTTTTTCCTTCTGCTAATAAATGTAGCTTAGCTATTGCTTATTTGGAAGAAAAAAAGGGTTTCTTTACATTTACATTTAAACTATCAATACAATTTCATTTCATGCTGTTGCAAATATATGTAGTGCACCAATTATATACAGCTCCATTAATTTGTATTCTAGGAAATTGAAAACATCCTACTTCACGATTTCCTGGAGGAGGTGCCTGTGCACCAAATGACGTCAATCAGATCATTCAGTGAAAACATTGAACTTTGGCTGCTTAATGCTTTGGCAGAGTTTCCATCACTGCTCCAAACATCCAAATCCAAAGGTACGTTTGAGTAATAAAGAGATTTTAATGAAAAAATATTTGCTTAAATTGGAGAGAAGATTGTGTTACGAGACTTTCAGAGAAATTAGTTTAAAAACATTTTAAGCTGATACAACTTTGATAGTAGTGAGGAACAGAGTTAGCTGGGATACAGTTAAAAATAAATGATCTCAGAAAATGTGAGAGAACAAATTTAAGCCAAAATTATTCCCAATTCATGGTAAATTAAAGTGTACTTGAACCTTTTAAAAGATCTGTCTCTTGCCATGATCACTTTGGCTATGTAGATATCTGAACAATATGCAGTCTGCCCTTTCAAATTTAGGTGTTCTGTTTCTTCACCTTGCAAGTGGGTTTGTGCAGATAAATTAATTAATGGCTGTAGCGCAGTTCAATGTAAAGGGGAAAAAAAAAGCCATAGTCCCACAGGGAAACTATGACGGTCATTAAAGGATATATTTATGTTGCTGAAGATTCTGGCTAAAACGTAATCTTGCTCAGTTGCTCATTGAGTGAAGATCAACTCCTCAGTGACAAAGCAGGGTTCCCATGTAGACAAACGATCGTTATTAGCATTCGTATGCTCAAGGAAGACTTGCAGACAGTCTTAAGTGTGGCATTTCTCACATTTGAATGTTTAGTAATGTAGTTTTAACATGTGTATGCATGTAAGTATATGTAACTGATCAGCTGCAACCCGTTGTATATGCATACTAGTCCTTCTGTTTTGTACAAACTTCTGTCAAACAGAAATTTTCTCTTGAAAACCATTTCCTACAGAGTTTTTAAGTTGCTTATTACATGATTTTCCTGTAACTAAGACTCAGTTATTTTATATTTGATTTTTAAAAAGAATATTCTTGGACCGTATTTGTAATAATTACAACACATTATGAGCAGAAGAAAATAGAGCCAAGGAAACCAGTTGCTATTAAGAGTGCTGCAGAATTATAGATGCATAAACGTGGTAATGTTAAACCCTCTAAACAAAATGTAGGAGTTTTAGAATTAATGTTGCTTTCATTCACCTTAAACCATACCTGTAAAAGAGTGTTAGTCTTGATTAAGAAGTATTTCATGTAAAAAAAAAAATAAATCTAAGATATTTTTCCTTGTATGTCACGGGTTAACAGATCTGCAGTGAAGGAAAAGTGGTGATCTGGGCAGTTTCTGCTTGCAAGCTCTAAACTGCAAGGGTCCCCAGCCCAGCTCATAATGCCGGCTCAGTGGCCTCTCCCTTGGCCTCCACAGCTCCCCTAGGGATCGACTTTCTAACTTCAAAGATTGGTCTTCATTAACATCTTTTAGACTGTAAAATATTAATGATACAAAACATCTGCCTCTTCTTCTTTAACAGAAGTTGCATTGTTTAAAAAAAGACTCGGGAGAAAGACAGACCTTTCTAACGTGGCTAAGGTATGTTCCATGAAACAAAAACGCTGGGCATCTCATTCACAAGGTCTGGACATTTTATGAGATGCTCTGTTGTAGGATAATAGCTGCAGCACCACAGGTGTTCTTGGTTGTGTACTGACCATGGTCCAAATTACACTCACCCTCCTACCTGTCTCTTCCTACACTGTAAGTATGCTTAGGAGGACTTTTCCTCGCCTGGATTTTGTGAAAGCCTCTCAGATATGGTCATTGGTCCCCAAGAAGAGGAGAACACAGTAGCTGGAAGGGTCAGATGATAGTTTCCAATATCTTTGCCCAGCCATGCCAAAAACAGTCAGATAGCACATGCCAGGGTTATTCTAAAATTGTTTTTTATGCAGCGTCATGCCTACTGTCTCTGACAAGTGCTGCAGCAGCCTGCACAAGGGAAATCACTAATACGCTGGCTGCAGAGAAGCAACATTGAATTTACACCCTCAAGATTTAGGGCAAGAGAATTGCACCCCCATCAGGGGGATTTCTCTAGCAGCAGCCTCTGGCTGCTCTACATCCCCTTTACGCTGTTTAACTGGCACACAATGAACTTCACAGACCTGAGAATCTGAGTCAGATCTACATTTGCAGCTGAACACATTCTGAGCCTGATTCTTTTTCATGCTAACGAGCTCTTGGCACTGTTCTCACAAGTAAATGGTGTTGGTACATTCTCCAACGTCTCTTTAAAATACAAGGGAAGGGCAAAGGAGTTCCAGTGTACCTGATGATTAGTCCCACTGGCAATTTAAAAACAATAGGTTCAATAAGTTAAATTATGTAAGTCTTGTGAATGAGTCTCCCCATAGTCTTTTAGCGGTCACATAGCCTCTACTGCAACTTTATTAAAGATGTTGCCAAAGCCATGGATACTGAGCTCCAGTGAAACAGGGTAGGAAACAAATGCCAGCTAAACATTCTCCTGCAAATTTATCCTCCCCTTCAACGCACACCAGAAGATGCTCAGCTGAACACCACAGGTGTTTAAAATTTTCGGCTTGTGCAAAACATGCAGATGCTTCACAGAATTATAGAATGGTTTTGGTTGAAAGGGACTTTTAAAGGTCATCTAGTCCAACCTCCGTCAGGGGACTAGATGACTTTAATGGGGAGGCGGACAGTTTGTAGAAAGGACAGCCGCATGTTTCAGTCAGTCAGACCTGATCCTAGGCTTATGTGAGCTTGTATCCTGTTTTCTCCTGTGACCCTCGTCAGATGCTCATGTTGTTGCCATAAGGGTGGCCAATGTGAAATGGATCTGAGTAGAGCAAGGGATATCTTACTCCTCTTCCATCGTAGTCTCCTGGCTTCCAGCAATCTGAGATAGTATACATGTCTTGGTATTTAATAGTTTGATTTTGGCATCCATGACATGTTGGGGTAGCAAGTTCCAGGGTTTGATTATTTCTTGTGAGAAAAAGTACTTTCTTTTATTAGCTTTAATATTTCTGCCATTCTTCATGCAATTCTCCCTGCAAACCTCCACCACATCCTTCCTCGGTTATTTCTATCCAAACCTGAAGTTTATCTCATCTTCTCACATAGGAGTCGTTTGATATTTCTAATAATCCTTCTCAGTTTTCTCTGTCTAAAATGCACCTGGAATTTCAGCCAGAGACTGATGGTCAAAGCAGGTGAGTGTGCTCCTAACGAGAAGTATTAGAGAGATGTGCAGCTTCAACCTTTGAATGGTGTAACCACACCATCTCTTGTAGAGTACTTTGCAATAGTTCAGCCACCTGGTGAGAAAATAGGAACAATTTTGGCAGGGTCAGCAACCAAAATAAAATAAAAAATAAAAAAATAAAGCAACTTTCCCATCATGTGTAGATAAAGCAGGCTGACAGCTGCTACTACCTGAACATGCAGAAGTAATTAGAGCATAAAAAGGTGCAAATTCCTTGTGAGAAAGGAATGTGAATGTGATGCTTGTCATTTCCTGGGGCTGATTTCTGCCTCTGGTAAGCTGGCTGTTAGTCATTTAGAGAATTATATTTCGTACAGTGAAGTGCAACGGCTAAAGGGATCAGTCTAAAACACTGGGGCATGGAGTCAGGTGCTGGCAGTGTACTGAAGATACTGCCCCCGGTATTTTCCAGCCTTCGGGCCATGTGTTGTTTCTGCAAGCATCAACTCTTCTTCTGACACTGGAATCTCCAAGTAAAATAAGAAAAAAACTTTGTCTTTAACGTAGCTGAATTGGATTCCTGACTGGGAGGCAGAGTGGTTTTGATATTTCAGTAAAACTGGCAGAATGATGAAACAGAAAAATGGCCAGATTGGGAATTTTTTTTCCCATGCAAATAAATGGGCAGCCACATTCACTGCTGTTTGTGGAGTCATGGTAAGCACCTGGTGAATGGGACTTGTTAAAGTGTTTATAAATCCTGAAGTTTTCATAAATTTTACAAAAGTTATTTTTCTTCTGGAAGACCAAACTGGACATGGATTATTCATATAAAAACCCAAAATTCAACAAAGGCTTTAGCATCTTACTGACTTCAGTGTGGAAGTGAGAGACTAAATGTATGGATTAACAACTTTTAACAGATTCAGGTTTAATTTCCTTACTCTTTGCCTAGTCTTCATCAAGAATCTGAAGCAATACTGGTTTATAATAGTAATTAAATGAAAAAAAAAAAAAAGAGAGGAGGATCAAATGGAAGGCTGCAAAAATGTTTGCAGTATCTGTGTGAGTAATACTTTTTGGGACAAACATGAAGACAGATTCATTCACAAATGACTCATAAGAAGATAAATGGGATAAAATCCCAACTAATATTATTTTAACTAACACCATATTTCTTATGGTATTTTTACCTTCTCAAAGGCTTGGGCAACATGAGAAAACTTGCCTTTGAATTTAATTGAAACACATACTAAGGACAGGTAACACTGAGGGAAAGTCAGCCTTGATACACCATTCCATATTTTAGACAAAATACCATTATTTGATGTAACTATAATAACTCTAGGCAAAACCAATTGCCCAGATACTTCAAGCATGTTAGTCTTGTCTGCTCTATCACAGACAACAACACAGACCGTCATTGAGAAGAATATCTTCCAGAACAAAAAACTCTTTAAGACAACTCAAGATTCATCTCCTTTGATTTTTAAATTATTTTTTTCCCCAATTTGAAGACTGGTTATATAAAGTCTGGTATTGAATAAGGGAAGCTTTTTGACTGAGTTAAGAGCTTGAGAAAATGAAAGACATTAACTGTTTTCTTATTATCTATAGACAATGAGAACAGTCTTGAACAGCAACAGCAGAGTCACTGTTCTGCGATCAGACTTGCATGCCGTCATCAGTCGGGGATTTCTGGATGTGCCTGGAAGCCACTTTCAAACAAAGCTGAGGAATCCAGAGGAGCTACAGAATGACATAGGACTCAAATGTAATATTTTTTTGCTGTATTTTGTCTATCCACTTAAGCCCTTGCTTGCCATTGCTAAAGCTCCAGCATTTCCTCTTGTTTATTCATGGCATCTGCCCTAATGGGAATTGCAGACTTGCCGTAACCCGAGGTACTGGAAAAGAACCAATAAAATTGAGAATGGGGCACATAATATTATCCTTTTAACTTTAAAGGTTAAGAATGAAAGGCTTCTCATCCTGGCACTCTCTTAAAGCTTTCTAAGGCAGCAGGATGGGGAGGTTGTGTTACTAAATGATGTGTCTTCTAGAAGAAGGTTGACGAACAGGGATATTCATTTTTTACCTTTTTCTTTTACCAAAAAAAAAAGTTTTGAAGAGATGCATTTCACATTTTCCTCTCTTATTAATTAAAGTAGGCAAAATCATTTCTTGGGGCCAGATTTTAAAATACTGTGTGCTGAACTGGACAAGGACTATTGGCCTTCCAGGTTTCCTATCCTTTTGCTGTATTGAAGCCTGAGGAATCGATGTGCTACTGTAAACAATAAAATACACAGTTGGTATGCAGCCATGACATAAGGCATTTGCCTTATGAAAAGGGATGGCAACATAATGGCAAGTTAATTTTTAGAATAATGGGCTGCCATTTAAATTATTAGCAAGAGACAGGCAAGTTGTTGAACTAGGCTGCACAGAGAACTGACAGTGGGAAACCTCAGTTCTGTGTTCCTGGCCTGCCACAGACTCAATTCCTGACAAGGGATGTGCCACAGCTTTTCCGTGATTGCTTTCAGTGGAAAAAATAATTTGCCTTATTCACAGAACAATCAGAACCATTCAAGTCGTATTTATGTAAGTCTCAAAATCAAGACCACTGCGCAAAATGCTTTTGTTGCATTTGCTCATTATATTAATGATGATCTTACTTTTTCCAAGGTGGTTTTATTGCATTCTCTGTTTTCATTGCTTTTCCAAACTGTTGTTTGTAATAATGGTGGAAATGGACATAAATGTAAATTTTGACTGATTTCAAAGTAGGGTACTATTTCTCACTAAAGGCATAGTATAAATATATTAATCAAAAATGCTATAAACAGATGTGTTAATATATTTTAAGATAAAGATAAAAGAGAAAATAACTAAAAACTGCATAAACAAACCAAAAAGCAAGCCAATCACTTCAAGTAATTATCTGCCTTCTATATTTCATAGGTCTGAATGACTTAATATCATTGCTGGCACCTTCTACAGATGTTCGGCTTCTCCTGAACTCTGTGTCTTCAAATCTTCAGGCTTTTGTCATTCAGGTATAAAATTAATTTAATAATCTCAGAAAAGAAAGAGTGATCACATCATTTATCCTGCTACATGCTGACTGTCACTAGCCTGCAGGAGCTACGCTGTACACTAGCAACCTGACCAGACTGCAGATTTGCATAAATACAATTTATGCATGCTGCAGAAAAAGGGGGAATTAATTGGCATACAAAAACTCCATCTGTGCAAACAACTACAAGCACACTTCTGTGCGTATATCCTCTTGGGTGGTTTCAGTATCTGCTCTCACTTCATAGACACACATTATAACAATCCTTAATGAACTAAAATTCAAAAGAAAAATGTTAGTAAAAATGAAGAGAACGCTTCATGATTACTGAAGTTGTTGACTGAAGAAACTGTTGACTTTTAGCACATGATAGGAGAGTGATAATGTTCAGTACAATGTCTCTAGCTCTTGTGCAAGATTCAAGCATGATCACCTTTGCATATGCACCTTTCTGTAGGACACCAACTCTACCACCCTGGTTCCATCACTGATTCAGAATTTGCAGTAGCCTGATGGTACCACTTCATTCAGTTAGTTGCCAGACCAATTAACTTGAGTCCAGGCAGTTGTAAAGTGTTTTTGGGGTTTTTTTCAGCCTTTCTGAAGTAGCAGGGTAAATTGTACTACTTTAGCTTGATTTTTTTTTTTAATTAAGGATAGTACTTTGCAGTTCTGTGATGCCTCCATCTCATAGAACCCTCAGCTACCTCATTGGATGACATAGAGAAGATGAAGTGGGACTTTTCCTGGGGATTCACAGTTATAAGGCATAAGGCAACAGACAGAGGTTGCAGCAAAGAAAATTTCCTATAGATAAGAAAAAAAAATTACCATGAGAGTAACTAAGCATAGCAAGAGGTTACCCAGAGAGGCTATGGAATCTGCATCCTGGAGGTATTCAGAACTCAGCTGCACAAGGCCTGAACTAAGCTGACCAAGCTTTGAGCAAGAGGCTGGATTAGGTGATGTCCAAAGATCCCTTTCAACCTAAGTTCTTTCAGGTTTCTCACAAAAAACCTACTTGTTCCACATCTGAATGCCGTTTGTACAGGGAAACAGTCTGCAAAACAATATGGAATTCTTTTAAACAACTCTACCATAGAGTGATTTTTTTCCTCTATCTGCAGCCAAGTAGGAATAAAGAGGAGTTTAGAAAACTGGCATCAGACTTCCAGTTGAGATGGAACTTTCTACTGAGTACCATAAGCAAGGCCATAACCCTCCACTACGCAGAGAGTTTCGGTAAGTAGGAACTTCGGGACTCACACCTGATACCCCCTTCTGTGTCCTGAGATGGCAGAGTCACCGGATCACTTTAGCTGATATAAATTGATGTCACAGTCAATAGGGGCATCACTTCTTCCTACTCCCTTCCTTGCATCAAGCAGCACCATCGGTCTGGTGATGTAGTGAACCGGGCCAGGGAAATTAAACGGTTAGTTTTCAACTAGATCTGTTTTCTTATCCAAACTCTAGGAGGAACACAGGGGAGGAAAGCAGGAGCGTGCAGCTGGAGAAAGTGGGAAGGCAGGACTCCGTCTCTCTGTAGAAACCATCATTTGTCTGTGGAAATACAGGGAAGAGCAGCCTGAGGTGTGAGCCTCTGCTCTCCCTTCCTCATCCCAGTGGAACTGTGTGATGAAGAGCTAATATACCAAACTATAAAAACTCCAGATCTCATGAGTGATAGCTCCAAGTGCTTCACTTTTTTTCTGTATAATACAGCCAGAATAGAGCCACTGCAATAACTACTTTCCAATAAGGCAGTTACTTCATCTGACAACAACTATGGGCTTCTTTTCCTTACACTTTTCACTGACACACATGCTTGCCTAGCCAGCAGCAAGCCTGTTTAAGGTGTTAAACTAACTGAAAACTAGCCAATCCTTTAGCTGGGTTAATTTTCTCTATATATTAGGGCTCTGAGCTGCCAAGCATCAAATCCACCCCACAGCAGTAGAAGGCAAAAGAGGCAAATGGACTGTGCAGCCACATTCACTCAAAGTGTTTTGAAGTGGTACAACCATGTCTTGAATCAGTTCAGTGTCTTCCATTTCTGTATTGCATCAACCCTACCTGCCTTTGTCTTCATTGGTAAAACCTCCCAGAGGCTCTGTCTCTATTATTCATTCTGCAGAAGTGGACCATCTCCTGTGAGCAGCATCTGATCCCAAAGTCTATGAACTGCTTTTCAGATTTTCAAAGGAGCACCTTCGTGTTTTTTCCTCTTCTGTTGGATGGGGCTTCAAAAAATAGCCGAAGAAAACCTCATTATTTTCTTTGAAATTCCCTTTCAAAACCATACTTTTCATATGTTTCCTACAAAGACATAACAAAGGGGTATAAGATTGTTGTGTTTTGTATTCTTCCCCTGTTAATGTCAGTGTTTGTGCATGTATGTGCACACTTCTGCATCTACCTGCTACCTTTTGCCTTATATTTAGATTGCAAACTCTCTGGAGTGGGATCACAGTTTTGTTCTGTGGCTGCAGGGAATGTGGCGCAGTAGGGTCCCTTATTCATCAGCTGCTGCATTACAGTAATAATAAAATAATCATTCCTTTCTCTGTCTCCAGAGGAGTTCTGCACAAAGCTCTCCAATTGTTACATGCAATAGTTTGAGCAATGAGGAAATTAGGAATGAATTCCAAGAACAGACCTGGAAGCATAATGTTTACTGAAATTCCCAATGATGATGAAATCCTCTTCCCTCTTTCCACCACAAGAAGCATTTAATGAATTGCCTCCCTGTTCTGCAGTTGTCAGTGCGTTGGGGACAAAACTAATGGAGAACATCCCTTCCTCTGCTGAGCCTTCCTTAAACTAGTTGCAAATGATATTTTCATCCCACTTGTGACAGTCTTCCTACTACACTTCAATAGCACTAAGACTGAATTTATTCTCACATGAGAAAGTTTAAAAATGTCTTTAAATCTTTCTCTGTGATGCTCCCATTGATTTGATCATTATTATCTTCTTTCTTAGTATGTTTGTTTCTTTAAGGTGATGGGCTCTATGATCCAACAATGTCCCTTCTTTCTCATGTTTCTATTCTGGTAGGATTTCAAGTTTTAGTGGACGAGGCTGAAGCCGTTATGTTAACAAGCCATCTGGTGTAAAAGTTCTGTATTCAGGGTCATTGCTTTTCATAAATTTCTTAAATCTTGGCATTTCTTGCTAGAATGGTGGGCAGTTGAAATATATAGCATCCACATGGAGGAAACACAATTACCTAAGGAAATGTGTGTCATGTTAATGCAGTGTGCCTCCCCCCGAAAATAAACCACACACAAGTGATCAAAACCAAACTTAATTCTGCCTGGGGCTCTTGCTTTGGAGCTTGGCACATCTGACGTGCATAACACGCTGGTATACTCACACCTCTGAGTTTAGGGGTAAAAGTCAGCTTTTTGCAGTCCAACCGCCAGATGGGTGATACCCAAGTGTGACCAAAGGAACCGTGCAGTTGCCCTTGCTGTGAGGCAGCAAGGAACAAGTGGGCTATAGCAGCCATGGCTGATGGGATCGCCACAGCTCTTTCAGCTCCACTTCCTCTCCAGCAAATGTGTCTCTACACATCTCTGTCACAGGGCTTCACAGCAGCTCGTACATCTCCATTGCCTTACCAGTCTCCCCTTCCGAGGCTTTTAGGAACATGTTGCTGAGCCTGTGCTGGATGGTCAGCGACCTGTGTGCTCCTCTTTTGCAAGGAAGATGCTTCAACGTACTTCCTCTTCAAAACTGTGTCCGTGTGTATTACCTCAAGGAATAATTGAAGTGGTGGTTTCTATTTCATGCTTATTGCTGTTGAATGTGTTGAAAACACATGTAAAACTGTTAGAAACACCCATGAACTTCTACTGTCAGATCTGTAGAGTTCAAATTGTGACTATAAAAGTTCCTTTCCCTGTCTCATAGATAAACAAGTTCTTCCACTTTGCTATAATTTACAGATGCACAAAAGGACGAACAGCAGAAGCAGCAGCTTCTCAGACACGTAGCATTGAAAGAACCAGTCATTTTCACTTTTAAAGTCTGTAAACCTTGGTCATTCATGTAAATTGTGGTTATCACCATGTTGATGTCAATGTAAATGTGTTTGTGGTATGCAGAGGTTATGAATTGCATGATGAATTTATATGTGGATTTCTGGCATGGAAGAAGATCTACTCTTTATTGTAAGAGCTTTCAAACAAGGTATGATTCAAGTCAGTGTCCTCAGTGAATCCCTCTTGGGTTTTAGCAGTTATGCCCCAAGCTGCAAGGTAGGTCATTTAATGCCATAGATACGAGACATACAGACATCTGTAGGAGCATTTGCTTGGAAAGAGGTGAAAAGATTTATCTGCAGAAAGGAGATTATATGTAGTTGTTGATAAGCCTTGTAGTAGCAGTGAATGTGGGGGAAGAACTTGAACAGGAAAGCAAATAAACAGAAGTGCACTTTCTTCTCTAGCTAAAATAAGGGGAAAAGACTTTTGCTTACATTTAAAATCTACAGTTCATGCCTTTTTTGCTGTGGTATTTGGAAGTACATAACTTTGTAAGTATTATTTGATGAGTGCTAATCTGCCACTTCGTCACTATAATGAAGCCCTTCAAAAAACAAGACATCATGAAGATAAGCAAAGAGGTTGTTAAAATTATTTTTGTTTTTCTTTAAACCTAGGAACCTGGCATTTGCTTAATTTGCTACTGACGGATTTTGTGGCTCACATTTTCCTGTCCTATATAGAAGAGGAGGGAGATGAAAGTTTCTGGATCGCAAAGCAAAACGACTCCCCCATTCTGTGGGTTTATGAGCCCAGCCATCTCGAGACTTATGTTGCAGAGGAACAACCTCAAGTCAGTACTCCACAGAAAGCTCTCATAATGTTGATGCAGAGCCAGAACAATTTTGGATTAAGCAACATTTTTCCAGAGTTCTGAGTTGTTTGGTGGACACAGCCACAAGCAGCAAGGTGAAATAAACACTAACTTTAAAGAAAAAATACAAAAAAAAAAAGAGAAAAAGTTATAAATTGGGTAAATCTGGAGGGATCAGGAAGAGGGTGGTTATTTGGAGGTTTTTAAGTGTGTAAAGTAGAACTAACGGAACTTAGGCTTGCATGAAGCTCTGTCCAATGTCACCTAAACCACAAAGCATCCTCCACATCCCGCCCCTACCCCAAGATCCTACCACGAGATCATAATCTCCATGCCACCCACCTCCCCATTGCTGCAGCCCCCCAATTCTTCCCTGAGGTTTCCAGCAGACTTTTGGTGCTCCTTCAGATTCCCCGGGCATTGTCTAGGCAAGAGCAGCCACTGCTCTGCTGGGCTGAGAGCAGCTTGCAGGCTGGCTGACAAACCAGCCAAGTGTATTTATTGATCGGAAGAGAGAGCGCATGGCTTGGTCTTTTCTCACTGCTGGAAGCACAGAGAGGCTCTTTCTTCCACCTACCTGTTAGCTTTGTGAAAAGATGAAGAAGTACGGAATTCTTGAGACCTTTTTGCTTCAGCACACTTCCTTGTAGCAGGTCCACCACTTCAAACTTACTAGCGTAAGGGATAACACACAGGTAGAATACAAAATAGACTCTAAATTTTCCTAGGATACAAGGCTAAAGATAAGGATGTACAGGAACATGGAGCAAGCCTCGATGCTTAATATAAGTGATGAATTAGATGTTCAGCTGTTCTCAGATTTCTCTTCCATGCAGTAGCAGCACTTGTCTTAAATCTCAGAAAACATGGTATTTTCCAGAAAACAATGCTGGATAAATGTTAATGACACCAAGAGTCATGGAGAAAATCACATTTAAAGTGATCCCGCTATCCAATTACTTTACTGCCAAGATGAATTCAACTTCCATAAACTAGGACCAGGACTGGAAATGCACTGTTTTAAAAACATCTTTATTGGTTATAAAGACCCTTGGTGGACTCTTGTTTTTTAATATAAGATATGCTAAAGGTAGCTCAGCAAGTAAAATTGGAGGGAAGAAAGCAAGCACAAAGGGGACAAACCAAAAATCATTTTTACATCTGATGGGCATGTTTGACAGCCTTTGCTATTTTTTGAATATAGTATATTGATTCATGCTGCCATACAGCCTTAATGTCAAGACCAAACCGAGCCAGGTGCAGGCTATGAGCAAGGAATCTCTAAACCACTGATGATCAGAAATTAGGAGATAAACCTGTAGAAAACTTACTCAGTATCCTCTCTTCTTCCTATGTTCTTTCACTATGCTGCCCATATGGGCTTTTGTACGGTCTACTATGCTCTTACAATGCTCTTACACACAGGTCAGCAGACAAGGGTTTGACCCAGGTTTTGTCTGTGTGAATGATGTCCCTATAAATATTTTGCACATGAGCTCAAGAATAGAGTAAGGCTGATGAAAATGAGGGATGTAGCGTATCAGAGACAGGGTGTAAAACATGAAACAGGGAGTGTGATGACTTGAGAGAAGATATGGTGGAAGGAAGGAGACAGTGAAAGATTGGAAGAGTGTAGGAAGAGATAGAGATCAAAGATACCAATAGTGGATGGATTCTACCAGTCCATGTGCAAGATGCTGATAATGGCAGGATCAACAAGAGATTCTAGAAAGAGCCTGCTGATGCTGTGGTTCAAGCATTTGCAGTTTGTGAGGGAACTGAAAAACTTGAACCTGCAGCTCAAAAAAAAACTTGAAAGGGTCAGGAGCTGTAACAGGGTGAGGAAGCACTACTCAAGGCCTACGTGTGTCCTTCAGACAGGTGGTGGCTCCCAACTCAGCCACTGCAGGCTCCTTTGTTTTGGGTGTCAATGCTAATTCTACAGGCTGCTGGAAAACACGGCTGCCAAAAGCAACTCCATTACCCACCAACTTGTTTTTATTGCCATCTCTGTAGATCCTCTGAATAGATTCCCATTGCATGACGATTTGTGTTCCATGACTTTTTATCACCAAAAATCATTGTCATGCTGCGGGGTATCTAAACCCTCAGCAGCCTTAGCAGTATCCACCAGCCACGCTGCTGTTTCTTGGACCGCATTTCTGCTGCCTGGCATATCACTCTGTGCATCACGGTTATATTTCATAATTTTTCCTTGTAAGTCCTTTACCTCATGCAGCTTCTGCAGCTCTCTGCGACCCAGTGTCTTTCGTCAGTTCCCATCCTCCACTCTGTCCTCTGCCAACAACACCAACCTCCGTATCTTTTTCATCTTGTCCCACAAGGCATTTCTATGCCTTCCCTACAGCCTGTTATGCTGGGGAAAAAAAATCTGTTCATCGCACCTCCACCCTCATCTCATTGAAATTAGTGCTAAAACCTCAGTTTTGCTATGAAATCCTGGAAAAATGAGAGGGAGGACTGGCAACAGAAATCAGAAAAGAATCTCCCAACCTTGCCCTGATACCAGCAGCATCAATATGTGTCTGTGGCTTAGCAGATCCCTTCATGATCTTTTAGTCATCACCTTCATTCTTCCTCTTCTTTCCCCATCTGTTTTTGGTCCTCCATTCCTAGTTCATGCTGAATATAAATTACACTCCTCAGCAGAGAGACCATGTTTTTCTATTTATTTTGAACAGCGCAGCACATTTCTGAATCTTTTTTTTTTAAAAAAAACAAACATGAAGCACGAAAATAATTGTTAATAATCTTGAAATCTGAATACATTCCAAGTTGGTGACATCTCCCAAGGAAAACATTATTTTTATATGAAAAAATATAAAAGGTGGGGAGTGAAACAATACGAGATTTGAACACCCCGGCTTAACAGAGAGCATGGCAGATGAAATGCTATATAGCCAAATGCACGTAGCATGAACTAAGAACTGTTGAAACCAGTGGCAGTAACAAAGATGCTCTGAACGAAATGTAATCTATAAAACTACAGCTCAGAGAGCATTGGCCCAATCTTTATTCCTTATCACAGAGCTTGCAGTCGCTTTTTCTCAGCACGAATAGCACGTTTTCATCTAGAAAATCCCATTCTAGGCTCCTTCTCTTTGTTCACTTGTTACCAAATTAAAATCCTATTAAAGTGCACACCTGCAGTGGGTTTATCTGCAGAGCACCATGCCGTAGCTTTTAATCCAATTCCATACCTTCGTAACATACAATAAACTGCAAATCAGGGCTCGGAGAAACTGAGGTTATGCTGTTCATAGCTCTGTTGGCAGAGAGCAAATCAAACACTTTGTTAAAAAGGGGGGAAAAATAAGGTTGTCGCTAACTACACTCAAAGGAATGATAAGTGTTCATCTGACTGGTCTGCATAATCCAGGACACAGAGATCAAGGGAAATCATTAACAAAAATGATCAAAAAATGAGAGCAAAATCGTGACCCTGCTTAAATTCAGTGGCAAAACTTCTGCTGATTTTAAGAAAGCCAGGATTTCCATCATGAAAAAGCAATCTCCCATCAGAGGGAGAGACAGGCTGGGACTATTTGTTTTGAAAAACAATAGGAGACCTTATAGGAGACATACAAAGTGTGAAGGATGTATTAAAAAGTGGATCTGGCCTCCTATCAGACCTTTGCCACCCTATGAGGAAACCCAACGTGTATCTCCTCCTGTTGAGTTAACTGATGTAAAATAACGTTGGGTATCCGTGAAATACCTCAAGTTCAGCAGGAGGGAACAGAGATTTTTAATTCAATAAAGGGAGAAACAAATTTACAGTTCCTACAATCAAAACACTTCCATCTTTCTTTTCTAATTTTCAGTGCATCCAGGTCATTTTGGAAGACTTATTAAGTTGGATCTTTGAGTCGGAAGGGAAGCACTTACTCAAAAAGATGGGCAGATACTTTTTTGCCTCAGATGAACAGCAAATCTTCAGAGAAAGTCAGCCTGCCTTGAAAATTCTTTATGCTAGACCATTCTTACTTTTTGATTTGAAGAAATACTGTTTACATTCTCTTAAGTTTAAGATATTTTCTGGAAATACTAAATGCAAAACCGCGTTAGCAACACAGTTATTTTGTCACGTTATTTGATTGTTTGACTTTATTTTAATATGTCTTCAGAAGCAAAAAAGATGAAATATTTGTGGTTTGGTTTTATCTATTAATTCTTGTATTTTCTGTCATCAGTAAAGCTGAAGGCCCACCTGAAGTCACTGTGATAAACTTATCTGGAAGCTACAGAATAGATGCATGACTCTGTGTCAATGCTGTTTTATGCCTACCATGCATAATTTAAGTGTTGTATTTATTGCACATAGAACTTAGCACTAATTCCTATGTCTTGAGAAATTCCTGTTTTGTCTCCCATTTCTGCAGGATACAAGAGTCAATATCTCACATATAATTCTATTAACTGAAATAAAATAGGTTGTATACAATGTTATTGATTTGTTTATGTCAGAAGCTAGGCTGTCTGAACTTGTTCTACTGGCAAAGTACAAGCAAAGACTCATAAAGAGAAACTCTGGAATAAATTTGCATGAAGTAGTACATAAAGAGTATGAAATTTGTCTTCTGCATACATCAGATTGCATGAGGAAATTCCCTGAAACACCAGGAAAACAGATTTTAAATATTTTGAAGAGCATGTCTGCAGGGAGTTGGCTGGGCCTGGCTGTTATTTCAAGAAGAGACAACTGCTTCATTATTTTAAGAAGGGACATTTCCTGAACTAGAGAAAAGCACTTGTCAGGAGTTTAGTAAGCTTTTAGTCATTTCAGTCTTGGAAATCTACATTTATTTTCCACTTACATCTACATTCTTCAATCTGAGCTCAAGCACTGAAGTGGGAATCAATTTTCAAAAAGATGGTTACAGCAGAGGTAGACAGCGCCTTGTGCTAAAGGAAAAGGTAGTCATGTATTCAATTTTGCTGATAGGATTAAGAATTTGGTGGTGAAATTATATACTCTGGGGAAGTGTCATCACAGTAGGAAAAATTCATTTGGCCCTTAAGGCCCATTATACCCTTTTTTACTATCCTTCAGGTTTTTATGATGAAGATAAAAAACCAAAACAGGGTGTCCCATCAGATAGGAAATCAAGAAAGAGATCCAGGAGACCTGCATGGTTAACCAGGGCAGACTCAGGTGGAAAGGGAAGGTGTATAAATTGTGGAAGGAAGGGCTGGCCACTTGGGTGGAGTACAGGGCAGCTGTCAGGGAGTGCAGGGAGGCAATCAGAAAAGCTAAGGCCTCCTTGGAATTAAAACTTGCAAGGGAGGTCAAAGACAACAGAAAGGGCTTCTTCAAATATGTTGCTGACAAAACTAACACTAGAGGCAATGTAGGCCCTCTGTTGAATGAGGTGGGTGCCCTGGAGACAGAGGACAGAAAGAAGGCAGAGTTGCTGAATGCCTTCTTTGCCTCTGTCTACACTGTTGGAGACCGTCCTCAGGAGCCTCAGTCCCCTGAGGCCCCAGAGGAAGTCATGATAAAGGAGGAGTCTGCCCTGATTGATGAGGAGTGGGTTAAGGATCAATTTGAACACTTAAACATTCATAAATCCATGGGCCCTGATGGGATGCACCCATGGGTGCTGAGGGAGCTGGCGGGAGTCATTGCTAGGCCACTCTCCATCATCTTTGGTAAGTCGTGGGAAACAGGTGAGGTGCCTGAAGACTGGAGGAAAGCGAATGTCACTCCAGTCTATAAGAAGGGCAGGAAGGATGACCCGAGTAACTACAGACCGGTCAGCCTCACCTCCATCCCTGGAAAGGTGATGGAACATCTTATCCTTGACGCTGTCTCCAGGCATATCAAGGATAAGAAGGTTATTAGGAGCAGTCAGCATGGCTTTGCCAAGGGGAAGTCATGTTTGACCAACCTGATAGCCTTTTACGAAGACATAACCAGGTGGATGGATGGTGGCCGTGCAGTTGATGTGGTCTATCTGGATATCAGCAAGGCCTTTGACACCATGTCCCACAGCATCCTCATAGGTGAACTGAGGAAGTGTGGTCTGGATGACCAAGTAGTGAGGTGGGTCACTAACTGATTGAAGGGAAGAAGCCAGAGAGTTGTGGTCAATGGGGCTGAGTCTGGCTGGATGCCTGTGTCTAGTGGGGTCCCTCAGGGGTTAGTGCTCGGGCCAGTCCTGTTTAATATACTCATCAATGATCTGGATGAAGGATTAGAGAATGTTGTCAGCAAGTTTGTTGATGATACAAAATTGGGAGGAGTGGCTGACACACCAGAAGGCTGTGCTGCCATTCAGAGAGACCTGGAGAGGCTGGAGGGCTGGATGGGGAGAAATCTTATGAAGTTCAACAAGGGCAAGTGTAGAGTTTTGCACTTGGGAAAGAATAACCTCATGTGCCAGTAAAGGTTGGGGACTGACCTGCTGGAGAGCAGTGCAGGGGAAAGGGACCTGGGGGTTCTAGTGGACAGCAGGATGGCCATGAGCCAGCAATGTGCCCTCGTGGCCAAGAAGGCCAATGGTATCCTGGGGTGTATTAGAAGGGGAGTAGCAAGTAGGTCGAGAGAGGTCCTCCTGCCCCTCTACTCAGCCCCGGTGAGGCTGCATCTGGAATATTGTGTCCAGTTCTGGGCCCCTCAGTTCAAGAAGGACAGGGAGCTGCTGGAGGGAGTCCAGCGTAGAGCCACAAAGATGGTGAAGGGAGTGGAGCATCTCCCTTATGAGGAAAGGTTGAAGGAGCTGGGTCTCTTTAGCTTGGAGAAGAGGAGGCTGAGGGGTGACCTCATTAATGTTTATAAATATGTCAAGGGGGAATGTCAGGAAGATGGAACCAGGCTCTTTTCGGCGGCGTCCACTGACAGGACAAGGGGCAATGGGTGGAAGCTGGAACATAAGAGGTTCCATAAAAATATGAGGAAAAACTTTTTTACTGTGAGGGTGACAGAGCACTGGCACAGGCTGTCCAGGGAGGTTGTGGAATCTTCTTCTTTGGAGACATTCAAAACCTGCCTGGACATGTTCCTGTGCGCTCTACTGTAGGTGGTCCTGCTCCGGCGGGGGGGTTGGACTAGATGATCTTTGAGGTCCCTTCCAACCTCTAACATTCTGTGATTCTGTGATTCTGTCTAGAAAAAAATATAAGCTAACAATGCTCTGTATTTTCCAGTCTACTTTTATTTATAAAAACATATATTCTAGATTAGATATGCAGCATATTCTTATGGAGCAATTAAGCAGAAGTTGTCAGCAGACAGCAGACTGACCTTGCGATCTGTTCTTCACAGCTATGGAAATATAAGGTCTATTGGATATATCTGAGAACCTTGTGAAAGGCAAAGACTCCTGTGCAATTCATTCCTCCCTGTCTCCTCTCGACCCTGTACTCCTTAAATAACTTGAATGAATGCAATGAAAGTTTACAAGCATATATGTTAAAGAATCATCAGTTTGCATTGCCATACTGAAGGAGTCTTTCAAGAACAAAAAAAGGACCAAGTTCTGGGCCCCTCAGCTCAAGAGGGTCAGGGAACTGCTCGAGAGAGTCCAGCGCAGAGCCACAAAGATGGTGAAGGGAGTGGAACATCTCCCTTATGAGGAAAAGCTGAAGGAGCTGGGTTTCTTTAGCTTGGAGAAGAGGAGGCTGAGGGGTGACCTCATTCATGTATATAAATATGTCAAGAGGGAGTGTCTGACACTGACACTGAGGACAGTGCCAGGCTCTTTTCAGTGATGTCCAATGACAGGACAAGGGGTAATGGTTACAAGCTGGAAGGTAGGAGGTTCCACAAAAAAAAACATTAGGAAAAGCTTTTTCACTGTGAGGGTGACAGAGCACTGGCACAGGCTGCCCAGGGAGGTTGTGGAGTCTCCTTCTCTGGAGACGTTCGAAGTCCGTCTGGACGCGTTCCTGTGTGACCTACTGGAGGTGATCCTGCTCCAGCAGGGGGGTTGGACTAGATGATCTTTCGAGGTGCCTTCCAACCCCTGACATTCTGTGATTCTGTGGAAAGCACCTTTACTAAATAGGGCCATTGCTATAAACTCAAATATACGGTTAAACCTTTACTTAATTAAAACCTTGCCCGGAAAACATATAATGTAATAGCAGCTCCACCTGCTTACATGCCAAAACGAATCCCATGAGTAGGGGAACTGATGATGTCCACCTTCTAGACTCAGGGTCTTGCTGTTGCTTGACCCCGGCATCCAAATGAAGCTTTCCCTGCCATGGGAGCGTTCATGCAGGTGCATTTCCTCAGGACTTTCCTCTTTTTTTTCTATTTGCTTATTTTATTTTAAATAAATGGAGAGATCATACCACCTCTTCCCAGATGGTTTCATCTGCTTGGTTTTGCACATGAAGTACATATATGGGATTATTTAATGCAATACCTGCCAGGGCGCACACCTGACCACGACGGTCCAGCAGCCTCACGAGTCACAGAATCACGGAATCATAGAATCGTTTAGGTTGGAAGAGACCTTCCAGATCGCCGACGCCAGCTCCACCACTAAACCATGTCCCTGAGCATCTCATCTACACGGAGAAGTAGCAGTAGTGGAGCCGTGCGCGTCCGGCGAAACCCCGAGGGGATGTTCGAGCCCCGCCCCACGCCAAGGGCGGTTGCCCTACGGGTGACAGGAGCAGGCGCGGGCAGAGCCGACGCTACAAGTTACCTTGAGCTGGGGAGCGGGGAGGCTGCTGCAAATATGTGGGACTTAGCGCGGGGGCGGGGGGTGATGCCGAGGGGGCGTTGCGGGGCGGGCGGCGGCCGCAGGAGGGTGCTGCGGGAGCGGCGCGGTTGCGGGCGCTGCCGCAGAAGATGTCGGTGGGGCGGTGGCTACCGCCGCCGTGGTGGTGGCTACCGGCGCTGCTGTGGGAATGCGCTGGCGGCTACGTGGTGGTCAGCTCGGTCTCCTGGCCCCTGCCCGAAGCCGGCGGGGCGGCGGACGAGCTGCACAGCTCCTCCACCGAGGAGGCTCTCCCCGCCTTGCTGGAGGAAACGGGCGGCCTCTGGAAGCAGAGTTACCCGGCCTCGGCTTACCGGGAGGATGCGGCCCTGGGCTCCGGGCCGGCGGGGAGGCGACCGGGGCAGGGGGCCGGTCCCTCCAGGATGTTTTCCTACCGACGTGAGGGCGGCGGGGCGCCGGGCCGCGCCGGGACCGCCCGCTTCCTGGCCCGCTACAACACCTGGGGCTTCGTGGCTACACGGGCCGCGCAAGGAAAGGTACGGAGCCCCCCCTCCTCCCGGTGCCCGAACCCGCCGGTTACCGAGCCCCGGCACCCTCCGCCCAGCAGCCGCTGTCGGGAAAACGCGCGGGGAAAATTAATGGTAACAAAATAAACCCCAAACTCTCTCTAGCATCGCGTTCCGAGCACGGCAGGGCAGGCGGGCTGACAGACCATACTGGAGAGGCACCGAAAAGGCGATTTTTTTTAATTTTATTTGGTTTTTTAAGTTAAGGCAGAACCAGGGCTGCCGCGTTGGTTTTGGAGAGAGGCTGCTTCATTCCTTGCGGCACCCTCCAGCTCGCTCCCGGGGGCGAGCGGGGACCGAGCCCCCCCTGCCGCCCCCGGGGTCACCCGGCGAGCAGGGGAGAGGGGAGAGAAGGCGGAGGAGGAGAAGAAGCAGCTGCTGGGCTACCACGAAATCTGTCCAGAAACTGCTGGGCTACCACAAAATCTGTCGGTCCGCAGCGGTCCAGCTATACCAGCTTAATCACAGAATCACAGAATGTCAGGGGTTGGAAGAGATCTCGAAAGATCATCTAGTCCAGCCCCCCTGCCAGAGCAGGATCTTAAAGGAAGATTTCTCTTCATGTCAGGAGCATTAAGCAAAATAACACTGAAGAATCGGGGTCATTATTTTGTCCAGCTTTCAAATGTTTCCCTGTTTAACGTGAAAGGTTGGAGTGAGACACAGCGTTCGATACCACTCATGCAAGAGAAAAAAAAGAGAGAGACGGGGAAAAAAAAAAAAAAAGAGCTTTAACCTTCTCTCGAAAGTATTCACAGATTAATCAATTTACAATTTAAAAACCAGGCAAGGTCAGAAGCACATTAATCCTCAGAAAACTCGGCTGAGTTAGTGGGAGTTTATGTTATTGTGAAATACAAAGTAAGAGGTTAAAAAAAGATACCATTGAATACATATACACGCACACGCAAGAGGCCCGTAATTCTACATCAGTTTGTCAGAAATCCTATTAAATCGTATGTTCTTAACTTTCCTGGTTTACGGTCTCGCCAGAAACCCTCGGTGGATTTACAGCCATACTACAGTGTGCAGTTAGCTGTCTCTAGTTACAACACAGAAGTAATACAGAAAAATTGAATTCATAATAACATTTGGAATTGATGAGTGGCGTCCTGCTGCTGTGAATGGTGAGTTATGCTACCTGTGATAACAATTCTTTTTGAGAATCCACTGTGACATTAACCGTGCATGACAGACTGAGCGTTTTAGGCAATGGAAATGTGTCCTGCAATATTACTGACAGCTGCTTTTTTTTTTTATTATTGTAACTCTTAATAATAAACAAGTACTTTCAGTTTCTAAGTTTCTAAGCATTTCTGCTAAGTAATGCTAACAAGGAGCATTTATAAACGTTGTAAGCATTAAGATTTTAAAGGCATATAACCATTAAAAAGCATGCAATCCAGGTAATAACCTCATCTAGAGTTTTTTTATTAACTATTCATCCTTAATTTGATTTTGCTGGAAGGGATTTACCAGTTACATTGAATTAATGTATTGACTGATAATTTTGCTATTTAACATCTAATTGACCATGAGGAAAGAAGTATCTGAAGACATGAAAAAATAGTAATTAAGTATCTGTCATTGCAATTTATAATAGGATGAAAAGCACGGGAATATAAATCATTATGGAGAATATTAATGTGTGCCGCTACTGGACAAGAACATTTTAGCATGTGTTATGGCCACTGTGAGTTCGCAATTCAGTGTATGGGAGAAAACTTTTTGAAAAGTTGGTTCCCTGGTGTCCCTCCTCTGACATGGGAGGAAGGTTTGATCTGGCTGGCTTGATGTCCAGCTTGATTTGAAACACAACTCTAGCTAAAATGCGTCTCTCTCTCTCTTGGCAAGTGGATGCAATCACATTGCAAATCAGAGCTGAAAGAGGGGACAAAAATTAGAGTAAAAAGGAGGCTGAATCAAGGCTAAAATAAACTCTGTATCCTTTTGGGTTGGAGGAAAAGTATCAGCACTGTTTTAGGGTAAACATTTCTTGACACTGATGGCATTGATTTTAATGCACTTAAACACTTTTAATTTGGCAGTTTCTTTAAGCTCAGTGGAAGAGAAAATGTTCTCTACAGTGTCATGCACAGACTGGAAAGAAGAAACAGCGGAGAGATCTGTTTTCATAGAAGCATGCATAGTAGATCTGATTTAGAAGAAGGTTTGTCTCACCATGACAGCAGAAATTGGGAGCAATCGGGGGTTGCTGTTCTCTCTGCTAGAGCCCTTGCGGACATTCCCAACATCGCAAAAGGTGTGCAAAGATGTAACCAGTTGCTTATTTGGGTTTTGCAGATCCAAGGTATGCCCTATGGGAACTGCCTACTTCTCAGTGATGGTCCTGTCAATAACAGCACTGGAATCCCTTTCTTTTACGTGTCGCCGAAAGACAACACTGTGGCGGATCTCCTGAAGAATCCTGTGGCTTCTCTGACCTTGCCAGAGGCAGACGGAAATTTCTGCAGGTAACAGAATTTTAACTGCCTGCTACCGCCTTCAGTGGTAACAGCGTGCTCAGATCAAAATGCTGGGTCCCCCATCTTCAGTGTCCTGCTTTTATTTTGGCTCTCATCATCAGGTACAAGCTTCCTCTTTAGGTTTGTTTTGCAGTAAGTTGTCCCAGCAAAGCATGTTAAAGAGAAGCAGAAGTGTCACTGAAGTATGTTGTAGCATCAACAGCTGCAGTGGCTTTCAGCTCACACATTACCATACCTAAATTTTAATCTTTTCTTGGAGGTGCCAGATAAAATCTAGGTGTTCAAGATCCTGTTATAGGCTGTGGTGATCTAGTCAGTGAAGTCTGTAGAGTTTCCCAGGCTGTCCAAGTCATGGTAAAGCCGACACCTGTGCTTTGGTGAGCAGCTCTGGAGGTCCTGCTGACTGCCTTGACAGGGTTTTAGCTCTCCAGGGGATCTCAGGCTCTCAGTTCACAAGTTATACACTCAGGACCATGCTACTCAGTCTAATTTTCACCTCTTCAGAGGGTGCAATTGAAGAGATACCATGAATTTTTGGCACTTTGTCCATCATAACCAACCAGTGAATGATCCCACACACAAAGGAAGATGGGTCTGAGATATACTGATTTACAGCTGGCCCCAGGTTTGTCTCTCCAGAGACAGCAGTCACTTGACTTCTTTTTAATTATATGTACAATGAATGACTCCAGATCACTGAAGCTTTACATGTGTAAAATGTATGTACGTAAACTCAAGGATGATTTGATTTTCCTCTCCATGCTTGCCTCCTTGAAAAAGACGTATCTCTGCCATATGCTTGTTTACAGTTAAACGCGTGGCAAACTTGGCTGGGTCACCCTTTCATGAAGTGTTATTTTCAAAGACCTCTCTACATGATGAGGTACATGACGTTGAAATTGTGTCAGACAGGACTCTGTTACCAAAACACATCTTAGCTGATATTCCAAGGAGAGAGAGAGAAGAACTGGAAATTACAGGCTGCTTCAGAAAGAAATGGCTCTGAAAGTTTTTACCCCAACTTAAGGTCCTCTTTGGGAGAGGAGAGGTTTATCTTAAGAACTGGATCCCAGATTTTGCCGGTTTAGGATTGATTTGGGTATAATCGTGTCTCTCGGGCCTGCTAGCTGAGAACAACAATGCTTTTTCAAGCAGTGAATGGCAGCTATAAAGCACAGTACTGTTACACTTGTCTGTGTTGGCTCCAGGATATACTGTCTTCTTAAGACTTACATGGTCGCAAAAGGAAAATTTTCTTAGTCCTAAGCAGTACAAGTGATAATACATGGAAATCATGGCTTCCTCTTGCAATGTCAGACACCTAATAGGAACCTTTCGTTGCAGCATTTGTTAAGGTGATTCAGTTTTGAATGCTTGAGAAGGCCAACAGAGTAGTGAAGTTAACACCAGAATGGTTCTGCTTGTTCTCTAAAATTATTTCATTAAGTGTTTTGCATTAATCCATAATAAATGTATCAATTCTTTCATAACAGAGGTTATTCCTTTTTTTTTTCTGAGCTTTTTCATTCAATCAGATAGTGAGTTGAATATATAAACAAAGCACTTAAAAATGTATGTTAAGTTCTATGTCCTAGCACCTACCCAATGCCCTATTTTTAGAGGCTTAAGACTCAGAGCAGCTTCCATTGATGATACCTGCTGGTGTTAGAGCACTTCTGGAAACTACACACCCATTTAGGCACTTAAGTGTGGCCTTTCATCCCTGACTTTAAACATACTTGAAAGTCTTTGCCTTTTATGTTGTAGCAAAGTCACTGCCTGGTTTACATGTTTGGGAAGTACCAATTCACCAATAAAAGAGAAATGCTGCATGATTTATAAAAATATGAATTTCCTATATATCACAGCCATTTGGGAATATTTATTCTCTGCCTTTCTATTAAGCAACTATTAACTTCCAAACCAAACCATGATCCTTTTGTTCCGTGTGCCACATATTTGCTGCTGTTTGCCTTACAGCCAGGACAACCTGGATTCTGCCACCTGACTCTCTAGTCCCCTCTACTGCCCCTCTCTCTGCACCGGCAACGAGGTTTCCAAAAGAGTTTAAGCCAAACTACTTACCAGTGGCCACATCCCTATTCTCCCTCCCTACCATCAGTTGTGTGGTCCTCATCTCACATCAGCTTTGGGCTTTGCCTGACCCTAAGTTGAAACATAAATCTGAAGAAAATTAACCCAATGATGAGAATAAGGTTTTCTGATGGTCCTTCTCCTTTTCATTCAGTGACTGCTGCTGCTCCTGGCCATGCAATCACACCCCCTCCCTCCAGCTGACCATATGGTAGGCCTATTTTAGCTCAGTAACCCAGCAGAAACCTTTTCCTTTTTTTTTTTTTTCTTTTTAACTTGCTGGATAAGATTTCTACTGGATTACTAACTTGACTGTGCTCTCCAAGAGTTGGGTGAGTGCAACAGAGAGAGAAAAGGAGAAAGTGGAGGAAAATAGGACATCCTCATTTTAGCATATATCCGTACTGTAAATATTGAGTTTACTACTGTATTGAGTACACAGATTCAGAGTCCGTGCTCCTTGTGTTATTTATTTTATTCTTACATTCAGTTTGGTTTTCATTATTTCTGGAGTTCTCATCTGGAACAGATGTTGGCTGGCATTAGTGCAAAGAACAAGCAATACAGAGAGTGAAAAGCTCTTTCCTCTTTCTTGAGCTGCATTTTGTGTTTTTGGTGATAGCTAGGGAAATGTGAGCAAGCTTTGGGGCTGTCTCGCAGGCAGGAAGCATGTGGATGCCGAGACTTTAACTTTCTTCTTTCCTTTTCCCCTGTAACCAGGGTCAGAAATGGAGAAGCCTGTCTGGGCCCTGGTAACAATGTTTGGGATGACCAGCGCTGAATCAATGAATCATAGAATGGTTTGGGTTGGAAGGGACCTTAAAGATCATTTAGTTCCAACCCGCTTGCCACGGGCAGGGACACCTCCCACTAGACCAGGTTGCTCAAAGCCTCCTCTGCCACTGGTACCAGCATCATCCCTTCAGGGTGTGCTCTACCTGAGCCGTGCAAACAACACAGAGCATCCTTAGTGCAGAGCTTTATGCAGTGGCTCAGGTTTTGGATACCGAGTTTCTTCCTCTTCTTTACCCATGCTATATGAGATGTTTTACCCTGAGAGACCTCGGGTCCTGTTAGTATTAAAACAGTATCATTGAGGTTTTCTTTGCAAGAGAAAGTGTTATTTACATATGGTTTTAATACCAGAAGTTCTGTTGGTCAAAAGCACCATTAATTGTTTTGGTTTCAAAATAATTATACAAAATAGATAAATGAATGATGGTCTGTGTGACAAAGTTCATGTCCTTGTATGCCAGCAATGTATTTGTAGCTTATTTTCATGTGGATTTTTATTAGAATTTCATTATTAACCTACTCTGGCAACAATTAAAACAAATGTGAAAACTAGTCGATGCTTGTACTCCTGGGAGCATTTGGCACTCTCCTGAAAAATGCTTTTGACCTACTGTGCGCAAAAGAAATCTCTGGCCTTTAGAAAGAAAACATAGCTGACATTTCAATAGTCTTCTTGTATCTAATGAGTATCAAGTGACTTGTGTGCGTATACATCAGTTTGATATTAAATTTATTTAGTAGTGAATTTCATTTGTTTTGTTTCAGAATGGACTCAAGTTCCAAACCTTGACAATAAATATTTTCACTTTCAAGGATATGAGGAACAGAGAGTGTCCTTTTTGGTGCTCCAGCCTTAACATTTAATCAGCTGGAGAGAAAATTTGAGAAGCCTAAACTAATAAGAGAAATAGTATTTAATAACAAAAGAAAGAGAGCTGGTACTAATTGCCAGACGTTATAGTGTTGCAGCTCCAGGCTGGATTCCTCATCTCTGACCTAGAGATTGCCATTTCCCAGAGGGAGACGGGCTGCACTTCTCTGAGAAGGCTCCCTGATGGCCAAGCTAGAGAAAGCATTTGTTAGCAACTACATGGCATCCTATCTGAAGGCTGATAAATGGATAATAAGAGGCAAGAAAAATTAAATGCTTCAGGGCTATAAATAGACTAAGCTGGCATGTCTATGCCACAGACAAGCTGAAAAGATTGAGTCCCATTCTTACAGCTTTCTGTGGCAGCAAGGCTGAGCCCGACATGAAAGAATAGAGCAGCTATTGTTCTAAACATATTTCCCAACACACAGGCTGCTCAGAGGATCGCTCTTTCCAAGTAGGCTCCTGGGCCTCCCTCATTACAGCTGCAGTCTGGAAAACAGGCAATTAATTTTAAACGTGTGTCACCTCCTTGACATTAGGTTCAGCACATTCGCAGGGACCAGCTGCATCTTGCTTAGAGAAGGGGTGGTTGCACGGCTGTGGTTTTCACATGAGGGAGGGAGAAAGAAAAAAAAGCAATGAGCATTGGCGTCAGTCCTCTGGTTGTTTTTTCGTTTGCTATTAGTTTGGATGATGGTGTTTCAAATCCACACTGCAGACTGTGAATGATTTTGGGGGGAATCAGATTCCTCTCCTGGTTTATGACCTGCAACAGGGGTGGCTCCATCAGAGCCATTTTACCCCCAGGGGCTCACCTGCCGTTCGAGGTACAAGCAGGCAGATGTCTTCAGTGGATGTAAGCTGGCTCCGTGGGTTTCCTAAACTCTGTGTTGAAAAAGCTGATGGGAAGCACTGAGCATCTCCAGTGCCTCTGGGTACCACCAGGACATGGGAAGAGGAGAGCTAATTCGGTGGATCGGCATCGTGCATAAACTGCCGGCTTCATTCCTGGTCAATCCTGGGAGAAAACAAACTTGCCATGGGTGGCACGTGTAACCTTCGAGGTGTCAATTGCCCACCCAACATATGGCTACCCCTGAGTTTGTCGAGTCACTGGGTTTGTCTGTTAATATGAGGATGAATGTAAGAAAGAAATTCGGTACTGCACCTTCACACAAAGAGAAATGATGCACGCAGAAGACAAAGGCTGAATTCGGACATCCCTCAGTTTTTGAGACCTACCTCCTGGTTCTGTGGCACAGACACATTTCTAGTTCTGGTCTTTATATTGGTCTTTTTTAGTCATATGCAAATAATTATGTCAGTAGCTGTTCCTGAAAAATCTGTATTAAAAAAAAATCAGGAAGATACCAAATTAGAAAGTCGAATATAAAACCTACTATTATCATGATCCAATGCACACAATATAGCTCTAAATTACTTTTTTTTTTTTGTCTGTATTCTTAAATAACTAACTTCCTCAAATCCCTTTCTAGTGAAGTGGTATGTGTTTCTCTGACTCTGTTTACAGAAATAGTTGATGCTGTGATTCTTTTTTTTTTTTTCCTGTGAATTGTCTGTGGTTAAACTATATATAAGTTTCCTGTCTGAAACAGAGTTCAGCTAAAGAAATGAGTTGTTATTGTCAATGGGGACAGACAAACAGAGTGACTTCACTTAACAAATTCTAATTAAAACATTTTAGGAAGCACTGTCTTCTAGGAGGGGTGAAATTATTTACAACACAAAAGCAGGCTCACTTAGATGCAGAATAGCCATTGTACCAATTCTTCAGCTCTCCTGCCTGACTTCAGATCCACAAGACTGTTCTTCTAAAAACAAAAGCAAAGATGTCTTTTAACTACATTTTCTGGCTCTCAAACACAGCTGATAAAGAAATTCTTGTCAAAATCAGAGCAGTGCAGGGCAAAACTGTCCAGGCGTATCCAGCTGAAGGCCAGCAACAGCTTTTCAGATTATGAAATTGCTTTCAGCAGAGATTTTGTTTGACGTTCATGCTACGCAGATTAGCAGCACCAATACATTCTTTCTGCTTCAGAGACTCTGGTAGTTAATGGTGAGCAAATGAAATGTATGAGGAGGATAACTTGCTATTCAAAATTCATCACATTTATGAATCAAAATTATAAGCACTTTACAATAATTCTCTGAGGACATAGCATTTCCTCCCTTCCTTTCTGTACATTTTAGGGCCTCAAAAATCCTATAATGTATTGTATAGACTAGAAAATAATTCCAAATTGCATGGGTGTGCACGGCTGTTGCTGCCGCTAGAGGTTAGGATGTGTGGAGACAGTCATTGCCCTTATGCCACATGTGAGCACACTCTAAGTAGAAAAAAATGTAGGAGAACTGCTCTCTGGGGCTTTCTTCTTGGGTCTCCAGTTTTCTGCAACAGGAGAAGGCCCTTTCCCAACTTCTTTTCTCTTACATTCTGCTCAAGAAGTAGAGGGGTAGAAGCACGCTTTCTCACAGGGCAGGGAGAACTGTGTTGAGGGAAGATAGGAAGGACTCGTGGATTCTGACAGGGAGAATGGAAGGTGCTGTCTCCTCAGGGAGGTGCGGAAGATGGATGGCAGCTCCTCTGTGGAAAAAGGAGGCTGGGGAAGAAGAAAAATAAATTCCTCTCCAAAGACCCCTGCTTTCTTCCCCAGTGCGTGGAGGATTACTGAACCCTCCTGCCCTTCTCCTACTGACTCCTCCTTGGAGATATCTGGCTTTCCTTCCCAAATGTCTCCCAAACTCCTATTTTGCCTTTACTGCTGAGCTGTGCCAGATCTGTTTCACCTTGCTAACGGTGAGGCTGAGAATGAAGATAACACTCGGGGATACTTTTGGTCAGAAATCAGGAGACAGAGCATTGTCAATCAAAGCAGAGATCTCAGCTGCAAAAGGGAATCCTAACAAAGCCCCGACACCATCATGTGCTGGTATAACTGCATCATCCTGAAGTATGGGTTCATCAGATCTGGACTTGGCTAGTTGTAGTACAGGAACCTTCTAATTAAAATCCAAGAGACGGTTAGCGTAGTAAACATTTTAATGAGTAGGTGGCACTCTTCACTCTGAACCACTCTTGAACCATGACCCTGAAAATGTGGAAGTGGTACGCAGTAAAGTAAGTGGAACACATTCATCAGCAGTGCGCTTTGTGGCATTGCATCTCTGTTGAGAAACGTGTTTCGCTTGGACACACATTTCTCCTGAAGCTCAGTAAATCTGGCACCTTTGTAAGTGAACGCGGCTCACGCTGTCATCCCACACACTTGGAAGAGACGACCGCCTGGACTGGGTCAAACTCCGCATACTTTCCTCACCATAAACAGAGGAGTGGAGACAAACAATTCTTCTGTCTTCACAGATCAGATGAATAATTAAGATGATCTCTCTTAATGCACTGTGTTCTTATAAAGCACATGAACTGAATCTTCTTCCATTTTAATCTGAGTTCCCTCAATTTCTGCAACAAAGTGTATGTATTTTAAATAAGCACAAAATAACAAATGTGTTCCCTGTTGCTTGGTCTTGTTCCACAGCTCCCTACTGTCTCTTTCTCACAGTTCATATTTTATCAAAGTCTGTATGAAATCCTATCCAGAGAGACATAGAACCTGATTCTGGTAAAGATAGAGCCTGAGAAGCCACCTCGGGTTTTCTTGATGGAGAGACAGTGTCACTGGCATCCCATCTCTCCCCTGGCTCTGCCTCCCCCTTGCCCCCAGTGAGCAGCACACAAATGTTACACAAAGCCATTCCTCTGCATCTACTTGTTCTTGTACCAAGAGAGATAAAAGGAGCCCAAGGACCAAGAGCTGAATATGTGTTTATTTATACAGAAGGCAAAAATTGACTAGCAAATGCATGGCTAGACCTCTACAGATGTGAGGGAGGAATATTTTAGTAAATATACTTACTTATTCCTGGTATCCATTTATTATCTTTAGTAAAAAGATTAGACATATCCCTGACTATATCCCTTTACCCCTAGGATGTAAAACCTGCATTTACATTAGTTGCACTGGTAACACTGCAGAAAATTCAAGACCTGTTCACAATGGAGTTAGAAGTGGTGGCTGTGATTTTGGGTGGCTTAAAAAGTATAAAAGTAATCACACATTATTAGGGAAATACTATGCCAAAAATGATGCAGAAACAGATTTACTTCGGAATATGAAGGGCTCCTTTGATAAAGAAAATACTAATGCTAATGTAAGATTAGAATACAAGGTTCCTATTCTGAAACAAAACCTATGATAAGAGGCAGCGCTAAAAGCAAAGCCAACAAAGCAATAACACAGCCTACTCAATGCTGAACGAACTCAAATGTATCATTGTTCTGTTCAGCTCTTCCAAAACTTCTTCTAACATAATCTCCATAAATAATGTTTGCCTCATTTCCCAGAAAAGCAAACTGATCCTCCAGAATATTATTCCCATGTGCAAAATTCAGTTGGAATAACTTTTACTGGGAAGATAGGATAGTGTGTGCCGATCAGTGTAACACTCTGACTCGCAAGAACATACAGAAAACTTCAAACAGAAGAGAGAGCCAGGGAAAAAAAAAAAACAACACAGAAATAAACCCATTCCAGATATGAATGTACAGTGTGTGGGTTTTGTTGTCAGCTAAATATCTGGAGAGCAGTTTTTCCTGTAAATCGAGGGAAGAGTCACATCTGACACTAGTCCTATCAGGGAAAACTATCTCGGCTAAGGCAGGCAGGATTCACTGCTTAACCACAGCAATGTCAGGTCTATTGCATACTCAAAATCAATGAGCGCACTTTTAGAGCAGACATGTGCTTGCACAAAAAGATCAAATAATTGTCATTTGAGAAGATGTCAGACCAAAACCCCTCGCTGTTCCTGATCACACTCAAATCTATCACCTTGATCCACTCTGTGAAATGCGGATATCCTTTATAGACAATCCCTAGCTGAAAGTAATTAACAACATCTTACCTAGGAGCTACGCCCAAGAAAGGCACTTGCAAGTACTCCTGCATTTCCTGGCTCTTCAGATGTTTTATGACGTTGTTAGACTGGGGAAGAAATGCTCTCTACAAACAGAGATACATAACTACTAGTTAAACGCAATCTTCTGAACTGAAATTTTGCTAGTGAGAAGTCCCCTTCTGTACTTTAAAGAATCATCAAGTTAAATATATAAACGTATGTAGAGGTTGTTGATACAGTACTAAGATTAAGCACAAAAGATAACAATAGGTCAGGAAATCACTTTAAATGAACTTTTAAGAGTCTGCTATGCAGAGCCAGCAGTTCCAAGAGTGTGAATCTGCACTGCCCTGGCTGCTGGACAGGCAGGGCCTCGGCCGACATCCCTAGTCTGTGGGATTCAGCTCCTCCCTACAGCTGTATGCACTGTATCCACCTACATTTCTTCATGTTTTGGTGCGTGAGCATCTCATTTGACCATGGAGGTTGAATGGCCATACAACATCCAAAGTATACACAAAAGAAATGCTCAGAGCTACGGGTATACCTGGGGCCTGGAGGTGTGCTGCTTAGCGACAGGACGCTCTCAGGCCACCTAGCAAAATGCATCTTTGGTGTGTAGTAAGAGTTAGCATTGAGGATATACAGTATGCCAAGGTGACCAGATAGACAACTTTGTACTCTGAATATACACTGATAGAAATACACCCGGAGTCAGCGCAGGGAACGCAGGTTTGCAGCTATTCAGAACACCGTTCATTTATTACTTCATAATGTAAAAAAAACCCCAACCAACCAACCAACCAAAACCTAGAGAAAATTAGACCATTATTTATTGATGTGAATAGAAAGTCTGAGCTTTGGCAGCTGCCCTTGCTCCTACGCAGAAACCGTGATGGAGGAAAAAGAGTACGAGTGGAGTTTGTCCAGAGGTCATTAAGCTGAACTCCCCCTTTAGACAACTGCTGCTCCAATCCGAAGAGGATGCTGGAAAAAACATCCCAGAGATGATGTGACTGCAAATGGCTCTTTGAAGCTCAGGTTGCGGATGGTGCCAAGTGCTTACTGGGCATAGCTGAGTATCAATCAGCCTGCTACATTTCCTTGCATCATGGTCCTTCTATAAAAGCAGATAGTTTATCTATTCTGTGAGGTCGTTTGTCTATCTAGTGAGAGACACAGTCCTTCATAACCATCTGTGAGGAATCTGCAGGTGTTAAATTAGCTGCAGGAGGATGCCCATATGTTTCCTGCATGCAATAGACACATATTGTGAATTATAACAAACCAAATCAAAAAGCCATTGCAAATTGCACGCAGTTAAGGCTAAAGGGCTAAAGCCAAGATCTTTAAGTAAACCCACACACAGATCAGATGCAATTTACTGTGATTTGCTGCTTCAGATTCAAACACACGGAAGAAGGAATGCAGTCTTCATTTCCTCATGTAGTTTTTCAGGCTTATGCTCTTGTATGGTGAGACAGTCCCCATGCTGAGCACTCAAACTGCTGGTAATGGGACTTGTGGCTGCTCAGCACTTGATAGGATTAGGCCTTTGCAGCCATTTCATACAATATTCTTTTCCAACTAGGCAATTTACTTATGATTTATATCATTTTGTTGTATATGTCAGAGTCAGCAATTGCCCAACAGCTACTAATGGTAGTTATTTATTATCACGGCATAGAAAGAGCCAAAAAGCAACAAGAACCTTTCCTGTCTTGGCCTGAAGGACGAAGGTAGTTGGAGATTTTTTTTAATAGATCTTACCTGTCTCTTCAATGTAAAGCAGATGAAAAATGGGTAAAAATTAACAGGGACTGAGTTTCTAGGATAAGCACAAGGAAAAGATGTTTACTAGTGAGAAGTCCCCTTCTGTACTTTTAAGAATCATCAAGTTAAATATATAAACATATGTAGAGGATGTTGATACAGTACTAAGATTAAATACACGTATGCATGCTTATTTTTCAGTCATAGGCACAGACTAACTATCTCAGTAGTTCTTTTCAGAATCCTGAGTTCAGATCTGTAAATATGTCTGGGAAAGCTGCCATTTTTACATTGTTTACAACCTAACATACATTAATCTAGTTTTTAAGAGTATAAATCAAGATTAAGCAAGTATCTACAGTAGAGATTTGTTTCAGGTGTTTCAGGTGAATATTCCTTCAAGAGCCCTCCCAAATGCTATACCTGGGTGTAGAAAAGCCCCTCAAGGCTTGCCAAAATATTGCAGCTTTCTCTGTGTGAGGTGGAGTTCATGTTTCTCCCCAAACCCTTAACAAAAAAAAAACAAAACCAAAAAAAAACCCCAAGCTATTACACATGAGCATTTTTCTTTGTGCACAGAAAAAATGTAATCGATCCGGAGGATCCGAGGTGCGCCAGGCTGACTCTCACGGGACAGATGGTCACAGTGCCTCCGGAGGAAGTGGAATTTGCCAAGCAAGCAATCTTTTCCAGGTCTGTATGTAACAGGCAAGAGTAGTAGAGTGCAACTCGCAGGTTTGAGACAAATATACGCATGTGGCCGTTTGGTACGGAAAATCTGAGAAGTAACAAGCCTGATCTTTACTTTGGGGCCACGAAACATGTTGGCTCATGTGTGGCTTGGAACAACAGGCAGAGCTGTGCGACCTTTTAACTCTTGAGGTAATGGAATATGGAAATGCAATTAGTGTTGGACGCTGGTAAAGCACGTGGTTTATAAGATGGGGATTATGAAAATATTTCACCTGGCTGCAAGGAGACTTCCATAAATTCAGGGTGTATTTGTTACCTTTAATGATTCTTCCCCACCTTAGGACAGGTAGTGCTCTTCAGCCACAGTCCCCTACTCAGAGACAAAGCAGAGTTCTGCTGCCTTTGGGCTTACACCTAATTACAGGGTGGAGTTTACAGGGTTTTATGACCTCTCTTGATGACTGCTACTAAAGCCATAACACTTACCAACAGCTTGCTTTGAACAGATGGAAGCACAATCCAGACACAGGCACACACACCGAGGGCGTGCCCCCATGCCCTCCAGTGGGTCTTCAGAATAACAGGCGTGAAAAGCCAGAGCCTGAGCTGGAGCACACACCTCCCACACAGGCTGCCAGGGATGGTCCTCCAGGCACACCCTGCCTGGTCAAATACCTCCAGGAGACTGGGATGAAATGGGATCCAAAACAGACCAGAGGCGATATTCTCACTTGCCAGCTGGAAGGGGTTAGGGTGAGACCTTGTCAGCGGGTGTCCTCTCAATTTGTAAAAATGAGACCAGGGATAGATGGGAGCTATATCGACACACAAGCCTTTTTACAAGCTTTGCAGAAATCGTGTTCCTACATGAGACAGAGTCATCATCTGTTCTGCTATCAGGGAGCAAAAAAACCAGACCACACATTGAGGGCTGCCGGGCATCCAGCATCGACAGCAGCTGGAGCCACTTCCCAAAGCCACAGTCGTTGGTGCTCAAAGGGACAGCTCAGAAAATGGTGGGAAACCCCAGTTAAACGCAGAGGTTGTCAAAACAACCATCTACTCTGCAGGTTCCTCGGTGGGGGCAGAGGGTCACTGGGCCAACCCTGCCTGGACTTGCACCGCTTCTCCCTCGGCTCCCACGAAAACTATGGCTCAAGCTGGTGTATCTGCGCCGAGCATCCCGCAGTATCCCCTGCAGAGGCACCCGCAGGAGCTTGGGGACCAGGTGCCTCTACCCAGTGTTGCTGGCAGGGGGAGTCTCTTTGAGCTAGCTGTACAGGCAGGCCCAAGAAATGAGACAGAAATACAGGACAAGAAGGGTCTAGCAGGCAAGAGCTGGCAGAGGCTCTGCTCTGTCTGCTAGCCATTTTTATTAGCTCTCCTGCCATGCCACAACAACTGCTACCAAAGACGCAGTATTTTCAGAACACCATTTCCTTCAAACAGATAAAAGCACAACCCTGACACACCTTAGGAGAATCTCCTCCAGCCGTTTTTCACTTACTTGTAGACCAAATAACATCTGGTTTTAGAGACTGGGTTCTGCAGTGGGGGAAGGTGGTGTTCGCTGGCTGCCTTCCCTGCAGTTCTCGCCAGACTGGGGTGTGGAAGATCATAAACCTTACTGCAAGGGAGGGCAAAAAATAGTTGAATGGTGGTGGTTCTCAGATCTCAGGTTTCACTCTGACTGAGCACACCAGGCTGAAGAAAAAAGCACACCATGCATATACTTTGGCACATCTTGTAATTCTTTTTTCCTTTCCTTTGTCCTTCCAGGCACCCAGTGGTAAGAAAATGGCCTCGTAGCTATGAGTGGTTCTTCATGAAAATGAACATTGAGCACGTCTGGTTTCAAAGCTGGTATGGAGAAGTTTCTGCCATTGCAGTAGAAGAATATTTAAAAGCAGTTCCAAGTAAAGGATGACTGAATGGGCTTTGAGGTAGAGATCTGAGTTTCCTTTCCAAACAATTTTAAAATTTCATGCTGGATGGTTACTTTACTGTGATTTTTTTTTTCTTCTCCCCAAAAGGCTTCAAAATAGCCCTCTCACACACAAAGCAGAGTGAGAATAAACCAACACAGACTTCAAAATTATAAAGGAGAGGTGGATACTAGCCCTACCCTGCAATGTACAAACTTGTCATTTCAAACAGGCAATGCGTCATCTTAAACGCTGCTTAAAAATGCTTTGTATCTGTTTGTTTTGACTTCTATTGCTGTGCACCCACAGAGAAACTACCATATGTGCTAAATATAATGTTCTGATGTACAGAAAAAGCAAATTGCCAACTCAGAACCCTCTATGCATTGTGGAGGTATTACTGCTGCTTGGTGTCCCTTGATTTGTAAGTACCTAACAGAAATTCAATAGCCGTAAATTTAGATATTTAAAATTTTTTAAAAATTTGCTAAAGCTGTCCTCATTTGCTAACTTATATTTTCTATATGTGCTTTTCCTGATTAGATAATTTGATATTTCACTTGGAAATTCAGTAGAAATTCTCTCTGTGAGTAGAAAAGAATGCAAGCAGCTCAAACAACACGGCTCCAATATAATTTGTCTCTCACCGACACAAAGCTGGTTAAACATGTTAAGGCCCAAAACCAAATCAGCCCCACAAGGATTATCCTAATACAAGTATAAACATTCTCATAAGAAGAATTTAAGTAAATGTTCTCAGCTAGACTGTTCCTTTTATGAGACAGGAGAAGTATTTTTAATAGCCTGTAGTCCCAATTTTTTTGCATCCCTTCTCCAGCCACCACTTTATTTTTAACTCATTGATACAACTGATTTTTCTAAGTTGGCACTAACTCATCCAGGCGTGTAGGCAATCCCTTAAATCTGTTTCCTCACCAAGTTTTAGAGGGCTTGCTCATGCATTTATTTCTTAAAGAAGCCTGAGGATAGGTAGACCTTTCAGGCCATGCAAAACTTATTTGCCTAGTGTGAAAAATGTGAACTTTGTTGAGCACGCATTATGAATAGGCACGTCACGTAATAATACCAAAACCAGTCACAGGTATTTTATTCAGCCCTTTCTCTAGATGTCCTGGTAAACTTATTCTGCAGTTTCTAAAGATGTCACAGTAGGAAAGGTCCCGTGGCTAACCAGCCAAGTCATTACACAGCTCTCAAATTGTACGGCTGTTCTTCCTGTTATGTTACAAAAGAGACACGTTGAGATGGGGTTTCTCTGCCTGTGGGGAAGATCTTCCAGCATCCTTGGGAGGGCATCCAGGCTCAGACACCAGCCCACACCATGGCTGGGCTGAGGAGGAACCTGGGTCCCTGGGTGAGTGACCTGAGCTTGTACAGGTTAATCCCCAGGCAGAGCTCAGAGGCAGCTGCCTGAGCTATGACCAGCTGGAAGCCAATTAAGTGTAGCTGAGCTTATTTTGGTTCAGGCTCGGAGAGAGGGAGTCATTCCCCGAGCAGAGCTGTGCACTGTGCCGGTTTAGCTCTCAGGGGTCATTTAGCCCTTGGGTGAGTTCAAGGCTTCAGGCGTCACTACCATTTCTGATGATCTGTAAGAATCAAAGACAAATGTTGTGGGAGAAAAACTTTGTTTAGACACTCGCTAAGCATTTTGTTTTTCTTTCTTGTCTCATTGCCAGAGACTCTGTTAGCAGTGCAGATCTTTTGCAGAGGTAATTATGCAAAAGGAGGAAGCATCCTGCCTGAATGTATCTCCTTTTTTTTCTCCTTGGCAGATAAGCAGCATTTTCCCATTCACCGCTGAGTCTTGCCCTGTGTACTACTGAAGCAAAGTGGTGCACCGTATGCAGATTTATAGAATACCATCAAGTGAAATCCTCCTTGATTCATATAATTTTGCCATGGAGACTTTGTCTACTATGAATTTGATATTTCATAGAATCATAGAATATATTGGGTTGGAAGGGACCTTTAAAGGATATCTAGTCGAACCCCCCTGCAGTGAGCAGGGACATCTTTAACTGGATCATGTTGCTCAGAGCCCCATCAAGCCTGACCTTGAAACTCCCCAGGGATGAGGCCTCCACCACCTCCACAACCTGTTCCAGTGTTTCACCACCCTGGTTGTAAAGAACTTCTTCCTAACATCTAATCTAAATCTACCCTGCTCTAATTTAAAACCTGTGTCCTACCACCACATGGCTTTATAAAACATCCCTCTCCGTCTTTCTTGTAGGCCCACTTCAGGTTCCGGAAGGCTGCTATAAGGTCTCCCCAGAGCCTTCTCTTCTCCAGGCTGAACAACCCCAACTCTCTCAGCCTGTCCTCACAGGAGAGGTGCTCCAGCCCTTTGATCATTTTTGTGGCCCTCCTCTGGACCTGCTCCAACAAGTCCATGTCCTTCTTTTGTTAAGCACTCCAGAGCTAGACACAGTACTCCAGGTGAGACCTCACCAGAGCAGAGCAGAGGGGCAGAATCACCTTTCTTGACCAGCTGGCCACACTCCTTTTGATGCAGCCCAGGATGTGATCGCCCTTCTGGGCTGGGAGTGTGCATCGTTGGCTCATGTCCAGCTTTTTGTCATGCTGTACACCAAGGCCTTTTCCGCAGGGCTGCTCTCTATCACATCATCTCCCAGCCTGTACTGATAATGTGGATTGCCCTGACCCAGGAGCAATCACAAGGGCCCACTTCTCCAGCTTGTCCAGGTCCTCTGGAGAATATCCCGTCCCTCTGGCATGTTGACTGCACCACTCAGCTTGGTTTATTTTGCAAATTTGCTGAGGGTGCACTTGATCCCTCTGTCTATGTCATTGATGAAGATATTAAACAGCTCTGGTGCCAGCATGGACCCCTGAGGGACACCACTTGTCACTCATCTCCATCTGTATGTTGAGCTGTTGACCACAGCCCTCTGGGTGCAACCATCCAACCAATTCCTCATCCACTGAACAGTCAACCCATCAAATCTGTTTTCTCCAACTTAGAAGGATGTGAGGGACTGACTCAAAGGCCTTGCAAAAGTCCAGGTAGATGACATCCATTGCTCTTCCCTTGTCCACTGATGTTGTCACTCCATTGTAGAAAGCCACTAGGTTGGTCAGGCAGGACTTGCCCTTGGTGAAGCCATGCTGGCTGTCTTGAATCACCTCTGTATCCTCCATGAGCCTTAGCAGAGCTTCTAGGAGGATCTCTTCTGTGATCTTCCAAGGCACAGAGTTGAGGCTGATATTTTGCCCATTAGGATTAATGTGACTTTTAAAACTTAGTTCAGCGGGCAGACTACTAGACCCTGTAAGGGAATCTCCACAGGTATAACATTTCTGTGCATCGTCAATAACATTTCATTATCCCAGTTCACTATTATTCCCACGGAAACCTGAACTGCCTGTTCTCTCCCCTGCCTTTAAACACACAGATTAAACAAATACAGTGTACAAGCTTAATGTTTAAATAAGCTGAAGAAAAGAGGAAGAATTTTAGAAATGCTGCTGTTACTATACTCTCAATTTCACTTGCATCTTTAGACAGCCTGGTAGCAGTGACATGGTCCTATGTCCTATCCCTTAACTTATCAACACTTGCCTTAAAGCAGTAAGAGATTTTATCAGCGATGTTCAGTAGAGCTTTAACTGTTTAAGAAGTTAGTGTGCACTAAGATTTTGAATTTACGATACCCTACTCGCTACAGGCTGTCTCCCTGCATGCCTAGGTTAATTGGAATAGCTTCTGTACTGGAAATTGACACATTCATCAAGAAGCTTTTCTATATGGACCTGCCATGAAGCTCTTGACAGAACCTCAAAACATGAAACAGCCACCGCATGTGAAACGACAAAAGGGGCTTCATAAAGAAATACCATCTTAAATCACCTGTTCTCATTTCATACTTCCTTCTCCCAGGGAATAGCTACCATAAAAATCCTTGAAAGTCTGTAGAAATTAATCAAACATATGACCTGCAGGCTTTGAATGGAATTTTCTGGAGAAAAAAAAAAAAGGGAGGAGATAGTGGGTTGCTTAACTGGCCTTTACATTTTTGTCTATGTCCTTCTTTCAATTTTTCTCTAAACTGACCAATGTCCCGAGTTACACCATTCACCACGAGGTAAGTGATGTTTATTAAAGCTTTTAACCCAAAGAGTGTTCTTGAGATTTCATAATAAAATCATAGTTCCTTGAGGCTGTAAAAGGTCTGACTTTGCTTCAGTTCAAGTCAGTAGCAAAAATCTTGTATATTTGGTGTGCTTTAATTATTAGATCAAATAACCATTTTTATAAAAAGTCTTGATAAGCACTTATGAATTTATTAAACATTTTCTCTAACTGATGTGTAGTTTATTTCCATGTGTTGTGTATTTGAGTTACTTCTGTAGGTTCCCCAAAAAAGCTTGTTGTGCAATGTGTATTATTTAAAACTTTAACTGTGGTTTTGCAATATTTAAGAGATGCATTTAGTCATGTCTCTATACTTGCTGAAGAAAGGAAGACAGAGTTCTAAACTTAGGTTCTTACTTTTGCTAATTTGTGAAAATGTAATGCATGTACAGGATTTAAGCACAGCTAGTTTGAACTGCTGTTCTTATTTAACCAAAGAATGTTTTGTTTCTGATGAATTTTTCATCACTTTAGTGGATGAAATGCAACCTGTCTCTTTTCTGGATGTGGATTGCAATTTGCAATGTATTTTGATTTCTAAAGATACTGAATGTTATTAACAAAATGGTATGGAGAAGAAATGCAAATAAAACATATTTCAAAGTGGAAACTGCAGTTAGAATATTCCTGAGTCTGCAGTACAGCATTCACCAGAGTAACTGACCTTTCTCCAACAGCCATAATAATAGTTTCATTGTGATTTCAACATCTGCTTTTTTTCCCTTTCTTTTTTTTTTTTCCCCCCTGAACAAAGCTAATTTATCTCAAAATATTTCTGTTCTGAGACTGCAGTCTGCCTTGGTACACCCTCACTTTTCTCTGGGGAGAACAGTCTAGCCAAGAACCTTTTATCTTTTGTCTTCTCACTACTGTCAGCTTTGCTTTCACCATGGCAGTTAAATATCGTCCTTTACAATACAACATTTGCTCTTTTCTGCACATGCAGACTGAGCACTCACCTCTCAGGTGTGCATTAACAGTTTTCGAAGCCTTCTCACAAGTTTTCTTCCCTTGCTAGCCTTGCTCTTACAAGTTCTTGTTATAGCTTACTCCTCACTGTCCATTTTCCCTGGCACGTTTTCTTAAGCCAAGGCTGACAATTTACTTTTTTGTCTTTCTTCCCCCCACTGTCTTCTTTCAACACAATTCAAGCTCTCCCACTAAAATTCCCACTTAATATCTGATAAAGGCCATAGGAAAGAGCCTGTGTTTCCTATTTACGCTTTGCAGTCTTTGTCTTGCCACTGGCTGGACTGCATTCGCTGTGAGGACCGTGACAATGGTTTCCTAATCTGTACAAATCACAGTCAACATCTATTTCCTATTTCCAGTGACTCCATACTCTTAAAAGAACATTTCCTGCAGCTGTTCTTTTCCTTTGTACTTCTCTTTTTACTTTTCTCCCATTTCCGGAGTGACATCTGTTCTGATTACACTAAGTATCTTTCACTTTTTTACCAAAAAAGTCTCACTTGAACAAGATTTTTGGACTCACTGAAGTACTGTTAGTTTATCTGATCTGCTTTTTGCCAAACACTGAATTCATGCTCCTTCTAATTGTGTCACTTGCTGTCCTTAACCATGCCTCTACTCTGTCACCACCTCCCTGTGCCCTCTCCCATGTAACATTCTCCTGCTCCTCTGTTGCCTTGTCCTCTTTTTCCTATTTTTTTTAATTAACTCTAGTCTTCCTGTATTCTTCGCTCAGCTTCCAATTCTTCTCCACAGCACCTTCCACAGTGTCTGCTCAGTCTTAGCTGTCTTTAATCTCGTTCACACAATGCTCGATGCCTTTGGAGAGAATCCTAGCACTGCCAAATATTTTTGGAGAATGTTAATGAGTTACTTTAAAGAATACTTTGGGTCTGAAAATTTTATTTATTTATGTATTTCAGTTATGTTATGTTATGTTATGTTATGTTACGTTACGTTACGTTACGTTATGTTATTTATTTGAACACCGACTCCAGAACAGAAAAGGGGACATATTTGCCTTGGTGTTAAACAGTTACTTTAAAGAATACTTTGGGCTTGAAAATTTCATCTATTTATTTATCTATCTATCTATCTATCTATCTATCTATCTATCTATCTATCTATTTATTTAATTTATTTGAACAACGACTCTGGAACAGAAAAGAGGATATATTTGCAGTTCACCAGGCTCATGGCTTTTGTCCAATGAGACCTTCTGTACAAACTATTTCAGGTTCTACTAGACCCTGTCTGCGTCAGCAGCCACAACATGTAATCATGATTAGGAAGGTCATTATCTAAGTTTGACAGTGTTGTTTGACAATGTTGTTTGACAACATAGGTAACAACGTATGCTCACACAACTGTTGACCTCCAGAGAAAAAACTGGTCTATGAGACCATTCAAAAAAGACTGGTAGCTGGTGAAAACAAACATTTCAGAAGCTGGAAAAATGTACAGATGCCATGTATGAAAAAACAGGTAAGACTTTAGATGTGTTTATGTAAAAAGAGGTAAATATCAAATATTCCTATTTAATGGAAAATGGATGCATGAAATGATCATGTTTATTCAGTACTTTCATCTCTTATTTCAATACATTTTTCTCCATCTTTTTTTCACATGGTACTGACCCTGTCACCAGTTTTCACCCTTCTGAAATGAGATCCCCTTGGTACAACAGCAGCAGCGCCTTTTGTTTCTGAAGTGGAGCGGCTTGGTTCCCTTTCCCATGCACTGCCGTACACTGCTCTAGCCCTGGCTGGCTTCCAACAGCCCGTTCTCCCCATCCGCTCTTACTTCCAGTGCTCCAGCCACCTTCCACTCTGGAGGACATGTGCTACCCTTGAATGAGGGCGAGGTGTGCCCCAGAGGGCGGGATAGTGATTAAGTTAAATTCACACGTGTGTCACCAGTCAAGCTGATGGACTGCGGAAGCCCCCTCCCTGGCAGTGTTCAGGGCCAGGCTGGATGGGACTCGGCGCAACCTGGTCTGGTGTGAGGTGTCCCTGCCCATGGCAGGGGGTTTGGAACTAGATGATCTTCAAGGTCCTTTCCAACCCAAACCATTCATGTAGGGTCCTGCATCTGGGAAGGAAAAACCCCGTGCATCAGTATAGGTTAGGGATAGACCTGCTGGAAAACAGCCCTGAGGAGATGGATCTTGTGGACAATGTTAACCATAAGGCAGCAATGGGCCCTTGTTGTCAGGAAGGCCAATGGCATCCCAGGCTGCATTAAGAAGAGTGTGGCCAGTAGGTCAAGGCAGGCCATGCTCTGCCTCTGCTCGGCCCTGGTGAGGCCACCTCTGGAGTACTGTGCCCAGTTCTGGGCTCCCCAGTTCAAGAGAGAGACAGGGAACTGCTGGAAGGAGTCAAGCAGGGGGGCAGCGAAGATGACTGGGGGACTGGAGCATCTCTCTTAGGAGGAAAGGTTGTGAGAGCTGGGACTGTTTAGCCTGGAGAAGACTGAGAGGAGACCTCATCAACAGCTGTAAATATCTCAGTACCTTTAGCCCACCGCCCACCGCTAGGGCCAAAGGCCGAGCCAACTCCGAGGGCCCGTTTGTGCTGGGAGGCCGGTGCTCGAGAGCAGCAGCGGACCCCAACCAGCGCCTTCGGGTCAGTCCCCCGCGGACACCGGTTCCGCGCAGGGCGGGGCCGGCTTGTTCCCTTCCCCCGGGCTCGCCCCTCCACACCCGTGCATCCAGGCCCCGCCGCGGCCCGACCCGCCCTCCGGCTGCCCGGCTGCCCGTGAGGGGTCCCACCCCTCCTTCCGTTCCCCTCCCGGCATCCACCGGTGGGGGGGGGTGGGGCAGGGGGGAAGCCCTCACGCCGGGGCGGAGCCGCGCGCGCGCCTCCCGTCGTTCGGGGCGGGGCGACCCGGCCTCCGCCTCGCCATTAGCGGCGGCGGCGGGGGCGGGGCGGGCTCTGTCCGGGGCGGGCAGTGGGGAGGTGGTGGCTGGGAGGGAATTACCTGCGCGGAGCGGGGAGGACGCGGGGCAGAGCAAGGTGGCGGAGGAGCGGCCTCGTCGTCGTCGTTCTCCCCCCGCTCGTCCCGATCGCGGCGCGCCGCGTGGCGGCGGCGTTCGGCGGCCGGGCCATGGTTCGTCGCGCCCGGCTGGCGCTGGTGGCGGCGGCGCTGGTGGCGCTGGGGGCGCCGGTGGGTGAGGGAGCCCGGGCCCTGGAGTGGTACACGGCGTGGGTGAGCACGACCTACGTGGAGCCGCTCAGCAACCGCACGGTGCGGGGCCGCACGGAGAGCGGCCGCTACGGGGACAGCTCGCCCAAGGAGAGCGCCCAGGGCCTGGTGGGCATCCCCCGCGGCGCCTCGCCGCGCCACATGGAAGGTTGCGCCGCCGACACCGACTACGACGTGCCGCTGCTGCCCGGCGGCCGCGGGCCCCCCGAGGGCGAGCCGCCGTCCTGGATCGCCCTGGTGGCCCGCGGCGGCTGCACCTTCAAGGACAAGGTCACCAACGCGGCGCGGAAGAGGGCGGCCGCCGTGGTCATCTACAACGAGGCCCGCTTCGGCAACAGCACCGTCTCCATGTCCCACCTGGGTGAGCGGGGACGCGCCGGGGCTGGGTTCGGGGAGGGGGTGGGAGGGTGGTGGCGGCTTTGTCTGGCGGTCGTGGGTGATGGCTGGGTGGCGTGAGGCTGACATTCCCCGTTAAAACGGCACGAAGAGCCGGGGTTTTGTTTCCTCTGCCTTTAAACCGGGGGAGGGGAGGGGGGCGGGAAGCGCCTGGACCGCATTCTGTCTTCCGAGGTACCAGCCCGGGCGTCGGGGAGAAGATGCGGCGAAGCCACCGGCGTGTGGCAGGCGACCGTCGGGGGCACTGGGGGAGGACACGGCTTCCTCCAGAGCTGCTTTTTGCTTTGTGTCCGGCCCCCCCACCCCCGGCAGAACGGCTGCAGGGTAGGCCGCTCCCCGCAGGCTGTGCTGAACCGTGCCAGGTATCCCGAAGATGCCTTCCTAGTGCCTTTGAAGCTATTTGAAGGCAGCCTTTTTGGTACAGGCTGTATTGTAACTGCTTCATCGTCCTCTCTGCTGCGCGGGTCTGTAAAGAATGGGAGAGAGGTTTAAGGGTCAGGTAATTCTTAAATGCTTGTGAATGCGGTAGCAGAAGCAAGAAGCAGGTTGACTTGGCTTGTTTGAGCAGGTGAATGGTTTATAGCCTGCAGAAGTGAGCTGTGATTTTATTTTTTTTAATTTTTTTGTCTGAGGTAAGAACCTAGATGTTCTATCGCTGCGGTCTCCAATTGAGCTGTGACACTAAAGTCTCGCTGGGTTTTTATGAGCGTGACAACATCAACTGCTTAAATCAAAGGGAAAAAAACCCCTCAAACCCTAGGTATAAAATCTGTTTGCGTTTGTAGACTTGTGAGGAACTGAAAGGTGTCGTCAGAGTAGGGTACAAAAACAAAGCAAAGTTAAAAATGCTATGAATATGTGTTTCACATGTTCCTAGTACAATGAGTTTGTTAATGACCAGGCTGTCATTCTTGATCATGAGAAAGGGGCTTGGTTTAAGTAGAATCATAACACGTTTCTAGAGAAAACAAACTTGGTTTCTTTAATATAGTGAGCTGAAAATCTTGGTTAGGGAGCTGTTACTTCATAACACATATGATACATCAAACAGAAGACAAGTCTCTCTCCTTGGAATACCAAGTGGCACCAGCTTGGGGGTTGGAAGTGTTATTACCATTCCTCTTAGCCTGTAGCACACTTGGGTAGATCAACCTGGCCCACCTCTTGTGTTCTTAATCCACTCTGAAAGTGGAGATGGGATTCTAGGTACCTTTGGTTTTGATCCCTTGTGGCAGGTAAGATACTTTCCTCTTTCCCAGCTGTCGGTTTCTTTTTCTTGCTGTAACTGTATTGGCCAGTCACTACAAAATACTGTTTTCTCCCTGTGAGAATTTTCCCATGTTCTTCTCTTTTGCTATTAGGTTTGTGCTGCAGAAGATCTTCTTGGGCTTGTGCTCGGGCTTGGACTTGCTAGTATATATGTGTCAGTGGTATAAAGAGAAGGGCTCTCTGACTGCTGGCTTTTTTTCTTTTCCCCTTCAGCTGTCAGAACGCTGCTGATAAAAGCTCTACCTCTGTAAGAGTGTGATACAGTGTAGGACATACAAAAGAATACATTGCGCTTATTTATACTGACTTCGCAAATGCAGGTTAGACCTCAGGATTGTTTGGATGGGGCAGGAATATAATAATATGTAACAATATAATCACCAGCTCTACTGGAGTCACAAATCTTTGTTTCAGGGTAAAAGCTTTCAAACACGTAAAAACTTTTTCAAACGTAAAAGATTTGTTTCAGTGCAGTTTGGGAATATAAGGAAGAAATATTATTAGTGTTTTGGGTATTTTTGAAGGGGGGGAAAAACAAGCCTGTGGAAGATAGGTGAAGAAAAACAAGAAGAATAAAACTGTATTTTACAGGATCCAAGTTTGCGATTCATGTGAAGGGATATGTGACCTGACACATGAGGAAACAAACCCTCTTTCTGGGAGGAGCGCTGAGAATAAATACTCTGGGAAATCTGCAGTGCTGCAACTAAGGAATGGAGTTATATGCATAAGGAACATCCACTTAACAGATCTGCAGTTAGTGGCACTGAAAATTGTGAGAGATGGAACAATGCTTAAGGCTGATAGAGGTGCAGTCTGAATTATGTGAGGGTGATAAATGGGTATCTTTTCTGATCTCAAGGTTTCATCTTTTCTCCTTCCAAAAAACCTGGCCTTTGAACTTCCTGGTGTGTGTGCGATACATGTTTGCTGTTGCTGTTGTTTTTCTAGTGTTTTTAGACATATTCCAGCTTGAGTAGTAAGAGAGGTTCTTGGTTGGGCAAGTAATTGATTTGCTCTAGTTGACCTCGAAGCATTTAATAAAGGACAAATATTCCAAATACTCTGCAATTTAGTTATTTTTCTTGGTTACCTCGTGAGTGTGGTGAGTAGGTATTTTAATTAAAGTCTTGGAACAGGAGAGTTGAGAGTTTGACTATGTAGCTTTGCAATCCTGTCCCTCCTTCCAAAAGAAGGTTCTTTAAATGTGATTGTGCTGCTGTCTTGTATTTTTAAGGTTTTTGCTTTCTGACCAAATTACTCTGTCCTTGAGGGAAGTAATAGTGAAACAACTTCACGTGTTGCTGAGGAGGTTTTTTCCCAGTGGAAAATGCTAATTTTACCTGAATGACTCAAGGAGTTGTAATTAAGTTATTGAATCTGAAATAGTATAAACTCAAACTTCACTTTTACAGGAATATAGACTTTTCAGGTAGTCTTAACTCTGTTCATTTTTGGTGATGGTGGTGAATTTAATATAATATCGAGGCTTCCAATGCCTTTCCAAAACCAAAATAAGCGTTTTATGTAAATATTACCTGGGAGTGGGTTAGAGAGGGGTCTGGAGAGTCAAGATATGGAGTATTGTGGAGAGCAGGCTAAGAATTAGAGGCTTAGTCCTCACCAAGAAATTAGAGGGAGGCAGAGGTGTAATGCAGTGGAAAGAAAAAAGGGTCTTCTGCTTCTATATTTTTCCTGTTACACTTCATACTGGGCATCCAGCTATCTCTGAATCCCCTCTCAAAATAGGTTTTGGTGATATTGTTCAGAACACAAGTTTGAAGACTACGGAATAAAAAATGATTGTGCTTTACACCTAGGGGGAAGAAAGGAAGAAGGACTGGCTGCAATAGTTTGAGAGAGGTCTGGAATGGAGCTTTGGTGCATGGCTTGTAGATTTATAAGAAGGTTGGGACTTGAGTCTGTGACTTTGCCTACGTAAAGAAAATGGTCTTTGGTTTGGTGCAACTTTGCCACAATACACCCAACTAGGTTTTTTTCCTTCATTGTCATGGTTTTTTAATACAGGTATGTTGAACAAAATGGATGCTGATGACTAGGTCCTTGTGATTCTGTAAGCTCTTGCCAGCTTCACAGCGGCAGAGTTAGGGTTGTTTTGGCATGTAGTTCAGCTCTTTGCTGCATTGCTTTCAGCACTACTCAGGATTCTTGAGTTGTACCTAACTTTTGCTTTACTGATGCTTTCTGCTGAAAGCTTCTGGTACCACACTACTGAAAGGACAGAACTGAAATCAGTGGTTCGCTTAACTCAGTGCCTGTATGATGTTGAGCTGCCATGTTGTTCTGAAGAAACAGGAGTAACTTCAAGACATTTAAACCTATTACACGTAAGAGTGCATCCGTGTTGGAAACCCACGTGCAAAAAGGACTGTGTGCCAGTGCTGATTGCTTGACTACTTGACTCTTCTGGTCATGCATCCTCCTTGAGGCAGATGAAGACACAACACGTGTCAAGGATTTGGTGAGATGAGGGTTGGCGTAGATGGTTGAGACAAAGCTTGTCATGGGATTGTTAGTGTGCTGTTATGTGTTTGGTAAAGAGCAGAGGAGCTAAAGAGAATGTTGTGGCAATATTAATAAGGGTGCCTATGCTTAAATAGATCTAAGGACTCAAATGTTTTTACCAAAGTGATCAAACTCTGGGAGCTTTTTGGTGTTTCTCATGAGGGTAAAAACTAGAGTATGTCCACAATTGTTTTCAAGGTGATAGAAAATTATCTTTGTTATCTGTAGGCACAGATGGGAATAAATGTGATGGCTTGGGATGCATGGAGTAAAAGTCTGTATTTGTGCTACTTTTTTTTTCATTAGGAGACTGCTGGTTTCCTTTGGCAATGGAAGACTAGCAATACTAGCAGTAAAGCTGACCTTGGCAAACTGGCAGGAAACATACCTTCATCTTCCGAGTTTCAAATTTGCCCTCCTTTCCAGGTATCCTAAGGATCTGCCAGCTCTTGACACTTTATTTGGATGATTAGAGAAAAAGCATGTAACATCTCCCATCTACCTGAGTCCACTGAAGCATCAGTCAAGCCTGGAAAAGAAAACCAATTTACTCTAGCAAAGTAAAAATGTGGTTATTTATTGCAAACTTAGAAACGTATAGAAATATAAAGCCAGCAAAACATGCTCTCAATAGATACATAGATGTAGCACTTGGAGTTCTTTTATAAATGTGATTTGAGGTCTCTGAGTTGTGTTGCAGTTGAAGAAGCTGGTGGAATGACTCAACAGCATTTCAGTCTTTGAATAATGTGTTTCAGAACAGAAGTCTAAAATTAGTGAGGAATGAGTTAAAGCCCTTCCTCTTACAGGCTGATCAGGGCATCTGCTTCTCTGAGACTTCCCTTGTTCTTTTTGTAATAGTAGATCGCAATTATTTTGCTCTTATCCTCCTTCTGTCTCATGACCTTCAAGGTCATTGTGTTTAGTTGGTGTATTTTTAATGGCGGGTTCATCACCAAGTCTTTAGAACTCTTAAAATGCCTTTAATGGGCATTTACTTAAAAATGTATGACATACTTGTGTTAGTTCTAAAACTAGGAGGTGTCACAGTATCTAGCAGCCATTGCACAACAGTATCGTGACTTCCATTTCAAGGAAATAACTGCTTGGTAATTGGACATGCTAGTGACAAAACAGAAAAAGGCATTACTAACAGTTGTAGAGTTTTATAGTAAGTTTGATTATAAATCGTGCAGAGAACTGTATAGCAGGATTAAACTGATTTAGGATTTTGGGACTGGGGAGGAAACCTTTATTGATTGAAAAATCCAGGCTGCCTCTAATCTCGAAACTTTCTTTTTTTCCGCAAGAAGCCACATAAATTTTTGCGGCACTCCTGTAACCATCCCTGGGCACCCCTTCTGTTATATCTAACTCTTACAGTAGATAAAGGACATAAGAGCTAATCTCCTGATTTAGGTATGTGGGTAGCAGTTCTTGGCAATGTGAGATAAATTTCTGCCTTCATACGCTCTTTTCTTGTTAACTCCCTGTGGGGTTTTATGGGGTCAGAAAGCAAGGAGCGTTTCTCTTATCAATGAGATTCATGAGTCTCTCTGGCAATGCTTTCATACAGGTTCGGAGAGGGGAATAATATTAACCAATTCTCAGTATGCTTGAACTTGTGGTACCGTGTGGATTGACACGTTTTCGGTGAGTAGGGCTAATTAGCGAAGCCTGGTTGCTTGTGGATTTGTCCTGGTTGTCTCCGCTTCTCGCTGCTTCATGTCTCCTCATGCACCCACCAGCAAGGCAGCGCATGCTGAGGGGAGGTCCCTGAAGGGAAGTGCAAGTTGGGTCTTTCCCCAGTAACATCTTTTTCTTTGTCTCTCCACATCATCCTCAACACTTCCAGAAACATAGCCCTGTTGGAAAAAAGATCTGCTCTTTAGCTGGGTCGTTATTTGCTAGATGTTGTCATGGTTCTTACGGTAGGTGACCAGAAGTGGGATGGTTGCATGAGGTAAGGCTGAAAAAGGGTAGCTGGTGTTCAGAATAACTGGACCCTTAAGTGTTTCATCTGCTCCTTACGGAAGGAGGAGCTGCCTCCGGACAGAAGTGAAACTTGGCATGGTAACAGACTGACCGGGTTCATGGGCTGTCACAGCCAGAACTGTCTCAACTGAAGGAGTTTGTTTTAAATATTTCAAGAAAATAAGTCTTAGTAGGCAGAGAGGTGGGTGAGTCTGGAATGCTGCTTTGAGTTTTGAAAATCCCCTCTTGATGTAACGCTATGAATTAGGCAACGATTTCTTTTGACATAGCTTCTCAGTAGTGAATCTAACACAGCCGGAAGGGAAAAAGGCTTTAAGTCTTGAGTGGGAGGTCTTGCTGCAAGTAGGTAATCTTGTGAAACTAAAAAGGTAGCTGTGACATGACAGACAGCTTTAGCTTTTCGACTCGGAAAACCCCCTCTCCTTTCTTCTTCCTCTTCTTTCTCTCTGAATCAAGTTTACCTTCACTTTTCTCAGAGGTATGAGTGCAAAGCAAGCTGTAAAGCTGTGACTTGCCAAGGGTATATAGCAAAGTTGGCATGCACAAAGTAAGAATTATTAAAATAAAAAATAATGTGGACCAGTGAAAAAGTGACAGTTTTAACAAATATGTTTGCAATTTATTTTGTAACACTTAGGTTTGATGTTTATGAGACAGTGTAGGAGATGCTTCCAGACAGAATGGAGGAAAACTCCATTCACAGAGGATCTTTGGTTTCTGCTAGTTGGTCTTGACAATATATTATCAGTTTTGGTGGCAGTATGGTGCTTAAGGGTTTTCTTTTGAAATTGGTGCTTTTTCATATGGATTGAGTTCTTTTGAGTTCTAATATAATAGAAAAATCCCTTGGTTCCATGCTCCCCAAAGAGTCCTGAAGTATTTCTTGAGAAGTCCCTGTCATGAAGTCTCATTAGATTTCAAAGATTTAGTATTGAAATATCTGTAAGTATTTCAGTGTTTAATGTAATTTAATATTAAATATTTGATTTTTTTATTCTGTTTTTGTTCACAAAGCCAGTCTAATTGTGCTGTGGATTCAGATTCAAATTTAATTGAATGTGTCTCTCTGGAGGATATTCACATATTGTCTCCATCTGCAACTAAAATTCCAACACTGACAAATAAAAGACCAGCTGTTCCTGAGTTGAATGTTAGAACATTAGCAACTCCAAGACGTGTATAACTTGCATGTTTTGGATTTGTTTTTTTGATTTTTTTTTTTGTTGTTTTCTGCATGAAATCCACACCATATCTCATTGTAGGAGAAGGAATACAGAGTCTTGGACAGTAAAGATTTATCTCTTGAAGCTTATTTTGTGTTTGAGAGTTTCATGAAGTAAATAAAGGGTTCTTCACTAGTAAACATTTTATCAAGCCTGCTCTGTCTGAAAAAAACTCAGAGGTTTTCCTGTAACTTTTCTTGCTGATCTTAACTGAAGAGGCCAAAATTACTGTCAAGCCAGAATGCCTGATTTTTTACCGTGATGACTGACTTTTTTTCTTTTTTCCTCTCCAACAGGAACAGGAAATACAGTGGTGATAATGGTTGGCTATCCAAAAGGAATAGAGATACTGGAGCCAGTACGAAGAGGGATTCCAGTAAAAATGACTATTGTTGTGGGCACACGACATGTGCAGGAATATATTAGTGGTCAGTCAGTTGTGTTTGTAGCCATCGCCTTCATCACCATGATGATTATATCGCTCGCTTGGCTTATATTTTACTATATACAACGCTTCCTGTATACAGGATCGCAGTTTGGAAACCAGGTAATTGGAGATGATGATGTGTTAGAGAGTTGACTGCCTTCTCATTTTGAATCAATTGCCTGACTTTGCTTGTTTATTTGGAGCATTCTTGAAGATCTGTGCTTTCTTGCTACTTTACTGTCTCTGAATGCTACTCGGTAATGGTTGGTGAGGCTAATAAGCAATGTACTAATTGGCATTGCAAATTTAGTGAGTTATAATTATTAGGTACTTGTACAAAGTCGTGGGAAGTATATTTAGCCACCTGTCAACAACTGAGTTAAGGCAGCTTCTTGTGTGATTTATCACTAACTTCCTTCCTTTTGGCATTAAAAATTATTTTCCTTCTTCAGTAACGTTCATCCTGAAAGTACTAACTTCCCCCCAACCAGACTCTTTTTTTTTTTTTTTTGAATTAAATGGAAAAAAGGCCATGGTATTTTTTTTTTTTTCTTAAGACGCACAAGGAATTAGGGCTAGATTTTTGTTGTTGTTGTTCTAAAGCTTTATGAAAACTACTTTTGATACTTGTAATCCTACCACTCTACAGTAGAGTACTGAATTGCAGCAGCCCAAGAAGGAGCACGTGTGGTAAGACTCAGCTCACTTGGACTGCCTGAAGTGCTGAGAGTGGCAGGAAAGTACTGGGAAGATCAGAAAGGAATAACTTTGTTTCCTTGTTTGCCCCTTCCACGTTGCTGTTCCTTGACAACTTAAAAAAAAAAAGTCAGCTTTACCTTTTTCCCTGGAGGGAAGTACTTCACCATAGAATAATTTAGGTTGGAAGGGACCTCTGGAGGCTATCTGGTTTAAACCCTCACACTTGAGAGCAACTTACATGGAGTTATTGTGGACCTAGTCCAGCAGAATTTTCAAAATATCTTGGGAGGGCACTTCCTTGTACTTGGCAACTCATGCAGATAGGTTAAGGTTCCTTCCAGGGTCATCAGAAGCTCCACCATAGTTCTCTACTAACACTGAAGAAGAAAGTTTCACTTTTTTTTCTTTGCAAGCAGTTACTTCCTTTTATAAATCTTCAGTTCAAAACAAAAAAATTGTTTCAAATGATCACTTATCATGTGGACTTCCCCTGCCTTCTGAACGTGTAAATTCTAGCTTTGAGTGAGGAGGCAAGGGTATTTTTGTTTGACATTGGGACTGAGCTCTGATTAGAACTCTCTAGGAAAGTGCTTAATTCCTCTTTTCAGTAGCGGCAAAGAACACATGGGACTTCTGTATTGGTTAAACTTGTGGTCTTCTTGAAATGTTGGTTCCCTAGAATCTTTTTTTAACTAAGCTTTAAGTCTTAGAACTTAGATTCTGAGAATAGTTTCAAGAAAACAAATTTTCTGAGAATTATTTATGGAGAAAGGGGGGTAAGTTTGTGTTGTAACATTATTTTGTGAAGAAGGTTGCTTCTTCCTGTTGGCTTTAGGATAGTTCATGCTGAGGGAAGTTCATGTGCTTTATGAATAGTTTTAAGAGTGTGTGTTAGGGTGAATGTGATGTTTCCCAGAAATATGTAGCAGACTCTTAATAGATTTTGCCATTGGGCTTGTCATCTAAATGCTTCTTAATTAAATGAAATTGTCTAGTATTAGAAGGTTATACCACTTTCTCAGTTCTCCTTCTTTTAAAATGGCCATTAGAAATAGAAATTTAGAAAAATATACCAAGTTTGAAAATGTGAAGATCTTGCTCAAAATATATCGTAAATAATCTTAATTTTAGAAACAAGCCCCCACTTTTCTAACCCATTTTGCTTGGCTTACTGACTCCAGTATCATTAAAACTTGGGAGTTAAGTATGCCATGCTTTAAAAGCAAGCTACCGTGTAGCTGCTACGTGAAAGCGAAGATGGGTATCATAGGATTTATTCTAACATCAGTTTAGCAATAAAACTTTGCAAGACCTCCTTGCTGCTGAAGATGGAACAGGACTGTGCAGAACACCTCAAGCTGATGAGGAAGATGGAATAGACTGCTGCTTGGCTTTCCATTTCTGGGATAACTTTCAGACTAATTATTTTTAATACCACAACACCCCCCTCCCCCGCAATTTTCAACACTGTAAGTTTGTAAAGTGATGTAAGTAACTAATTATCATTACAGAGAAAGGCTGCCATTATGATTTTTTTTTTTAATTTCTTTATGGTCTTTCACCCACAAGGGTTGCTGCTAGACAGGTCAACATCTGTTAGTCGGGACCTTTTGGTTTCTCAATTTCTAGCAGTAGCTAGCACTTTTTCTGTGAATACAGTGCTGCTTTCTTTTCTGGCTTCTCTTTTAGGCATAATTAGGACTGTTACTGTATAGAAGGCTGGTATGGTGTCTCTTGTCTGTTAAGCCTTTCTTGTCATCTCCTTTGCATAATGTGTCCTTTCAGCCCAAAAGCTTCATATAATGTATGTGAGGCAGTGTTTAACCGAAGCGAGGAGTGTTAATCGCTACAAGCAGCCTTTTGACCCGGTGGCCAGCTGGAGGCTGCCCGGCAAGATTCCACCTCCTCCTCTCAAGCTGGAGCTAAACGTACCAAGCGCTGGCTCGTGGGCTTGCCGAACGAGAAGGTCTGGTTCTACGGCTGTCGTTCCAGCTCTCGTTGCCTCTAAAGCCTACGTTAGCCTCAGTTTTCGTGTGCGGGAAGGCCCATAATGCAGGCACAAGGCTACGTGTGTCGGCTTGGTCAGCGTGGTTCTGTGGTACACTTACAGGACACAGAATTTTTAAGGTTGAAGACCTCTAAGACCATCTAGACCATGTTTGCTGCTGTGCCCCAAGAGAGCAAAGCTTCAGCTCTTCAGCGTCTGTTGGCTGGAAGTGTTTTGTAAACAAGTTAGCCAGAGATTAATTGTTTTTTTTAGATACTTTCAGAGGGCTTAGTAATCGACATGGAAAATATTTAAAAGCTTTGAAATGTAACTCTTAAACCCTACTTCTGTACTAATACTTGAAATGTTTGTTCAAGGGACATAGGAAAGAAACCAAGAAAGCAATCAGCCAGCTTCAGCTGCACACTGTGAAACGTGGAGAAAAGGTAATTCAGTGCCTCTGGTTATTGCCATATAATTTAAAAACTGGTAGTGTCTTTATAGGATTTAAACTAAAATTCTCACAACATAATTGCAGTGTGACTTACAATTTTAGGCTCGTTTTAGGGCCTTGGCTTAGGAGGCAGAATTTAAAATTGAAGAGTCAGGTTTGAACTACTTATGAAATGTAAGGCTGTCTTGTTGCAAATGATACCTGGTTACGCAGATTTGCAGGAGACTACAGGGCTGCTATTGTAAAGATGAGGAAACACTAATATCTTTTCAGTACTTGAAAACATCAACAAGTAGATTGCAAAATACTTCCTGGGACCTATTGATTGCACAGTTCTTACAGCTGATGTAATGGTCTGTTTTCTTAAAAGAACATCCATCTTTTTACTGATCAGAAGGCCGCAGAAATCTAAAAAGCTTTGGAAAATGAAACACTTGTTTCATGTTTTGGCGTACGATATATAAAGGAGCTGTAGAGGCATACTTGAAACATAAATTTTTTAGAAGTACATTTCTATGTATTGTTCTAGAAATTTATTCTAGAAAGAAAAATAGCTTTCAGAAGTTAATTTTGACAGCATATGGCCTAAACTCATAGCTATATTAGAATAACTGAAGCAGAAAAAGCCAAGGTGTTGAAATGAAATAGTATTTTAGTCAGAGTTTCAGGAAGCTCTGATCCTAGATGCTAAATTAACTTCCAACAACTTCTGCTATATGGGCATTTTTTTCCCCAATTGTTGTCTTATTTTTAAGATTTTTACTTCAGGACACATTTCCTCAGACACGAAAAACAAGGATTAGTGTGTTTTAACCCACAAATAAAATCGAGGTGAGAAAGGACATTTACATGTAAGAACTTCAAAAGCTGTGGCTCAACGGCAGCTGTTCAGCTCAAGTCACGTGCTGCAGTGTGTATGTCCTTCATTTAGTAAATCGGTTTTGAAATTTAAAAAACCACAAAACCGTCTTTGAACTTGCCTTTTTTTCCTCCAATGCATTCAGCATGTTTAAGCAGCGTTTGTTACTTTTAATGATATTCTAGATTCCTCCCAGAAAGTAATCTATTTCAAGCTGCCAACAGAGGGATATTCATACTTCTGTTCATACAGTGGTGAGATCAGAGATCAAGAAAGATGGAATTGAAGCAAAACTTGTGTAAAGCAGTATCAAAGCATAACATCAGCGTAGGAAGAAATGGATGTACAAGGGCTGTGATGAAACCCGTGGTGAGAACCACGAGGATGATGTTAACGGCTTTAGATTGATGTTCAGCAAGCCTCTAAAAAAGATTTGTTGTGAGATTTTTTTTTTTTTGGCAGTGTACCAGGTAGTTCCTTCCCATAGATACACACTTAAATTCCCCCATTTTATTTATTTTATTCAAGTTGTTACACAGTATGCTGGTTGTAGGTGACTGCCGTGTTAGGCTAGCAAAATAGAATGAGATAAGGTTAAAATATATCTCTTTTAAAATAGAGTTTTTCTGCCTGGTGAATTGTCTTCTAATTTATGTAACTTACCGATGTAGAGGTACTTTCATGAGCTAATGTAAGTTTCTCTGACAACACAGTCCTGTTGACCCTGTAAATATACATTTTTTTCTTTTAAAAATTACCTTTTAGCCATTTAAGAGAGTATATTTCTTTTGTTGTGACGCAGTACAGTCTTTCGTTATCACTTCACTTGGGGATGAGGAATTTAACTAAAAATGGGTCAATATTTTAAAAGTGTATTTGCTATCATGTAGATCTTTCCTGAGAAGCTTATGGGATTATTGTAAAATGGACACTGAGTATGTGCTACATATGGTGTGCTTGGATTTTGCATCTTGTACAGAATAAAAAAATATTTGTTACAGAATAAGTACTTAATTTTGCCTATGTAAAAAACAGTCTTAATTTAATTTGATTTACTTGGGAATTTGAAGCATTAATTATGTAAATTAATAGCATGTAAAGGAGGGAAAAAGTTGCCTTGAACTTGAAAGTTTGCTTACGGTACTAATTCACTGGAGTGTTTGTGGTAATGAAATTGAAGTGCTTCAGTAAGCAAGTAAACACAAAATACTTATTTTGTGGGGGTTGAAAGGGAAGAAGTTGGCCCACTGTTCTTCTAACACCTATGTTTTATACAACCCAATTAACATAGAATTGTTTCTCTTGGATCTGGAAATATCCATCATATTTGCACTGCAACTATAAACACGGCTTTGAGAAGACAGTAAGACCTGTTAGGAAAGATGTAACCCTTAGAAAGAAACAAATCCAGGTGGGAAAATACTGCATTTTGGCTGTCTCTGTAGTGTGATCTTGGAGAGAACTTTTAAAAACCATCTGAAACTGCATACTTCAGTTCTCTTCTAGCTACCAAGAGGTATCTGCTAGCATGCAATAGAAAAAAAAGTAGGGAAGAAGGTGTTTGCAGTATTCAGCCCCAAGAATCTCTTCCTACTTGAGCACTTGGAAGTCTTTGGGACCATCAGTTAAGAATTAGATTGTGTGCTTTCATCTGTGCTGACCTCTGTTAAAATGTCTTCATTTTATAGGTATTTTAGACAAATTTTACTGTGCTTGCATGAGAAGAGCATATGCTCAAGACTTGACAAATTACTCAAGGTGCTATGTATAGCTGTTTAAATTAGGAAATCCAGGTTTGGCTGCTTTTGGTGTTTGGTATAACTTGATCACATCACCTCTTGATGGAATCTTGAATTAAGTGAGGGAGATATTTTTGTTTGCTAGAGCATTTTACATTCTGTGAAGCTAGCTGTTCAACAGAGTTCGTTCTGTAATGAAATATGGATGTAATGTATGTAAATAATGTGTTGTTATGTTTAGGGTTTGGATGTTGATGTGGAAAACTGTGCTGTGTGCATCGAGAACTATAAACTGAAAGACACTGTCCGAATTCTGCCATGCAAGTAAGTTGCCATAATTATTCCTTCCTCTTTATCATGTTTTCCTGAAGAAAGATATGATGAGCTTTCTGGATATTCTTCCGAGACTCAGGTGGCAGAGCTGAAGCTGTGCCATTTGCGTGCCCTGTCACACGCTGAAGGGCACTGGGAGACCGTGTAGCACTTCATGTCTCTGCAGGAAGAAGGAGCAGTTAGAAGGGTGGGGGTGAAGTAGAGCTTTCTGAAGTTAGAACTGTGTGCTATTGAACTGGTAACTCTATGGTGGCCTTGTGGTTGGGTAACACCTCTTATTTCAGAGAGCTGGTGTGAAAGGAAATGCTTCCAGAACCATGTCTGTCCTAGTGAGCTAAGCAGTACCCAATTGTCAAGGTTATAAAAAAAGGGGTTTATTTTTTAATGTAGTAACTTGGTTGAAGGAGCAGTGTCTGGCTCTCATGGTAAGTTCTAAAGGGCATTTCTTTTCTTTAGGCACATCTTCCATAGAACGTGCATCGACCCTTGGCTTTTGGACCACCGAACTTGTCCAATGTGTAAACTAGATGTTATCAAAGCTTTGGGATACTGGGTATGTTGCACACTTACTTCAATCTTCAAGGTAGAAGTACAATGCAGGAGGCAAGACTTGATGTAACTGTTCAGAATAAGAACAGTTGTTACCTGACGAGACTGAAGAAGCTGGGCAAGCATGCAAGAGTAATTGAGTGAGAACCAGAAAAATAAGGGATTTTTATGGGTAAGAGCTTAAACAGTGTGTTGAGCAGCTTATGAATCCTCTGTGTGCTCTTCTCTGATAACCCATTTTTTCTCTCTCCAGCTGATGATAGGAAGTTGAGGCAAAGGTGAGGCAATTTGCCCAAGCAGCAAAAATACGACTCAATTCAGTCAATGGAGAGCATAAACTTGATCTTGTTGAGAACTGCGATTCAGAAGAAGAAATTACAGTTTTTCTATCTTGAGTGTTTGTGTGCTTCCACATATACCCAGTGTTTATCCCTGCAATGAGATGGTACTTAGAACCTTCCTAGAGACATTCACTAGAAATTGGTTAAGTAGAGAAAATGATGTGCTCTCATTTCTTTCTGACAGCACCAGAAAAGAGAGATGAAGACACATGCGGTAGGTTACTCAGTCACTGTTGGTAAATAGTCTTTAATTCCACTAAAATGCCACAGGCACGAATGTACCTCTTCTACCAGAGATCTTCACAAAATAGGGGTGTTCCTTGGTTTCAGGGACCTTCCTTTGATAGACTGGATTCTGTGTTTTGGCTAGCTTTTCTCTTACTTCCTTGCAGAGATTTAGCAGATCTATGGAAGATTTTTGTGAATTACTTCTTTCATTTTGTGAAAGATGACAGTACTCTTGCTATGTAATACATATATACCAGATTGTGGTGCTTCTGTGTATTAAGTCAGACTTTACCCAAGAGTTGCAATCTGTTTGTCATGCAAAATAGCTATTATTACTTTAATATGGTTATGTTAGCAGCTATTTTTTTTTTGCTTGCTTTTAATTCTTGGGGTTGATGTAACATGTGTTACATGCAGACAGGTACATCCTTTTGTATACAGGCTGAAAACTGAAGTACTAGAACAGGCAGAACACTTTAATTCCCTCAATTCATGCCATTGCAGAGGATAACGATACCAAACCTAACTAGGAGGAGTAATATCTCCTCTGCTTGTTAGGCGAAGTTAGTGTTGGAAAGCAGGTTGAATGGGATTATACTAAATACAGAAGCCCAGTTCTTTTTTCTAGTGGAATCGGGGTGAGGGGATGTGTTCTGCATATGCATCAATCATTCAAGTCCCACCAGAGCTAACAGTGTGGGGAATCATTCAGTACTTCTTTTTTTTTTTTTTTCCCCTAGCTTACTTTCCAGGCTGATCCAGGTTGCCCAACCTAGTTTGTAGAGTGATGGTGTGAATTTTTCACTGATGTGAGGAAAAAAAGGTGCGAAGAGCAAGGCAGCTTCTTTCAGCGGTGTGCTCGCTGAGTGACATAACTGCAGACGAGAATGTACAGCCTTCTTATAGAAACCTACTAAATCTTCTGCAGCGAGGCTGAAGGCTTAATTCAGTTTTATGGAGAACGAAACTTCAGATACTTCAGATGCTTCAAAATTTTTAAAGGCTCATAGTAGAAAGAAGGCACAAAGCCATATTTCCTGGCTTTTGTTTTGTAAAGAGGCGACTTTAGTTGGTCTAGTTCTGCATTATGCTATTTTGTAGGAGAAAAAGAACTGCGGTTCAACATGTCTGACCAATTTAGTAGAGCATTGTTGAATCTTACAGTTTCAGTGCTTCAGTAACTGTGCCTGAGTCTTGGAAACCAAAATCATTAATGCCCTCCCCACCCACACATGTAGAGATTAGTATCACGTGTTTTAACTTGTGTTCAATTGTAGCAGTTCTATAGCTTATTAAAATTCAGTACATTTTAAAATATGCTGCTTTTGTGCTAAAGAAAGAATCAGCCTAGAATTTCTTAAATCTTAAGATGAGTCTTTGCTAATCCAAGAGGGGAAAAATACTTGTTATGAAGCCCACAGAGTAGCTACTTGTACTGAGGTATACTTGATTATGTATAAATAATGTCAGTATATCAATGGCAACAGATTAGTGAAGGTAGTCTGGTTAATTTTAGAAACAGAATTGTGCACATAGGACTTGGAATTAACTTTCAGATTGGATCAGAAATAGCTCATGCTATACAATAGGTGAAATAAATTCCTTTTGCCTGTGCTGCAGATATTTTCTTCCTGCAAAGTGACAAGCCGGCGTATTTGCATTTTTGGAACCGACTTAAAGTTAGGCTTGAAGTAGAAGAGGGGGGAAGTGTGTTCTGATGTTGAGTGTTTGCTTACCCCAGTAAAAAAAAAAAAATAAAAAAAATCTAAGTTTTCTCAAGTAATATAATGAAAAACAGAGGCTTCTGCAAACTCGTAACAGATCAGTAGGTTTGCTCAGTGAAGACTTCTGTGTGTGCTGAGCCTGCTCCCAACCAGGCTGCAGCAGTGCTGTTGCTGCAGTCTTGAGACATTCCATCTAAAAGGCTGGCTGGTTTGACTCCTCCTGTTGCTGCTCTTGGCTTTGGGGTGGCTTTGAAAAAAAGCAGCTTTCCTGTTTGCTTGGCTTGGCTTCTTTGCAGTCAGACAGTAACAGTGGGAGTAGTCACTGCTCAACACCGTGCCCATGAGCGCGTAGATAATAGGCAAAAAAAAAAGGTATTTTTTCCAGTAAGGCAAGGTTACAGAGTGATAACTGGAGGAGTGTTGATGCCTAATGCTAGACAAAAGTGTCAGTTCAGTATATTTAATTTTGAAGGGGGACCCCGAAGACGTGCTGGAAGTCCCGATACCTGAATCGATAAGTGGCAGCGTTTCAGTCGGAAGCCTGAGTATTGCTTTGCAAGATGACGACAGAAATGAAGTAAGCGAATTGTCGGCTTCCTCCACTAACGAATCCGTACTGCAGTGTACCAGTTTAAAAGAGGACGCAGGTGAAACCACAGCATTACTTGGTAAGTGGTAGCTTGGTTTATCACTCGGCAATCCTTAAGGCTGTTCATCCTGTCACAAGCTGTTCTCTAACGATGTGGCTCATTGGTGTCACTTGCTACTGATGTTAAAAAAAATGCGAGCAGGCAAATGTTGAGAGAATTCTATCGAGGTGGAGAAAACTGATCTTGGGCAGGGGGGAAAAAGAGATGTAAACAGCATCTTAGGAGGGTTACTTATGTAGAGAATCCTGGGAAGCTTAGGTATATATGAAGATGAAATTTGCTGCCAGAGTTTGGATTAATGTAACAGATAAAATGCGTTAAACTGATAAATCAACAAACGATTTTTCTTCTAATTCCTGATGTTTAGATGTGGATGTCAGTAATAACCGGCATGGAGAACATCTACCTAATGGAAATTCCCACTGAACTGCTTCATGGAAGATAACCTTGAATAGACTGTTGAACTATTATTTTTTATTTAATTAGTATGGACTTTTGTCTAGTTAACGGAAAAAATAACAATGTAAATTATTTTACCTTTCAAACTTTTCTAGCTGGTGTTCCAAAAGGGCTAATAACTAAGAATTTTGTACACAGGAGGATTTTATAAAATCTCCTCTGGATGTCTCATCCTAAAAAAAAAAAAAAAGATGCAATAACCCTTTTTCTGTGAGCGTCGTTACAATGTCATTGTGTTCCAGAGGGCTGTAACAAAGACGAAGACTAGGCAGTGAAAACAATGTAGAATGTCTTAACAGATAAATATTTTGGATGCATTATTTATGTTCCGTATGTACACATGGAGAACACTTACAAGACTACAACTATTAAAATGTTCTAAAAGTTCTGATCTGTTGTAATTGGAGATGGATGCTCTTAGAAGAGACATAATTTAACCTTGAAGGGATCAAATAACTTCTTGGATATGTGGCATATCCGTTTTTTTTTCCTTTTGTGATGAAAAGATTGTTAGCTGAAACTTTCCTTTTATGTAACAAATGCTAATTTGATCTTGTAATGTGTTCTACTCAGAGTGGATGCTGAGAGAAAAGGAGACTTTCTCTATCTTGCTAGCTTTTTTATACTGAATTTGGCAGTAACAGGTTGTGCGAGGTGGTCTTCACGTGCTGAGCATGTTAGACTTATTTAGATATATGCACACTGGTTACCTCTTTCAATCTTAAACTCAGTAGAACAGAGGTAAAGGGCTAATTATGGCTAAAATATATTTATTAGTCTATTTATAAAAATTTACTTAATTCCTTCATACTCCTGGTTGCATCCTGTCCCACTTCGTTGTGTACAAATTGAAACTGTTTCTTAGAATCTACAAAGTTTGGGTTCTTTTTTTTTTTTTCTTTTTTTTTCCTTTGCATAGGTGTGCTGGAATTCTTCTTTTGGATATTCCACATCAGGAGTTTTGACTAGGTTTGCCATTAGCTTTTATTCCTTTCTTTTAGATTAGCAGTATTGTGCCTTATAGTAAAACACTTAAGAAACCTGAAGCATCTGAGAGTAAATATAAACCCTGGCATCTCCCATTATGACCTCTTATTCAAATATTTATATACTGTAAGTGGTATAAGGAATTGCTAAACTGTTTTGTAAAGAAATACACATATTTAAAACACTACTTATTAAGAGTGTTAAGTGAATTGTTTAGGATTTTAGCAGTGTCGTGTTATAAATAATATGCTACATTCCTCAGTTTTCTTTTGTAAAGCTGTTACTACAGGTTGCTTAAAACAGTGTCTTTGACTAGACATTTGTTTTAGAGGGCGTTTTGTTTTTAAAATGTATATTTGGAATGTTTTTAAGAAAATATGCAATTCTTTTTCTAACTTATATTGAGCTTCAATAGAAGCAATAACTTTTTTTAATTTTAGAATGAATGTTCCAGAAATGACAGAGGTTTCAGCTGGGGAAATATAATCTGAACTTCTACGTTGCAGAGCAGATGTTTCATCCTAAATTTCCTTAAAAAAAATTGTTATTAATGCCTACTTTAAAAAAAAAGAAAATCTGCCTCTTCCCTGTATGAGTGTAACTTCTAGGTTTACTGAAGAATTGTCAGGTTTTCAGTTCTGATGTCACCAGCAGGTGCAAGTTTTTGTGATGCCTTTATCTTACAAGAAGCACATGAGAATGGAATACGACTGACCAAACATCTCCGAAACTGCACAAGTTAAAAAAAAACAAAACAAACAAAAAAACCAACCCACAACTAAAACAATGTGTAGGGGCATTTTTGTCTCCAAAAGAAGCTTATCAACATGTCCAGAACTGCCTTTTTAACTGTCTCTTCGATATTAAGAACTAAGTCTTCTCCCTCTTCCTTAACACAAAACTGAACATTGATGTAGTAAAAGTTGAGGGTTTAAACTCTAGCTCAAGGAGGAACCAAAAGGCGTCATCAAGAGAAGTCTTGTCGGTCTGTGGATTGCGTCTTGCTGATACCTGCAGCGCAATATTCACGCTGGAGAGGAGAAATGTGGTAAGTACTTCAGCTTTTGTGTAATACCTACAAGGCCAGAAGCTTTTCTTGAGATTCGAAGCTGAGATCTGCAAAAAAAAGCTAAAGGACCCGCAAACTGACAAGTGCGCTGGTAAAATCTGAAGTGTACGGACTTAAAATTACCTGCGTATAAAGATGCCTGGGCTGTGTTTCTAATGCTGGCACTGCACCTGTTTTATTTCAGCCTTTCACAAGAGTAGTTTGTTGTTTCAGTTGAATTGGTGTGCTTAGAGTTCATCTTTGATATCGTTAGGTCTTGTAAGGCCAGCCAGGTTGCTGAGGAATGATGACAATAAAAGGCCGAATTGCAGTGCCTCCAGCAAGCAGTTTGCTCTCTTTGGAAGCACGATGACAAAAATCGTCCGAAGCGAATCATTAGTCTGACCTCAGTTGAAAAGCTGGTGCACGTTAGCAAAAAAGAGAGCAGTAGGATAAAAAGTACAGGATGGGAAAGGTGCAGTCTAGGAAGTTTAAAACAGTAGCAAGGGAGGATTAGAAATGTGAAGTGTGTGACCTACTGTTCCAGCCCATGTAATACGTAACCTTTAGAGTAAACAGGTGTAGGCAGCTGTAGGTAAATACAGGTTCCCAGGCTTTGCTGATCTGAACATAGTATGTTGGATTAAACTGGTATTTCCAGTTTCTAGCGCTTTACCTACCAAAAGCTTACATGAAGGTCAGAACTAATGAGTCTTTCCCCCACCCATGAATGTTTTTGTAGGATAGGTGTCCTGTGACTTCCTTCCCTGCCTTTTGGAGGATCTTTAATCTGCCTCTTCTGCTTAGGCTGTGTCCTGCTTAACGTGGGAGCTGATGCTGTAGGTTTTTGTGCGTTCCTTCTGCCCGCCACTACCCTGCCCTGATCTCTTTTCTTTTCCGAGCTGCACATTTTTCGTAAAAACGTGCAGGAGCTTGTCTCAGAGACCTGTCCCTTTTGTCAGATTTTGCTGTAATCAGGCAGAGGGTCTCTTATTAGAGACATTCATGTATTATGACTATTCAGAGCTAAAGCACAGCATCCACATGAAGTGGGCAGCCACCCAATGGCCTTGTTGAATAAGCAGTTGGGGAAAATCTTTAGCAAGACTAGGGGATGTTACTGTTGTAGATCAAGTTTTGTTAGTGCCATGTTTGTTGGTATGAATTCATGTTAAGGGGAAACTTTGTAAAGTTCAAGGGATTTTAAAAAGGAGCTATGAGCATGTCAAAATGGAGTGGTGTTTAAAGCAAAAACGAGAGGCCCTTATTTGCTCAGAAATTTCATTTTTTTAGTAATAGTCTACAAATGTCACATTGGAAAAGACATTTGATAGTAAGTAACCATTTAAACTAGCCTCAGCTTTCAAACTTTATAGCAAGCAAAAATGAACTGTAGACATTTCAGATCTAAATGCATGTTAATAATGGGCTTAATTACTTGCAGTACTGATTTAATGAGGAAATTTGGGTTTTGTTTTACTAATGACCCCTAGCCTGGACTACTCTTTGGCTCTAATCTTTTGGGGGAGATTCTTTGCATATACTAGAGAAGTTTGATTAGATAGCAGTAACTCCTTCTCCATGCCCCCCGAGTATGTGAATGTAGTGCAGTAACCTGTTGCCGGTAATTAGTGCTGGATTCTGGAGGTACGCCAGAGGAGTTGTAAGATAATTTAACTACAGTGAGAATGCTTTTAATCCATGCCGACTTAATAAATTGGGCACAGGTATGTTCCTGCCAAAGCTGGGCTGTTACACTTTGGCAATTCCCATCCCATGCCAGGGTGTACATGGCACGGAGAAACACCATTGCAACACTTTGTCAAATGTGAAAAGGCTTCTTTTAATCACTTTTTAGTTCAGGAGTGGTTGTTCAGGTTTCCTGCCTGGCCTGCTAAGCTTTCTCTAAGTCCAGCCAGTAGCACTCGTGCAGAGACGAGCCCAGCAAGTGTGTAGCAATGGTGACCCCACTTCCTATGCCCTGTGGTTCAGAGAAGGAGGCAAGAGGCAGTTCCCACACTTGGTGGTTTTGATAAGCTTGATCATAAGTGAAAGGTCTTGGTTCTATGTCTTATGGGAACCCATGGGACAGAACAGGCTGGGCTCGTTACTGAGCTGCCCTGTAAAAGCAGGCTTCTCCTGCCCACACAAGTCTAGACATGCACCTACTGTTAGCAATACCAACTGTACTTGGAAGTATACACCAACGGGTTAAGAATGGCATTCGGAATTTGTGGGATATTTTTCCAGTTGTTGCCACAAGTGAACACTTAATAAAAACATGATTTTGTTGCACATCAGCATCCTAAGTGTTGGTAAAACTGGGAATTCTTGCTCAAAGGGGCCTTTTACCATCCTGAATCAAGGCAATAATGATGATATTGTGGTGATAGGTACGTGGATATTCAGGGGCTCTGTGCTTTGGTGGGTTTTTATTTGAGGTTTTTTTGAATGGAAGAGGTTGCATGTGTAGTTTTAATTGGTTTGATTTTCAGCACTTGGCATTGAGTGCAGTGTTTCCATGCTGGACAAAGGTACTGAGATCAGTAAGAACATCCTGACTCTGCAGTTACACAAAGAGAGGTGAAACTGAAATCTAGCAGAGGAATTGGCTGGCAATATCTCCCCGAATTAACCTTGAGGGAATAGAGTTCTTGGTGTTGGCTGCCAGGTCAATCAGATTGTGTGGGCAGCTTGACAAGAGACTTGTTCTCTTCGGTACATCTCCCTGCAGACACCGGGCCGGGTGAGACTTCGCACAGTGGCTTGGACCGATGGAATAACTCACGGTCACAGGAGATAGGGTGGTCCTTTCTGTTTTCCTTTTCTGCTCTATTTACTTGGCGCTGTCTCGCATTTAGATTAAGGGCATGTGATGAACTATAATTCAGCTTAAGTGGCAGAAAATTAAATGTTATCAAAGCTGGGTTTTGACAAGCTAGGAAACTGAATATCTGTACTGTGCCATTAGCTGAGTTTTAGAGCTGGGTTGATGAGTTGGGTTGGAAGAGGGAAGAGCAAGACTCTCTTCCTTTGGCTCAGTTGAAGAGATGCAAGTTTACAACAGGTGAATTAAAATTCCTGAAATGGAAGGTGGCAGCGGCATTTCAGTTATTCATTTATTTAAACCAGATTGGCTGTAAAAATTATAACATGTCTTCTGTTCTTGAGACTGATCTTTACTCCATCTTTTCTCTCATAGGTGATATGTGAAGATTTGAGAATCGGAATTGTAGATTAAATATGCACAAATCAAGCTCCGAAGGCTTTTTGGGTTTTTTTAATGGGTCCTGATCTCTCTCCTCAGATATTCTGCTGTATTTCAAAACTTGATTTGAGAAAGTTTTAAAAGTAGAATGTCTCTATAATTGCATGTGTTTGTGTGAAGAATGCATTGCCTGGAAACTGTCCATTATACTTCTGTTGGACCTGAAGCTACTTTTCACCGTCTGAAACATGGTAACGGTACTGCATTTTCAAATGAGCGTATCCTTCTTACTTCAGAAGAGCTAAGTAATTTGAGTTTCCATCATTTTGTTAGTCTGAAGCTTAAGTCCAAAACTTTGAAGCCAGTTACTGTTATTATAAACATAACTACAGAGAACCCTTTGAACTTACTAGTCTGTCAACAACTAGTCACAGTCGACTGTCTGCTATGGTGACCTTGTTCTAACTTGGTTGCACTGTTTGGATTAAGCACTGGGCTCTGTCTTTTCCATTGTGTATGTACAACTGTAAGAATGTCAAGTTATGCATTGTTGTTGTAGCTAAAAGCTCAAATTCTGTAATAAATTATGCAGACATTTTAAAAAGCAGTATCTTGAGAAGCTTGGGGGTTTTGTTTCCTTTGCTACCCTTCTGTAAAGGAATCTAAGACTCGGCACAAAACAAAGGCCACCTTACAGCCCCTCTACTACCACCACCCTTGCCACACAAACCTGATAGCAATTTCAGAAAGTGTGATTCCCCCTTTTCTCCTAACAAGCAAACCATGCAGAAGCATGCAGCAAGTATAGTAGCAGGTTGGACTGTTTTCATCAATGCACAGGGCTCTGAAATTCACGTATTACAGAAATACCCATGACAAAAACCATAGAACTTTCTCCATAATTTTTATAGTTACAGGATGAATCCAGAGATTGGGGGTTTATATACACGTCGGTAGATCTCAAGCAATTAACTGTAAAGAGGTAGGTGCTTGCTGTAGTATCCTAGTAGCAACCTACTTGCTTTTTGGCAAGGCTTGAATTCTTTTAAAGTAGTTCTGCAGGTTGCAATGCCTTGAAGCAGTAGTAATCGGTTTTCTGATGAAGCCTATTACTTTGCCATAAGCTGTAGTAATTAGTTCCAAACAAAAGCCTCAAATCTCCATAAAGTGGGGGTTTAATCATGTTTTTGAAGGGTACTAATACATAGATGTACTTCAACTGTAGATGTAAAGCATTACAGTGCAAGGTTAGAGCACAAGCTGGGTTAACTGTTGCTGCCAGCGCTGACTTAGAGCAAATACCCTGGGTTTTAGAAGGAATGTCTAGAATTGGAACAGACCTGAAATAAATGCTGCTTCAGTTGGCCTAATACATCTTAGCTCTGGTAATCTATACAAGTCTAACCCCTAATGACTAGAGAACACTTCTCACAGGACTTCTTACCAAAAGATTATGCTGCATGAGATGAGAGACTGATGGGCTTTTCAGTCCAAGCAATTTAGCACCTTAAATTACTCGGAAAGAGAAAGCCAAAAGCCAGTCTTGACCTTACATTATCGATCTTGTACTTCATAAAAATTTGAGAAGTGAATGCAAGTTTAAAACAGCTTCCATTTATCAAGCAGCATTAAATTAACTAGCTAGCTTTTCAAGTTATTTTCCTTTGCAGTCTCAGGGCTTAAATAACAGCAGCTGTTCTACTCTCAGCTTAATACTTCAGCAGACTCCTTCCTTGGTTTCCCCAACACCTGGCATCTGACACCTCAATGGTACTCTGACTATATGCTTGAGAAGGAAAATCTACTTATTTACTTACAGTAGCTGCAGAGCAAGTATCTGTGCAAGAATTGAAGAGGCTCACAACTTAGATTTTTTTTTTAATCATTCCTCAGTTAAATGTTTTTGCAAGTGTGAAACAGGTGGGGTGCTTCAACTACTGATGGTATGAGCCCAGTATTCTAGAAAGATTCAGTGATGTTGAAAAGTACCTCTGAGCTTACAGTGCCCAATGCTCGGTTCTGCCACATAGAGATAAGCCTTTCGCTTTTTACAGACATTGAGGCAGACTTTTCCCTTACTAAAAAATGGCCTGCATTGTGAGAAGTTGTATCCAGCTTCTCAAAGGTCCTATACAGTAAAGAAAGTGCAAACAAGGCTGAAGTTGCTTACCTTGACACAAATTGTGACCTCACAGTTTTGGACACAGAGATGGTGAGTGCCAGATTAATACATAAATTCGCTGTCAAAGGGCAAGTATCATTTGCATTCTCCCTGGAATTAAGAGCCTGTAGTTCAGGATATACACAACATACACTTAATCCATAGGCAAAAATGGCATTAGGTACGTACATTTCAGCAATGCAATCACGCGTATCAGAAAAAGCATTATTTATTGTTTAAATGCATAAAATGCTATTTATAATGCATTACATAATTAAACCAGTGATTTAAGTTTAAAATATACAACTAATTGGTATAGAATGCTGGCAGGATTTTTTTTTGGCCAGTGACACAGTGGTTTTATTTTGATGTTTTTGTCTCTGATGGATTTTCCCCAGTGTCTAGTGTCTTCAGCAATCTGAAGAGGCCAGCTGCTTCTCGTATCCGACTGAACTCAATGCAGAATGCTTGCACTTCTATAAACAAGTCCTGTACATTAATAATTTTGTTTCTGATTAAAGACTGAAGAAAGACACAAACAAGACGGACCAGGCGGTTCTGAAACAGAAGAGAGACAGTTTCATAATCCAAATAAACATTCACAACCAAGTCAGTTAAAGGGCTTTCGGCCCTCAGCAGTGCAACTGAGGCATTTCAGAGTAACTTAGCTTTGGCAGCAGTTTTGTTCCCAAGCTCTGTATGTGCTGCCCCTGCTCTTCCATCTCCCATACCTCTACTGTATTTAAAAAATTGACTCCTGTCCTTTGTGGTACTGTACTTCTAGATACATGAGCTTTCTCAAGATTAATACCGTGCAAAAATGAAGCACCAGATCCACCCTCTCTACTGTTCGTTATTTATTATGGAATCTGAATAAAGTCAGAGAGAAGGGCTCATGGCTTAAAATGATATAATCACTAAAGCCTTAGTGTTACTTTCTACAATAACACCATAACCTCACATCTCAAAATTCCCCAGGTGCCCACACGATCAAGGCACTCCACCTGGGAAGCGTCAGCAACAGAACTGATCCCAAACTCGCTGTGTGCAAAGCCACGCTGTCGCTCAATAACTGTCACGTGACCCTCTTGCTCTGTCTATACACATGAATGAAGTCGATCAGACAGAACTGAGGGGATGCGATTAAGTGCCCTAAGTATTTTATATTATTTGACACTGAAAGTAAGTTATCAATTATTTTTACAAGAATTGAGCTTACTACTGCAAAATTTGCTACCTATACCAAGAGAATTCAGAAACTGCACGAGTTACTTCCTTCATTGTAGTCAAAAGGCATCTTATGTTTTCTCTGCAACACAAATTAGTTACAAGAGTAATTTTAATAATCAAGGAACATGAAACTCAGAACAAAAGTACAAATGCAAGATACTGGCTGATTTCCAGTCTCTGAGGATCATGCCTCTTTCGCTTCCAACAAGAGCGGTTTTGTACCGTGCTTTCCAAACAAAACATTCTGTGTCTCATGCAGCACTAATAAATGTTAGATCTTACAAGCTTTGCTTTTTTACTTGGTGGTCAGTTCCTTGACCCTCTGCTCTTTTTTGGCCCCCATGTGCCCAAAGCACAGCTGCTGTATTCTGTATTCTGGGCACGTTCTCAGCTGCAGCCCAGGCCTGCTGCTATTTTCCTGTTCTGCTACCAAACGTAACAGGGACAGCTTTTCGGCAGGTCACAGATCGAGCCACCCATGTGCATCTGGCAGAGTCCCAAAGCACAGAAGCATCAGCAGCCACCAAAAGATAACAGATGGTTAGTCATCATCAGGAAGGATACTGAGAACAAGGCCAGGGGGAAGGGGGGGGGGAGTTGCTGCTATCTAAACCCATGCTGCACTCATATCTTGTGTACTGCATGCAATTTTTGTCTGCAGTTTTAAGGATAAAGTAGAGCCAGAGAAGGCACTAAAGAAGGGCACACAAAAAAACCCCCACCTTATAGGAAAGGAACGGCTGCATTGTTGCAAGAGACCAAAGAGTTTGCAACTCTTCAGCATTGAGAGGAAAAAGCTGAGGCACGACTCGGTCAAGATTCACAAAGTCTTGGGCAAACTGAACATGGAACCATTTTTCACCAAGGGCTTAAGTTCCACTGATACTTGGTGCAACCAACAGATCAGTTTAGGATAGAAGGAAGTAACTCACGTAGCACGCAGACAACCTTGCATGCCAAAGGTGTGGAAACCTCCCCAGGGCATAAAGATCCTTGAAGAGGCTACAACATGCAGGTGCCACTACAGAATCACAGAATGTTAAAGCCTGGAAGGGACCTCAACAGAGGTCCTGCCAGAGCAGGATCACCTACAGTAGGTCACACAGGAACGCATCCAAGCGGGTTTTGAATGTCTCCAGAGAAGGAGACTCCACAACCTCTCTGGGCAGCCTGTGCCAGTGCTCTGTCACCCTCACAGTGAAAGTTTTTCCCTAATGGTGGTGTGGAACCTCCTGTGCTCCAGCTTGCACACATTGCCCCTTGTCCTGCCATTGGACGTCACTGAAAAGAGCCTGGCTCCCTGCTCCTGACACTCCCCCTCGACATATTTATAAACATTAATGAGGTCACCCCTCAGCCTCCTCTTCTTCAAGCTAAAGAGCCCCAGCTCCCTCAGTCTTTCCTCAAAAGGGAGATGCTTCACTCCCTTAATCATCCTAGTTGCCCTGTGCTGGACTCTCTCCAGCAGTTCCCTGTCTTTCTTGAGCTGAGGGGCCCAGAACTGGACACAATATTCCAGATGTGGCCTCACCAGGGCAGAGTAGAGGGGCAGGAGGACCTCTCTTGACCTACTTGATACTCCCCTTCTAATACACCCCAGGATGCCGTTGGCCTTCTTGGCCACGAGAGCACAGTGCTGGCTCATGGTCATCCTGCTGTCCACCAGGACCCCCAGGTCCCTTTCCCCTGCGCTGCTCTCCAGCAGGTCAGTCCCCAACCTATACTGGCACATGGGGTTATTCTTTCCCAGATGCCAGACTCTACAGTGGCCCTTGTTGTATTTCATAAAATTTCTCCCTGCCCAGCCCTCCAGCCTGTCCAGGTCTCTCTGAATGGCAGCACAGCCTTCTGGTGTGTCAGCCACTCCTCCCAGTTTTGTGTCATCATCAAATTTGCTGACAGTGCTCTCTAATCCTCATCCAGGTCATTGATGAATATATTGAGCAGCACTGGCCCCAGTACTGACCCCTGAGGGACTCCAATAGACACAGGCCTCCAACTAGACTCTGTCCTATTGACCATGTTTGCATGTGGTACTGAGGTACCAGCACTCATACACTGGTACAGAGGAAGTATGAAGCTTGGGAAGCAGAGAGTATGGTATTAGGAAGACAGAAAACAAAAGGTTTTTAGGTCTTTGAGGAGGTCTACAAGCTGTTGTAGGTCACAACTGAAGGGCGAGGCTTCCACATGAGTTTTGTAACATCTCAAAGGTCTGGAAGTGATGGGAACACTTGGAGAGAAAAAAAACATGGAAGCTTAAAACTAGCAGAAGGTAAACAACTAATGATGGGGGTGAAGAAAAGGCACGCTGAGTGACAGATAAGCCTTTTGCATGTAAGGACCCCAAGTCACACAGAATCGCAGTTTTGCCAGGAGGAAATGTATTATGTCTGCAGAAATACAGGGAATGGTAATTATCTGTGAAGTCTCATCAAAAGGTGAAGAAACATCTGTTAAACACTATAAAGAACGGCACAGCATGTTAAGGGGGGGAAAAAAAGTGCCTTTGAGGTAAAGAAGCAGTAAGACAAAATAATTTAATGCTATCAGCCTTATAAAATCTTAGTACATATTACATAGAACAATATATGGGGCCTTTTTTCCTAACCAATGTACTGAAGTACTCACCTGCATATATTTGTCTTTAATCTGTTCACAGGTGGAGATACAATTGGAGATATAAAGATGAATAAATTCAGGTGGGAGATCGACTGCAGTAGTAAGCCTGTTCAAATTAAAAAATATCCAGTGGTTTGTGAAGCTGTAAATCTAGTGACTCCATTGTAAAACAGATGAGTTAAAACTAATATCACAGGTCTATTCCCAGTCACATCATACAGAGCTGATTTCTGACAGCTTCCACAGACGTATATCTAGTTACTTAAATTTCTTCATTAAGAGTCCAAAACATTTTTTCTTAACTCTGACACAGTACAGAAGCTGAATTAGGTTGGTTTCTAGTACATTTGACACACCTACAAACACTTGCTATATATGACACGCGTAAGTGATACTAGTTTCCAATTTATAATCAAGCCCCTAAGCTATCCCAGTATCAAAATTCTCCTGCAATAAGCACCACAATAAAATTTTGCTTATTCATATTTGCATTTCAGGTGCTCACTATCTAGATGCTGGACACCTTCCTTACGTACACAGCCAGAATAACTCCTTTGTTACAGCAGCAGATCAGCTTCCTTAGTTCCTTCAGATCCAAATTTTGGTCCTAGGAACCGCAACGGTATGAATATCTGCACCTCAATTAAGAGAGACCCTGACTAGATGGAAGTGTTAACTAGAGGTTAATGGTGCACAACAGTCTCAGGATTGGTTCAGATTGGACTTTAGGAAGAAGTTCTTCACCATGAGGGTGGTGAGACACTGAAACAAGTTGCCCAGAGAGGTGGTGGAAGCTCCATCCCTGGAAGTTTTTAAGGCCAGGCTGGATGGGGCTTTGGGCAACATGGTCTAGTGGAGCTTGTCCCTGCCCATGGTGGGGGGGTTGGACTAGATGATCTTTAAGGTCCCTTCCAACCCTGACAATTCTATGGTTCTACGGTAAGTTTCGTGCTACTGAAGAATTGGAGAACTATTACATCTAAGAATGCTATTAATGTATTTTTAAGGGCTAACAGGAAAGCACACCTACTTATGGTTTAACAACACTGACTACTGAACTATTTGAGCTGCCACTGTTTATTAATTGAAAAAGCAATACAGCTCTCTTAAGGTAACAACATACACCAAATGCAGCAGAACTGCCATGAAATTACAACAAAACTTGACCAAAGCACATCCAAGCAGTCCTATCTCAAGCAGTGAAAAGGAGGGTAAAAGGGAAAACAGTGCACATTTTAGACATTTAAGGTTTTGTCCAATTTCACATAAAAAATATTAAAAAAAATCAGTGTCTCCCTGTTTGCACCAACAGTCATTTTGCAGTTCGAGAAAAGTTGTCGCTATAATAGATACACTGTGGGAGAACCAGCACACGTGACCAGTGGTGTAGCTATCCTAGACACGAGTAAAAGCTCTTTTCTTTCCTCACCACTGCTTGTCTGCAGCCCAACTTCAGGGCAGTAACTGCTGTCAGTCTGCACCAGTAAAGAGGGAGTTATTTCAGAAACATTTCTTTCCTCAAATGTTATTTAAGGCGCAATTCAACCAGGGCTGACTTGGTAGTTCACATTCTGTAATTGCCCAGAACCGGAAGAAAGTGGGAGAGATGTACTTTTGTAGTTGTGAGGATTAGCTGTCTGAGAAGTTTTTCCTGAAGGGGCTAGCATTTTGTTGAGAAAGGGGGTTGTACCTATCTGCAGAAGTTATTCCCAATGAAGACGGGGCATTAAACGCAAGGCAGGATAGCTATTTAACAATACCCCTTTTTGTTCACTTAAGCCTCATCAAGAATACCAGTTGAGTTTAAGCAGATTAGCTGTGTAGCATTAATTTTTGTGGAGGATTCTCCCAATAATTGCCCTTTGTCCCACTGTAATATTCTATCTTCCACACAAGCATACCTCAAGAAGAATTTAAATTAAGATTTCTGGATGTCTTGATAAAACACAACTGCCACCTCAGTGGAAAGAGAAGACTTAAGCTAGAGATGAGGCTAGTTTTCAGATATGAAAAAAAGAATGCAAATTCATCAGGAACAACTGGATTGTGACCCATTAGAGGGAGTAACAGTCACTACAGTGACCAAACCATAAGCCTTCAGGAACTGGTCATTTTGCAAGTCAGTAACTGGTCATTTTGCAAGTCAGTAACTAAACTTGCAGCTTCCTTTGACACAGGACATGTACTTGCTAGTGGAATTTATACATTAACCAGGAACCTGATGTCTGGTTACAATTTTAGGTATATTCTAGATTGCAGTGAGAGTCTCATAAGTGATAACTGTAGAGGAATTTCTTGTGGAGCAGGGGCACGGTATCCCTTTAAAGGTGTGGACAACCGAGCTTAGGCCTAAACAAAGGCTCTGTCCTTGGAGCTGCCTTGGGGCACGAGGAGGAAGAGGTTTTATCTGCTTTGTGAGAGCTTTGCGAGATGCTTGGCTGGAGGTGCTCGCCCCGGGGGGAGAAGGGGGGGCGAGAGCCGCTTGCATAGTGGAATGGCACTGCCCAATAAAACGCTGGCGCGTGTGAACCTGTAACTGACCAACTCTGTGAAGGGGCAGGCGCGGGGACACTGCTTTGACTGTATGGATTGAGCTGTCCGGAGCAATAAAGTGCGAACGACTTGTAGCCATACTGGTGTGATAGTCGTTACTTGGCCGGCTCTCCGAAGGGACCCTTCTAGAGATAACCATTTTAAATACTCTTTTGAGCTGAATGTATCAAGTAGTTTGATAAAATGATTTTCTAGCAACTACCAAATCTAGCTGATGTTATCTACAACACAGCACATATTTCACAGAATCACAGAATGGTTTGGGTTGGAAAGGACCTTAAAGATCATCTAGTTCCAACCCCCTGCCATGGGCAGGGACACCTCTCTCCCACCAGACCAGGTTGCTCCAAGCCCCATCCAGCCTGGCCTTGAACGCTGCCAGGGATGGGGCTTCCACAGCTTCTCTGGGCAACCTCTTCCAGTGTCTCACCATACTCACAAAAAAGAATTTCTTCCTAACATCTAATCTAAATCTAACCTCTTTCAGTTTGAAACTGTTACCCCTTGTCCTATCACTGCACTCCCTGATAAGAGTCCCTCCCCAGCTTTCCTGCAGGCCCCACTGAAGTGCTGAAGGCCACTATAAGGTCTCCCTGGAGACTTCTCCTCTCCAGGCTGAACAGCCTCAACTCTCAGTGCTGTCCTCACAGAGGGAAAAGAATTTCCTCATTTTTTTTCCAATTAGAAACACTTTGCTAATATTAAAGAGCAACACACTGTTTTCTTTGAATAAGCCTCTCAATTCTTGGAGAGAAACTGAAAAGGGAATGACAGTTTGATACTTTTTTCCTTCACTCTAATCTGATTTAGTAATTTTTTCAATTCCTGTTACTTTCTGGTACTTTGGAATGCATCCAAATACAGCCCTGTGGCCAGCATCACAATCACTTAGTAACTGCTCAGTTATCTATTTTACATACTTGAGAAAGTTGCCTTAGATTTGAGTTGGTACTCACCGATTCACAACTTCCATTGAATGTAAGGACATGTCCATGTTGACCAAGACAGAAAAATACTCCGTTATCTGACTGGATTGCATCAGTTTCAGTAGCATCTCTATAGCTACTAAAGGATTGTTTTCAACCAGGTCTGGCAATTTAGCAGGAGTGAGACCGATATGGTAAACAAGCTTGGGGTCCTTTTCCAATTCTCCAAGGAGCTGTAAAAGAAAAAAAATACAACACAAAGACTCATTTTTTTCTACCCTTAACTATTCACATTACTGCTTGAAGAAACTACTACAATACATCACAGCTACAGGAGAAGGATAACCCTTGAGATTTAGGTATCTGTGCTGAAAGACACTGGAGGTATACTTTCAAATTTCTAGGTAAAAACAACTGTGCCTATAAAACCTTTAATACAGCATTTAGTAGTTTTTCATCAGTGGAGGAAGGAAGGAAAAAAAGCCACCAAGAAGTTTCAGTGTTCTTTAGTTCTCTGCCCAGCAGAAAGAAACCTCAATTTTGAGTTCTGCAAATAGAGGATATTTTATAGTGCTATCAAAAGAGCCCACTGAAAGCAGGGGTAGTACTATCAAATTGATACATCAAAAAAATAAAAAAAACCCCACTAGTGTTGGCATTTCTGAAATACTGACTTAAAAAAAAACTTCCACAGAAGGACAACTTTGTTATAAGAAAATTTTTCCATGCAGAAAAATACTGCTGCCACTTATTGGTCAGCTTTAACTATGTTCAGTTAATGCCATGAAATACAAAGATTTCTTTCTTATTCATACAAGCCCAAGTCAAAACTCCTGGATTTTTACATCTTGAAGTCCTTGGAGTTCCCTGAATCCAAATGCAGAACAATTAAAAGTGTCCCGATTTTTCTAAAATAAATGAGTTAATAAAAACATGAGAAAATACTTTTAGACTGAGAAGTGTGTGATACTTACCTGTGTTTGCTGTGGGGAAGTCAAGGGACTTTTAAAAGCTTTTGCCATGATTCTTTTTATCTCAACTCCAGTGCTGTTCTTAACACACATTGACTTATCCCACTGAATTGTGTGATCTGGCTCTATTGGATTTAACCATGCCAATTCATCCTCACATATATGGAGCGGAGGCGGCGGTCGAATAAACTCTGGACGAAAGTGACCTGAAACAGCAACAACGTGAAACATTTTTTTATATTTTGAGTATTCAGTTTTGTATCAGTACAAGAAAGTGAACCCCCCAAACTCCCATTTCTATAAGCTATTATAACACAAAACAGCATTACAATGCTACCTGCCTCCCGGAAAAAGATTTATTTTTGATTTTTAGTGATGCTGTTACATCAGCCTGTTTTTTCCTCTTGATTCAGATCACTAAGTTACTGGTTCCATAGTCTTTTTTTTCCTTCCACAATAACTGCTTCCTTGGAAGGGGGTAACAGTCATTGAAAATCTCAGTGCAGGGGACTAAGACCTGGGCGGCATCAGGCTCAGGGTTTTAGCCAACAGGTGACATGGGCAACAGCTTGAAGAGAGGCTCCAGATTTTTACAAGTTTGTAAATGTCAACCCCATGAAGAGAGCCTGACATGGTTTTGCACTGTTTCATTCATCTTCATTCCTATTCCATACCTCAAAAATACTTTTGAATTGCATTTTGCCTGGAGAAATATAACACCACAGCATGCCACAAGTTACAGAAACAGACGTGAAAATGCACATACTTTCTATAGGAGGTTTGGGCCCACTCACTAAGGCTTCCGTGATCTGGGAGGCGACGGAGCTGTCAAAACCGGAGTTGGAAGAATCTGGGTCAGGATCGCTGAGAATGCTGGGGAAGCTGGCCTTGCTCTGCGTTGGCAACTCAGACTGACGTTCTGAAAGAAGGCCAGTCCATAATATTAAAAGCATAAAATTGAAACGGAGATGCCTAGAATACTAAAAAGTAGGGAGAAACAAGCAGCTTTAGAAAAGAGCTAGCTTAAAAAAAACAGGTAACATCAACAGAAAATTTAGTACAGTGTCCGGCAGCTTGTACTCTGAGTGCCAGCTGACCGGCAAGGGACGGAGGTATGCAGCAAGGATAAAGAAGAAAGAGAAGTGAACCTGAAACATCGCCTTGGCTTTAGAAAAGGGATGTAACCGGTTTAATTTGCATCTAAAAAGCCTATTAGTAGATTCATGTGGTACTCCTGAAAGAGTTCACATGCTATATCTAGTTTTGCAATCACTTCTTCTCAGAGCAGGGAGGTGAAAAAAATCTACACATCTACAGACTCCACATCTACGGACTCCACAACGATAGTGGTCACACTAGACCCAAAATCAGCTATTCAAACTTATGCAACATTTCAGCAGCGCTGTGGGAGCTCCTTTTGCAGTCAGTGTCAAGCTACAGTACGTGCTTGTGTGGAAAAAGAAAGATAGAGTTTAATTGTTAGGAGATTCTCCATATATTGTCATTAAAGCAAACTTGAGAGGAGTTGAAAGCATCCCTTTAAAGGCCAAATTACGGAACCTAAACAAATTAGATAAAAATAAGATTGAGGTTCACATATACAGCTGAAGACTTGAAGAAATCATCCAAAAAGAAACTATGGGCTCAACACTCGCTTTGTCAGAATTTTAGGTGTTCTCCCATCACAATCTATCAGTCCTCCGTGTCGGAAGACCTAATGGCTGATCTCCTGTATTCTCTGTACTACTTTAGAGATCATGTTTTCCATTGCTTTAGCAAAAAAACCCGCAAACCCTAACAGAAAAAAAACAGACAAAAAAAAAACCTCACTATGTAACACCACCTTACATTCCTCCCCCAGCCCTGCCGCCAGCCCTTAACAAAGAATATTAAGCAGCAGATTTGAGCCTTACAGAATCCAACGTCCAAAATTATTGGTACTACACAAGCAATCCTTCAAGAAAAATATTCCACATGAAACTAAACACCACTTGTCCTGACTAATCAAGCTCGGCATCATCAGATTTTGTCTAGAGGTGACAGGAACAGTGCGTGTCCCCGAAACCTCTAAACAAAGTGCATTCGGCAACTTTTTGTGCAACCACGCAGACCCTTCCCGGCTTCTCATGTGCAGGAACTGCTTCTTGTGACTCCAACCAAATCCCTGAGAGATGCCAAAACTGTGAGTGACAAAAGGATCATCAAAACAAAGCACCACCCATGGCCAATTTCTCTCCTGGCTTTCTGTCTGACTTGATCCCATTATTTCAGAGCAGAGAAACGTTTGCTCGTACGCTCGCTGAAGCAGCGCGGCAGGGAATGTTTTTCTGATAAAGGCAACAACAAGCATACTTCCCAGTTATTTTCAGAAAAATCATTTTGAAGTCAAAGTCCAAATGAGCTGTTTTGTAAAACATGTCCTCTACTTTACAAACTGTTTCAAATCCCATCTCCTAAGTCCTTTCATTTAGCCACTGAACAGAAGGGTTGATTTAACATATGAAGTTCTATTGGAAACACAAACCAAAGCCTATTTGGCATCTTATTTTTAAGTCTTTTCTTTTATAGTCTAGAACTTCATTGTGGTTTAACCTCAGCCAACAATATTACTAAATTTATTATTATTGTTATATTTTAGTTTAGTTATTAGACAGTTCTTAACGCACAAGTTCTACTTTTTTTTCAATTGTCCTCCCCATCCCACTGCGTGGGGGTAGGAGCAAGCAAGTGGCTGTGTGTGTTTAATTTCAGGTAAGCAGAAGCAAGAATTAGAACACAGTGATTTAACAGGAAAGAATATAGCATCTTGAAGAAAGACATGTAAATTAAAAGAAAAAAAAACAGAAACCAACCACTTAGGTTCCCTTATGGAGGCTTTTTTTTTTTTTTCATTTAACAGGTGAAGAGGAACTTTCTTTGATTCTTGCAGGAAAGCTCTACAATGTATTACAAACAACTTTAATACCGGTCAATTGCTCTAAGATCAAATAAGAGTCAGCAGACAAACAGGAGCACTTTGCCAGAAGACACATCCCTGCAACTAGAAGAAAAGGACGTTTCTGATACAGCAACACATCAGATCAACAAAATCAAGTTACAGGGAAAGGCCAAGTCTTAAATGAACTTTCTCTAGACCAAAGGGAAAAGACAACAAAGCAAATTTTAATACTCATTCACAAGAGGCTCTGTTCCAACATTCTTTTTTCGAGGAAGGAACCCTAACAATAAAAAAAGAAAACCAAATCTAGAAAAAAGCACTGTACAGCCACAATTGAATTGCCACAATGAGCTCAAGTTCAGAAGACAAGGCAAGTTATTTACTGAATAAATGTAATGCTTTCTGATTTTGCACATATATTCTAAAGCAAGTCAAAGTCATCCTGTTCTGAAGAGCCCTGCATTTGTTGCAGGTATCATAACTTTGAAGGGCCACCAAGTCTTACAGCTGTTATATTCTGTGAAATAACAGGGGAAAGGGTGTAAATGCAACTCCTCCAACACTGAATCTAAGCATCCTGCTCTGGCTTCATCCAGTATATTGAATCCTTAGGAGAAATATACTGAAGACTTGTGAAAAACTCACAGATCTTCCAAAACATGATGAACAGTCAGGGTTTTAATATTAAATATTAATATCAATATTAAAATGAGCAAGAGACTTGTCTTCTAAGAAAGTTAACAGAAAACAGATATTTATTCTAGGGAGCTACACGCAGAAGTCTAAGAAAGGCAGCATAAAGTTTTTTTTCCAGATGCAGCTTGTTTTGTTACACAACTCCTAAAACTGCTCCTAAGCAATCAATTTTGCATGTTTACTGGATTCTGTACATAATGATACAAGTGCATCTTACAGGGCTTAACTTTGCAAAGCACCAGGAATGACTCTGTAGCGTACTTCAAACCACCGGTGTCTTGTATTTCAAAAGGGTCAAGTTGAACGTGTGTGGCCTAGACTACCCATCCATATCACTAGTTCTCAGGTTCTCTACAGGTTTCACTTTTAATGAGAAAAAACTGTTCAGAGGAGAAACGGTACCAAGGGGAAAACAAATACAAATAAATGAAAAAGCTCCAGGCCTCTTTAAGGCATCCCAGATGCCTTATGCTAAAAATCACAAGTTCCCTGAAGTTTCACAAAATCTAAATTCACTAAAGTATTCTAAAAAACACAGAAAAGATGAACAAGGACAAGAAGCAGAAGAGTTTGTCTAGCCCGTGACAGTATGTCAGGGTATTCAGTTTGCATTTTCAAAAGACCTCAGAATCTGGAAATAGTAGCTAAGGAGGACACCAGAGGACACTTGTATGCTGTGAACATAGAACAGTATAGCACAGCAGTCAACATCGCATTCTACAGGAAAAAATTATGATAATACAGATACAACTGCAGGATGGAGAAAGCCTTGTTAGCACCTGCCCACAGAGCAATAAACCACATTGCAGAGATACAGAAGTGGGATGGTCAGTTTTCAAGAAAGTCAATTTGCACATACCTAGAAAAAACCCCACTATTTTTGGTGTTCAAACTGGCTCCATTTTCCAGTATTTTCTATTTCAGATTAGCTCCAGATGTGACTCATCAGTCAACGCGATCAGAACAATTATGTTGCTGTTCTTTCTCTCCTGTCAAAGGATAAGTATCGCATTGCTTTTCTTTTCAATATAGTAAAAGCAGACCACCTTCCCACTCTCGAGCTAATGCTGCAAGATCTGACTGTATTTTAGAAACTGAAGATAAAATTGTAATAGCCAATTTGCCAGGTACAGTTTAAGTACTGGTATGTGACAGCATGACAGTTATGCTTGTTCTCTCACATGAGAAATACTGCAAAGACTGAAATGGGATTAAAAAAAAAAAACATTCAAAAAATAATCACCTCCCCAAAACACCATAAAGCTTTAGATGAAAACCTTCCTATACCTGCAAAATGTCCTCATGGTTAAAGCAGTGACATATATGCTTAAAAAGGTGCTTATTAAGTAAGATAAAACAGTTAATACATAATCTCTGCTTGTAGTGTCTCTACATGCTTGAATGTGGGTTTGAAGACCCTAAAGCATAGCTCAACCTTTTCACAGGATAGACAAGGGTCTTTCTCAGGTAACTCACAGCCACATTACAACGAGCACTTCCACGCATAAGTGAACTTCAACCGCAAATCCTCCTTACCTGCTAAGGCCAGTTGAAGCCCACTTATATCCACCGACTGGGCCATGTTCCCCACGTCCATTGACGCAATCTGCCGAGGAGTCTTCTTGAACAGCTCTCTAGGAGGGGCCAACATCAGCTGAGAAAGAAAGAATTTTTCTGGAGGAGTTATGGGAGGTAAGAAGCCTGTGGAGACACAATGAAAAACAATCCCCGATCTTTAAGGCAGTGGCATTAATAGTTTCCATACGCTGCACACACAGAACAAGCCAAACTAAAATGCAAACTCATGTGATACTCCTGGAAAGATCAGTGCAGCTGAAGAGCCTTTGTGAGTACATACAAAACGTTATCTATTCAGCTCCTAAAGCAATGCAAAATTTGTGGGGTTGGACTAGATGATCCTTAAAGGTCCCGTCCAGCTCAAACTGTTCTGTGAAAATACAGCATTATACCAATCAGCATCATCCATCTGACGCTAAGTCGGTCACAAAGGTTTCTTTACCTGCCTTTTGATTTAGACAACTAGTGAGCTATTAAATATGACCAGACACTACAATTCATACTGTTAAGTGATAAAGCTATTTTTTTTTTTTTCAGAAACTGATCTGACACATCACAGTCACACTTGTATTTACAGAAGCGGAGAAAAAGCCTTTTGTTTTGATGGATTTATTTTATTTTTTTTTTAAAGAGGTTTGCTTCACAGCTTTGGAAGCTGTCACCTCCGAGTTATTTTGCAACTCCTCTCCCGCACAAACCCTGTGTTACACTCCAACCGAGCGGCCTATCTGCCGGTTTGCCGTGAAAAACTCCCACCGCTTTTTCCAGAAAAAAAAAAACAACCAGAAAGCCAAAGCGACGTGAAGCCGAGATGTGCCCTGACGGAGCCGAGCGGTTCGGGGTCGGGGGGTGGGGAGGAAGGGGAGGGCCCGGCCCGACCCCCTCCCCCGGGGCGGCGGGGACGCACCTGAGAGGGGGGTGCGCTCGGCCTCGTCGCCGCCGCGCTCGGGCGCCGGGTTGAGGAGGTGGGCGAAGACGGCGGCGAAGGGGTTGGCGGCCAGGGGCTCGGTGCGGTACATCTCCCAGAGGAGGTAGAGGGCGGTGAGGCGCTGCGCGGGGCTGGGCAGCAGGTCGGGCTGCTGGAGCAGGAGGACGAGGACGGAGCCGAGGCGGAAGTGCTCGGCCTTGCCGAAGTAGTGGTGGAAGGCGCTGGAGAGGCCTTCGAAGGTGCTGCCGCCCGCCTCCTCCGACACGATGCTCAGCAGGCTCGACAGCTCTTTCGGCGACAGGCTCATCCTGCCGCCCGCCGCTCCCCCCGACTCGCCCGCCTCCCCTCCGACCTGAGCACCGGGCGCCGGGCTCCCCCCGCCCCCGGGCATCCGCACGGCCGCGCTGCCGCGCCGTAAAAAAAACACCCAACCAAACACCCCGCTTTACGGCGCGGCCGTAAGGCGACCGGGGGCGTTCCCGGGTTCAGAAATGGGGAGGCGGGCGCGCACACGCCGGTTGGACACCGCTCAGCGGCGGGATTGGCCCGAAACGTCGGAGGGGGCGGGGCTAGAAGGATGATTGGCAGCCGCCCCTCAGCTCAAGGAGGGATTGGGGGCGCGGCGGCCGTTGGCTCCGGCAGGGGGAGCGCGGACTGGACTCCCCCTGGCGGAGCTGCCGCGCCCCCTCCGAAGGTGAAGGGCGGTGAGATGCGGATGGGTGGGTGGGTTAAGGTTAAAGTGAAAGAGGGTACATTTAGATTAGACGTTAGGGAGAAATTCTTCACTGTGAGGGTGGTGACACCGATCCAGCATTACTTAAACTCTGCCACCACAGACCTGCTCAACTATTTTATAAGGAAGATGTTTTTTTTCCCGTGAGGGTGGTGAGACACTGGCACAGGTTGCCCAGAGAAGCTGTGGCTGCCCCCTCCCTGGCAGTGTTCCAGACCAGGCTGGATGGGGCTTGGAGCAACCTGGTCTGGTGGGAGAGAGGTGTCCCTGCCCATGGCAGGGGGTTGGAACTAGGTGATCCTTAAGGTCCCTTCCAACCCAAGCCATTCTATGGTTCTCTGACTCTATATCACAGTGAGAGGTCTGCTTGCAAGATACACAAATCTAAGTTTTCATGATAGGAGCGACTGAAAGAAACTCATATGAGTAGCTGTGCCTAAAAATGTCTGTAACAGTGTGCAGGAACATAGGATGATGTTCATCCAGCTCAGTGTCTTGTCCATGACTGCCAGCAGAAGCATCTAGTGGGGGAAGCACAGAGTGATGCTTTCCCGTGTGGACACTTGGGTTCTGGCCAACTTGCTGTTCAGGTATTTCCTGAGTTGAAGGTTGAATGCTCATCACTATGATACCAAGCCTCGAGGAAATCTTTTTTCTTGAGCTCTTCTTAAGGGCTCTATGAACTGATTTTTATTTCTGGTGTGCATAAAGCCCTTTGGCAACAAATTCTGCAGTTTAAGAACTGTGTTGTGTAAATCAGTACTTCCTTCACTCTGTTGATTGCCCATCGTTCTGTGCATCTCTGATTATGCCGCACCTTTGCTGTTACTCTCTAAAGACACGTCCCCTTCCTTGGCATCTTTGTTCTGCCACCCTTGCTGCCCTTCTCCATCTTTTCTACTTCTGCCGTATCCTTTTGAGAATGAGGTATCCAAACTTGCCCCCAGTGCTGAAGCTGCAACTATGCCATAGATTTATACACCTGTATAGTATGAGTCCTGTTTATTTTGTTTTTATTTATGAGTCTTGTTTATTTTATTTTATGGTATGAGTCCTGTTTATTTCTCTTTTCCCTTTTCACATTTACTTTTTTGAGTCGCAAGCCTGACACTGTCCTCTATGACTTCTGTGGCAGGGATAGATAGGTAGCACCCACCACTACAAAAAAGGATTCCTGCGCTTTCCAGCCCACTCTTATTGCAGTATTTCAGTTCTCATTTATCAAATACTTGATATCACTGCCACTTAACTTAGTCATGCAATATTATGAAAATCCTCTGTGGCACGTTCCTGCCAGTTTCGGTTTTTACAATCCTGAATGAGTTTTTCTCACGAGGAAGTGTAGCACGTACCTGAGAAGAGTGCATCATCCATCCCTTTACTCACACACAGAGGGTTACTCCTCTGACTCGCCTCTGTGCAGACAGGTTCTGGTCATGGCTGTAGTTTTGTGCAATTTCCTCATTACAGAAATTGGGCATGGTGGTTTGTAGTTGGGTTATCTCCATGACATTTTTGAAGATTGGTATCAGATTTGTCACCCTTATTTCTTCAGTACCGAGACAGTTTTGACGGACAGGTTGCACATCACAGTTCATAGTTCAGCCTCTTCGTCCTTCAGCTGACACCAATCTCTTGGGTGAATCCCATCTGATGCTGGTGATGAATAGTGACTCATTTTATGTATTTCCTTTCACATCTTTTACTAACACTTCACTGTGAGACAGTTCTTTTCACTCCTTACCCCATCAGTAAAGGTTCTCGTCTGGGAATATCTCCAAGATCCCACGTAGAGGTGCAAAGAATTAATTTAGCTTTTTTCCTAATCCTTCCTTGAGGATTCTGTATGTTGAGCTCATTTGCTGACCTCAGACTGGCCAGCAGATTTTCTGTTTCTGGTGTACTGTCAGAAGTTGTATTTGTTAATTTTTGGGATTAAACTTATGGGTAGAGATGATTCCACCTAAAGTGGTGCCTTAAATTGAGGGATGGTTTGCTGGGTGCTAATCCACAGTCAAATAGACCTGTGATCCTTCTGTCCACGTGGTCTTTTTGTAGAACTTGCTCCTAATAAGCAACTCCACTGAAGACAGCAGAGCAAAAAGAAAAAACATGTTTTGAAGGAGAAAGCTGCCTTTTCTTTTCCTATAAATTTCAGTAATGTAAACTGTTCTTGGATAATGTACTTACTGGAATAATGGATGTAGAATTGCAGAAATGGACTTCAGAGCAATAAAATGTTTCCCCAATGACTGAGATAGCAAAAAACCTCTGTGACTCATGCATGGCTAATGCAACCATCTGAAGTTATTGTATCCGAATTAAAAGGTTTCTGGTCAGAGCAGGAAAGCAAACAGTTTAGAAGACGGAAAGCTTTACAGGAAGTGGGATGGACACAAGCATCAGTTGACAAAGATAATTTTGAAGTCACAATGATTTAAAACCATTGCTGTTTCATGGTAGCAAAAATCTGCATCTAAGAAAAAGATGGGGGTAAGATAATCTTGGGGCAGGAAGCGTAGTAAATGTGCTGCAAAACAGCGTTCCTGTAACTGCACAGGGTGCTGTATTCTGTGGGCACATGAGTGTGTTGGATATTCGTGGGATCAGAATTTGTGCAATGAAGAAGCAAGACTATGTGATACTAGTGCAGACTAAAGTAAAATGAAATCCAGACTGGATTTCTGAAATGGGTCACATTACACTCAAGGAGGAAGGTTGGGGCCTCAGTGGGTCTCGGGGGGTGGGATTCCACAGGAGATATATCTCTGCAGCACAGTCTCACAGCGTGGAGGGTAGAGTTCAGTTTTCTGCCTTTGCAGAACGGCTCCTCTGGGAGCAGGCTGAGCATATTCCATTTATTTTAGATGCCTTATAGAATAGCTATTAAATGGTCAATAAAAGCTTTAAATATACCTGTCATTCTTTATATATGGGTTTGAGTAAGAGCCTCAGTCAAAATCATACTCTGACCTCCTAAAGAGAGATAAAAGGATTTGGGCTATACTCTCAGTCTCCTTGTCTAACTCTGCCCTCTTGGCTCACAAATGTTAATACAGATGCAGAGATTCCAGACTAAAAGTGGCATAGACAATCTAGTTTGGCAGGTAACCCTCTACAAATTCATTTAAAAAAAACATTAGCATGCAATTATTTTAGTATATAAATGAACGCCAGCCTTTGATAAACTGTAATTGTTACTGGCAAATTAGATCCATGACCAAAAGGGCACATTCAGTTTGATTTGATTTGGTTTCCTGGGATAAGGGAAAGGCCATGTAATTTACCTGTAGAAGTCACTTTTCCTTCTTTCCTTATTAAAATTGATTATGTTATGGTTCGCTATTGTATTTTAGATGATAACCAAGGAACACTAACTGCATTGTGAGCACTAGTGAAAAAAACAAACTACTAATGAAGGATCAATAGAAAAAGAGAGCATTTAGAAGGAGAAAGAAAAGGTGGCAAAGAAAATATATTAACTTGACTTGCTCTGCAGCAAGTATTTGAGCTTCTTCTAGCAAAGAAGCTGAATACTTAGGAAACAACTCCCATCAGCATATCTTTTAGCCCACATTTCATTTGCGAGGGCACAGTGTAAAGGAATTAAATCGCACCTTAAAGTCAAAGGGTAAATTAAAGTACTTCCAGATTATTCTGTTTATTCTCATAAGAATTCTCTCCTGGACCCAAATTCCTTTCTATAATAACCTATGTGACCCATCCCACCTATAGTGCATTTAAATGGCAGCATGACAGAAAGAGGAAAAAGTAGGTGTGTTTTGTATTCATCTCTTCCTGTGTATCTTTCAAGCGACCACTGCGTGTTTTCCTTCCTAGTTCACAGAATCACCGAATCACAGAATCACAGAATGTCAGGGGTTGGAAGGGACCTCAAAAGACCATCCAGTCCAGCCCTTTCTGCCAGAGCAGGATCACCTACAGTAGGTCACACAGGAACGCGTCCAGGCGGGTTTTGAATGTCTCCAGAGAAGGAGACTCCACAACCTCCCTGGGCAGCCTGGGCCAGGGCTCCAGCACCCTCACAGTGAAAAAGTTTTTTCTAATATTTTTGTGGAACCTCCTATGTTGCAGCTTGCATCCATTGCCCCTTGTCCTGTCACTGGACATCACTGAGCAGAGCCTGGCTCCGTCCTCCTGACACTCCTCCTTGACATATTTATAAACATGAATGAGGTCACCCCTCAGCCTCCTCTTCTCCAAGCTAAAGAGACCCAGCTCCTTCAGCCCTTCCTCACAAGGGAGATGTTCCACTCCCTTCACCATCTTTGTGGCTCTGCGCTGGACTCTCTCCAGCAGTTCCCTGTCTCTCTTGAGCTGAGGGGCCCAGAACTGGACACAATATTCCAGATGTGGCCTCACCAGGGCAGAGTAGAGGGGCAGGAGGACCTCTCTTGACCTACTTGCTACTCCCCTTCTAATACACCCCAGGATGCCCTTGGCCTTCTTGGCCACGAGGGCACATTGCTGGCTCCTGATCATCCTGCTGTCCACGAGAACCCCCAGGTCCCTTTCTCCTGCGCTGCTCTCCAGCAGTTCAGCCCCCGACCTGTACTGGTACTTGGGGTTGTTCTTTCCCAGGGGCAAAACTCTACACTTGCCCTTGTTGTATTTCATAAAATTTCTCCCCACCCAGCCCTTCAGCCTGTCCAGGTCTCTCTGAATGGCAGCACAGCCTTCTGGTGTGTCAGCCACTCCTCCCAGTTTTGTGTCATCATCAAATTTGCTGACAGTGCTCTCTAATCCTCATCCAGGTCATTGATGAATATATTGAAAAGCACCGGCCCCAGCACTGACCCCTGAGGGACTCTCTAGTGTTAATTTTGTCGGCAGTGTATTTGAAGAAGCCCTTTCTGTTGTCCTTGACCTCCCTCGCAAGTTTTAATTCCAAGGAGGCCTTAGCTTTTCTAATTGCCTCCCTACATTCTCTGAAAGGAGTCCTATACTCCACTCAAGTGGCCAGCCCCTCCTTCCATGATTTATATACTCTCTTCTTCCACTTGAGTTTGCTCAGCAGATCTCTGGTTAACCATGCAGGTCTCCTGGATCTCTTTCTTGATTTTCTACCTGTTGCGATGCACTGATCTGGAGCATGGAAGAAGTGGTCCTTGAATACTGACCAACTCTCTTGGGCCCCTTTACCTTCCAGCTCCCTGTCCCATGGGGTTTCCCCTAACAATTGCTTGAAAAGGCCAAAGGTTGGCCCTGCTGAAGTCCAGAGTTGCGATCCTGCTTGGTGTTCTCTTTGTACCGTACAAGATCCTGAACTCTACCATCTCATGGTCACTGCAGCCCTCAACCTTTACTGCTTCAACCAGACCTTCCTTGTTGGTGAGCACAAGGTCCAGCAGCGCTCGTCTCCTGGCCGGCTCATTCACCATTTGCATCAAAAAATTATCATCGATGCGCTGGAGGAACCTCCTGGATTGCGGATGGCTGGCTGTGTAGGCCTTCCAGCAAATATCTGGGTAGTTGAAATCCCCCATAAGAACCAGGGCCTGTGATTGAGAGGCTACTGACAGCTGCCTGTAAAAGGCCTCATCAACTTTCTCCTCCTGATCAGGTGGTCTGTAATAGACACACCACAGTATCACCTAAGCTATCCTGCCCCTTAATTCTTACCCACAAACTCTCGATTTGCTCATCATCCGCCCCTAGATAGATCTCGATACATTCCAGTTGCTCTCTCACATAAAGAGCAACTCCACCACCTCACCTTGTTGGCCTGTCTTTCCTAAAAAGGACAGAGCCATCAAGGACCACATTCTGGTTATGCGAGTTGTCCCACCACGTCTCTGTAATCGCAATGACATTGTAGCTCTCCAACTGCACACAGATTTCTAATTCCCCCTGCTTATTCCCCATGCTTCTTGCATTGCTATACAGACACTTAAGGGACTCAATTGAGAAGCATCTGTTACTGTTGCTTGTGCCATCCATGTTGGAGTGGATGCACTTAAGCAAGGTCATTGTTTTGACACCTAACCCTGGGATACTTCACCCTGGCTCATCTGTAGTGAGTTGGGTTTTATCCCCTTCCCCCTTCCAACCTAGTTTAAAGCCCTATCAATTAGTCCCGCCAGCTCACCGGCAAGAATTCTCCTCTCTCTCTGAGACAGCCCCACTGCATCTACATCTATCATGCCCGATGCTGCGTAAACTTTCCCATGATCATGAAACCCAAAATGTTGCTGGCGGCACCAGTCTTTAAGCCATGCATTAACTGCATGTGTTTTCCTGTCGCTTTCCGTATTCCTACCTGCTACTGAAAGGATAGAAGAGAAAACTACCTGTGCCCCCAATGCTTTGACCAACTGGCCTAGTGACTTAAAGTCTTTTTTAATTCTCTTTGTACTCCTTTGTTTGATCTCATCACTGCCAGCTTGGACAACCAGCAATTTAAAACGCAAGACAAGACCACCAATGCAGAAACAGATTTTGTTATTCCTGGATTAATCAACTACATTGGTACACTAACAATGCCTAAAAGCCTTCCTGAGTAATTATACGAGAACACATTTTCACTTGTTAGTCAGACCTCAAAGATGCCAAGGGTTCTTGGGTACAGCTGAAAGAGCGTTTAAGAAGCACCAAAAATATCATTACATGAGTGGCTTTGTAAGTACTGAACACTGAGTGACTTAGAAATAAACATGTTTGTTGCTGAATTCATTAACTACTGTGAATTTTAGTGATACCTCTGCATTTTAAGCCAGTTTTCAAATGGTGGGTGCTCACACATGTAAATTAAAGTTAGCCCACTGGTTTCTTGAATGTTAGACACTTCCAGAAGAGACGGTGCTTTGGTTCCAACTCCAGCGAAGTCATACTGGTATGTAAAAGCAGCATGCAGTATGGTTATTTGTGTATGTATTTTTGCATAGACCCTTCTTCTGACTGGGAAACCCTTCCCTGATAACTCAGACACAATTTTTCCTCAAAAAATTATCTGAAGCAAAATGATATTTTTCATTTGTCCCTTTCTCTTACTGTTTAATAAGACAGGGATTTTTAAAAAATCCATCTGTAATTCTAAAATAGCTGAGCATATGTTTTGTGTGAAAACATTCAGTGTATGCATTGCTCGAGAACTCTTTACTGTGAACTTTAATTTGAGCGTTCAGCATTTTTAATTTGAGCTATGCGATTGCACATCTGACTCAAATGAGACTATTTCCGTTCCCTGGCTCGATGACTCGATTTATGCTTTATGTTTCTGTGTTCATCCAAAATCAATTTCAAATGCATCTTTACCTATGCAGACAAAATTGCAGGAGGAAGGACTTTATGCTCAAGCTACAATTTCGAAATCCACCTTCTGAAAGAGTATTCAATAATTCGGAGCTGATTAGAGACTTCTTGTCCAAGAATTGGGAGATTCGGGTTCTCTTTCTTCCCTTGCCCATCAGGTTTTAAACTCCAGCCCAGGCTACGGCCATTAGGAGCGAAGAGAAATGCTCATGTCCTCTGCCTAAAGTTACTTTACTTTGTTTACAGGGATTAAAGATTCACTCCAAGGGAAAGGGAGCAAAAACAAGGGCTGATGCAAATATGCTCGATGGTAATCAGGTGTAAAAGTATAAAAATACATGTGTGTTGGGACTGGAAATCTGTTGTCCTGCTTGCCCATTTAAATTCCCAGCCACTGGGAGAGCCACTTCTTGCCATTCTTTCCCTTTAGAAAGAAAATTTCAGAGATTCAGTAAGGAAGGTCTCTTTCTCTCATAGGTATGTATTTGTATATGCACATAACTCATGTATAAACATACACAGTCATATTTAAATATTAAACTAAAATTTCTCATTAAAAATCAATTTCAGATAGGGAAGAAGTAGGTTAAAGTATCTGATGATGTGTCACCTTTCCATATGACATTTGACCAGAAAGATGCTTAGAAAAGCTCATTTCTAAATGTGCTTTTCGGACCGAATATAATCCTTTTGTGCAAGAAGGCAAAATATCAGCAGTATTTTTAGGGGCATTACTGAGCATTGTGATATAGTGATATATATAGACCAGGCAAAGACTCAAACTGCAAAGATCCATTTATACCAGTGTCTTTAAAAATATTTGACGATTTTGTTTTCCTCCAGCAGTGGTGCAGCTCCATTTGTTTGTCTGCATCCTGAGTTCTGCGTCATTCGTTTTCTCATGTTCCCATATGTTTCCAACACCCAGTGAGCTCTTTGCAGGGCTTTCTTTCCAGTGCCTACAAAGTTCCTCTTGTGCCTGACTCTTTATTGCCTTCTAAGTATGCCGCACATCCTCATAGTGTCTTGTTATTCATCTCATCTCCTGTTTTATGCTGAAAGCTTTCAAATACTTTTTAATGATGCATAACAGCAATATAATGAGGCTAACAGAGTGCTATTGATTTTCATTTGAAACACTGACGTTTGAACATTTAAATAGCCTTTTAGCAGTGTGTATATTTAATGTGATTCAAAGACAAGGCAAATGAAACACAATATCTCTCTACAAAAAAAACCCCACGATCTCTATCTACCGAACGTGTTCCTGCCTCCCCTGCAATCTGGTTGTTGCAATCAGTCGCAGCAGAAGTATCTCATTTTCAGTGTCTTCAAACAAGCAAGACATAATCCTTGGTATAAGGAAATAAAAGGGAAAAAGACAAAATCGCTGTATCCAGATGCAGCTTTGCTTATTTGCTCTGGTCAGGATGAAGGTATTAATGATCCACATCCAGTCAGCGCTGTCAGAGAACGCAACGTGTTGGCTCCATAGCGAAGTGAACTTGCCCAAGGATGCCCTCTAGATAGGAGACAGCTCAGTTATGGGACTGCCTAACTCAAGCAAAGTGGGTGGGCTAAAAACACCAAAAAAAGAATGAAGTTGGCAAAAATATACATCAGCGTAAGATAAGAGAACTGTTCCCTTTTGGTGGATGATACAGTAGTTACATCCTACAGAGAGTTTTGTTTCCAGGACAGGTTTCTGAGGAGTCAATAAGCAAGACGTGAAGCAGCCATACAGTGCCCTGACTAGCCTGCATGGGTGGCCACTTGGACATAAAACTAACAGCAGCACTGCCAGGCTGCACCAGTTATATATTTTCCTTGTGTTATTAAAGACCTTCTTTTCCCAGTGCTGTGAGTTGTTTTTTTCAGGGACAACTGAATACAAGTCAAGTTTATATCAGGTATTAACCTTACCCTTCTGGCTTTTCACAACATCACTCATATAATTCACATGTCAATTGTCCATACAGCAACATAAATGTGCATGAGGCACAAGGATATGAGGAGACAGAGTTTCTGCCTCGTGGTTTGATTGAACAGAAGATATTACAGAGCAAGGGAGAAAAGCAAAGGATGATGAAAAAAAGAAGACTTATGCTTTTGTAAGTTCTTCGGTTCACTTGCTTTCCAAATGTGCAGCTGTTGGTTTCTAACCACATCAACCAAGAGGATCATCTGACAAGTCATGACTCAGACTTTATTGCAGTTGAGTATAATTAGACAGGGGTTTTGCTATTGAGCTTAAAAAAAAATCAGCTGCTTTGATTACCATTTTGTTCAGATGTTTTTCCAATCTTTGTGCTCTTTTTTCAAGATCATGATGCAAGTGAGGTCAGGAGCAAAATTTCTGAGAATATGTAAGTGATTCTGAAGTCTAAGATGCTTTTTGAAATAGTAGCAGTTCCCAGTGTTCAAGTTATGCTGAAATTAAGATACATGGTTCTCAGAGGTCACCTAAGAAATTCAAGACTATTTAACAAGTAAGGTACCTGAGACAGGCATGGGCACATGTTTTGTGATTAAAATGTGAGTAGAGTTCTATTTCTGCACACATTACAGACACTGACTTCTAACTATATTATCATGTGTAATTGCTGAAAGCAGTAGAACAACTTTTATCTTTTTATTTAAGATAGGTCACATGAACAGTCTCCTGGGAATACCTAATTCTCTAGGCTAATGATGGAGGGATTGTAGAATGATGAGCTCAAATGTCTCATTTTTGACCTCTAAGTTAGGACAGATCAATCCTGTCCCCTGAGGAAGCACAATCAAGTTCGAAGCCGAGTTGAGGCTGACTCCTGCTAGGACCCCCAGTTAAACCCTTGGGCAAAATATATGTTCTTTTTCATCTTCCAGTTGTGTGTTGCAACCCCTTTTTCCCAGGCTGTGCTGGTCTTTTGTATTTTAGTCATAAATTCTTCAACACAAGGACTGCCTCTAGTGACAGTCCTCAGCACCCCATTTGCTGGGGCTGCTAAGTGTCCCCATTGTGAAAAAACTCTAGCACGTCTCAGGAAGAAGGGGCTTCTGTGCACGGGCCACTGAAGCAAAAACTAAAAGGCAGTGCAAAAGCAAAGGAGATGGACAATACAACCACTTCTGTTCTGTCAATCTACCACGAGGGAAGCCCCGCTCTGCTCCTGCTCTGCAAACTGTTCCCTTTTTTGGATGTTATGTCGGCACTTGTATCTCACAGCAATCAGATATTTCTAGAGGATGTGGAACTACTTTGTTCCCTGTCTGTTAAATAAGACTATAAAAGTGTAAGCCCACAATGCTGACAGTTCAATGAAACCGAAAGGTAGTAAATTTGAATCTTGTAAACAAAAAAACATTTTATACATAGTGTGCATAAAAAAAACTTAATGCCACAAACTGTCACCGAGACCAAGGTTGTAAGGAGGCATACAACATTTTCCAAGCTAACAAAGTATCTAGAGTTAATGTAGGAAAGAAGAAATTCAGAAGGCGTGTAAGTGCTTCTTCTGCTCGTACAATCTATTAATGATGGATGAAACCTTTTTCAGGGATTGTTCTCTCTGAAGAAGCTAGTCTTGGTCACCATCAGCCAGGAATATCTAGACCATAAATGTGATCAAATATAGCAATATCCGTGTCGCTCACTTACACCTGAGAGAGCCCACTGACATCAAAGTGCATGACGGGTTTGGTCTAAAGCCCTTTTTCCATCACTGGTGCAGAAAAAGCGCATTCATTCTGCGGTGGTGTGAAAAATTGCCCAGGGGTCAGCTGGTTTGTAGGCCAATGATGTATTCACATGGGTAATGTGGCGTAGCTGTACAAGACCCTGCATTCATTGCTGTGCTGTGTATGCCTAAAAGGATTCACACACCTCCTGCTTTTCCTTTTAATTCTTTGCTCAAAATCCAGTGCAAACTTCCTCTCTCATCCTGACTATTTATAAGTATACACAGAAACAAATGTTTTGTAAAGATGTGAGAGACATTCTGCTTTATTCCCAGGGGCAAATAAAGCCTTGTATTTTTAGCCTGGTTTCCTAAGGAAATGAGACTGATGCAATCATATTGTCTATTTGTCTGTCTATCAAATCAGCCCCCTTCCCCCCTTTCCCTCCCCCCATCAGCTTAATCCTTTCCAGTCAGATCTGACAGAAATGCAAAATTCTTTGAAAAGTGTTCAATGCACGTAAGTTTTATGAAAATCAGCAGCTGGGCCAGAGGAGAGATCTCATCAATTTCCTCACTGGAGAAGCAAGTACTGGTTGAATTCAGTGGGTAGGCAGCAAGTCACCTTTTGCAGAGCTGCAACACTCCCACGATGTGTGTTGTCTGCTGAAGGCAGAAGAACGAGAGGGACTGGGGTGGCAGTTCAGAGGTACTTCTGGAGAGGCTCTCCTGGGTGCTTGGTAGTATTTCAGGGGTGGAAAGGGAGAGGTGGCACGGCAGAAGAGAAGAAATGGGGTCGTTGGACATGTGGGAGACAGGGATCAGAACATGCTTGGGCTTTTTCTTTATGCCCCAAAGAGACTGAATGTCAAGGTCATGTTCTGGGGAGGTTCTCAGTGGTGGCTCAAGGAACAGGCAGAGTCCTGGAGAAGTGGTCATCCCTGTCTTTGCCATTACCTGACAAGTGTTTCCCAGGTAATTCCTCTCATGGAAAAAAATATACACTGGAGAAATAGGGACAGGTTCACATCTAACCAGTCAGCTGATAGCCCCCTTGCAAGTGCATGTGGTGCCTCAAATGAGGAATGCAGATTTGCCCATGTATTAAGTCATGAGCAGTATCTGAGTTTTTCCAGTGTCACAGCTGGAAGACTTTTACCTACTGAATGTAACAAGTATATTCAGATGAAGGCAGAAGCCCAGCCTGTCCCCTTGCTGCCTGACCACCTGCCTGTTCCGCTGTAACATATAGTCCTGAGCAGCCCGTGTGTGTTTCGGTGTTGGAAGGAAGGATGTAGCATAATTATTTATTCTACCTGTGTTTGAAGTGATGTCTGGAAAATAGTTCAGATGACTGGGAAACAGTGTGAAGATAAAGCTAAGATTATAAACCTACTGAACGTGAGTTCCCATTTCCATTGTGACATATATATTCTCTTACATCTCAGCATCACAACATTGTCCTCGGTGACCTGTATTTTAAGTCTAAGTGGCAATGGAAGTGTGTAAGCACGTTGGGAGATACGTAGCATGTTGCCATGTTATGGAAGAAGGGCACACAGGTGAAAGGAAAAACAGGTTTGGTTTTCAGACAGCTTCTCCAATGTAGTCTGACATCTGGTAATATCATCCTAACATCCTTAATTGTAATGTTTGAGAATTTCTTTAATGAAGAAATTGGTAACATTTCTTTAATGAAGAAATGTAACAAACTAAGCTTCCTTTAATTCCTCCTTATTTGCTAATAGGCTGATCAGCAGATAATGCTTAAACATATTTTTAGTAAAGAGATAGGATCTCTTGTCACAGCTCTGGGAAGCAGCTTCTTCTGTTAGGGAATTCCAACAAGTCGGTACCCTAAAAAAGTATTTAAACCAGCGTTGGTGACATGCTTTTTCTTCAGTTGCCCTATCCTTCCTGACTAGAACCTGATCTACCTGTTTCCCAAATTCTTTCAAGCTTGAATCTGGGGTATCTGAGTGTCTGGAAACAACTGTCTGGCAAGGGATTTGGAACAGGCTAATGGGTAGAGATGAGATAAAAGAGATACCACAAAAGCAGTGATCCTGTTGTGATGAACAATGTAAGTAAGAACGTTCTCTTCTCCCGTCCTCCCTTAACAAGAAAAGAATACAGTTTTCTTCTTAGATAGGATGACAAGGTAGGAATCTGTTGGGAGCAGGAGGTGGGAGGGAATAAAGGTTCCCTGTTCTCCTGCAAGTGTTTAGTGATTTTGGACAGAGATCCAAAATTTTTTAAATGTGGTTGGCCTTGGGTTACATGGGAAAGGAAGAAGAGTCACGAAGTACCTACAGCTTGAAAGTCTTCCTGTCGTACACACCAAGTGTGATGCACACAAGCGCACAGGCGTGCCACTTGCAGTACAGAGATATGAGACCTTGTGGCACCCTTGATTTCTCTTGCTCTCCCTGCTTATCACAGAAGACTGGCATCCTTAACTGATACCCTCACAGAAACTGTGAAGGTGCAGAGTGCTGCGTTAACACAAATGCAAGGGAGCACACTGGCATCTAAACAAGTTGGAAGGCTGAGACATTTTGCCTTCAGCAACTGAAACCATTCTGCAAGTATTTAATGTATAATTAAACCTTCTTTTCCCATCAGGTGATCTGACCTCAGCACATAACCTTGCATGCCAGGACAGAAGATCGTAAGGTGGGTCAAATAATATAATAATGAGCAGAAACATTCTACTTGCAAGTATATTTTTGGAAATAAACTGAGTCCCTTCTCCAAAGGGGAAACCCTAGCTTTGCTCAGGATCCTTGTTTCACGCACTATGCATCCCGTGCTTGCGCCCATAAATGTTTCCCTGTGATCAACCACCATCTGCAGATCCATGTCCCTGACTGCCAATCATTCCTGCGTTTCTTGCAGAGATCACACCAAGGACAGATGCGTGCAGTCAGCGTAGTTTGAAAATTGCACTCTCCCTCAGCCAGCTACTATTTCATGTGTATTAGCTATGGGAGCCTGTGGTTTGGCATCAGCAACCACAGCACAAACATCTTCCTATCGCAGCATTAGAAGTTGTCTATTCAGCATGAAAATGGTTATCTAAGCCTGGCACAGCCATCTCCTGATTGGTAGCAATGACCCATTCGTGCCCTGGGCCCCCTCCATGGATTATTATAGCACCTGTTGGTCAGAGCAAGCTCTTCAAGGGGCTCCATGAAGGCAGCTTTCCCCACACAATAACTGTAGCTGCTGCTCATCACCCCTCCTCTAGATCTTGATGCAATTTCACAACCCTGTGGCACCAGAGACCTCAGCTGGTGAGGGCTGAAGCAAACAACAGCTGTCTCCATTCTGCTACATCAGCAGCACCAGTTCTTTGCCAGGAACTATCACGATCAAGTAAGGGTTAAAAAAAACACTGCTGAAATGCCCTTCATGGTCAGAGCCTTCTGTGTGCATCCTTCTGAAATAACATCACCATCCAAAACAGGAACAGCTCATTCACTGCTGCAGGATCCATGGCTGGGCAGCAGCTGGAGTGTTCACAAGGGAGAAAATGCTGAATTAGAAATAATTTATTTTTGGTAGTGTAATAATGGACTGGGAACATCTGTGAGTAGGACCTGAGGAAAGACAAATATGTCTTTCTGCAGCACGTGGTGAAATAGCTCCTTAGGTTGTTCATACCAGTGATGCTGGTATGAACACTCCCAAAACTCCCCACGTGGACTTGCATGTAGAACTGTGAATCAAATGTGTGCTTCTGGGCAAATTTGGTTTGTCTGGGCATCCACACCCACATATGTAAGCCAGAGTAAATCCTACAGGGAGAAGCAGGGAGAAGAGATATAATCCTACAGGGAGAAGAGATTTAACTTGCCAGAGCTACAAATGTCTGGCAGAACCGAAAAGCAGCAGCTTTCCTGAGTCCTAGGGCTGCTTCTCAGCCAAAAAAAAAAAAAAAAGCAAAACAGTAACACAGCTAGCTTGATTTCAGTTCCCCCACTAGCTCACTGCTTTCTCCATGTAGGTATACAAAGTGCCTGGTTGGATGTATATGTTCCTGTATTTTTACAGAGATGTTCTTTGTCTTTTGGAGATGGCATGCCCCAACAAGCTCCTCAGTTTACAACATCCTTCCTCTGGCCAGGAGGAGTTACTGCAGCTTCCACAGGCCATGCTGGGGCAAAGTAAACTTTATGTCACATTCGCACAAGTAGATAAGCTGAGAACTACCATAGGATAGTTTGATGGCATGAAAATGCTTCTGAAAATGCTTTTTGGTTATGGTTGTGAGTCTTGTAGCTGTAGAACATAAGCACTTCTGAGACAAGCCATTGTGTCCTTCATAATACTTGATCTGTACCATTAATAGATCAACTCACATACATCTTCCACTGAGAGTACAACCTTGTAAAAAGGAGCATAGAGGAATGTTAATACTGTACTTAGATAAATGGTTTCAATAGGATAAAGGGAGTTTGCTCAGTGTGATTTATTTGCAATGTGAACATTCACAGCATTTCAAAAGTATACTTGATCAACAAAGGAAGGTACCGACTCTGTATTTACACAGACTTTTACCAACCTCCCCATTCCCAGTAACTCTAAAACCTGTGGCTAATTTCAACCAAAGAAGAGAAAGGAGCAGAGGCCTGGAAGAGATGGAGCTGTACAAGCTCCATCAGCTGGAAGCTTGGCAGAGAGGAAGGGTTCTACCATGCAGTCTGCCCTCACTTTTGCTCTTCTCTCTCTGAAGTCTAATTGATTTTCATGCTCTCACTTTGTGGCCGCTTTGCAGCTGTGTTGGACAAGCCGGCCTCAGCACGGAGTCCTTGGGAGAAAGTCTAGGACCACGCTGGAAGGAGAGGAGAGAGGAGACATTGCGGGAAGGGGGGACTGAACATGTAAAGGTGATGTGGGGATCTGGAGAGGGGGTACTGGAAGACTGTTACAGGAAGGAAAGGTCGAGAAGCTGTTTTAGGTTTTGCTGGTTCTGCTGCCCGCAAAATCCTCTTCTTTGACATGGGAAAGGAATGCGAAGGTGCAGGACAACAGGAATTAAGAACCAATCAGTAATACTCAGTGCTTTTCACTTCCAAGTGTTTTACAAATATTAATGAACTTTCATGAGCTGTTGGAGAGATATCTAAGCTGCATACCATTTTCATAGATAAGGAGATGAAAGCTCTGGCCTAAGTCCAAAGTTTTCAAAAACAGAAACTACTTTTAAGAGCTCTCCTTGATGCTCAGCCCCAGAACTCCAAAGGGATTGATTTCACAGTTGCCACCTTTGTCAACCGTATGCTGAGTACTTCTGCAAAGCTAGGTCTAAATCTGTGCACTCAAAAGCAGCAATAGCTTCTGAAAATTAAGGCCTAGTTGGCCTGTTGGGTTTTCCCAAAGTATTTAAGGATTGACTGATTTATGAGAGAAATACGTAAATAAAAACATTTTAATTCATTACTATTGCACCATGGCAAGAATGGAAACAAAGACTTTGCAGGCTTAACGACACTTACAAAAAGGGCAAAGTAAAACAAAGATTAAAAGAAAAGACTTCCCAGTAAACCCATTCATCTGTGCAAATGGGAAGGGAAGCAGAGCATGTTTTCAAATCTTTCTACATCTCCTCTAAAGATTAGGCAGATGGTTTGGGTGCATTTCTCTAAGTGTGTGATGAATATTTTATTCCTGAAAGGAATAGAAAGCATGGATGTGTATGTACTCACCAGCTTCGCTAAAGCAAGGAAGAAACAGCGCAGGACTTCATTAGTAACCATGTAAACTCATAGTCCAGAAAAGAACAAAAACAATTTTTGTTTATAACTGTACAATAAAAAAAAAAGGAAGACACAGTTATATATTTTTTTTTTTATTTGGAATGATACATTCCCAATTTTAATTGTTTTGTGGTCATGTTTGTTTCAAAGACTAACATCTTGTTTGCCTACTTGCGAAAATGTACGTCATGAAAAAGCCTCCAAATTCTGTTGAAATGGCTGGTGTCACATTTAAGTTAGCCAGCGGCAAAACCAGGAGGAAATCACAGAGCTTTCATACAGAATATAGCAGTTAGGTAGAAGCAGAAATGCAGTACTGATCAAAGAGAGCAAGTTCAAACCTAGTCCTAGGCATGTGCAGCACGGTTCCTACCCAGCAGTATCAGCGATCTGCCAAGTACGGTCTCAGCACAATCTTGAGCGTCACAGCAGATCAGTGAGAAGACGTAAGAATCACGACAGAAATGTTCCTTTGGGGATCCTCTGTGCACAAAAATGAGTCAGAAATTGCCAGAGAAAAATTATCTTAAAGGGTACCTCAGAGGCACTCACATAGACATTTTAAAGCCTGCCTTGAAGCATTGACACTTGTGTGACAATCAGGTTTGTGCTGTGACACAGTTTTGCCACTCTTGCAGCTGCAGCTCCCCACGGGGTGTTCAAAATCCTCAGGAGGTGAGCAGAAAGGGTGGTTCCTCCCTACGCCTTCTCCCACACCAATGTGCCCAGCCCTGGCACCACTGGCAGCCCCGGCACGCTCACCTCAATGCTGCTGGGGTGGTAAAAATGGCATTGAGCCCTATGGTGGGAGCTGCTGACTCTCCACAGCTGCCAAACAGGTGGGCAGGAGGCACAAAAATGGAAAGCAGTAGAGTTTTATGTGGCTTCAAGTTGGTCGTAGGGTCCAGGTGTGCACAGGGTTATGAAAAATCCCATGGAATGGGAGTATGGCATCAAACCCTGCTGCACATAGGCAAGATGGTGGCCATAATAACTTTAAGGAAGATAATATACTTCCATGGGTTTCTGTTCTCCAATTCTTGGGTGCCTTGAGTCATCTCTGACTGAGAAAAAGGCACGGTTATTTCACGATATCACAAAGGTCTTATTGTTGACGTAGATGATATTCCAGAGGATGGCTGTTCAAAGTAAAAACAAAGTGAACACCTAAAGGAAATCTTTAAAACAAGAACCTCTGGCTCCAAGTGTGGCAAATCAAAATGGAAATTCTGCCAGCTCCCTAGGCCATGCTTTTAGCTAAGGCAGATTGTACCTAGATCCAGCAAAAGACAGCTATGGTGGAAATACCACTGCCCATCTTCATATGGAAATGAGATGGGACACTATAAGCACTGCTGGCATACTTTGGGAGGTGGCTTGGGTTTTGTTTTGGTTTGGGGTTGTTTTTCCAAAAATTACCTAAGTAGTGCTGAACTCCTGAAGAATTTTTGATCTTGGAAGATGAATGAGTTATGAGGATTTTGGATCCGGAAACAGACCTGGAGGAAGCTGCTTCTAACACCGGCTGCTCCACTTCAGGCTTCCTCTGAGACTGCCCAGCACAAGTGAATGCCAGCGGCTACGCTTTTGGTAGCGTGTTAGCGCAGCAGTACTTTTTTCCTATCAAGGTCATTAACCTTCCCTGCTGAAACATCTCTGACCTACAGAAAGCTGCAATTAGAAAATGGGCAGGTTGCAACCTCCGTTTAGGAAGTTTTGTCCTCCCTACTCTGGGCTTTTCACCTCGTCACAGGTTATAGAGCCTTTGCACCTTTACTTCTGATTCTGTCACCTTAGTTCTTGGTATCAATAATTTGCTCTGCTGTTCAAGATCTTGTATCACCAAGTTTAATTCATTATATCCCAAAAGGTATCAAAACCATTGGCTGCTTGCTTCATTCTCCTTAAATGCATTTTAGGAGGCCAGCTCTTCCATTCCCACTACACTATAGTGGCTACACCATGCCAAAAATAAATGGTATTCTTGGAATGCAGCTTCTTATGTAGGGCTGAGCATTCTGCTCCTTTTGTACCAGAATAATTTTAGTGTCTTATTTCAATGTCAAACTGAGTAATACATAGAGTCCCTGAGTGGATGAGGTCTATCCACAGCTATGTCTTTGAGAATGGAAATGCCTCTGAGATAAGGGATTGGGTCCCGGGAGGACTGGTAGGAGAAGTACCTTCCTCTTTCCATCATCTCAGAAGTCATCTACAGCATCTCCTCTAGGCTTCTCGTCGTCATTACCAACAGGGTTGGGCAAGCTGCGGTGGAGAGGTCTTCTGCACTTACTGAAGATGGAGAGGAAAGCAGTCATGGCTCAACTCTGGCAGAACACAGAAGCATTAGTAAGCACTGGTGTCGGAGTGTCAAGGGATTGGCAGGGCAAGTCATGGTCACACTCCTCTGCTGTCCTTTCCAGAAACAGAGGCCATGAAGCCACTGCCTGGATTTCTCCTCTATCACCTCTGTGCTCTGCAGGGATTTGCTGTATCTGAGTATAGGGCAAAGGGACTTTTTTTTTTTCCTGCAGTGTTTTGGAAACACGACAGTGTTTTCACACACAAAAAACAGTTCGGAGGATTACTGCCTTAAACCACATACATGTATTATTTTCATTACATGTCCTGAGAAGGTCTGTCTTAGGAAATGTTTGTGAAACACTTGTTATGGGCCTTCCAGTGTCACAGTAACTGTGGTTCCCAGATGACATTTGGCAGTCCTAAATTGCAGAAGCGGGTTTTGCAACTGGAAGTCAGGGAGAGTTGCTGGAAGTAAAAAAAAGAAGTGGAATCAGCAGCACAAACATTTTGGACATTACTGTCCCAAACAGTTCATAAAAAAAGACCTGGTATTTGAATGAGTTCAGCCAGTTGAGATATAAAAATACACATTATAATGTTGTTGACAGGGAAAAAGCAGTGAAATATCATTGCACAAAACTGTGAGTCAAGACCTCTAATGTGTTTTTACAGCATTGCCTGTAGCTTAATTGCACTTGCTCCTGATAGTGTATTATACCTTCTTATATCTTCATTATTATACAGGCATATATTTAAGCAGAGATAATAAATGAAATCTCTGGAATTAATTACAGGTCATACACAGTTTTGTTCCTTTACTAGAGCAGGAGGTAAGACAAAAACATGTGGACCCATAAACATTAACTGGCTTTTGCAATCCAGTCATTACAGGAGAAGGCTGATGAAGATTAAACTACTTGGAAATGTAGCTGAGAATGTTCAGTCATTGCCACAGCAGTTCGTGGTGCGGAAGCCCTCAACAACCTTTGCTGTCTCCTGGATCCTTTCAAACCCACACGCATCTTGTGTTTGAATCTATTTAAAAGATCTAAGCTTGAGAATTGCTTTTGCAGATTCCCAGGATCTGATACATCTGGCAGGAGAGGTCTGTGCAGGGTGGTTTCAATGGAGGCATGCCGCCAGGAGTTGGGAGCTGCGTGTGAATTACCGCGATTTCCCTTTGGGCCCTCTCGTTCCTGCCAAATTTGAAGTGGACTTTCTGCAAGTGAGAAGCAAACATGGCCCCTTTCCAACAGGACAATGTCTGGGAGGGTGCCTGACGTGGAAAACCTTGCAGAGCAGCCTTCCAGAGCAGGTTAAAAAATCCCCTCTTGCAGGGGATTTCTTGTAGTGAAGAAAGCCATTAGCTGGGCATAGGAGGCAGAGGGCATCTTACTTGGTGGCCTAATCTTTCTGATCACACAGAATCACAGAGTTACATTCAAAAGGAACTTATATAAAACAATCTTATACTACTTCTAAAATGCCTCTAGTCCCCCAGTATACTCTGAGCACAGTAAAAAATCTTCCTGGTTAGCAGGATTTTCTTAGTATTTAATCCAACCTTTCTGAAAAAAAAATCTCTTCTACTGTGTTTAGCGATTTGCTTTTTAAACACATTAAATACATCATGTTCTTTATGTTTAACACAGTGATACTTGTAGGCAGCTATTTTGTGCTTCACTTTAGTTGTCACTCTCAGCTGAGTTGCATGCATATCAGACCCATCCCATCTGAGCTCACCAGTCAGCTTTGAACCCTGAACAATTTCTGTTATTCTTTTCTTAAACTGTCTCAGCTAGACATACATTGTTCAAGCATTGAGGTACTCTGAAATTAATGTATCAAGAATGGTCCCTTCAGACTTCTGTAGAGGAGGACTGTTACCTACCTGGTCTGTGATGGGATTTGTCTCCACAATGCAGGAAATATATTCCTATGTTACATGGAACGTCTGGCAGTCTTAGCAGTAGAGGATTTTGGATCCTGAGGGTCCTTTCAAGGGTGACCCCCCTGTGCCTGCAGCAGCGTGCTGGAGGGCTTAAGGCTGCTGCTGGGTGCTGACCAAGTGTGTCACCACTTCTGCTCCTTAGTTCAGTGTAGGTGGGAGATAAAGCCTTTCCAAAAAGCAGCCACATGTCAATATGGAGAATCTGATAACTTGTGGGTTCAGTTCTTCTGAAAAATCCCTTTCCCGATATCAGAGTGCTCAGTCGTTTTCAGCCAGAGGGCTGCAGACCTCTGCATTGATGAGCAGCTTCAAGAAAAGCCACAAGCCACTAAGAAAAGCAAATGTATTGATGCCTGCTGACAGCTGGTCTATAGGAGACTGAAGCCATAGTGGAAAACTTTGGGGGCTGCGGTAAATAAAGGGTTGAAAACAGCAGCTGTTGATTAATCTCTGTGAGGCTTTTTTTGGGTCCCCTGGAATAAGTGTATTTTAGTTACTTTTCCCTAGATGTATTAGCCAGCAGTTTGAACTTCCAATGTTATATTTGCTCACAAGTATTATTTTCCTATCACTCTACACATTATTCCTCTGCATTCACTGCTGCCTCTAGTACATCCAAACTCAGGATCATCTAGGAGTTTCATCAACTGTGTCTTAGGAATTGCATTACCTCACTGATTAGGGCTTTTTCAGACACTAATAAAGACACAAGGTAAAGACCCAAAACTGGAAACATGGAAATGATGGGACTGTGCACCTGCAGCATGACAGCCAAATTCCATCTAATTTGTTGCTAAAAGTACACATAAATTAAGCTCCATCTTTAGGCTTTCATTTAATGACAAATGCAAATTATGGTCTCCTCCCTGAAAGATCAGGCTGTTTCTTTCTCCCAGCACAGGACCTGCCTTTCCACCCTAGTTTTCCTACACTCAGAACATGACTAAAGAACTAACCTATCCAAAACAAATAAATAAAACTTAGGTTTTGAGTAGTTTAGTTAATGCAATTCACTACAGGAGGTCTGATGGGCAGGATGAGCATGGACAACCTGTTTTGGTGGCAACTCATACATGTCTCACGGACGGCCAGGATCTCTGCAGTTTATTTCAGGTATGACTGATGCTGTGCTTTAACATAGTCTGAATGTCAGACTCCTTGTCTTCTGCTGTTTGGTACTGAAAACTAGGAAAGATATATAGCATCATAAATAATCCAAACATAGTCATTTCAGAGCACATGCTAAGGGTGGCATAAGGCCAAAAATCTCATTTTCTTTCAGTTCTTTCCTTTCAAATACATCTTCACTTTTTTTTCTAAATCTATTTTCCTCCTGATATACCTTCAAGAAATTCAGTAAAATAGTCCTATCTTTTCCAGACTGTATCAGAGAACATATAAAAAGGTGTTTAACTTCTCACAGCACCTGTTTTTTTTTCCTGTAATAACCTGCTAGATTCCTATCCTCACTGCTTTTATTTACACTTGCTCTTATTTACACCAGCATTATAAAACTGTTGCCTCACAGGAGATTTCAGAAGATCCTCAGATCATCCAAACCCTGTTCAAATACTAGCTGTGGAAATAGCCAGTATATCACTGCAGGACTTTCTCCATGAACACAAACTTTTAGTTAGCTGTTGCTAAAGACTAGCTAGCTAGTAGGTAAAGGCTGCGCTGTTTGGTGATGAGACATATACATGTGGGGTGTTTTTCCCTTGTTGTTTTCTGGTTAAATGATGTAATAAGCATGCCTGACTTCTTTCTGCAGGCCCTTTCGACCTCGACGTCAGCGGCAGCTGTTTCGGTGCCAAAACGGCTGCGTTACGGCTTCCTCAGGCCTGCGGCTGTCCGTCTGTCCGAGGTTAGGAGCGGCACAGAATTTCCTGTGGAAGGGCATGTGCCAGCAACCCTGAGCCATGCCACGGCTGAGGCAGGGACCATTCAGAACGCCTAGCCTGGCGGCAGTGGGGGACATGGTGCACGCCGAATGGGCTCATGCTCAAAGTGGCTCCGGCAGGCTCATCTGTCCTGCTGGCTTCTGTGGGAAAGGAGATGCTCAGTGGGTGGGAGTGAAGGTGGTGGGTTCCTAAAACCCACGGGTGCTTTGGCAGCGAGCACCTCTTTGCAGCCTCCTCGGGATGTTCAGGAATGCCGTGCCATGTTGAGGAAGAAGTATGCTCCCACTCTCAGTAGATGTGTTTATTGCAATGTATATTACAAAGTGCTTTGTTCTACTCTGTTGTCTTGGATCAGTTTTCCATTATCCCATCCATCCCCCTTTTTTGCCCTCTGCAGATATTTCTCCAACGGTCTTTGTAAATTACCTTCCACTGGTTCCACGTTTTGGAAAAGTTGCTCATTTATAAAGCATGAATGATCCTGTTTTGACTGAATGATTGTTGGGCCAGCTTGCATATGCTTACAAAGCCCATGACAAAGGAGTAGTGTTGGTGGGGTTCAGCCAGAAGTGTATCTGAAGATGTAATTAACAGAGACAGGTGTGCATGACAGCGGATCTTGACACCAAACGAATTTACTCTTTTTCTAAGTCTCAGGCTCAAAAACACCTCAAAGGTCAGGAATGTGCTTGGTCATCTTCTCAACTACATCACAGATCAGCCTGCCCAAAACCCAAGGCTGAATGTAAAAAAAAAAAAACACTCCAAAACCCAGAAATTAATATTCAAATACCTGAAAAGGGAAGAAATATTCACCAACTCACTTCACCAAGCATTTAAACCTTCAGGATTTACATGTCTTCGGCATTGTTTTGGGAGCAGGGGAGACCTCTGAGCTATTCTTATGCCAAAAGACCATTTAGAATAACTCCTTCTTACACTCTCATTATTTTTTAAATACATGATAATGTGGCCATCATCTCCTCCTTTTAACAGCTTTTATTTTTATATCAGAGAAGTAGTACGCTCGCAACGCTTGCTTGCTCCTCTGTGTATGGAAACAAAATCATTGCTCTACATGAAAATTGTAAAGAATACAGATCATGCAGAGTTTACTAGATTGAAGCTGAGTACAGAATTTTGCCTGCTCCATGTTCCCAATGGCAGCCAGAAACCAGTCCACATGGGCACCTTCCAAATCACAGTTAATAATTACTGCTGGCCATGCTAAGTAACACACTGCAGCATCAGTCCCTTTCAAACAGCTCGGAAGTTCACAACTCAACATAACAATAGTTTGAACTTGGTAAAGTGAAGCTCAGGTCTCTTTCCTCTTATCAAAATTTTCTGCTCGGAGGGATCTTTGCCCAAATTATAAGTATGTAACTCACAGCGACTGGGACTTTTAATCCAAGCAAAGAGCATATGAGGTGTAGCACCCTGCTACAGCAGTGGCTATAAAGTAATTATTTAGTATTTGCTGCTAATCGGGAGCGGAATGTGACTGAGAGAAAGTACACCGGTCGTTTTATCAGCGATCTGCGTTGATTCAAACGTAAAATACAGTGTTAGAGACAACCAACGTAAGGTGCTGCAGCAGTAACCATTTGTGCTGCCTCACAAACGATCCCTACCAAGAGTTCGATCACAAGCAGTGCCGGATTATTTCTTAAATGAGAGGGGAAAAAAAAAGGGGGAAAAAAAAGCAAAAAAAAAAAAGCCAATCAAAACTTCAGAATTAAGATTCTGACTTTTCAGTTGAGGTAAGTTTTAAGCACTGTCATTCAAACATCAAAGCAAGCAGTCTGCGGGCTGTGATCTAAAAGAAAACAGGAAAGCCGAGCCCCGCCGCGTCTCTTCCCCCCCCCCCACCCCCACCGGAGCCGGGGCGCCCTTTCCTTCCCGCCACCCCCGGCGGCTCCCCCGCGGCGGGGGCCGGGGGACGCGGGGGGTGCGCACCCCGGGGGGCTCCGATCCGGGCGCTGAAAAGGCGGACGGGGGGAGCGGAGGGACGGGCCGGTAGCCTTACGTGCCGCGCGAACCCCCAGTGTGCTGCGTGTGGGAGTCGGGGCGACGTGGGACCAGCCGAAAAGGAGACCCCGGACCCTCCCCTCCCTCCAACCGGCATCCGTCCGGCGGCTCGCACCGGCTCGAACGGCCTCCGCCGCACAAAGCCCCCGGCGCGGCGGGAAGGGCGGCCCGCACCCCGGCTCCGCCTTCGGCCCCTCCCCGGCGGCCGGGGCCGGGAGGAGGGAGCCCGGAGCCGGCGCGGCGCAGCCCGCGGGGGGCGATGTGACCCGGGAGGTCGGGGTGCGGTGCGGAGCGGTGGGGGACGGGAGGGAGGGAGGGGGGTAAAAATAATAATAAAAAAAAAAATTAAAAAAAAAAAGAGACTCCGGGCCGGGGAAAGATGTGGCTGAAGCCCGAGGAGGTGCTGCTGAAAAACGCCCTCAAGCTGTGGGTCACGCAGAAGAGCAGCGGGTACTTCGTCCTGCAGCGGCGTCGGGGACACGGAGACGGCGGCGGCCGCTTCACGGGTACCTGGTGGGGCGGAGAGAGGGGAAGGAGGGCGCCGGGCCGGGCGGGGTGGAGGGTCCCCGCTGCCGGCGCTCTGCCCCGCGGGAACTTGGCCTCGCCGGGGCGGCGGGGACCGGCCTCTTTTGTTCGAAGCGCGGCGGGGCTCCTCACCGGGCCGGCATGGTCCGGGGGAGGGCGGGGGCGAGGGGCTCCTCCGCCGTCCCCCCGCGGGGCATCGCGGTTTCCTCCCGCCGCGGACGGTGCGGGGGCTGCCGCCGGCCGGGCCGTGGGGGTGAGGCCACCCCCGAGTTGCCTCGGGAACCACTTTGTGCGTCTCTAGCCTTGAGCACCGCCGAAGCCACTTTTGGGTTTATTTCGCCCCCCCCCCCCCCCCCCGTCTCCCCTGCCCAATGGGTTTCCTAAACGTGGCTACGGGCAAGCTCGGAGCCCCTGAGCCAGTCAGTGCCCGCGGCCGGGGGGGGGTGTCGGGGCTGGCTGCTCCCCTCGCCCCGGGGACCGGGCGGGGGTCCCGAGGTTCGGCGGTGGGAGGGGGAGGAATGCAGGGGGGGCTGCTGGTGGTACTCCTGCTGGGCTGTGCCCCCCCAAACTGGCCGCAACCTGCCCACGTTCTTCCCCCCACACACCTTTTATATGATGAGAGGTGCATAAATACACACATAGGACTTCCGATTTTTGACAGATACATGTGTTACAGGGAAGGGGTTTTGCTTGAGGGTTGTGAAAAAGTGGGCTCTGACTTATTTTTGCAGTAATCACACTACATGTGGCTGTAGGTGAGGCACGTTCTATCCATGTGGCACCCTTGGGTGCGAGCGGTGAAGGGTACGGGTGAAGAAGAAGAAGGAGGATCAGGCTCTGCCCTTGCGACAGCGCAGGTCTGTGCCTAGAACCCGGGTGGCAGCGTAGGTGTTGGGCTGCCCTGACTTTGGGGAGTAACCGAGGAAGGAATTTGGGCCAAACTGGTGGTTCGAAGACGATCCGCAACTGCATTCAAACAAACAACGCTTTGCAGAAATAGTACAGGTTAGCGGTGCAGTTCCTGGGTAGAAGCTAGATGAGGCTGTTTTGTACCTTTTCAGATCAGAGTTTTTAATGGTGGCTTATATATTTGAAAGGGTGGTCACGTATTTTTGAAGTCAGTGTTTTCTGTGCAGTTTAAAAAGCTACATTACCACATTCGACATTTATTTTATTAAAAGCTTTTGCTTCTGAACCATTGTCCCTTGCCACTTGATAATACTGCTTTCTGTTGTGGTTATATTTTTTATTATTACTATTTTTTTTTTTTAAATCGGAGCAAGCTTCCCCTAACTGTGGAGTCATGAGGAGCACCAGACCTAATTGTGGCTTAGTAGATGCCATGTTATCAATGTATTACTAATGAAATGCTAGTCCTGATAAGGTTGCTGATGAATTTAAAAAGCATTTACCCTCTTACTTTCCCCTGCCCACTGTGTGGAAGTCATAGGCCGCTCTTTTGTGATTGTGAGGACGATGTGGATTAATTTTCAGGGTTAAAAATAGACTTTTACAGCTGCTTGATGTGGGTCCAGGACTATCATGAGGTTCAGATCCGTAAATGTTAACTTGTGGAGCCTGAGCTTTCTGTGGCGGAAATTTGCAAGCTTAAACCAAACAGACTGCTTTTCTCTCTGCTTAAGTTTCAGGTGAATCATTTTGCTGAATCTACAGCGCCTGGGCTTGCATAAATCTCTTTGGGCTGGCAAACAGAAATGTGCTTCTGTCTCAGACAGGGTTTTCCAAGGGAACTGTAAATTCTGACAGTTTCTTAAACCACTTGGAAATGTTTATGTTTAAAAGGGCTTAGAAATTAGAAACCTATAACCAAAAAGCAAATGTGGGGGAGCATTAAGCATAGCTGGAGTTAGATTGATGGCTTTATTTTTTCTTTTCTTTCTTTCCTCTCACCGTTTTTACTAAGGATGAATGAAATAGAGACCTGAGCTGAGAAAAAGTTGGGCTTTGCTGGTAACCATTTGCTTGTGGTGCAAAGCTTGCCTCCTGATTTTTGCTTTACATGACTGCAGAGGCACTTTATTAGTACCTGCCTTCTCCAAAGTGGCAGATACAAAGGGCAGTTAAGCACTACTGTATTTCTGAATATGGTCTACCAGGCTGTAGAGCTGTAAGTTAGATTTCCTTTGTCTTACAGGGGAAGCAAAGCTTTAGTGAGAGCCATATCCATATCTGTTTTCTTTTCCCTTTAGCAACTTGACCTCTGGCCAGTTGCAGTTCAGTTTGATGGAAAGGTAGAAGTTTCGAAGATGTGAAGATCCTGTGGTTGAAAGCAGGTTCCATGGTGAAGGAGAATCTCCTGTCTCTTCTGGTGAAGAGGAGGAGGCTGTGTATCTTCAGGCTGCATTAGACCAATGTGGGATCAGCAAAATAAACCCCCAGGACACTGGATTTCTTAAGTAAAGACTCTAGATGGGGCAGCAGGTCACCCATCACATAATTTGCTTTAAACAGGGTGGAAGGGTGTGATGCCTGAGCTGCCCTTGTGCGTGTTACTATATACAGCATGGTATTTGTGTTGAACCTACATGAGGACATCTGCTTTATGGCCCTATTTTTGTGTTTGCATGCCTTTTTTTTCTTTTTTTTTTTTTTCTTCTCTCCTAGGACACTTTTCTTTCCTTACCATGGCATTTTATGCACTGCGTAAGAGCAAGTTAGCACAGCTGGAGGGTATATTTTATGTGGATTTCATTCTTGAAGGATGGCCTAGAGAACATCTCTCACACAAAAGCACTTTTCTTCGCCATCCACGTTTCTTTCTTTGAGTACTGTTTTCAGTCAGACTCTGAGCAGATGTTTGTAAGAGAGAGAGGCTGTATTTACTACTGTTATTTAATTTGTGTCCTAGGGCAGTTACTGAATGCATGCTGGGCTTGGAAGCAGCGGCTACAAAAGATGACAGAGGCTGCGTTTAACTCTTCATTACCTGACCGGTCGGTGTCATTCTGGTTTCTGTCTTCCTGAGGGATATGGTTTTCAAGTAAATGTTTAACTTGACACTTTACCTGAAAGACCTCTACTTGAGTGCTTTGTTGGATCAGAGACTCGGGAAGGAAACTGATAATGTTTTAGCAGTACTTCACAGAAACTGAATTATAAATTTGTAACTAGTAACTAATTTAAAAACTAATTTCAAGTTACAGATTTAAAAAAAAAAAAGTTCAGTAATTTCAGTTGGTTCTGAGTTTTTTGGAGTGTTTTGGAGACGCCTTTAGCTATCCCTACAAAAAGGCCTGTGGTATAGCCATGATTAACAGGTCAAAATTGCTTGAATTTTGTCCTTGCTGATATCTTTGATTTTGAGGTTACATATTAATGATAAGCTCGAGATGCCATCAGTAGTCAAAAATTCTCTTGAATCCCTTACAGTAGCGTAGGGTAAGATGGTTTAGACTGTGAATTGCTACTTTTATTTTTATTAGGGGATGTTGAAAGCTTCATTCACTTTCCTGTTTGATTAGATTAGTTTTGCACGTTTTGACAGCAAAACTGCTTGTTCTGAGAGGTGTTGGAAATGATTTCATCACGAGCACTGGACTGAGGGTGGTTTTGCACTCTTTCCAAGCAGCTAGCTTTGCAGTTGCTGTTTACATACCACTTCACGTTGCGCACGCTTAGTATATAAAACCACACTTAGGGTTCTTGTAAAGACTTACAAATTTTCCCTTATTTAAAATAAGGTTAAATAAAACCTTAAAACGAACTTGTGTTTCTAGCAGATTTCTGTTTTCACCTTTTGAGATACAATGCTTCCTTGACTTCTTGCTTGAAGCAGATCAATAAACGATTATGTTTTGTTCATGTTTTTACGCATGTTTTTAATTTAGTTATGATATTTCCCCCTACTGTTCCTCCCGTCTCCATTTTTCAGCTCAGGGCACTTTCCAAGCTGGTTGTGGTCTTACGTTGTTTGCAACTCACAGAGGATGAACATTTTCAAAAGAAATTAATTTCTCCTTCAGCTCATGTAAAACTTTACGGTTCACAACTTTATAAGATAATACACTGGCAAAAAGAAGCATCTTCTGTGCACAAATCTCAACCTTATTATTCCTTCAATAAAAATAAATGTGGTAGGCATGATAAATAGACTTTCTTGAGCTATATGCCAACAATTGAAGTGAAATCCCATCTTAGGATTTTATTTTTCCTTTTATTTAAAACTCTTGCACAGCGATAGCTTTCAGACTGATCTATCAAGCACCTCTTGGTTGTGAGTGGAGATCTGACTAGTTAGATAATGCAAGGTCTCGTATTTTTCCCCTTGTCTGGATTTTAATTTTTTTTTTTTAATATCTACAGAAAAATGACTGCTGATAAGCTCTATGTCCTTTTTCTGGAAATTAAAAAAGCAGAAGATCTTTTACTGCTCTTTCATACTCTCCAGTCCAAACAGTACTGTAATCATTGTAAATACATCAGCTTTTAGTAACCTTGTGCACTTCCCAGGGTCTGGGTAAATAATTTCATAATAGAGTCTTTTTCAGAGAAAGGCAGTGAGGGGCCCCCAGAGGTTGAGGGTTCCTGTGACTCAGATGAGCAACCTATCTAGATTACCCCTGTTCGTTCCATTGTAGCAGTAGATCAAAAATATGGTGAAGACTTGGATTTTTAATAGATATGTGAATGGATGTCCCCATAAACTTTTTTTACCTTTTGGAGGAGTGAAAGGCAAAATGTGTCTTCAAAATATCTTACATTTTTGTCTTAAAATACGTTCAAGATACAAAAACAAGCTACTGATAAAGGCTCGATTGAGCTCTAATTAAAAAACGGAAAAAAAAACCCCAAAAAACAAACGGGGAAAAAAACCCCCCAAAATCCCCAGAACACTTTTATTTTAAATGCAGCAGACTGAGGAGAGGAAGACACCACAATTGTAATTTTAATAAAGGATATTGGTAGTACTTTCTGTCAGTATTCATGGTTTTGTTTTCTTAAGGAAGAGTTCTCTCTGAAGTGTTGCAAGAGGAGAGGGGGAAATCCAAATACTTTACTGAAAGCTTGGACTCTCCACAAAGTGTTATCTAGCCTTGCCCACAACTGGAATTCAGATCAGCAGGTTTTTTTCTCCCCCTTGTATTTTCTTTTCCCCCTCCTTATTTTACTCGTGGTTTTTTTTTTTTTTTTTCTTTAAGGGAGATGTATGCTTATAAAACTCTTTCCCAAGAGGGTGGCTTCTGTGTTGGAGTGTCAGGCTGGGAGGTACAAGCTGGAAGGAGGGATAGGGATGGGAGGGCCAGGCTCCCCCCCGGCAGGGCTGGGCACCCCAATTTCTGATGCCACAACTACCACCATCCCCCCGAACATCCCGAGCCACAGGTGCTGCTCTGACTCTCTCTGTTTGCCTTTCTGAGGTGGGTTTCCTGCTCCTGAAGATGCTGAGAGGGCTAAGGTGAAATGCAGGTGCTTGTGTTGAAGTTCTATTATTGTATTAAATACTAATATTAAAGGTGAGGATGTATCTGTGCATGGAGGAGGTGGCTGGGTTGTTTTTGCTTAGAGACTGCCAGCCTCTGTGACACTAATTCATTAAATGGCTACAATTTTCGTGTTGTGGAGGGCAAGTGGGACAGAAAAAGGCAGGAAAATCACAGAGTGGTTTGAGTTGGAAGGGACCTCAAAGATCATCTAGTTCAGCCCCACTGCCATGGGCAGGGACACCTCTCTTCCACCAGACCAGGTTGCTCCAAGCCCCATCCAGCCTGGTCTGGAACACTACCAGGGAGGGGACAGCCACAGCTTCTCTGGGCAACCTGAACCAGTGTCTCACCACCCTCACGGGAAAAAAAACATCTTCCTTATAAAATAGTTGAGCAGGTCTGTGGTGGCAGAGTTTAAGTAATGCTAGATCGGTCTCTTCAGCATTATTTACAGCACCCACCAGAAATGAGAGAGATATTTTGGTGGGGTTTTTTTGTATATTGCCCCAAGTAGTGCTTCGTGTCTGGGTAATCTGCAGGACTGCAGTAGCAGCTTGTGTGCCTCATGTTCTCAAGCACTTTCAAGTGGAAAACAGTTTCAGGTATTTTCAGTTGTAACGTGAGAATCGAAGCATTTGGCTCCACGGCCTTTGGGGCTATAAAAATAGGCTCGGCCTGACCAAGGCTGATGGCAGAGGGCTAAGATAAGCAGCTGCCAGAGCCCTGCCATGGCAGCGTGCTTGCCTGGGAAGACAGCCCATGGGGAAGCAGGGGTGAGGAGAAATAACCAGTGCCCCGGGGCTGCAGCACTGTTTCCACAATCCCGGAAGAGCGGGTGCACAGTTCGAATTGCTTCGCTTTCCCTGGTCTGTTCTTTCTTTCCTTCCCCACATGGCGATCCGATGCCGGAGTTAGATCCCAGCATCACACCCAGGGGTGCGGGAGGAACAAGGACCATGGGACACCGACCTCTGCCATGAAATGCCCAGACTCTCCTCATTTCTCATGTCCAGCCTCCCTGGAGCGCTGGGCCTGAGGAATAGCAATTAAACGATTTATTTGTGTCTTTTTTGTATGCCAGATTGGGAAGAAACCCCAACAACAACAACCAACAACAGAAACCCATTTATCTAGTGGCAGTGTTTGATTTGGCAAAGCCCATGTTGGAAGTAACGAATGCTGATATTTCCCCAGATGAATAAATGCTCAGAGCATTAGGTCTTTATGCTGAAATCTAATGTTGTCTGTGCTTATCTTCATGTGTGGTGAGCTCTTATCATTTACAAAGGAAACACAGCCTTCCTACAGCTGTTGGGGGAGTCGTCCTTCAACCTCTCTCTTATGTATTTGCCCAAATAAGTTCTGCATTTTTTTTTTAATGTGGGGGAAGCCTAATAAAAAATACTTTCTTGTGGATGCTGTATTGTATGAGAACTTGTTTATATAATTTCTCAGAACTCAGTGAAGACTCTGGCTAGTGTAAAGCCAGGACATTAAGACACTGTAATTGGTGGTCTTGCATAACTGATGGTGTTCTAGCCCATCAAAATGTGAATTTTAGGGAAGCCTGAGTGAAAGTAACAAACATCTCAGTTTTGAACTTTTAGAGAAATTGAGTCGAGATTGTATGAAAGACCTAGAGGTGTCCCCAAACATTTATGCTGGGGGCCACCACTGCCCAGCAGTAACTTCATGCCCGCTACATGTCCACTGTCCTGTATCCTACCTTGGTGGCTCAAAAGTTCTGCCCTAGCCTGTAGTACCTGGTGCTTGTGGGATGCCCGGTGCTCCTGGGCTGGGTTGTAGGAGGTGAGGATGAGAACAATGGTGGTCCTCAGTGCCTCTCAGCATTGGCTCTCACCTTGGGCCAGCCATGGGATTGTGGGCACCGGTTAGGGCTCCTGCGTGGTGGGGTAGTTGAGACCAAGCGGGAGCCAGTTTTGTAACCTCCCCATCCCTCTCTCCACAAGGGCATTGCTCCTAGGGAGAGTTCTGAGATGCCTTGCAGAGCCAGGGGAGCAACCTCTGCTATTTGGTGCTGTCCTGGGAGTGCCCTTTTGGCAGGCAGATCTTAGCCACATTGGTGTGAAAACCAGATTTCTGCTCCAGCTGGAGCACAGGGACGCTGGGGGGCCAGGCAATGGTGACATCCACGTGTCCTTCTCTGTGTTCTGCTGCCTGGTGGTGGGCTGCTCGTTCAGCCAGTTTGCCTGCCTCCTCTAGCGTGGCTAATTGCTGCCCACCATGGCTATTGTGAGACTCTAATTGTTTGCAAATCATTGCGAGGTGGAGGAAACTATGAGAAGAAGTGTAACTAGGATTCAGCATATGGAATATTTCTCTGCCTCAAAGAGCCGAGATGAATTGTGCTTTGTTGAAACTGTTAGGTCAATTTCAGTGTCAAAACGAGCCCAACCCAACTTTATTTTTATGATCATTAAATTGTTTGAACTGTTCTTTTCTCCCAATTCACATGCCTGAACAGCTTAGAGTGCATCTTGTAGCTATTAACTCTCCTTGAGAAACTGCATCCTCTGGGAGGCAACCTGTACTGTTAGCTCCTTCCACTTCCCAGGAAGAGCTTTCTCCTTTCTAGTAAAATATTGGCTTTGTTAGGCTGCTGCTTTTGCTTCCTGGGCTTGTTTTTTCTTTCAGCCCCCAGCTTTCTGTTGGAGGAGCAGAAGTAGCAAGCAGCAGTAAAAAGCAGTGGTGAGCTCCCAAGGATGAATTCAGAGACTTCATGTTTGTGGCTTTGCACTGGAGCGAGAGCTTGGCAGGATGCAGCTGTGATCATAAATTCTCTCAATTTGGTGGTTTTGCCTAATAATAATAGCCTAGTCTGATTGAGAAAAAGGGTATGAATATTTAAAACAGGGCTTTGTCATCATATGGGTGAGCAAAGCCACCAGGTGCTCTTGTTCAGGGCCCTGCAGACCAACCACAGAGCTATTACTGCAGTCCTTAGGGACCGTGGGGTGCCACCACGTCCTTGGTTTCATAGAATCACAGAATGGCCTAGGCTGGAAGGGACCTTAGAGATCATTTAATCCAACCTCCCTGTCATGGGCAGGGACGCCTCTCAGCTAGATCAGGCAACACATGGGGACCCAACAGGAATCGAACCCGCAACCTTTGGTTTTTCAGCACCACATTCAACCGAGTGAGCGAAGTTTTTGAAGTGCCAGCTGCCTGTGGCCGAGGGCAGCCTCAGCTTTGGAGGTTGGGTCCAGGTGCTGTGGTGGTCGTCCTCCTGTTTTCTTGGAAGAGCTCAATTTGGCAGATATTTTTAAGGCAGGCCTTGATGCACACTGTCCAGCTGTGCTGGTCTCAGGTGCAATGGATACCCTTTTAAATTTTTTTTTTTATTTTTTAACATCCCCCCAGTAAAGGATGGTTTTCTCTCTACTTCCAACTTCTGCAGTAGTCAAGTTTGCTTGTACCGTGGGTAAAGTTGTTTCCAAGATGCTGGAGATATGAGCTGGACCTTGTCTTCTGTGTGATCCCTTCGGTTTTGGGAGAAGGGGATGCGAGTGCTTGATTTGGGAGGTTCAGGGCTGGGGCACATGGGTGGGAAGAGGTGTCTCCTTGTGTGTATCTGGCTTGATGCTCCCTGGGTTTTAAAACCGCCAGCAGAATTTCGTGCCACCTAAATGCAGATACCACCTGTTACTGCTTCTTTGAACTACGTTGGCCTTCACTCCCTGCTTTGTAATGAATTTATGATTTTACATTAAATAAAAGATTCTGTCTGTGGTGTCCAGGTGTTGTTTTTAAAAAAAACCAAATTACAGCTATAAAGATAATTATGCTCAACATTGTGCTACTGCAGGCTTCCTTGTTACTTAGCCTTAAATTTAACTATCTTTTCTTTTTTTTTTTCTCTTTTTCATTCCAAAAAACAGTAGCAACTTTGGCCTTTTGCCTTTTTGTTCTACTTTTTTTTTTTTTTTGAATTTTGTTAATTTATTGGTTCCAGGCTCCTAAGTGGTCAGTCCAAGTCCTTCTGCCTTGCAGCATGGCTTAGCTACTCAAGTAGCCACCCCATGTATGGGAAGGCATTTGAGTAGTTCTGAAAAAATTTCCCTCTAAGGCCTTTAAAATATGATGAAAGTAAGCAGAAATTGTCTTGCTTGGTGTGGAGGGTGCCTTGATTCGTGTGCCGTTGAGCCAGCCATAATTGTTAGTGCCGTGGACCATCTCTTGAGTACTGTCCTAAAAGATGGAAATAATAGATGGTTTTTTAGTTCCAGTTTTCAGTTGGAGTTAAGCTTTAATCACTCTCTGTCCAGTGCGTCAGAAGCTTAAAATAATTTTTGAAATAGCTTGTGGATAATTAACACCGATCCAGGAAAGGAGCCTGCATTCTTTAATTTGAAAGATATGGTAATGTTTAGTAGAAATGGGTGTTAGATTAACTTACTGTAAACACGTTCCTTTCTCTAGGTGAGTTATGAACATGACACAGGGAACCTTTTATCTTTCGGGGGGGGGGTATAAGGAACCATGTACTTAAAGATGAAGAGTGGTGCACTTGTGATAGTTCATTTGAGAACCTTATAGTTGCAAAATATCCTTGATTTGTTGAACATTTCTTCACAGAAGAAAAAAAATGGTTCATTGTGAATGATGTCCTGTTTGCATCCCTTTGGTTACAGATTGAGCTGTGTAAATGGGTGATACTCCTTACCTGTTAGAGAGTTTGAAATGGTTCCTTGCTGATTTTTATCTTTCAGTTTATTTGTGGTATTGTGTCTGTAACATGCAGGTACATTTGATAAAAACGAATTTGCTATTCCAAATACAACAGTCGTGTTTTACTTGAAGGTATTCCGACGTCCAGTATCGAAGCAATAAAATGCACACAAAAGTAGATGTTTCAATGAAATAAAAACTACCAAGTGTGATACCAAGTGTACGTTGCACCTGAAACTTGCGTATAAATTTTGGCCTGGGAATATTCTTTCTGCATGGAGGAGCTTGTACCTCTTGAGGAACCCGCGATGTTCTGCCAGCAGTCTTTAGCAGAAGGCATTGCCGAACCCGTGTCTTCAGCTTTCCTGAGTGCAGTCACTGTGCAGTTAGCTGCTTGCTTGAAATACTTCTCTGTCTCGGGAGGTCAAAAAGCGGACGAGAAGTTGGTGGAGTTTCCCTTGTTAAAGGGAAAGAGGTACTCCGAATTTTAAGTTCCTCCTGAAATATCTTGCCCTCTATAGAGTAAAAAGAAAAATACGATGGGAATTTTGGGAAGGAAACCTGTGTAGCAGTTCTCTCTTTTCACCCTCTGCTTGTTTCCTTTTTTTTTTTTGACTGTCCTGTAGTAGAAATGGTCTCCCCATTGCCTGTGATATGGAAGGTAACTGGAGGCAGGCTCATGCATCAACATGTCACCCTTTTATATCATTTATAGGTACCTGAGAGCCAGAGAACCTTTGATTTTACGACCAGACCCTATCTTATAAGAGAACAAGCTAGGACATATTATTAGAAGATTCTATGATCATGCTTTTTTTTTACTTTTTTTTTTTGCCCCCTTCTCTTTGATTCTGTCTCCTCCTTGTTGTCCTTAGTTATGTATTTTAGCTGTGAGTAGTTTAGGCAAGGGAAGTGATGTTTTCTTTGCACAGTTGAAGGAGGAAACTTATAGTTGGTAAGCAAAATGGAAAATGTAAGCAGAAGTAAACAGTGAGAAGAGGAATTGTTTTTTTTTCAGTCAGTTACTCAGGAACAGAAAAAGGAATTAATATTGCATGGGCTAAGAAGTAAAACTAAAATTTTGAAGCTATTTCTGTGCTTTCCTGCAATTTTTCATGATTTCTGAAAAAAACCCAAATTTTCACAAATCAAATGTTCATTAAGCATTCTCTTGGGATTTTGGGAGTGCTTACTGTTAGTTGAATGTTTTATATGACCAGTGAAATGAAAGAGAAATCTTACTTCTGGATCTGTCATCAGGGACAAACATGCACAACACTTCATAAGTTTCTTCTCCTTTTTCGTTCTTGTAATTTCTCAAGTCTTTTGAAATGTGAAAGTTAAACCCTAATTTTGTTCTCTGCACCATTTGATGCTATCTTACTGGCTTTAATCCAGCTGTTTCAAAGACTGTACACTGAAGTTGGTCCTCTGTTTTCTGTGAAGGCAGATAATTTGTTACCTTTTATGCTTGGAGGAATTTTCACGTCTTTTTCTCACACTTACAGGAGAGCATTTAGCGTTTTCTGATATTTATGCATTATAAGTCTCCAAATTCAGAGCTTCATTTTAAATAGATGGGTGTAATACCTGGACATGTATTTAGCTGAGAAGCAAACTGGTGCTGAATAATATCTCACCATACAGTTTTGAAACATATTATGTCCAACTTTTGCTTGGCTTTGGAAGCGTCAGTCACGATGTGTCTGAATGCAAGGAAGAACACGTGATTTTATTCGTTCTTGGAAGGTTTTTGACGCTGTTCCATTGGAGCTTCTTATGTCTCCCAGACCAGAAAGTAGTTACACTGCTGCTTTGTTGTGCTGTACTCAAATTAATTAGATGTGGTTTGTTGTCCAAATGAGAAGGCATTTCAGATGAGGACTTTGTTGGTCTCATTTTATTGTTTCCATTAATCACTTAGGTGATGGACTGGAGAAAGCGATTATAAAAACTGCACGTGGTGCCAAAGGCTGGCGAAACTTCTGGAGGCGGAGAATAGTTCCTTTTGTGTTGGGTTAGTGGTGATGGAACAAAAATATAACAGGCTGGAAAAATTAGACATGCAAAGGGAAAAAGTAGTATTGAAGAAAACTTCCTAGATGTTCCAGTGACATAAGCAAACGTAGTAAAGCTGTTCCTCGCTGCCTCCTGTTTCGCGCTGCAGGAGGTTGTGTCTCTGTAGGATGTACAACGCAGGGGAATGGAATATAAAGCTACTCCTGAATTGCTATTTGTAGGTGCCATAAACCAATTCTGAGTTACTTTAATATGCCAGCTTGCAAATCACGGCGTTTGGAAAACTTTTTCATGCATAACTTGTTTTTTTCTGGCTGAGGGAGGTGGGTGGTGAGAAAGACCAGTAACTCCAGTTGAACTGGGAAGTGTGTTTTTGGGGACAGCAATTGCTTCAAGTCTTCAAAATGAGTTTGTATTTTTTTCAAATGCTGATTTACAGTGGCATACTGCTGCAAGCTTTCTTGGATACAGTGGTGCATATGCAAGGTGCGGGAGGTGATTTTCTATTCATCTAACGGCTGAGACTTCGCTAACAGTGAGAGTCATGTCCAATTTGGAGTGCCACACTTAAAGATAAGGTGTAGAGATTCCAGTTTAAGTTCAAGAGCAATGAGCTGTTTGAAAAATAGAGCCTGTAAGGAGGAGATGGGGATTGGACTAGATGATCTTATGAGGTCCCTTCCAACCTCTAACATTCTGTGATTCTGTGATTAGGGTTTCTTTAGAAAAAAAGAAATTATTAAAAAGTGGGCAACTGTGATGATATGTTCTCAGTATATCAAACATTAACGTCAAAAATGCCTGTGGCCTCTGTGTTTCAGGGAGCAGGATAATTTCCAGCAAGAAAGTTTAAGATTGTGGTGGTTAGCATGTTGGTTTGGGGTGGTTTTTGTTTGTTTGGTTGATATTGTTATTTTTTTCTGTAAGAATACTTAATAAAAATAGTGGAAGAGGCTGTCTAGGGAAGTAGTTGCATCTTGGTTGTGGTAGGTTTTGAAGAACAGGTTAGACAGACATCAGTTATGCCGTGTGTATATTTCTCCAGCTTCAGAGTGGGGCTGGAACGGTAACTTCTTAAGGTGCTCTCAGGTCTTTCTACTTCAGTTTTGTGGTTATATACTTATATACGAGGCAAAACCGGAGATGCAAACAACTTGTTACGCTTTTGATCTAATATGGTTTGCCTTTCGCACTTTGAGAATCTGTAAATCACACTATAAAAATTGGGGAGGAAATGTTGTTGTTACGTCCTGGTTTTTTAATTTTATGGCTTTAGAAGTGAAAAGACTTGTGGGCTGCAGAAGTGAAAGCTGGCATTAATTCTCTTTTCTCACCTTTTCCTTTGCAGGTCGCTTGGTTGGTGCCCTGGACGCCGTGTTAGATTCTAATGCGCGCGTTGCTCCGTTCCGAATTTTACTCCAAGTTCCAGGCTCACAGGTTTACTCTGCCATTGCATGTGGTGAGTTATTGAACGGATCAGAAGTTTACTGGGCCATAGCTATTGGTGAGTCTCAGATGAAAAACCCCAAACCGATTCTGAGCATGGTCAGTGTCTGCATGTCCGAGAAGCTCAAGGTAACCCCAGCTATAGTACTGTGTGCGTGTAAAGCTATTGCCTATAGCTTGTTTAACATCCAGATTAACCTCTTAAAATCCCAGGTAGGAATTATGAAAAAGTGTTAGCTAGGAAGATGGAGTTTCTATAGAAAACTTGTTTAGCTGAGCGTTTTCTGTGTTGAATTTCTGTCTCTTGCAAAGTAGTGTGGTTCTGTTATATTTTCCTACAGTAAAAATAGTTCCTTACAGCAAGAAGCTACTTAGTCTAGGTGTTCACCAATCTAGTCTTGCTTACTGTGAAATGTGGTACCATTTGTGGTTATAATGAAATAAATTGGAACACTTGGAAGACAGTATGTGGTTTAGGAAGTAAAGTTGTCAGGGGGGAATGTCAAATTGCCTGGGCTGTTGTGCACTAATCCCTTTTGCAGTGTTTCTGCAACTGTTTGAAAGTTAAGCCCATCCTCAGGAAAGTGGTATCGACATGAATTGCAGCCGTCTTGCCATGGCACAGGAAAGGCCAGCTGAATGCACCTGCTTCTTCCATCCTGTTCTTGGTTGGCCAGTCTACAGGGCCAGTCTCATCCCTTCCGCTCCAGTCTATACAATCCTAGCATTGAAATTACAGCAGGTTTTCCTTTGGGAATGGTTCAGAGCTGCGCCAGGGGAGGTTTAGACTGGATGTTAGGAAGTGTTTCTTTACCGAGAAGGTGGTCACACTGGAACAGGCTTCCTAGAGAGGTGGTTGATGCTCCAAGCCTGTTGGTGTGTAAGAGGCATTTGGACAGTGCTTTAACTTCTGGTCAGCCCTGAAGTGGTTGGGCAGTTATAGAGTCATAGAATGCTTTGGGCTGGAAGAGGTCTTCAAAGCTCATCTAGTCCAACCCCCCTGCAGTGAGCAGGGACATCTTTAACCAGATCAGGTTGCTCAGAGCCCCATCAAGCCTGACCTTGAACGTCTCCAGGGATGAAGCCTCCACCACCTCTCTGGGTAACCTGTTCCAGTGTTTCACCATGCTCAGAGTAAAGAACTTCTTTCCAATGTCTAATTTAAATCTACCCTGCTCTAGTATTCTGTGATTCTGTGATTGTGCCTTCTCCTGTCATTAGCACCACCTTGTAAACAGTCCTCCCCCGTTGGACTAGATGATCATTGTGAGTCTCTTCCAACCAAAGTATTGTATTTCTATTCTTTTCTTTCTTATATGAGTCAAGCCATGAAATAATTAGCTAATGTAAGTGTTGGTGTGTTGTTGATGGTGTTTGACATAGTAGTCTTTTAAATGGAAAGGGCAATCTATATGTTTGCCCCTTCTGTACAAGTTCATTCAGCATTTCTTCCTTGATACAACAGAGCTCCCTTTGTGTGTTCCCCATTAACATTGGGAGATTTTCCCTGTGCCAGATGTTTGTGAGGAAGCTTGCATAAAGTCTGTTTGTTCTATTTTAGTTGTGGCAAGTTTTTCTTTGTTTTGCAATTGCTCGATGCTTTATATCCCTACCCTCCTCCTTTTTATATTTGAATAATGCCATCTCATGGAGAAGTTTAAGAGCTTCAAGCTGTTACAGTCCTCTAATGAAGCCAGGTGGCTTTCACTGGAAAAATAAGCTCAGTGTTGCTATCATAGACTTCTTGATCATTTGAATATATGTATAGTCCTTTCTGGGGCTGATCCTTGCCCTATCCACACTCTTACAGTCTACAGTGGTGGGGTTTTTTTGTAATGGTAAGGAAACTACAAATCAAAAACTTGACTGGTTGGGATGGTTAAGGATTTTGCTGAGATAAACTTACTTGATTAATGTTTTCTAAAATTCTCTTTGGCTCTTCTGAATGGATGCTCAGGCCTGAGAAAATGAGATTTATGGTAACAGAGTGGAAAGTAGAAGGCTCTGTTTTGTATGCTGCATGGGTAGGACATACGCGTTTGCCAGGGCTGTCCAGAAGTGAAGAACCGTGATAGCAGGAATCATTTCTGTATAATATCGCTGCTGTGAAGCCCTGATGTGAATGTCCGGGGGAGAGCTGGCGCTGGCAATAGGAGTCAGAGGAACCGCATCGCCTGGCCCTTTTCTGAGAAAGCTGGAGGACTCGCCCTGCGCGGAAGTGGCTGTTGCTGCTCTGCCTTGTCTGAGCAAGGTGCTTTGCACAAACATGATGTTAAGAATTTTGCTACTGGGTTTGGAAGGAGCAATGAGTCGAAGTCCCTGCTGTATACCAAGGGCAGGGAGCAGCTCCAGGAGCTCCTTCCAATCTCCTGGTGTAAGTAACTTCGTTAGGGATAGCCATCATATCATTAGGCAATTAATTAGAATGAGATTTTTTAATTGTGTATTGGTAGTCCTCTATCCCAGAAGCTGTAGGCTTAAATGATAATATATGCGTAAGGGTCAGATCTGTGTTAGGGACTTTTGCAAATCTCTGAGGGCTGCTAGGAAGTCTGATCCCTGCCCAGCCAGACTGTTCTGGCAGAAATGTTTTAATCCGGATGGTTAATCGTGTTATATCAGCACAGGGGAAAGAAAAAAAAAATAAAGAAAAGTCTAACCTCAGCCCTAGTGCAGATCCACTTAGGATTTTCCTTTTAGAAGGCTTGTGGGCAAAACAGAAACCCAAGTCTCAGTTAAGTGAAGTAGCTTTTGGGAGAGGAAAAGCGAAGGGATTGGTGAGAAGTGGGTTTAAAGAAGAACTTACGAGGAGTGAGGCTGTGGTTTTAGACTAAATATACATTTGGCACAGCGACATGAAGAAGGTGGGTAAAAGCTGGAACAAAATGTGCAGAGCATCGACACAGGAAGGGGAATAAGGAGGAGGTTGGCAATGCTTGGGTCAAATCACAGGGTAACTTTAAGCAGTGAAATGGAAGCTGGAAATAAAGAAGGGAGCTGAAAAGCCGAGGAGTTCGCCTGACCAAATGAAAGGAGCAAAGAGATCATTCGGTATTTGAGCAGAATCCCTGGAGATACCTAATGGCAGGCAGGAAGGATTGCGGTAGCTCCCGTGGGAGATAGCCACTGCCGGAACCCAGGCTCAGAGCGGTCCGAGCAGCAGATGCTTCTGTGAAAGGCATCTTACTCACAGCTTAGTTCACACAAGGCAGCCTACCAGTTCTTCCATATGGATGGTACCTTTTAGGTTGCTCAGAAATAAACATTAAACTCAGTATGTGCTTTGTGCAGCCATTTCAATATAAAATGACTGTATTTCTGGTGTTCTTAAGCATTGGCATGAGTATTTTTTCTTTACCTAAAGGGCATTTAAAAGTCTCTTCCATGATTTTTTTTTTTTTTAAATTAATCTTGATTAATGATATTTACGAAGTTCCATCACAAGACCTTCCTGTCAAGGAAGTTAAAGCTTGGAACGTTTCCCTGCCAGTTGGCATTCTGCATGGAAAACAGAGCAAAGTGGAAAATCCTTAGCTAAATTTATCGGGGTTTTTTGTTGTGAGGCAACATGATGCATCTCTAATGTACACGCAAAGCAAGTCTTGAGATAATGTGCCTTCCAATCAAGATCCATTTTTTTGTATTCATCAGTGGTTTGCATGTCTCTTACATCCAGCTACTTCTCTTCTTTCTTCCAGTGTGAAGGTGTTAGGAAAAGCAGTTTTTGCTGCCTTAACTTTTTTACTTCAGCATTTAATCACTGACCAGTAGGAGCTGGAGGGGCCAGATTTTACCCTAATTACCTTGTACATTGCCTGTCTTGCTCTGGCTTTTCTGTCATTGTGTGATGCAGTGACAGTTCAGTTTAAAGCAGAAACAGCCAAAGCAAATAGTTAGTGACTGAAATATTTCTGGAGTTAGTGTGAACACGTTACATTTAAAACAACAACAGCAAAACCCTTAAATAAATCCTTAAATAAGAACACCTCAAAGATTTGAAAGTGTTTGACAAAGATGTTCTGTTCACTGTGTTTCTTCCCCAAACTGCAGAAGTGTGCTCTTACAGACCTTTTAGGTGTTGCTAAACCAAACTCCTTTATTTTTAGGTACTTTAATTATTACAGAAAGCTTTTCAAATAAGATGGTGATTGTGACCTCTCAGTGTGTATACATGGGTGTGTGTATGAATGCGTTTGCTTATGGAGGCAGAGAGAAAGGAAGATCCAGGGACTTTTGGGAACAGGACATGAATCAAAGATTTCCAGTGGACACGTAAGGAACATCATGTCAAAATAAGCTGCAATCTGGCAGCTGAGGGGGTTTTTTGCTTTGACTTTTAATGCAGCGTTTGCTGGCTGAGAGCGTTTGAGAAGATAAAACTAAGAGCACTAAACCTAATTCTCTGAAACAATGAGGGCTTTTTTTGCCTCTAACCATACTGCTACAAATGAGACCTTTTTGACTTGTTTGCTACCAAGAATTTTCAGGTTTAAAGTTCAGTTTGTCATAATGAATATATGACGTGGTGTGTTTTATTGCTTTTTTTTCCTTCCTTTCAATTTTATTTTATTTTATAAGATGAATTTCAATATGCTACTTTTTGCGCTTCTAGGTGCCACTGCAGAGGAGATAAACCAACACTGGGAATGGCTGGAACAAAACTTGCTTCATACTTTGTCTGTGTTTGACAATAAAGAAGATATTGTTAGTTTTGTCAAAGGGAAAGTGAAGGTAAGGAAACAGTCTTACTTTCACCTTCCTTGCCTGATAACTTGTGATTTTAAGTTCTTTACTATGAGAGTGGTGAGACACTGGAACAGGTTGCCCAGAGAAGCTGTGGCTGCCCCCTCCCTGGAAGGGTTCAAGGCCAGGCTGGATGGGTCTGGGAGCAGCCTGGTCTGGTGAGAGAGAGGTGTCCCTGCCCATGGCAGTGGGGTTGGAACTTTAAATGGTCTTTAAAGTCACCTCCAGCCCTATGCCATTCTATGATTTATTAGAAATAATGTCGTGAAGTTGTAGTCATTCATATTTGATTTTGTCCATCTAAGCATTATTTCCTGGTTTTCCATGTGGCATTGGTAAATTCCATGTGGTAAACTGAGGAAGTGTGGTCTGGATGACCAAGTAGTGAGGTGGGTCGAGAACTGGTTGAAGAGAAGAAGCCAGAGGGTTGTGGTCAATGGGGCTGAGTCTGGCTGGTTGCCTGTGTCTAGTGGGGTCCCTCAGGGGTCAGTGCTTGGGCCGGTGCTGTTTAATATATTCATCAATGATCTGGATGAGGGATTAGAGAATGTTGTCAGCAAGTTTGCTGATGATACGAAGTTGGGGGGAGTGGTTGACACACCAGAAGGCTGTGCAGCCATTCAGAGAGACCTAGACAGGCTGGAGGGCTGGGCGGGGAGAAATCTTATGAAGTTTAATAAGGGCAAGTGTAGAGTTTTGCACTTGGGAAAAAATAACCCCATGTCCCAATATAGGTTGGGGACTGCCCTGCTGGAGAGCAGCGCAGGGGAAAGGGACCTGGGAGTTCTGGTGGACAGCAGGATGACCATGAGCCAGCAATGTGCCCTCGTGGCCAAGAAGGCCAATGGCATCCTGGGGTGTATTAGAAGGGGGGTAGCAAGTAGGTCAAGAGAGGTCCTCCTGCCCCTCTACTCTGCCCTGGTGAGGCCACATCTGGAATATTGTGTCCAGTTCTGGGCCCCTCAGTTCAAGAAGGACAGGGAGCTGCTTGAGAGAGTCCAGTGTAGAGCCACAAAGATGGTGAAGGGAGTGGAGCATCTCCCTTATGAGGAAAGGCTGAAGGAGCTGGGTCTCTTTAGCTTGGAGAAGAGGAGGCTGAGGGGTGACCTCATCAATGTTTATAAATATGTCAAGGGGGAATGTCAGGAGGATGGAGCCAGGCTCTTTTCAGCGGCGTCCACTGACAGGACAAGGGGCAATGGGTGGAAGCTGGAACACAGGAGGTTCCAGAAAAATATGAGGAAAAACTTTTTTACTGTAAGGGTGACCGAGCACTGGAACAGGCTGCCCAGGGAGGTTGTGGAATCTCCTTCTCTTGAGACATTCAAAACCCGCCTGGACGCGTTCCTGTGCGCTCTAGTGTAGGTGGTCCTGCTCTGGCAGGGGGGTTGGACTAGATGATCTTTGAGGTCCCTTCCAACCTCTAACATTCTGTGATTCTGTGATTCTGTGATTGGCACCTCATGTGGCCAGCATCTGTGCATCTTAACTCACATTTCCCTGGAGACATCTCAAAACTGAAGTGTCTTAATTCAGTCTTTATTCTACCTGCTTCCAGCTTTGTTGCTCTTCTGTTCCCCATGATGTGCAGCTGAGCTTTCTGCAGCATCTGCTTTCAGTTCCTCTACCTCTCCAAAACATTACCTTCCCTTCCTATGTCTCAGCTTTTTCTCCTTACTGCTTTTCTCCTCCTATCTCCCATGTTTTTCTGAGCTTTAACCAATCCGTTTCTCCTGCCTGTTTGATACTCCTGACTCTCTTGATGGGCCTCAGGGGTGTCAGCAACCGAATTGGCATGCCCATGCAGATGACGGCACAGTCCCCGCAGGACAGGGACAGGAGACAAGGCCCTTGTGCAACATCACCGGTGTCATCGGGGTCTGGCACAGAGACCACCGGTCGCTTTGCAGGGCATGGAAATTGTGGCTGGGTACCGTGGTGAAGCTGCTGGCTGCCCACAGGGTAGCAGAAATGAGAACATCCTTTTTGAAAGCTAAAGAATTTTAAAAGTAAAGGGGTTTGGTGACCAAAGGCCAGATTTGAAATAGTCGTGTGTGGTTAAACTTAGAAAGCCATAGAAAGTCCCGAACTCTGCTTCTAGTAACATACGCGCTCCAAGAGGAGCTTGGTGATGGCTTTGGGGTGATGCAGGTCTGCTGGTGACTGCAGTGCCTCAGGTCCTGCCACGAGGTTTTCCTTGCTAAGAATTTTAGTGAGGTGGTCTTCCCCCACACCCCCTTTTTTGGTCTGGAAAGTTTCTAGGAACATACTGTTTTTGGTGTATTTCAACTCTGCTGATGTGATCTCAATGGGCTCTGAAGTTGGGGAAGAAGGGAAGGGAGAGGCAAAAAATTACCGTGTAAATCTTAGTTTTTATCATGCTTTCGTAAAAAAACCCCAATTTTGCCGAAGTGCACCACAGGGCTCATATAAAATTAATCTCTCTTGATAATGCTGTGGCAGTCTGTTACCTAGCACAGCACATGTTTAAAATTCTTCAGGTTTTGTTAGTTAAGTCAAGGTTTTGGACCACTGCCTTGGCTGTAGGTTTCTGATGTATTAGGACTGCTTGGTTATTGCAGATTACGCCAGGTGCTGTGACATACGACTTGTTTGTCTGAAAGGTACGATACCATACTTAAATCCTCTGTTGTAATACTGCTATTGAAATTCTCAACGCTTAATTGTAATTACGTAGATGTTTTTGAAGCCATGTTTTTAACGGTTCCAAGCATGTTACAAGTTACTGACACATCTCACTGCGTTGCCTCTTCATAGGAAAATAGTACTGGTCAGTATACACAGTTGTGACTCTACTCTAGCTTGTTCCACACCAAAAAACAGCAATCATGAGCTATAGTGATATTGTAAATGTATGGTTTTGCCAGACTCGTTGAAAAAATAATAATAACAAAAAGCCCCCAGAAGTTTTGGGTTGGAAGCATTAAAAATGTCTGAGAGATGCAAACACCACAGAAATTTCTCTGTTTGTGGAAATTGCAGATCAGCTTGAATTTCTTTGTAAGAAAGGGCTGCGTTACTGAAATTTGAATGGGTGGCTTGCAGCAGCTTGCTCGACTGTGAATGCTTTATCCTGATGCATTATCTTGTTATGGACTTAGGCACTGATTGCGGAGGAAACGAGCAGCAAGCTTGCCGAGCAGGAGGAAGACCCTGAGAAGTTCCGAGAAGCCCTGGTAAAATTCGAGTCCAGATTTAATTTTCCCGAAGCAGAGAAGTTGATCACCTATTATTCCTGTTGCTGTTGGAAAGGAAAAGTTCCTCGGCAAGGCTGGCTTTATCTGAGCATCAATCATCTCTGTTTTTATTCCTTCTTCCTGGGCAAAGAATGTAAGTGTAAATGTGTAAGAAATCTAGGACTGGGGAGAGATGTAGACATAACTATATTTAAAAGCAGGAGTAGCTAGAATTTTTATGAGAAGCCTAGATCGCCTCTGAACTTTAGTTTCTGTTGTTCAGCTGAAAGATCCTGTTTAATTTAGTTTTCACTTCAGCCTTTATATTTATATTTTAGTCTGAATGGAATAATAAAAACAAGACTATAAGAGCACGGGGATACAGCTGCTATCCAGTTCTTTTTCTTGCTGTGGTGAAGCAGCCTTAAAATGTCACCGACCTCCTACAGATTCTGAAACAGAGACTTTTAGTGCCAAAAACGGTGACCGAGGACGCGTCCCTCCCACAGGCAGGGAAGCAGAGGAAGGGCTGGTGGGTCTAGGGGTGCTGGAGCCCAGCTGCCGGCCTGAAAATAGACCAGGAAGTGTAACAGGGCTGTGCCATGCAGAACCAGGGGAATATTCAGAGGTTTTTAAGGGAAAACAGCAGCGATTTAGGTATTTACTTGTGTTTCTGAATAGCAGTACAGGAAGGTCACAAGAAGTGTGTCCCAGGGTTTTTAGACCTTTGGATGGTTCATTGAGTTGTAAGACTTTTGTCATGGTGTTCCTCTACAGAGGAAGGGTCATGAGATTCTGAAAAGCCTGTCAGAATAGATACTAGAACCTAAAAATGAATGTAATAGATATTAGACAGTGAAAACGAATGCAACCATTTAAACTTCTATAGCATTTCTTAGTTTAGTAAGACTGTGCATGAACTGGTAACATTTTAAGTCCTGTTTATCCTGCTGGAATTTCAGCAAGGATGGTAATATAAACCTATAGTGCTATAAATATAGCATGAATTGTCAGTTGTAGCAATTAGAAAAAATTTACCATTTACTGCCTGGATTTAGTATTGGGATGGCTAGTCAGATAAAACTCTAGATTTAACAAATAAGTACATTAGTATAAAGGTAAGAAAGATAGTAGTTGGTTATTTCTAACACTTAAAACATATAAAGATGTGCTTAGATATAGAGGTTGTTTTTTCCCCTTACGTTATTTCAGGCCAGTTATTTTGTCATATCTGCAAAAGGTGGCAGAGTTAGATTTAAAATGCGGGTAAGTTTGTTCATTATGAAAACAGACGTTGAATTTTGCTGTGAAGACTACATTGGAGTGTCTTGATACATTCTAGATAGCTGAGTTCTTGTTTAATCTCATTGTTTTCTGTTTAGTATTAAATAATACCTTTTGTCAATCATTTTTTCTTGCTATGATTGCAGGCTTTCTCTCATTAAGTCTGAGATACCCGGTATGCCAAAGCGCACAAAGCAAAAATGGTACCTATTAATGATAGATAGTGGGGGAATGAGGAGGGAGAGAAGAAGAAAATCCTTCATAATGCTCCAAAAATATTGTTTATGCAGTACCATAGATCTTTAAATGATACTGGCAGTTCACAACATCTCACTGTATTATGTAAGAAGAAATTTCTCACTTCTTTTAATAATAATAATTCATTATGAAAATACAAAAAAAACCCACAAACTTTTCATTTTGACCATGGAAAATACACAGTTCATTCACTGTTGCAGTCAGTTGCATTGCCTTTGTGTTCCCATGCATTTGCAAGGAAATCTGAAATAAAAACCTGCATTCCCTAGCTCAGTGGGAAGCGTTATATGTTGAAAAGTTTCCCACTTCCTCGATACTAATAAAACTAGTATTTTGTCACTTCTCTGAAATACTTACATTACATCAAATAATCCACATTTACCATAGTTCTGGTTGTTACTATTTGAGAAGCTGATGCTGATTATATGTAAAACAAGTGATTCATTGTCTTTTTTTTCTAGGTAGCAATCACAAAATAAAATCTGATTAAATCTGGTCTTAAAAATACTGCTAAGAAATCTAATTTATTACATTTTTCAGTGCAACACATGGGGAAAAAACAATATATGAGTTGCAACAAAAATAGTTTTTAAATGTATTTTAACTACATAAAAATCCTCCCAAATTGTAAGCTGAAATCTCTGTAGGCAAAGAGTTAAGTCTTCTGCTTCTGGCAAGTCTGTCCCCTTCCCCTTGTTTTGTTATTTGTTGAAATGACCTGGAATGCAATATTGGAACCTGTTTTCAGCTTCTCATAAAATTAACTTACGGCTTAGGCGAGCGTAAACTCCACAGAACATTTTTTTTCCTAGGACAAGTCCCCTTTTATCTAAGCCTCGAAGTATTCACAGAATTTCAGATCGTCGGATTTCTCGACAGGCCGCGCCGAGCTTTCTTCGCGCTTTTTAATTAAACTTGTGTTTTTCTGAAACTTTGAAGACTTTGTACTTTTCACGGGTAGTTTGGGCCCCGTACAGTCTGCTGTGCTGCTCCTGTACCCAGCGCTGCAGAGCCCGTGTGGTTCCGACCCGTGTGAACAATGGTGCTATTGCTACGGCGCTGTTTCATCTTCCTTCCCTTGGCCGTGCCCGTGCGGGTGATTTTATGACCGTTTGTAACAGTTTGTGCGTGTTGACGCAGCTGTGCTTTGTTTAAGGAAGAAAAAAAATGTAGTCTGCAGATAATCTTGACAGCTGTGTAGTACGGAGAACTTGCTGGGGGTAGCTCCTTAGGTAATTAGTGATCATGGCTAAGTGTCATATATATATGACAGTGTTGGTTGTTACTGCCTTTTCATTGCTTTATTGGCATCAGGAGACGAGCTAGGGATGTTAAGGGGTGTAGTCTTGATGTTATTGGCACAGGGAATCCTGGGAAGCTTCCAACAGTTGTCAAATAGAAATTTAATCTATTTTGAAGTCCTTTCCAGCCTAATTTCTACCCAGAGACTTGTGTGAGAGAGGCAAGTAACATCCTGCAGTGGTTATCTAAAATAAGCTGATTCTGTTTACCATTTGTATTTATATGATTCGGCGGTGTTTAAGCATAGAGAACAGTGTCCTGTGCTTTTTCCTTTTCTGTAAACAAGTCTGACTACAGTTAACATTTAGGGCAAGATTTGCCTGTGCACCTTTGCAGAAAAAAAGTAACCAAAACAGGACTATCCCAATGCCTAGGTGGCTTCTATTTTTGTTTTTTAATTCCATGTTTATCGTAGTAATTAAACTTTATAAAAATGTCCATGTGCAAAAGCTTCTTCCTGTGTGGAAGCTAGCTGCATTTTAAAAGTTCGAGTACTGTGCATGTAATTGGGTTTCCACCTCCTTACAGTTTTATTTCTGGGGGATTACAATCCCTGTTATCTTTGTACTCTTGAAATGAACTGTTTCTTCTGGTAGTAATGCAGCAGGCTACAGAAATGATTTGTAAAGGAGTTAGGAGCAGAGCTTATGGCTGATGTTCTGCAAAGGCAGAACTCCCCAGCCCAGCACTTCTTATGAAAACAGGTAAAATCTCGAGGGAGAGATTCTGGAGACAGTCTTTTGAAGTGGAGGAGAACAAATGCAGAGTAATAACAGGCAATTCAGCTTTTACCTGGTCTTTGTCTGTAAAAGTGGTTTTCTCTCTCCTCTTTGGTTGTTTGCATTTCATTCTGATTTTTCTTATTTCCTGAACCTGAAAAATGCAAGCAGATTTTCCCACACACTTTTGCTCTTTTTTCTGGTGACAGTGAAACTTGTCATTCCCTGGGTTGAGGTCCAAAAGCTGGAAAGAACCTCCAACGTCTTCATGACAGACACGGTCCGTGTCACCACTCCGAACAAAGAGCGCGACTTCTCCACGTTCCTCAATATCACCGAAGCTTTCAGGATCATGGAGCAACTGGCAGATGTGACTCTCCGAAGGCTACTGGATAATGAGATCTTTGAACTGGATCCAGGCCTGCAGGATCCTACTCAGATCACCAAGAGGTAAAAAGCTAAATTGTTGTGCGAGCAGAGAGGTTCAGTGGTGGGCTTTGTGTTAGCTGGGTAGGATTTCGAAGGTTTGCCTGATCTGAGTGCAGAAGAGATTTTATAAGGTACTATGGTGTATCCAAAAGGTGCATTTTAACTTCTGTGCAAGATAACATTTTCCGTTTTATATTCTTCCCTTAAACATCACTGTGGTTTTTTTGCTAGTTTGTTTTAGAAGTGCCGTTCCTGGTAGAAGGGTAGATTGCACCAAGGAATATCTTCCATCTTCCCTGAGGAGCAACATTATTATTTTTTAATATAATTTGGCAGTGTGTAGGCTTTCCTTATGCCATCAATTCTATAGAGTTATTGCTTTTGATCATATCTGAAGCGTAGATTTGCTCACTAATGTGATGGCCACAGCCACCTTAGCAAGATAGGACTTAAAAAACCCACAGACAATTGCAACAAATTAATACACTGTTGTCAGCTCCATCCTGTGTCCCTGAAATGCATCTCTGCATTCCTCTGCCACTACAGAAATGCATTGGGCTCTCACTGAGAACATCGGTAACTGTTTCTCTGACAGCAGCACAGCCCATGAGTCTGTGTTTTGTTTTCTGCTGTGGGAAAGGGAAAGGGAAACTGCCTGGAGGAATTGTAGGTGGGCAGGATGGAGTAGCTCGAACTGGAATTTGCCTGAGGTGTCAGGGTTAAGGTACTGGTTTAAAATACTTCTTTTCTGAATGGGATGTGAGTGTAGTGCTTATCCCCTCCTGAATCATGGCTTTTCCTATTCTTCCTTCTTCCACTGCCAGAGGTGTGAAGCGAATGACCCAGGTGTTGCTTCCTGGCTAAAACTTCAGGAATGCGTTGGATCATTCCCAAAAACTAGAGACATGTCCAGTCACTGTTTTATTGTTTCTGAGGGGCATTTTTGCAGTGATGTTGGGTGTACATGTTGGCTAAACACTTCTGCAAACTTTCGTAAGGGAGTTTAGAACAATAAAACGCAGTTTCTTTGCAGTTTCATAAGTACACACAATGAGGAAAGTTGCTGACACCAGGATTTCATCCCTGATGTCAAGGAGTTCATTTGAGGTGATATTGTGGTGAACAGCCGCCTTTGCAGCTTTTTTCGTCATACTCAGGCTTCCTTTAAAGAGCTACCACTGTTTTTAGAATGCATGTGTAAGTGGATATTGTTAACATTTCAGGTTTCTGGCCCCTAAAAAGTCAGATACGTGCTTTAACTAATGTAGGATGTGGCTGTAAGTGCTCTGTTGTATCTAAGCCCATCCTTTGCTATTCCTTCTTCCTCCCATTTTTGGACTGAAAAGTTAGATGCACAAAGCAAGGAAAGTAAATCCAGAGGACATGTAACGAAAAAGCAGGGGGAGATATTTTCAGCATCTACTGATTTTTTTTTTTTTAAAATCATCATTGTCACCTCCTGAAGTAGTCTTTGAATCAAAGGTTCTTACTGAATGGGAAACGCAAAGAAAATAAAATTACAGTTGCAAAGAAAAGCATAAGCTTGTTAATATGCTATAATAAGGAGGCTCTCAGGGAATCAACCTGTAACTACCTTGTGGCATTTTTGAAAAATAGTATGTCTATTAGCAAACAAGCAGTAGAAACCATCCCACATGTTTATTCACACAACTTTTCTCCTCTCCTTCCTTCCAACTTAAAAAATAAAACAAACAAACAAACAAAAATGTTGGGGTGGGGAGGGGAGCAGAAGTGAAGGAAGGATAAAAATTTATTTACTGGAGAGATTCTGTGCAAGATGTTCTCTAACGTGTGCCGATGTGCTGTAACTTGAGATGGCAGAAAAAGAGAATGTGGACACATGGAATATGCCAAAATCCTGTTTCTTCTGCACAAATTAGGTAGTGGTTGGATAAGTTGCTGTTTCTGGTGCCCTTTGTCACACTTCAGCAACGGCTTTGATGTAACGTGATTAAGCAAGACTGTAGTTTGAATAGTGGATAAACTGGTTTTTAATGCTGACATGTTTTGGGGGGTTTGAACTTCTTTTGGTGTGTAAAGATTCTGTTGCTGCTTTTTTTCCTGAAGCCGTTGTAGTACTACAAGAAGAACTATTTTCCTCTCGACATTTTCCCCCGAATAATTGTCTTTATTAATTCTTGTGTATGATTCGGAAGCAAATAGTAGTCTATCAAAACAAAAGCAGTAATCCACGTGTCGTTAGAACTATTCCAGCTGTGTCAAATTAGCAAAGTTGCTGTAAATTGCTTTTGTTGTTTCAGGCTTTCTTTTGCATGAGGCTTGCCTCAATATCTTTATTTTTAAAAAATACATTTTTAATGCTGTCATGGTCTGTATATTCTACGTTCTGAAAACCAGAAGCCTTTGCTGCTGTTCCTGAGGCTCTAGGGGTCATCCTGCTGAGCAGTGGAGGGATGGGACTCAGAGAGGCTGTGGGGTGAAACCCACAGTCTATGGACACAAATTATATTATGGCCAGAGTCAAACAAGTTAGTATATAAGATTTTGCACTGCTTAACGAGATGATAAGGCTTGGAACAATAGATTACAAAAGCATTAATGGCAATTAAGTTAATTGCCATAAAAGGCAAAGTAGAGCTGAAGTGTTTGATAACTACAAATGCAATTCCTTGCAGATACATTTATGTGCCGTACAATTCTACTAGAACATACGGTAACTGTTTTTCTTTTTTTTGTAGGAAGGTTGCTAAAATCTGATACAGATTTCTTGCACTTCTTTTTTTTCCTTCTCTTTCAGGCTGCAAGAATATCCATTGCATTCCTCAAATGTAGTGAGGAAATTGGCCAGAGCAGAAAGTGCAATTTAAAAGCTGTAGTGCTGGTACCAGTAATGTTTCCAAAGTATGATATGTTTCTTCAGGCTCTAAGCACCTCAGTTTCTTTTCTTCGTGTCTAACTGTGAATTACCAGTGAGGATGGCTTTGCTTCGTAAGAAAGCAAAGAAGGTTTTTTAACACTGATCTAAGCTGATAGAAACTGTTTGAAGTATCGTGAGTCGTAAATGTCACTCCACTCTGTATTAATTTCTTCAGAGAGGGAATCCCAAGAACACTTTAAACCTTAAGCAACAAGGAGGATGTGACAAGAAAAAACCTCCTTTTATTGCCTCTGCCTGACAAAAAGCAGGGTTGGAATTATCTCTGTGTGTGATTCATGGCAGATGATTGCCTAACCTGGTTTTAAGGATTTCCGGTAATGGAAATACCAGGATCCATACTGCTACTTCGTTGTCTTATCATTGAAAAGTCTTCCTGAAGTCTAACTTGAGTCTTTTGCACGGCTTTCTGAGTCTATTACTTCTTGTCCTACCCAGTATTATTATAGGAGAGATCAGCAGGTGTGCAGATGACACCAAGCTGAGTGGTGAGGTCAGCAAGCCAGGGGGATGGAATGTCCTCCAGAGGGAACCGGACAAGCCAGAGAGATGGGTCCGTGGGAACCGCGTGAGGTTCAACAAGGACAAGTGCAAGGTCCTGCACCTGGGTCGAGACAATCCGCATTCTCAATACAGGCTGGGGGATGATGTGATAAAGAACAACCCTGAGGAATAGAACCCAGGGGTACTGGTGGATGAAAAGCTGAACATGAGCCAGTGATGCACGCTCATAGCCCAGAAGGCCAATCGCATCCTGGGCTGCATCAAAAGGAGTGTGGCTAGCAGGTCGAGAGAGGTGATTCTGCCCCTCTGCTCTGCTCTGGTGAGACCTCACCTGGAGTACTGCATCCAGCTCTGGGGCCCTCAGCACAGGAAGGACATGGACCTCCTCCAGAGGAGGCCACAAAAATGATCAGGGGGATGAAGCACCTCCCCTGTGAGGACAGGCTGACAGAGCTGGAGTGTTCAGTCCGGAGAAGAGAAGGCTCAGGGGAGACCTTATAGTGGCCTTTCGGTACCTGAAGGGGGATACATGAAAGCTGGGGAGGACTGTTCACAAGGATGTGTAGCGATAGGATGAGGGGCAATGGTTTTAAACTATAGCAGGGTAGGTTTAAATATTAGGAGGAAATTCTTTACTATGAGAGTGGTGAAACACTGGAACAAGTTGCCCAGAGAGGTGGTGGAGGCTCCATCCCTGGAAACATTCAAGGTCAGGGTTGATGGGGCTCTGAGCAACCTGACCTGGTTAAAGGTGTCCCTGCTCACTGCAGGGAGGTTGAACTAGATGTCCTTTAAAGGTCCCTTCCAGCCCAACACATTCTGTGATTCTGTGTTCTCTCCTTCGTTAGAGCAACCGTTTGTGTATTTGTTTTGCATCTCCTTCCTCTTTTCTTCTTTAAACTGCACTGCTATATTTCAGCCAGGTTTTTCTTACCGACCCTGGTTGTTCTCTGAACATTCGTCACTTATCCCATGCGGCTGCAGGTGTGGGGTGGAGGGACACAGGATTGCCCCCGATGCCTCACTGGTGCTGACCAGAACAGGACCAGCACGACCATCTCTGCAGCAACTCTGGGACTGCTGTGCTGCATCTCGGTGGTCGTGCACTTCTTCAGCCCAGCATGGTGATCCTCTTCCTCCTCTGAGCACGAATGAAGCTGTTGGCTCATGTTCAGCGCATGATCATGTAACCCCTAGGTCTTTCCTTTTTGCTGAGCGGCTGCTGGTGGAGTTGAGCTCTGTGCTGCATTTGTGCAGCTTGTGCTGTACAGCTGAAAATACTTGTAATGCTTTTTTGTCCACACATCCCTGAAGCTTATGAGTATCGATCTGAATCTGATCCTGTTCTTCTGCTCCTTAGCCTCTATGACCCTCACATCACACGCAAGTTGAATAACACCAGTCTCTTGATCCATGGTGCAGATTGCTGATGAAGGCATGGAACAGAAGCTAGTCTGTGACTGACCCCCAAGGAGGTCCTCTCGATGCAGCCTTCCAGTTTCCCAGGCAGTCTTTGAGAGCTGCTTTTTGGGGTACTCTTTTCCAACTGGCTCGGTACAACAGTTTTTCACTTCAGTCCTACTTTATTAGTTCCATGTGAGGAAATATTAAGACTTTCATAAATTCTGGATAAAACATCCATTGCATCTGCTCCGTCTACAAGTCCAGGGTTCCTGTTACGTAAGGGAATGATGTTCAGTTTCCATGTGTCCTGATGAGTCCATGTTGGCTCTTCTCATATGAATTCTACTGCCTCACTTACGAGCAGCCTTTCTTGCCATGTGAATTTAGCAGTTCCTGGAATAAACAAGATGTGTATAACTTCATGCGTTATTTCCAAAATCTGTAGATTTCTGGAGTCTGAATAGCAAAAAGAGTCTAGTGATTGGTCTCTCAAAGCAAGAGGCCAACCAGTCTGTTTAGGTTTTAGATAGGCAGCAAGTGACTCAGCAGAGCTAAAACCTTGCCAAGTTGACTTCTGTTAGATTTAAAGCCGAGAAAAACATTTGACAGCGAGGACATAATTTTAAGCGTCCTGATACTTTTAGGCATTTTGTTAGCCTTGTGTGTTATTTCCTTTAATTTAAAACTCTTGGGAGGTAACAGAGGGGTCATGCACAAGGAATTATTGCAGTTCAGACTTGCTATTCACTTTGAAGTGCTGGGGTTGGAGGCAGTCCAGGATCCTGTAACGTGCAAGTTGGGAGCTGCATGTGGGAAGAATTGCTGAGTTTTTTGAAAAGTAAGGAGCAAGGCAATTGCATCTTCTCACCTTTTATTCCGATGCATGTGTAAACAGTTGATAAACATTATTTCTATGTAACGATAGCATTCCATTTTTTCCTTACGTACAGTTCAGTACACTACATTTGCTTAAAGACCCAATCACCATGGAAATTGTTAAACTAGAGAGGAAAATTTCAAACAGATTGAGCTGCAGGTAGAAAGGTTGTGTTTCTGCTCAGCTTTGGAAGTATTGTGAAACTCAAAATGGAAGCTGTGGGACTGGGTGACGTGGGCCAGCTGCTGCATCTTGGCTGTGTCATATTTAAAGAATCGTCAGTCTTGGTTTAGGAGCTAATTTCATTTGTGGGTTTTTTAGAATTACAGGGTTTGTTTGGTGGTGGTTTTTTTTTAACCAGCTCTAATTTTGTTTGGCTGTATTTGCAAAGGGAAGCAATTCCTTTAAGCCCTAGAATATGCCTGCCTAATGGGAAATACTTACATATGTGCCACTTTCTAATAAAACCTCTTATTTGAGCCCACAGCAGTAGGTACTGACAGCATTTTATCCCCGTGCTACCATTTTTCTTTCTGGGATCCCTCCTGCCAGCGGACTGGCCCCTCTCTTGGCACTTGTCTCCGGGGCAGTCCTGGCTGTGGTGTGGCCTCTGCGATGACTCTGTGTTGTGAGTCACCGGGGGACAGGCAGTTCCAGGGATGTTGGGGTTGGCAGCCTTCCCCCGGCACGGGGCGAGGGGGCTGGAGCAGTGCTTGGTGAATTTACTTAGTTTGGATGCAGGAAATGTCCTTCTTCAGCTTAAAAACCTGTGGCTTCTTGTTTGAAAGGCCCCACACCTGGAGCCTGCCGCTCCTAGAGATGCAGCAAAATCCTGAAAACGCAGGAACTGCAGATTTTGGAGTACTAGAAACAGTCAGCTCTTAAATAAAAGACAATTTCTTCCTCAACAGAGGTCCCACTTTTCCGTGTAATGCCTCTTTTCACTTAAAGGTGTAGAAATTTTAGCAGCTGAGTAGATCCAGGGAGGGTCTTACCTTCTCAGCACAATAGCAGGAGAGCACAGCTCTACCCAGACCTGACTGCAGATGCTATCAGCAGCGTTCATCTGTGCTGTGCAGAAATGGAAAATATTTTACTGGTGAGTTAACTAGGAGACATATCCTGATCCAGCTTTGTCACAATAGCAGATTGCTGCGGGCACTTAACAGAGTTGCTCTCACTGTGGAATTTTAACTCGGGGAGCAACCTTTTTGTCTTCCTTCACATCAAGGGTTTCTCTTTGTTCTTTGTGAAAAACAGGAGACTATTTGTCTGTTTTCCTTGGATAATACTATTCAGGAAGATAATGCTTGAGAAGGAAACAGCAGCCAAACACTCGTCGAGCACATTCTGTCTTTTCTGTTGGTCACAGATACAGATCCTTCCTTC